>CM047808.1:31569925-32194099 GCA_026214975.1 Gentiana macrophylla
AAGCTTTAATACCACAAGCTCCCGAGTCCTCGAGCCGAGGCGGGGTTTTAACAGAGCCAGGTTATACTCGGAGAAGGTTTGCAAAGTCGGACCTCCTAAGTCTGCGCAGTCAAGCTAAATTTTATCAAAACTTAGTATGTCATCAAACCCGTCAGATCTTGCATGCCATCTTGGGAGGAAGGGACACCATCTACAAGAAAGTATTTGAACATCTAAACCCAAAATAAACCAAGCCAAAGTACAAAATTTAGTGGGCAGGGCACCACAAATTATAAGCAAAATACATGAACTTGGGTAAAAAGTTTCAAAGTTTTTAGAAAAACATGTTCCAACAACATAAGGAGAAACAATCAAGTCTGGGTCTCCGGAGTCTTCTCTGTTGAAGATGGGGTTGGCGCAGCACCCTGAGAAGCGGGACGACGTCTGGCATACTTGACCCCAATACACCTGACCTTCCATGTATGAGGAAGGAGCAGGTCAGGTTTATACATGGAAGGATAATGCATAAGGTTAGGAAGAACCAGCTCAAGGCACTGCTCTTTTGCTTCATCCACACCCATCGTGTACCCATGTTGCATGACAGGGTTCAGCAGGACCTTCAGAGCTCCGGCTAGATGGTCGGAGGACATATACTGCGTGCACGACACGGGCATCCCGAGCCGGAGAGAGGCTTCCCGAGTAGCCGTTCAGGCTCGGACTTTGGCGGCCATGCTGCCCGAGTTCGAGTTCTCCACATACTCATCATTCTTGGCTGGAGTTCGGCAAAGACACCTGGCCTTAGTCTCGACAAGTTCCTTCTTCAAAGCCACAACCTCTCGATCCTTAGCCTTTGAGGCCTCTTTATGCTTCTCCCGACTCGCTCGGAGCTCCTCGATCGTCCACGAAGAGCCTCCTTACTGCTCCCAGCATTCAAAGAAGGCGATCCAGGAATTCCTGACCGACCTGAGCTCCCTAGAAAAGGCAATGGAAAGGTAAGAAGGAGGTAAGGCAAATAAGAATAACATACATATTTATTCAAGAACTAACCACAGCGGTGAGGTCCTGGTCTGACAACTCGTACAACCGATTGTGCCTTGGGGAAGATTACTCCTCAGGGGAATCTTCAACATTTTCTATGGTCTGGCGAGCCGCCATCCTTTTCTTTGACCGACCCTTTCGGGTCGAGGGAGAGACTACCTTCTTCTTCCGGCTGGGCCCGATAGCTTCTTCTCTTTCTTCCTGCTCGTCATCCACGTTTATCCGCTCAATTTCCCAGTGAGTCATCAGTTGTATGCAGACAAGGTTTGAACCGAGGTAGAAGTCGGGGGCGAGTCCAGCAGCTCGGAAGCGCTCGGCTATGTTTCCCTGTGACTCGATCTCACAGGTGGGCTCGCCGGGGTTGACTGGAGGAACCACTTCGTCGTTAACATCCTCCAAGAGTTCGGCAAAGGAAGACACTGCCAAAATGAATAACAAGAAATGTTAGAAAATATTTTACAGATAGTAAAGTATGGCAAAAATCAAGTATTAAAGCCCTACATAACTTGTACTCCTCCTTATCTAATTCCTTGTAGGGGTCAGGGCCCGCAGTGGGCAACTGGGCAGCCAAGATCAACTCAGAAGAATACTTTTTCGCATTGATGTACACCCCACTTTTGCGAATGTCGTCTAGCAGTTTCCTATCCACGCCTGCATGCCGGTCGGGATCACTGTCCCAGTCCGAGGAGTTCCACTCGCCAGGTTCCGAGACACCTCGGGACGAGATAAAAAAGAATCTGGTTTTCCAACCTTTGTATGAAGTATCCCCCGGCTCAGTTAATTGAAAGTCAGGCATGAAGTCCCCTCGACGTGGGAAGCAGTAGTACCCAGCCTGCCCAGGAACCTGTTTACGTTGAAAGAACAATCGAAAAGTTTGGAATTTAAAGGGGATGCAGGCACATCTGCACCAAATGGTGAAGCCTACTATCGCCCTTATTCCATTCGGCACAATCTGGGCCAACCTTAGATCGTAGTGCTCTAGGATAGCCAAGATGGCCGGACAGATCGGAAACCTTAAACCGCACAAAAGCTGCTCTCTGTAAACGGCGCAGTACCGGCCGGAGCTTGATAGGCATAAACGCCGGGGGCCGAGACGGTAGGTTTGAAAAGCGGGTTCACCAGATTGTATTGTTTGCAGATACGGGTCACATCTGTAGCATTCAACTTGGTGTCAATACCATGGCAGGCCGCCTGAGATTTCAGACCCATGAATGCCTTCAGGGTAAGGACAAATCTGGAAGATGAGGAAGAAGGGGGAGGATTAAAAAAGGAGAGGGCAGGTCTCTCGAAATTAACTCCGGTGGGGGTATTTTCTTCTTCTAATTTTGATTCCGATTCAAATAAGGCCTCAATGGAACTATCAGTAAGGATTATAGGTTCGCTCATTAACAATAGGAAAAGAGTTAGAAAAATGAGACAAGAGAGAAAGCTTACTTGGATAAAGAAACCGGAGAGATGGAAGAATGGAATGGCAACCGTCCCGACTTCACGCTTGATTTAAAGAGTAACGTCTGAAAGGACGTGGTGAGACTAGGGAGTTATAAACCCAAAGATAAGTCTTGGAAAAACCGCCCCATTATTACGGTGTGTACAAAGACGCTTCGTTTCTCGCGCTCACTATGGCAGCCTAAACGGTAGCGATGCCACGTGTCAAGGCAAGCATGTCATCCTGAAACAACCGAGCTGATCTCAGGTGTACCCAGCTCCTAGGTAGTCTGGCCAGACCTGGGGGACTTATGACGATGGTGAAAATAGACCTGGCCACGTGTCATCTTTAGAACACCTCAAGGTTAACAGAGAAAGATAGGAAGGAAGCTTTTAGGGCCAGGAGCCCCACAGTAGTAAGACCTTACCCCAGGAGGGAGGTCTGTCCCATAACCTTCCCGACCAGGATCTGCGCAGCACTTTCAGTCAAGTCGGGAGGTAGGGCCTTCACCAGTCGGGGCGGTCGAGGAGCCCCTCGAGTGCCGACCGGCTCTTTCCTTATATGATAATTCACACAAGTGCCTATTATAGGATAATCAATAGAAATTCTTGGATCACCGGAAGGAAATCCCACAATTCGAATATAATCTTAATTATCTCTTATCGAGATATACACGTGATGATCCTTAGGGTTTAAGGGTTCCACGACTTGTTTGACAAGAAAAGGGGTGAGACGCCTCCATATAATCGACTCTAAGGAACTACGAATGACTTGATTCCAATTTCACTATTGGATCGTAGGCAACTTGAGAGAAACTAACTCTCGAGGCTCAGTCTTAATCTTACACAAATCAAAATCCTCATTGTTTTCGTTCTAGCTTGAATCGTCCTAGAGGTTAATTGGATCTATAGGTGATTTCCGACATCATCAGCGACCTAGTGCGATGATGCGGCCATTGAGCCTCTGAACTTCTGTGATAGTCGTAGGCTCTTCCATGTCGATCAAAGCTTGAATTTTTTCTGGATTTGCCTCGATGCCACGACGACTAACCATAAACCCAAGAAATTTGCCTGCCTGGACACCAAAAGTACATTTGGCTGGATTGAGTTTCATTGAATGCTTTCGGACATTATTGAAAGTTTCTTGAAGGTCAGTAGCGTGACCGTCTCGGCCGACTTGACAACCATATCATCAATGTAAGCTTCCATATTTCTTCATATTTGCGAACTGAAGACTTTGTTGACCATTCGCTGATAAGTCGAACCCGCATTCTTCAGCCCGAATGGCATCATTTCATAATAATACAAACCTCCAGCGGCTCTGAAAGCCGTTTTTTCTTTGTCGGACTCAGCCATCCGCACTTGGTGATACCCCGAATATGTGTCCAAAAAACAAAGAACTTCAAAACCAGAGATGGAATCTACTAACCGATCAATCCGTGGAAGTTGATAAGGGTCTTTTGGGCAAGCTTTGTTGATGTCAGTGAAATCAACGCACATTCTCCACTTGCCATTGTGCTTCTTTACCATAACAACATTTGCCAGCCAAGTAGGGTAGGCGAGCTCTTTTATTATCCCTGCTTGTAGGAGTTTCCCGACCTCTATTTTCACCGCTGCTTCCTTTTCAGTTGAAAACTGGCGCTCGTTGTTGTATCGGCTTGAAAGTAGAGTCGACGTTGAGATGATGGAGGGCGATGTCTGCCTCGGCCCCTCGCATGTCCGTTACTACGCAGGCAAATGCACTTAAATTCTCTTTGAGTAATTTTATCAATCTTTCCCTTTCGCAAAGACTCAATCTAGCCCCTATCTTGACTTTCTGCTCGGGGTACTCATCGTTGATGATTACCTCGACTAACTCATCCTCCGCTGTAAAATCGGGCTCATCTCTAACTTGCAAAGTTTCACATTCCACATTAATCGGCCAAGGCTCGACGAATGACTATGATCATGTCGATGTTTTCCATGTTCTCTGGCTGTTCGATTCGTGCTCTTTTATTTCCGCTCCTCATTTCATGTATATATGTCAGGAAAGCTGCAGGCTCGCTGATCGACGTTCTGATCATGTCCCCAACATAAAAATTTGCCCGCTGATGCGGAATGGAAGTTACCATGAAAAATTGTTTCAAAGTCGGCGTTCAATTATCATGTTATAATTGGGTGAAAATCGACCACGAAACATCACCTTTCAAAGCGAAATGGTGCATAATCTCCCATCTGTACATCCAAGTCGATGACCCCTTGACTTGTATTTTGTGGTTAGTGAAGCCCTTAAGGTGCCATTATGCGACCTCAAATTAGAATCTCCAAACCCCAATTCTTTGAAGCGGTTGTAATATAAGATGTCGCGGCAAGCTCTGTGTCGACCATCACCTGTTGACACAGCCCGATTGATGACTACCGAAATGCATAAACACATATCCTCTGTATTGATCGAAGTCACTAGCTCACTTGAGTAAAAGCAAGAGGTTGTTGGTTCCTCGCAAAAGTCAAAGCTTCTCCACATGTTTGTTAATGGACCCTATCGCGCTCTTGATCGATTATTCTTGGAAGGAGGCTCGTTTATCATTCGATGTTCTGTCCGAATTGGCAAGCTTGCGACTCCTCCTGTCCGGCCCACCGGTATCTAGCTTGTAGTGATCATGGTGTCCGCGAGCAAGTAATTTTTCTATTTCGTTTGAGCCGGATACATTCGTCGGTCGTTATGACCGCCCAACTCTGTGATAGCCGCAATATTTGGACGTATCGCGGCGTGTATCCGGAACCATCGGGTAGGGCTCGGGTATTTCATCTTTCACTTTATTTAGCATCTGTGTATAGGATATTTTGAGCGGTGTGAAATGCTCTTCCTTAAATCTCTCAGGCTTTCGACATCCCGATCAGTATTTACTGCGGGTATCTCACAGGCATCATGCGCTCGATCCTCTGCTTGCCTTTATTGGACGAAGACGCGCTTCGCCGTTTCCCACCGTGTGGGATGTACTTTCGGTTGAGCTCAACATTTCTTGCAAGTTCACTGGTGGGGATAGAGTGAAATAAGACTTCAAATATCCCGGTTTCAACCCCGTTTCAAAACTGCTCATAACGACGTTGTCAGCTAAACACCTTGTTAGCTCATACACCTTGTAAAACCGCTCATAGTAGCTGTGAGTACCCTCATTCTCGCCCTATCGGACCTCATGCAGGTCGATGTGTGTCTTTTGAGTCCTCTCTTGACCAGATGCTATAAACATGTTGATCAAATCATCCCATGAGTAGAATCGAACCCGGAGGAAGATCTGCGGATCCATGAGGTCACCTGTCTTGCATCGACCCGTGAAAGCTATGCACCAGGCCTCGTCGCTAGATGTACATAAGCTGATTCTGCTTTGAAAAGCGGATAGCCAATCCAGAGGATCTGTAGCTACATGGTAATTAATGAAATTGGGGTAGTGAGTTCCCCCTCTCGGCGCCGCTTTTAGTATCTTGGGATGAAGCACACTTGTTCCCCGTGTTGGAACCACTTTAACACCCGCCCGTACCGCTTTTGCGGCTCCTCTGTCTGTTTTTTCATGATGCCCATTTCCACTTGATTCGGGGAATAGGCGGGAGCATAACATGCCCTCCTTGATCTTACGAGTCCCCATGTCTTTCTCGTGGCGGTGCGGACCTATCAAGGATTCCTTGGCGGCACCTGGGGCTGCACCGCTATCGTCGACCATAGGCCCACAAGCCGACTGAAGTCTTGATTTCCTATCTCCCCTTGGGTGTGAAGTCGCATGGTTGCTTCCTTCCATTTCCAACCGCTGGGGTTGAACTGTTTTCGGGGGAATGAAAGTGGGTTGTAGCTCTGTTTGTGTGGGTTGAGGAAGGTTGAATTTGCAGATAGGTTGGGGTGGTAATCCCTCAACAATCAGCAATGCATTTCCTACTCGTATTTCCTCTACATATTCCATGTGTGCTTGTAGAGCTATCTTGTATGAGTCCGGCTGTGGGGACGCTCCCCCTACTGAAATAGCCTCTTGTTCGTTGTTCGGGTCAGAAGTCCCAACAATCCCTTTCCCTTTATTTTTCCTAATCGCCTCCTCATGTATTTCGCGAGCTCTGGTCCTTTCCCGGATGTATGCCCGCATGTCGGTCGTGAGGGCAAGTCTAGCATCTACCCCATCAGACATAACCCTCCTACTAGCCTCTCCACGAAGCGTGCTCGCTCCACATTGCGGGCCTTGATTGACTGCCTTAGTCGGTGTTGCTGGGTTTAGGTTTTTCCCGCCAGCCATGACTTATGATATTTTGTGGGTATTTTTCTGGAGATATTTTGGCTATAGGTTTTAGTTATTTCTGGCTCAAAATGTTAAGGTGAAAGGTGTGCGTTTTCCAGGTGGTTTGTAGCTAAATAACCAAGTTTTCTTATTACTTGAAGATCTGAAACCGATAGAGGGTATAAAAACCAACCTGGGTATTTAGAGATGGACTCGAGTGCGAGTTTGCAATGAATTTGGTGATCTCTTCTCTGTGTATGTTGCCGAGGTGAGGAAAGCAGCGGTTTCTGGGCTGGATTATCCCCGAAGATTCCAACCTTTGGTGACCGATGGACTAAAGGTGATGGTACCCTCGCCTGAGACACCGTGAAATCGTCCTTGTGGTGGAGCAAATGATCTCCAACGCTGAATGATGATGATATTCCCGGTAACGGAGCCAACTGATGTTGAGCTGAACACCAGATTTGCGGTAACAGCGTTTATCTCGAGGATAAGAGGCTTAGTATGAGTGATTTCTCCGGGGAGAGCACGACGGTGAGTAAGAACAAGGCTGTCGGATAAGTGTTTGTGAAGAACAATCGAGTGAGTCGACACATTGGCAGAGTGTATCTGCTTGTATTAGTTCTTAGATAGCTTTTCTATTACATTGTGATCCCATATTTATAGGCTAAGACTATGTCGGTTTACTGTTCATTTGACAAGACAATTAAGAGTACATAGTTTAAAGATAAACATGCATGCGATACAAGTGTCCTAGCCAAATTTATCGGGATTGGCGATTGGATCGATAAGCATGGCGGCGTAAGACAAATGAATGGTGGACTCATATTTGCCTTGTCTTGAAATCAGTTTGACTATTCAGGTAGAAATCACACAGAGAGGAAGGGTCCGGCTTACGACTAGCGGACAGGATCCGGCTTACTATTGGCGGATAGGACCCGGCTCATGAGTAGCGGGTTGGAGATAGCTTGTGGCAGCGGATAGAGGAGATGGAGGCCCAATATCTATGTTGATGGGCCATGATAATAGGCCCAATCTAGATGAACAGGGCTCCATTCCGATTCGGGTATATCAGTTAACTAAAAAAATGGTTGTGAAACTCAGGAATTTGATATCACCAGGTTGCTTTTGCCATTTGTTTTGTGTTATTAAAGGATTGCCAATGTGTGTTTTATTTCATAATCATTAATATGTCTGTGACCATGTTTTAATAACATCATGATTGGGATGTTGGAAATATCGGGGCTTGATAATGGTTAATAAGCATGTCCCATATATTGATGAATTTTGGATTTTGGATTCTGTGATTGGCATACTTGTGGGATCGATATTAATTAATCCATTATACACCATGAACAACGGTATAGAAGCTTTCATTGTGTCAACGATCGTGAGAAGATTGATTGTGTTTTTTTACTTGGTTCATATCATTAAAACTTTCTAATAGACTAGTATTCTTTGTTAGTGTATTCTTTGTTGATGTATTACTTTTGTTGAGAACAAAATAGAAGCTAGTGTATTCTTTTTTGGTGTATTACTTTGTTGAGAACAAAAATACTTTGTTGGTGTGTTACTTTGTTGAGAACAAAAATAGGTAGTGTATTCTTTATTGGTGTATTCTTTGTTGAGAACAAAAATAGACTCGTGTATTCTTTGTTGTTGTCATTATTTTGTTGAGAACAAAAATAGCCAACATGTGTTTTCTTTATTGGTATATTCTTCGTACCATTATTGCAGCCATCTTTATTCTTCTTAACTCATCCTGCTTAGATTACAATGCCTCTGTTGAATCGGAGTGCATAATTTAGCTTCATCATTCTATAACAAAAATAAAACAGCAATATAAATGTAAATATTAAGAGCTGATTAATAACAAAAATATAGTGGTTCACTAGTTCTGCAAAGTATTAATATTATTTATATCAGTTAACTCAATAAAACAGAATGTTTAGTAACAAAGTTGTAATGGTCTGAATCCACTTTGAAATTTGAATTTAAAAAGGTTGGCCGGCTGTTGCCATATTGAAATTGTCGAAACATTTCCAAATGGCCGTCTCTGCATTAAGTTAACCGACACAGGGCTTGAAGATGACCCCCAGCCGGATTCAATCCATCCGTTCACTTTCACTTGTAAATACCATCGTCACCGTTCATTATAAAACCGAGTCAAAGGACAATAAAGACATTTCACAACCCATCCACAATTGATAAATAGAAGACCAATTTTTCATCCTCGACCAGCACACATCATTTCTTCTCTACAGTTACAAACATACTCTGTATTTCCACTATTGCCCCTGACAGTTACTTAAAATGCGAGAAATTCTTCACATCCAAGGGGGGCAATGTGGGAATCAGATTGGGTCAAAGTTTTGGGAAGTTGTATGTGATGAACATGGCATTGATACAACAGGAAGATACTGTGGAACAAGTGATACTCAGTTAGAGAGAGTGAATGTTTACTTTAATGAAGCCAACGGCGGTCGGTGCGATGCCGAGGTCGGTGCTGATGGACCTTGAACCGGGACCATGGACAGTATTAGAACTGGTCCATATGGCCAGATTTTCAGGCCGGATAACTTCGTTTTCGGTCAGTCCGGTGCCGGAAATAACTGGGCTAAGGGACATTACACTGAAGGTGCTGAGCTTATTGATTCAGTTCTTGATGTTGTGAGAAAGGAAACTGAATACTGTGATTGCTTGCAAGGTATGATGGCATCTTATTACCTTGTGAATAGATACATAGATAAATGTAAAACACAAAAGAAACAACACGTTTTTGCACCCTTGATCTTTATCAGCAACTTGATGTGTCAATAGACAATAGGATCATTGATGATGTGACATCAATTTAAAGAATATCATTCTGCCATATCATCAATGATCCTAATTACACATCAGCTTGTGAAATTCGTTGTGTCAATCTGGTTATGACAATAGCAATACTCGATTAGGATATACGATCCATTGATCATGACGTAGGAAGACCATAATCAAGGATGTAAAGTGTGTCGTGTCACTCACTGGGGTGCAACTGTTTTGATAGTAGTTGTGACCGTAGCAAATGCATATAAAAATACGGTAGTATATACTACTGTCAGAACAGTTGTGGCATGACGATCGACACATGAAACCTTTAAAACTCTTGATTATGGTGGGCCATATATCAATGAATGTGTCCTACATATCATGATCAGGGGTATAAAACTATGTTGAATGTGTCAATTGTTTCCACAGAGCAATTGTAGTAGCAATAGCCATTTTTCATCTGTATATATGTATATGTATATGCGCCGATGCGCGTGTGGATACATTACTTTGTTATTGCTGAATTATGCAGGATTTCAAGTATGCCACTCACTTGGAGGTGGAACCGGATCCGGGATGGGAACACTACTAATATCAAAGATCAGGGAGGAATATCCAGATAGAATGATGCTTACATTCTCTGTTTTTCCATCTCCAAAAGTTTCAGACACAGTTGTTGAGCCTTACAATGCAACACTTTCAGTTCATCAGTTGGTAGAAAATGCAGATGAGTGCATGGTCCTTGACAATGAAGCTCTATATGATATCTGCTTTAGGACCCTCAAGCTCTCCACCCCTAGCTGTAAGTTCCAAACATTCAATAATTCTCTATTGTTTACCATATAACCGGGGACGGCTGCATTATTTTTGACCTAGGGTCAGAAATTTATCAAAATTTTTTCCATATCACACATATATTTGGATATATAATTCTATACATGTAATTATAGGGAAATAGATAAAAAGGGGGTCAATTTCACATACATACATGTTATAACTTTTTGTTTTTACTATTTATACATAATATATTTATTTTAGAGGGTCGGCTGCACCCTCAATGCTCAATGTAAAGCCGCCCATGCTTATAACTTATTAGAGTCATTATTACAAATTAACGAGCTAATAGCATGAATGATCTCCATCTTTACCGAAAATCTGTGACTTAACCCTCTTCTTTCGTTTTGGTTTGACCAGTCCCCCATTTTTCATCTTCTTTTTTTTTTTCCAAGAATGGTCCCCCACTATTACCAAAAAGCTATGACTTAACCCTCTCATTTTGTTTAAGTTTGACCAGTTCCTCGTCTTTCAGTTTTTTTTTTTCAACTTTGGTCTATTTAAATCTCAGCTTCTCGGTAAAGATGGGGGACCAAATATGCGAAACAAATGAAAGTCAAACCAGAACGAGAGAAGAGGGTTATATCATAGTTTTTTGGTAAATATGGGTGACCGTTCTTGCAAAAAAAAAAAAAAATGAAACATGAAAGACTAGTCAAATCAAAACGAATGAAAACGGTTAAGTCACACTTTTTGGGTAAAAATGGAGGACCATTCTTGCTATTAGTTCACAAATTAACCGTTTAGGTTAGTTAATGAATGTTTGTTAATTTTGTGGTGCAGTTGGAGACTTGAACCATCTCATATCTGGAACAATGAGTGGGGTGACATGTTGCCTAAGATTTCCTGGACAGCTAAACTCAGACCTTAGAAAACTTGCTGTAAACTTGATCCCATTTCCAAGACTTCACTTTTTCATGGTGGGCTTTGCTCCATTAACATCAAGAGGTTCTCAACAATATCGAGCACTCAGTGTCCCAGAGCTAACACAGCAAATGTGGGATGCCAAGAACATGATGTGTGCTGCTGACCCTCGCCATGGCCGTTACCTTACAGCATCAGCAATGTTTAGAGGCAAAATGAGTACCAAAGAGGTTGATGAGCAGATACTAACTGTACAGAACAAGAATTCATCTTATTTCGTTGAATGGATTCCGAACAATGTGAAATCTAGTGTTTGTGATATTCCACCTAAAGGGCTTTCGATGTCTTCCACTTTCATTGGAAATTCGACTTCGATTCAAGAAATGTTTAGGAGGGTTAGTGAGCAATTTACTGCAATGTTTAGGAGGAAGGCTTTTCTGCATTGGTATACCGGAGAAGGAATGGATGAGATGGAGTTCACAGAAGCAGAGAGTAACATGAATGATCTTGTTGCGGAATATCAGCAGTATCAAGATGCAAGTGCTGAAGAAGATGCTGAATATGAAGAAGATGAAGACATAGGTGAGTGACTGAAAGGTGTTCGATAAAATTACTGTGAGATGTCTCCAATAGATGGCTCTTGTGCCAAGTTGTTCTTAGTTGTACTTTGGGTTGTTTAATTGCCCTGCTCCTTTTGATTTCAAAACTTTTACCTTAGGAAAAATCTCTTATCCTTTATCAAGACCTGTCCTGTTTATTGCTTTATTTACCGTGCGTTTTATACGAATTGGAAATCAAATTTGATTTAAAAAGTGATTAAGAAGGCTCTTTTTTTTTTCCCACCAAAACGAAATTACCTCATTTAGAGGACTATTATTCACACTACACACGGTGAGACTTGGACCCGTGACCTCTTGGTCATGGGGCCTCTACTTAACCAGTCGAACTAAGCCTCATTGGCAACGAGTGATTACGAAGTTTACATGCTTAGAATGTAATTCTTTGATTTATTAACACAACTTCAATTAATCACTATTAACACAACTATGACGGAACATGCTATGCATATTTGAGACATATCAAAATGGAAACATAGACAAATAAAATTGGTCGAAAGGGAGCATATTTTTTTTACGATTGTTGGACTTACTTACTACTTGTATTATAGCTAGTATACCTGTAACAAAATTTCTCATCAATGTCGACTCGTTAATTTTGACAAGCAAAATCATCCTTATATAAAGAATAATGCAGTCAGTTTGAAATCCGTCCAAAAACAACATCCAGAGGCGGACCTACATACAATAGGTAGGCAACTGCCTTATTTGATCCGAAAAAATACACTAATACATGTATTATGCATTTAATTTGCCCCCCTCCCTAACTTTCTTATTTGTCTTTAAAAATTGTATTGCACCGTTCCTTGAAATCCTTCGTACACCATTGACAACATCGACTAACAACCATAGGCAAAAGTGATAAAATTTGTAACTTAACTACACAAGGGTTTTCGGCTATTTGGCAATGAGCTATATCCAATCATGACACACGTTTCTTTACAAATCGGGGCGTGAGAATAATGGATAAAATATGAGGCGAGAATAGCAAACATGACATGACATAAGGAAAGAAAAGGGCGAAGGACAAATTAAATTTTTGCTAGCGAAAATGCTCATCATTTCGCTAAGTGAAAAAACGGTGGAATCGACGGTAAAAAGTGGAATTGACACAAATCCACTATTCGTTAGAGCGAAACAGTGGAATCAAACACAAAACGAATATTTCGCTACACACTCCTTCAACTATGAATTCCACAGCACAAATCCACTCATTCTTTATTTTTGCAAAAATGTCATCGAAAAATATTAAAAGGGATGTCAAAATAAAGATGACGAAATAGTAAAAATACAACTGGCAAAAAAAATTACGATTTTTTGAAACTTATATCAAAAGATGGAGCTAAAAGCACGAATGAACCACCCCCATCTTACCGAAAAGTTGTGACTTAGCCCCCTTCTTTCGTTTTGGTTTGACTAGTCCCTTATATTACAATTTTTTCCAAAAATGGTCTCCCATCTTTACCAAAAAGCTATGACTTAGCCTCCTTCTTTCGTTATGGTTTGACCAATCCCCTATATATATTTCATTTTTTTTTGCAAGAATGGTTCCCAATCTTTACCGAAAAACTGTGACGTAAATGGACCAAAGTTGCAAACAAAAAAAGTGAAAGATGATGGACATGTCAAACCTAAACAAAAGAAAATGGCTAAATCACAACTTTTGGGTAATGATGATGGACTGTTTTTGTAAAAAAAATAAAAAAAAAAAATGAAAGATGAGATACTGGTCAAACCAAAACGAAAGAAAAAAGATAAATCACATGATTTCGGTAAATATGGAGGACCATTGTTTCTATTAGCTCGTTAAAATCATAATCAATCTCTTTTCTTCAATGAAATAGTAACATTATGGAACATGGTCTTCTCCTTTGAGATGCAATCACTAAGAATCTCTGCAAATCTGCTGAACACATCATCCATTATATCATCACCGAAATGACTAGCAAGTAGTCGTCCCGATACTGCTCGAAGATTCTTTGCAACATTAAGTCCCGCAATCTTTAACATATCAGGTGTAGAAAGCTCAGGGTCATCCATATTCCAATGAACATCATCTAACCCTATGCGGCTAATGAAGAAAGATCCTTCTTCTTCTACCATTGTTTTTACCTCTAATATCGAGGCAAAGTAGAAAGGCATATTGAAAGAATCCAATTTCTCTGCCTCAATTAATCCCTACAAATGAGCAAAGGTAAGAGTAACTAAACAATGGTCAGTTTATATTCATTAATGTTAAAAAAAATCATTTTAAGATATAATGAGTAGTACCTCATTCACCATATCATTGATTGTTTTAGATAAAGGCCCGAAAACGCCTTGGCTCTTCCAAGCAGTAGGATCTTCTAGACTCCTTCCTAAAAATGTAAGTACCATGCACCCATCGGCTACCAATTCCATAGCACGACATCTCAAAAATGTTGAGAAATCTTTATTGAATTGCTTCCGGTATGCCTTTACCACATTTGTAGGGCTTGTAGGTGATATGTAGATGTTGCGTTTGTTGTCTTCTGCTTCTTTAGGAACCTGGGATGAGAAGTGAGATACTGCTAAGGCTACTGTCAAGCTATACTATTTATTCTCTTTTACATGCCCAGAAGTCAAGGACGGTGTTGTGTTAAGGGCGGGAGGAATGCCCAAAGGTCAAGGACGGTGTTATGTTAAGAGCAGGGGTGTTGAACAACCATCTCTCCCAAAAGTTTAAACTGATGGGAGGTAAATAATCAACATTATATCTCAATATGCCTCCTCAAATGTGGGCCCTAGGTATAGTTTTTTCTTTCTCTTTTGTTTGGAAAATTGTGTTAGGAGCCGGGTTTGAACCCAGGACTTCCTGCTCTGATATCATATTGAATTACAATCTCTCCCAAAAACTTAAGCTGATTGAGGTGTCAACACAACAAAATTCTTCTTTTAAACGGGTCGGCCAATTGACAAGTTGGCGATGAGCGGCGTTTACTGATTAAGAGATTAATTGAGGGCAAATAAAATTTCATATTCTCGTGCTACGAGACTAGTAAAAAAATACATTCATCAATACTTACTTGTGATAACCAGTGTAGTGAATAAGATGAGTGCACAAAGTGCAGACTTTGGGAAGGAAAACGTCTCTCATAGAATGAACCAGGAACTCCGATAATGAAACAGGGTCCAACATTACAACCCAGATCCTCTTGAAACCGGGGCATGTATCTAAAAATGGTGTTAAAATCAATACTTGGAAGATCATTCAGGTGTATTAGAAACTCTGGAGATTCACGGCCTAAACTTCGACTTATACTGTCAACCGCCTCCATGATGTGAGAAATTGCATAGAAAGTATTGGGTCCATTTGAACAACCCATGTCTGCAATCCATAAGGTATTTGGAAACAGTTTGCAATAGACATCTTTAATGGCTTCTTCTACTATCGGCTTTGCTATCGTTATAGCTTTACGCTGTCAAAGCCATGCCAACAATAAGATAGTAATGAAAATGATTAATTTGGTAACTTCTTTTATGACTACTAAAAAAAGGCTTCAATAATGGTACCTGAACTGATGAGTTAGTGGCATAACTTTCTTCATCGTTTCCACCATTCATATGATGAACTTGTATGGCTTCCATTCTTCCCTGCCTTTGGCTTCCTATATATATATATATATATATATATATATATATATATATATATATGATCTTATCTCACTATTATTATTATTAATTTATCCCATTTTCATTGATGAACTGGTGTGTGTGCGTTTACTTATACCAAACTGAAAAATGTAGGACAGTCGTAGGGCAAATAGGCCAATCACAATGGAAAAAGCTATTCCCATTGGCATGTTGTATTGAAAGAAGAGTACTGCTACAGCCACACCCGTGTCAAGCCATTCCGGCCACGTCGGATGATCTGCCTTGCGATTGATCGGTGTTAGATCTATATTATAATATAGATCTAACACCGATCAACTGATGCAGATCATCCGATGCGGCCGATGCCGCGCATACACGTATTTATATCATTTCCGTTGAAAGAATCAAAAGATCATAAATGGCACCTACATGGCAAATAGGCCAATCACAATGGCCAAACTATTCCAGTTGGCATTTTGTATCGAAAGAATCAAAAGATCCCATTGGTTTTTTTTTTTTCTTGGGTATAAGTGTGTGTCTTTTTTTTTATATTACCTTCGTCCCATAAAATTGTCCATTTTTTGAAAATTAATTGTCCCATAAAAAGTATCCATTCAAAATATTAATGCATTAATTGAAACATACCCCTATTACCATTTAATGTTTATATACACTTTTCATATTTCAAAACAAACATTTATCATAAAGTAGGGGTATATGTGTCCATTAGCATTTAAAATACAACATATTAATTATTTTCTTATTCCTTATGCACCACAAAAAGTGGACATTTTTTGTGGGACGGAGTTAGTATTTTTTGTTTGCATCCCTAGACCAAGAGAGAAAGTGCAGAATGTGTAAAAGCGTGTGGACAGAGTGCCATCCCTATTGCCATCCAAAACATATCCTCTATGATGAATTGGGATTGTCTGCTGTAAGCCACCCATGCTTTGCTGTGCTGTGAAGTAAAACGACGTCATACTGTTGTGTTTTTTTTTTCAAAGTTCGGGACCAAAACGGCTTCGCTTGGACTCAAAACGACGTTGTTTTAACATCACAGCAGCCCTTGTTGTGTAATACACACAGCAGAGGATCCGGGCTCCTCTATGATATTATATGTCATTGTGCATTTTAATTTTAAAGCCAATGTGTAAAACCTGTAAAAGTTTTTTTCACAATGTGAAATATCAACTCATTGTGATTGGCCTTAATTCGAGCTTCAACTGAATTTAACAAAGATAAGGTCGACCTCCTGATTTAACAGATAACTATTAATAATGAGGTTCAAGTGTCCCATCTTTTATTTGCTGATGATAGTCTGCTTCTTTCGTGCTACTGAGGACAATGCAACTGCTATATTAGACATCCTCAATAAATATGGGACCATGTCTGGCCAGAAGATCAACACGCATGTTGGTCCTAGAGAATGGTGAGTATATAGTTAGAGGGGGAAGGGGAGGCGGTGAATGACTATATATGGAGTTTAAAAACGTTTCTTGAAAAAACGCTTTTGTGCAGCGGATTAAACCCTTCAAAATAGTTGTTTCAAAGTAATTCAAACACACTCACACACAAGTAAAGTAAATGGTTGAATGTAAATACTAAAAGTAAAGTGCAGAAAGTAAACGAAAACAAAAATTTATAGTGGTTCAGGGTGATGTAATCGCTTATCCACTCTTCTCCTATGATGATTGGAGGAATTCACTATTGTTTTTCACCAATACAATAGTATGATTGTTCATGGCTACACAAGCTTCACAATCTATAGGCTATCACTCCTTGGCTACAAAAGCTTCAGTGACTCAGTCTCTTTCACACTACTCCTTGGGAACAAATTCTTCAATAGCTATCACAGTCTTTGCAATTCCTTCTCAGAGGGTCTGATTCAATTGCTTGATCTAATAGATCCTTAAAGTTGCTGTGAATTCAGGATTCACAAGTTTGATCGATCTCAGTCTTGATATTCCTTTTATGCTCCGTTTTCTGAAATCAACCTTTTCTGGATATTGCTTTGAAGATCAAAGTTAAGGCTTGTGAATTTGACATAGTTTTGGCACTTGTAAAAGTCGGTGTTGTTCATGTTGTTCTTCCTTTCTGTCAATGCCTACTATTTATAGCCATGAATCATTGATTTTGAATTTTCCGTCCGTTGGCTATTTAATGCTTAGAATAATCCTTGATTTTGTCTTGATATAATCTTCCTTGATTTCAGTGATCTGGATTTTTTCAAACGTTCCTCAGAAAAACAGTCCTTAATTGATGTAATTCATTTTTACTACTGAAATAAAATCAGATCGTTCCTCTAAAAAAAAGATGAGCAACAATGTTCCTAACTTATTCCAATGCATTTAAGGCTGGTAATTGAATTTAGTGGATTAAGAACATTGGTATTTGTTGACCTGGGTAGACCTCAATCAGTGTGTATTAAGGTATCAATATTGTTGTCGAAACAACAACCGCCACCTTTTTTACTTTACAAATGTAGCCATTCTTAAAACTGTAACATATTTACTACTAATAAAAGTGTAAAATTTATTAATAATAACCATGAAAGTTTGGATTTTAACATAATACATTAATACTTACGTAAAATTTGAGGCTTTACCTTCATGTTGGTAAAAGGTTAGTTCCTAAAATCTGAACCTGAGTTAGGTCGACCTGCATGCATGACTCGTCTTTTTATTGTGCTTCTCAACCACGAAAGTCCATTTTCATTTCGAATGGGTGATATCCTATGCACCAGAGTTGGCTGCCCATTATATGTTCTCATTTTTACTAACTACAAACTGGACGGTCTTGATCAGCAAGGCGTCAAAGGGATGTCTCAAGTAGACCCTGACAACATACATGTGATTTCCCAACAAAAGTGGCAGTGTATTTGCTTATCCTTGAATTGTATAAACTATAAAGCACCCCCCACTATACCTTATATACCTCTGCCAACTCAAGAACCATCGGAGGTGTTATTCATCTTTTTCAATATTACTCTATATACACAAAATTAGCCAATGTTTTTATAGAGTAATAGCATTCAACCCTTTTTTATATTCAATACCACATTTTCAAAAATCATTCATCACTTAAAGGCCTTCGAGGAAATAATAGGTGATTTTGATAGACAATATTGAATAACAAACTAATTGTCATTAGGAAATAATGTGTGTACAATAGGTTTATATAGAGAGCCAACAAGGCTATAATCGTAAAATACAAAATAATGTAAATAATATAATCTAATACGCTCCCTCAAGCGGACGGAGTTGAGCGAAGTCCAAGCTTGGAAACAAGTGAAGAAAAAGATAACCGTGGCAAGGACTTGGTGAGAACATCGGCCAGCTGGTCTGCAGCAGCGACTCGAGCAACACAAACAAGACCACGCTCAACATGCTCACGAATAAAGTGATAGTCAATGGCCACGTGCTTCATGCGTGAGTGAAAGACTGGGTTGGCACTGAGACGAAGCGCTCCTAAATTGTCACAAAAAATCACTGGCGTGGAGGTAACGGTAAAACCGAGATCGACAGCGAGATAAGTCGACCAGGCAACCGGCGTCGTGATCGCAACACACCGGTACTCGACCGGTGGAAGAACGAAAGCGAGTGTTGCTTCTTGGAGCTCCAGGAAATGGCATTTTTGCCCAAGAAGACAATATAACCAGAAGTGGAAGTGTAACCTGGCACATACTCAGAGGACACGGGGTCGCGATAGCGGCGTCCTGTTACACCTTGTCGATCGAGAATCCAAAACGCATGAAAGGCCAGAGGGGAATCCCGATATAACTGTAAACCCATAGTAGGAGTGCTAGACAAATAACGCAGAAGACGTTTGACAAGCATCCAATGATACTCTGTCGGTGCATGCATAAACTGGGAGAGCTTATTAACTGCAAACTGAATATCAACTCTCGTAAAGCATAAGTACTGCAAGGCACCCAAAACCTGACGATACTGAGTCGGATCGGAATAAGGCGGAGAAAAAACGGGATCACCGGAAAAGGCATCAGCTGGCATAGGCGTGGAAACTGCCTTAGAGTCCTCCATGTGAACCTGAGAAAGCAGCTCACGTGTGTACCTAGTCTGCGTAAGTAACATACCAAGGGCAGAATGAGTGACCTCAACTCCCAAAAAATATGAAAGGGGACCAAGGTCCTTAATAGAGAACCGAGAGCCCAACTGGTCAATAACACTCTGAACCTGCTCACTGGAGCTACATGTAACAATGATGTCATCGACATATACCAAGATAAAAGTAATGCTGATAGATGTGTGATAAACAAATAAAGAAGGATCAGCCGCAGAGTTAACAAAACTCATGGTAAGAACAAAGGACTTAAGCTCATGGTACCAAGCCCGAGGAGCCTGCTTAAGACCATAGATCGCCTTGCGAAGTTTGCACACAAAGGAGGGTTTCGTAGCATCCTCATACCCGGGTGGTCGAGACATATACACATCTTCAGCTAGTGTCCCCTGGAGAAAGGCGTTATTGACATCGAGTTGGCGAAGAGACCAACCAAAGGAAACTGCAATACTAAGAACAAGGCGGATTGTAACAGGTTTAACAACACGACTAAAAGTTTCGAAGTAATCCAAACCAGGGCGTTGTGTAAACCCTTTGGCAACCAGCCGAGCCTTGTATTTATCAATCGAGCCATCCGGTTTCCGTTTAATTCGGAAAACCCACTTACAACCAACTATATTTAAACCATCAGTGGGGGGAACTAAAGACCATGTTTCATTGCGAAGAAGCGCACTATACTCATCAGACATGGCAACACACCACTGCGGAAACTGCAATGCCTGCTTGAGGGTTGAGGGCTCCGTGTCTAGGTAGCGATTGTGAAGGTGAGCTTGAAGGTTAAAGGGTTGACGAGGTTTGTAGATTTTATTTTGAGAACGAGTGGTCATGGGATGGTGCGGCTGGGGGGGGAGGGGGTGGAGGCGGCGGAGTGGGGGACGAGATGGAAGGAGATGAGATGGGAGTGGGGGAAGAATGAGAATCACTGGAAGAGTTGGAGTGGGGAGAGTCAGGAGAAAAGGAGGAGGGGGAGCTTGCGGCTGGCTCATAAATGCCCACGGTTGGTGTATGGGCCGTGGGGGGTGGTGGAAGGACAGGAACAACCGCGGTTTCGTAGGAAGCAGGGGGAAGGATGGCAGTTAAAGGAGGTAATGAAGAGTCAGAGGAGATGCTAGCAAAGGGAAAAATGTCCTCCACAAACCTAACATCACGTGAAATATGCATACGGGACTCAGAGATGTCATAGCAAAGGTAAGCGCTTTGTGTGAGGGCGTAACCAAGAAATATACATGGCTTGGATGTAGGCGCAAGCTTGTGCGGGTTGTAGGGTTTAAGCCACGGATAGCAAAGGCAGCCGAAGACGCGAAGCTTAGAATAATTGGGGGGCTTAGAGAAGAGCTTGAGATGTGGTGAAAGCATATTAAGATTTTTTGTGGGCATGCGATTAATGAGGTAAACCGCGGTACTAACGGCATAGGACCAATAGGTAACTGGTATTTTGGCATGGGCAAGAAGGGTGAGGGCGGTTTCAGCGATATGTAAGTGCCGGCGTTCAGAGATGCCATTGTGTTGCGGGGTGTAAGTTGGAGAAGTGAAATGAGAGATGCCATGCTCAGAGAGAAATGAACGTAACTTTATGTACTTAGTGCCATTATCAGAATAGAGGATTTTGATAGAGGCATCTAACAGTTTTTCTACATAATGCTTGAATTTAATGAAAGTATTATATACGTCAGATTTACATGCAAGCGGGTATATCCACATGTACCGAGTAAAATGATCAACAAACATAACATAATATTTAAAATTATCAACGGAGTAAACAGGAGACGACCAAACGTCAGAATAAATAACTTCCAATGGTTGAGAAGTAGACAGTGTAGAATCCGAAAAAGGGAGCCTGTGGCTCTTATTACACAAACAAGAATCACAAGAAGAATGGGAAACCGTAGATAATTCTAAAAAAATATTGTTTGCAAGATTTTGAATAATGGGAAAAGCAGGATGACCGCAGCGGAGATGCCAAGTGGTAGCAGAAGCTTTGGAAGCAGAGAAGGCAAAGAGAGCTTTGGAGGACCACACATAGGCTCCATCACTGACTTGTCCTTGGTGGAGGCATTTGCCAGTCTTCAAGTCCTTCACCAAAAACGAATCAGATAAGAATTCAATAGACACAAAATTATCTTGGCAAAATTTCTGGACATATAATAAGTTACGAGAAAGAGAAGGTACACAAAGCACATGATTTAATTTGAAAGAAGAAAGAGAGGTAGAGCCAATGTGTGTGATAGCCAAAGAACTACCATCACCAATGACTATACGATCCATACCTTGGTATGGAGGAGTGAAGAGAAAGTAAATTGAGTTCCTGTGTCATATGATGAGAGGCACCACTATCAAGCATCCAAGTAGCAGAAGGATCAGAGTACTGCAGAGTAGAGCTGGAAGGAGCAGTTTGGGCAACTTGGGCATGGGGCGGCTGAGGGGGCCGAGGGGTTCCTTGGTTGCGGAGTGGACGTGGAAGATTATTGTAGAGAGGATAAGTGGTGCAACGAGTGGCAACATGACCCTGGAGACCACAGAGTTGGCAGAATCCTTGATAGCCTTTGGAGGGACGGGCAGAGGTAGTTTTGGATGAGTGATTGGTGGAAGGGCCGTGCTGTGGGGGTCTCGGGTAGGGGAGGAGCTTGCGGCGGGGATAGGGAGGGGCCGAGGTAGGCTGGCGATAGGGGGAATAAGTCAGTATTGGCGGAAACATGCATGGGACGGGGTGAGGGTAGGCGGAAAGCGATACGCAGGGGTGGAAACAGAGACGGACTTTGTAAAAGTGACGCTTCATGCATTAGCAATTTTTCATGTAACAATGGCATAGGGATAGTGTCATCACGAGCTTGAATGGCACTCACAAGATCCTTATATTCACTACCAAGATTTTTTAAGATTATTTCAACTAAGTCATCATCGGGTGCTTTAGCATCTAGAGACGCAGGATCATCCGCAACAGTTTTAACGGCAGTGAAGCATTGAGAGATTGACATTGTACCTTTGGTAATGTAATTTAAACGCAGTCTGAGATGTCGAATACGACCCTTACTCTGTTTCCCATACGTGTCGAGAAGAGTGTCCCAAGCTTGTTTCGAGGTTGTCGTGTGCTGAATTGTAACGACAAATTCTTTATAAACCGAACCCAAAAGCAAATTGTGGATTAAGGCATCTTGTTGTATCTAATGCAAGTGAGCTGCATTGATCATAACCTCACCAGCCGCAAGCAGAATTGTTGGTGGCGGCATAGGTGTAGCACCGGTCACATAACCGAGGAGACCGTGACCTGTGAGTAAAGTGGTCAATTGAAGCTTCCAAGCCGTGAAATTTTTGCCATCGAGTTTTGTAGAAGCATTGACAGCAGGATTAAGAGAGATAACGGTGGTGGGGGCTGTAGGGGCTACACCAAGCGGAATCCACGATAGCGGCGCGAGGAAGGCTGCAGGTGGCCGAGTGGGCGAGAGGTGGCGGAGGAGGTTGCCATAGCTTGGTTATCTGATTAGCGGCGAGAAAAAAAAAAAAAAAAAAAAAGAAATTTGCGGCGGCGGCTAGAAGAAAATTTTTAGGGATCAAATTGCTCTGATACCATGATAGACAATATTGAATAACAAACTAATTGTCATTAGGAAATAATGTGTGTACAATAGGTTTATATAGAGAGCCAACAAGGCTATAATCGTAAAATACAAAATAATGTGTGGAAAATATTACATATAAAATAGTATGTAATATTTATTTATTTCGATGTATACATTATTTGTACACTTTATTTGTAACGGACATATTAATTGTGGTACATATAAACAATTAATATGTCAATCTCTAGTTACTTTATGTCATAGACATACTTTTACTTTTTAGAGTAAAAGCTTGCCGACCGATGGCCATGAAGCTAGCTAGTATCTCCCATAAATTGTAGCTATTTATACCTCTTTCATTTGATGAATAAACTAAGTTGAAGTTTACTCAAGTATAATTTACTTTCTCAAACTCTCTTCATGGTATCGAGACTTAAAATCCTGAATTAGTTGCAAACTCTCGATTACCTCTTTGAATCAAGAATGTGTTCATTATCTGAAGCTTCATCACCCTCGATTGAGTCCCAGTGCCTCGTGCGGACCAGGGTCACCAAAACCACTCTTTACAAATCACAGACTTGATGGCATCAACTACTGCTTGTGGTCAAGATCTATGAAAATGTATATCTCGAGGCGAGCAAGATGGGATATTTATCTCGTTTCCAAACCCTGCCCTCTTGGCCCGACCCCAAGTTTGAAGCATGGGATACGAGAAAATAACCAAGTCATGACCATCCTCACGAGGTCAATGACAAAAGAGATCGATGAGAACTTCATGATGTATCTATGTAAAGGAAATGCAGGACAATGCCGGAGACCTTTACTCAAAAAAGGACAATACATCCGAGGTCTATGATCTTGAAGCTCAAATCCAAAATTGCGAGGCAAGGGGATATGTCAAGAACTCAATACTTCAACCAACTATCTAGGGCATGGCAACACCTAGATATGTTGGAAACTCACCCTGGAATGATGTCAAGGATGCTTGCCTTTATAAGGACATTATTGAGAAAAAGAGAGTATTCAAGTTTCTTCTTGGATGAATCCTACTCTTGATGATGTTAGGGAAGAATCCTTGCCACAAAACCTCTCCCACTCTCAAATCCATGTTTGCTTTGAAGTCAAACATGAGGAAAGTAGGAGAAAAGTGATCTTTCTTTGAACTCCTCTGCCGACAACCTATTTGAAAGTGCTACCTGGCATTGTCAAGAAGCTCTTGAGGTTCTTGAGACTGTCGGGAAGCTCTCTGATCGAATCGGAAAGTTGATCTGTGAGCACCGCAAACGCACAAATCACACCAAGGACACTTGTTTGGAAGCTACATGGCATGCCTAAATCCTCCAAGCCTACCGAGGAAAGTCGGAGGCGAGGCATGTCAATGAAGAGAGAATGATAATAAGTTGAATGCTCAGTTTGCTGCATTCAAAGCTTTCCTCACTCAACAAAAAAAAGGCATTCCCTCTACTGACACGGCTACTCAAGCTAGTGCAGGTATATTCTACTCTTCTATTAGTAATGAAACATGGATTGTTGATTCTGGGGCCTCCTCTCATATGACTGGCAATAAAAACCTCATAACTCACCTTATGCCATGTCATCAAAACATAAAATTAAGACTGCTGATGGATCTATCTCTCATGCAAAAGGTTTTGGAAATGTTAAACTCACTAATAATATATGCCTAAAGTATGTCCTATTTGTTCCAAAATTAGACTGCAACCTCATATCTATCAGTAAACTTGCAAAAGATTTGAATTGGACTGTTGTGTTTAATAAGAATCAGTGCACTTTCCAGGACCCTTCTTCACCGGAAGTGATTGGGAGGGCTAAAACCTGCTCAGGATTGTATGTGGTCAACCCTGCTGAAGACAGAAGACTGAAGACTGAATCTGCCTCTGCAGCCTGCACTCAAACCTTAGACAATATCATGTTATGGCATTATAGACTAGGACATCCAAGTTTTGGCTATTTAAAGTCTGTAATTCCTGAACTATTTAAATGATGTAATGTCCATAATCTTCAATGTGATATTTGTCAATTTGCCAAACTTACCAAATCTGTGTATACCTGTCCCGGATTTTATCAATACAAAACAACAAGTAATAAACCGGTTAACCTCAAGTGCAAGGATCGTAGTGTAGAGGCTATGCCGGGTCGATCTTACGGGGAACTAGACGAATGTGAATCCTAGCTTTTGTTTTTAACTAAACTATTATCACGAAACTAACCTAAACGAAGAACTAACCTAAACAAATATGCATAAAAGTAACTAGACAGAGGAAATTAATCCAATGCTAGGCAAGATTGGAAGCGATAAAAACTAGAGTGCAATTAAAAGTAAACTAATCTAGCAATTCAAGTTTAAAGGATTAAAATCAAATTATAACGAACGAACAAGCAATTGATCCACCTATCCTATCAACATTCAATTCTAATTCGGATTAATTCGTGATCTCTACTCAAGTCGTGATTCACCTAATCGAAGGCATAAACTCCTACTCGTAGACAAGTTCGTTTCCTAATCTTTTATCTTTCGATGTTAAAGATTACGTCTTTCTAACCTAGGCGTGAAATCTTTCAATTTCTAATCTAGAAAATCAATCTAATAACTCTCGTTTTAGTTAGATCGAAGATCTATTCTTTTAGCATGGTGATCTAATGTTTATATGATTTTCATCAATAAAACAATCATAAGGCAAACATCTTTCGATACGACTTGCAATAAAACAATGTAAAGCATGATAAAAGAAACAAACTTGAGATAGGAACTCACAAATCAATCACGAATCAAATCTGAATTGTTGATGGACGGCTTCACAACGCTTGTTCAAGAGGGTTTAGCCTCTTAACATCCTTGTTGCAACTTCGAATTGATGAAATAAAAGACATGAATCTATCTAATCTAATCTAGGAATTAAATTGCATAAAAGTAGATAAAAGCGTAGAAAACGCAGCCAAAGCCCCTGGGTTTTAGGGTTCGAATTGTGTGTCTAGGGTTTGAGAAATCGCGCCTATTTATAGATTTTTAGGTCGGTTTAGGCTAAGGCGGTGCTTGGGCGCCCGTCCACTATCTTGGGCGCTCGTCCGCAGCTTTCGGACGGAGGTGAACGCTTCGTCTATCTGCGGCGTTTGAAGGCTCAATGTAATCGCACCTCAAGCGCTTCGTTTGGTTGAGCAACGCCCGTCCACCATGGACGGACCGTGGGCGCTTCGTCCATCGATCTTTGGAACTCGATCTCTTGAGCATTATCTCTTCCTTCTTCCATCTTTATCCTTCTTTTCTCATCTCTATCTCGATTTAGCTCGAATTATATCAACATTTGATCATCAATTTAGCCTCCAACATGTATCTACATCACATTAAGACATCGCAAAACGTAACACAATCCAAATACTCATAAAACCATAATCAAAACACGTACACAACCTCATTTTGTGAATAAACTAATTAAAATCTCACTTGCTTAATAAATCATTTAAAACCACATTTCCTATGCAAACCATATGAATTATGGAGGAGAACATCATAAAATACAACGTTATAAAACGTATAAATTCACCCTTAACAACTCCCCCACACTTAAACTTTGCTCGTCCCGAGCAAAACAAAACAAGATAAAGGCTCGGAAAGAATATAGACACCTCAACACATATACCACATAGTCAATAAATTAGAAGTTCACCATCGTGTGTGTGCATAGCCATAGAAAACTTCCACTAAATCCAAACTTGAAAAACTCAAAGCAAAACTAGCTAATACCCCTCGTAGACTAGTAATAAGTGACACTCATAAGGTGCACCTACAAGCGTGACATATCCGAGAAGAATGATCGAATATATCTAGGGCCTTTACGAAATACTCAGAGGATAATCCTACAACATATCTCGCGGTTTCTCTGGGGATAAGATAGACGATAACTTAGTCTTATATACATTTCATAACACTTCTTTAGTTGATTTAACTTTTCACTTTTAAACGCACATTAGGATAGGCTATTGCCCTCATAGTAGAATAGGACATTTCGAGATAATCCCTACCTTACTCCAATCATAAGGCGACTTTTCCTAACGTCAAGTGAGCTCTTAGTCATCATAGTGGTATAGGACATCGTGGTATACCCTACCTCACCCAAATCATCGACTAGCTTTAGACACACCCAATTACAATTTTGTTTACGTAGAGATTTACATTTGGCGGTGGAAAAGATTATTTTCTAGTAGCACGGACCACCAGAGCATAACACCTCAAGTAAACAATTTATTACTATTGCAAAGACTTAATCACGTTTCACTTATCACATTCAAACTTCTAGATATTCACAGTATATCATACTTCGGAACTAAATACAAACGATCATAATTCGCGAGATATATACGTAGCACTAAGCACATGACTTATAAGAAAATCAAAAATCACTAATCCAAAACGGGGTATAGCTTTATAAAATAGCTCATCATTCACTATGGCTTGTGAAATATAATTCGGGTGAATCAACTAACTTACGGAACATACGGCATACAGCATCAATGAATATAACAAACCGAACAAAAACATGCATTGCTCACTCGAGGCAAAATAATTTTTTTTTTAAAATTTAGCTCATTTTAGCATAGAAATAAAATCATGTAAGCAAATGTATAGATACATATCGACTTATCCCCTCCCCCACACTTAAATAACAACATGTCCTCATGTTGTGCAGAATAAGAGAAACTTAGCTGATTGTAGTTCTAAAGTGACAATTCGGAAAGTGCTACGTATCAACTCGAGAAAATTTGGATGAAAGCGATGAACCGTGGACCATCCACCGAAAACCGACATCATCTGAAAGCTCACAAGTGCTATAGCAAATATCCCTGCATACATGAAAAACAACACAAAAGCGTGCCTCGGGGATACAAGGGATTAAACCATATCGCGCAAAAAGTGATAGAGATAAAGATAAGAGGAAATCGTAAGCAAAACGACACTTCGACCTCAGTATAAGATTAGGGACGGTGATCGATAAAAACAACACAATCCTAATAAGACTAAAACAACTAGAACAAGGAAAAATAACTACTGAAAAAAACTAATATAATAAGGGATATCTAGGATGCCTCTAGTAGCGCTAATGGTTATCGTCGTTAGCTCGACACATTTGAAGCTCGGCTAGATCAGGCCATTTAACCTTTCTCTCGCGACCACTACCTCGTTTAAGCTCCGGTCCGTAGTGTGGCTGCGAAACAAGATCAACACATGGGGTAAAACCTTTATAACCTTCCAAACTCGTTTAATCTTCCCCATGGCTGATTTCTTTCTTCTCTGATTCCTCTGATGACGTTTAAGCTTTTGCTCTCTTTCATACTCCTCCATATCCCAACTACCTGCTAGAACTTCTGCTGATGAACCAATACCATCATTCTCGGAGAATAAATCGGATGAGAACTCGTCAAATTCATTGACCTCTGTAACACCACATCCGAGAATATCGAGAAATTTAACAATCAAAGGTTTTTCTTTAGGTTCACCAATGTAGTGCTTGCACCTTTGACCATTAACTCGAAACGGTTGATCTGGATAACCTCGTAGTTTTAGAACACCTCCAGGAATGATTTGGAGAATCTCAAAAGGACCGGACCAACGTGTTCTCAACTTCCCGGGAAACAAATGTAACCTAGAATTGTATAAGAGAACTTGCTCGCCGACACGAATTCTCTCTTCTTTATCTTGGCGTCATGGAGTAGTTTCATCTTCTCTTTCTTGATCCTGGCACTTTCATAAGCCTGGAGTCTAAATTCATCCACTCATGCAATGCTACTTTTGCAATCGATGTTTCCCACGGGATTGGGAATCGAAGTTCAAAACTTCGTAGCCCAATACGCCCGGTGCTCTAACTCGACCGCGATGGCATGGCTTACAGTAAACCATTTGATTTGGCGATGTACCCATAGGGGTCTTATAGGCAGTCCTATATGCCCAAAGTACATCGTCCAACTTCAGACTCCAGTCTTTTCTATGACTGTTTACCGTCTTCTCCAGGATCTTCTTCAAGCTCTGGTTGCTTCGCTCAACCTGACCACTAGTCATCGGATGATACGGTGTGCCAGTTTTATGGCGAATACCATACTTCTCAAGGACTTTTTCCAAAGGTCGGTTGCAGAAGTGTGTCCCTTCATCACTGATCAAGGCACGTGGACATCCAAACCTCACAAAGATATTCTTCTTCAGAAATTTCATGACCGTTTTATGATCATTGTGAGGAGTGGCAATTGCCTCCACCCATTTCGAAACATAGTCAACGCAGACTAAGATGTATTTGTTGCCACAAGATGATGGGAATGGTCCCATAAAATCGATGCCCCATACATCAAAGACTTCGCACTCTAAGATGGGTTTCAAGGGCATGTCAAAACGCCTTGTCAGAGTTCCGGTTCTCTGACACCTATCGCAAGCTTTACAAAAGGCTTCTGTATCCTTAAAGATCGTAGGCCAATAGAACCCGGACTGGAATATCTTAGCAACCGTTTTCCAAGGACCAAAGTGACCACCTGTGGGTCCACTATGGCATTGCTCGATTATATCGCGTTGCTCGAGTTCGAGAACACACCTCCTCGACAAACCATCTTTACAGATCTTGAAGAGGTAAGGCTCATCCCAAACGAAAGACTTCATATCAGAGAAGAACTTCTTCTTCTCTTGATAAGACATTTCAGGATCGAGATAACGGGCATGAAGGTAGTTTACAATGGAGGAATACCATGGAACATCGGGAGGACAAACGTCTATCAACATAATGTTTTCTAGAGGAAAGTAAAGATCTATATCATCTGGTTCATCCTTTTCCTCACTTAACACCCTAGAAACATGATCCGCCACTACGTTCTCACTGCCCTTCTTATCTTTGATTTGAACGTCGAACTCTTGGAGGGTCGATATTCAACGCATAGCGCGCGTTTTAGCTTCCTTTTGGTCATGAGATAACGCATAAAAGGCGTGATCACCCACACAATCACTTGAGCACCAAGCAAGTAACTACGAAATTTATCCATAGCAAAGACTACAACTAATAATTCCTTTTAGGTGGTCGTGTAGTTAACTTGAGAAGGATTTAGTGTGTGGATCGGCATAATAGATAGGTCGAACTTTCCGTTAAGCTTTTGCCTAAGACCGCACTAACCGCATAGTTGGATGCATCACACATAAGCTCAAAGGGTAGGTTCTAGTCCGGAGATATAAGTATTGGAGCAAGAGATCGAGTCTACTCTTAAGCCTCAAACGCGCGCTTGCAATTCTCATCAAAATCAAAAGTAACGTCTTCTTTGAGTAAAGTAGATGCGGGGCTTGGCAATCTTTGAAAAGTCCTGGATGAACCTCCTATAGAAGCCGACATGTCCGAGAAAACCTCGGACCTCCCGAACATTCTTAGGATAACTCATCTTCTCAATAGCTTCAACCTTGGCTCTATCTACTTCTATACCTTTGGCTGACACTTTGTGGCCGAGGACTATGCCCTCATCTACCATGAAATGACATTTTTCCCAATTAAGCACTAAGTCCTTTTCCACACATCTAGACAACACCTGATCAAGATTATTGAGGCAATCATCGAAGGATTGACCAAAGACCGAGAAATCGTCCATAAAATCTCCATGCACTTTTCAACTAGCCCGTCAAAGATTGCCATCATACACCTTTTGAAAGTGTGGTCAGGGCATTACAGAGACAAACGGCATCCGCTGTGTGGCGAATGTCCCATAAGGGCAAGTGAAAGTGGTATTCTCTTGGTCAACGGGATCGATGGGTATCGGAAGTATCCTGAATATCCATCCAGAAGCGATAGAATCGTGCCCCGCCCAGGCGCTCAAGCATCTGGTCAATGAATGGAAGGAAATGATCTTTCGATGTGACCTCATTGAGCTTTCGATAATCGATACATACTCTGTATCCAAAGGACGAGCCTCAATGCTATCTCTTCTCATTTCTCATTCTTCTCAATAGTAATTCCACCTTTCTTGGGAACTACTTGAGTTGGGGATACCCACTCACCGCCTGCAATGGCGTAAATGATACCCATATCTAGAAGCTTTATAATTTCCTTCTTGACTACTTCTTGCATATGAGGGTTAAGCCTTCTCAGAGGTCATCTAACTTGTTTTGCACCTCTCCTCGCTTTTGATCTTGTGCATACTGAGATGTCGGGAGATATCCTCGGATATCTCCCACCGCCATCCAAAGGCTTTCTCATTTTACGCAAGACGCTTAGCAGCTTAAACTCTTCTATTCGAGATAGCTTGGCAGAGATGATCAAAGGAAGCCGGTCACCTTCTCTCGAAATACATACTTAAGATGTTTGAGGCAGCGGCTTGAACCAAGTCTACAGGGGTTCCTCTGGACTTGATTTAAGATCTCCACTCCTCAACTCAACATCGTTGAGCTTACTTAGTGGCCCTACTTGCCAAAGCTTCTTCTCTTAGCTCATCCTCGAATTCAAATTGCTAAATGATCTAGATTGACCACACCATGATTGTTTAGATTATCGATCAATCGCTCATATTCGGCTTCTACAACCAAGACTTGCTTATCCATGAAGTCATAGAAGTCATCGACGCCTCCTCAATGGAACGACCGGTTGGAGAACCGGAGGGTACTTGAATAGATTTAGAAACACTATAGCTCACCTCTTGGTCACCAACTCGGATAGTTACTTTCCCACCATCACAATCGATGAGGGCTCTAGCATGTAGATAGGAAAGGTCTTCCAAGAATCGAGGGACATTTTCATTTTTCTCATATCTAAGACATACCAGTCAACGGGAAAGGTAAACCTACCAACTTGAACCAATACGTCCTTTAGGATCCTGAGGCTTTCTTTGAAGATCTATCGTGACCGCAAGTTCATGGTAGTGGGTTCTAGAAGACTTTGTAAACCACCGCTTGCAAATAGATAATGGCATCAAGCTTATGGATGCACCCAGTCACATAAAGAATTTGGAACGACTAGGCCTCCCATCCGCAATGTGAGCACGAATTTTCCGGGGTCACCTCTTTTGATTGGTAAGTCTGGATAATTGATCATTGAACAATCCTCACCAATTGCCTGATCTATTTCTGCTAACTTCTTCTTCGAAGAAACAACATCCTTTATGAATTTGGTGTACTTAGGCATCTCTACCAAGACATCTGACAATGGAAGATTAACCTGAGTATTTTTCAACAAATTAAGCACCTTTTCGTACTTCTTATCTTTGCTCATTGGGTTTACCTTTCCCGTTGGTAGGTTTACCAGTCACCGTCCTGTCTGAAATTCTCTCATGCAAAAGGTTTTGGAAATGTTAAACTCACTAATAAGATATGCCTAAAGGATGTCCTATTTGTTCCAAAATTAGACTGCAACCTCATATCTATCAAGAAACTTGCAAAAGATTTGAATTGGATTGTTGTGTTTAATAAGAATCGGTGCACTTTCAGACCCTTCTTCACCGGAAGTGATTGGGAGGGCTAAAACCTCGCCAGAGGATTGTATGTGGTCAACCTGCTTGAAGACAAGATCAAGACTGAATCGCCTCTGCAGCTTGCCTCAAACCTTAGACAATATCATGTTATGGCATTATAGACTAGGACATCCAAGTTTTGGCTATTTAAAGTCTCAGAATTCTGAACTATTTAAAGGATGTAATGTCCATAATCTTCAATGTGATATTTGTCAATTTGCCAAACTTACCAAATACCAAACTACCTTATTTGCCTTCTACACCTTTCACTTTAATTCATAGTGATGTATGGGGACCTTCAAGAGTAAAAAGTATAACAGGAAAAAGGTGGTTTGTCACTTTCATTGATGATCATACCAGAAACACATGGCTATTTTTAATGAAGGATAAATCTGAAGTTGGAACAGTTTTTCAGGAATTTTACAACATGATCTCTACTCAATTTGACACTAAGATCAAGATCTTAAAGACTGATAATGCACTTGAATACTATGAGTCTAACCTCAGTAATTTCTTGATGGATAAGGGAATTGTCCATATCAGTAGTTGTGTGGAAACACCTCAACAAAATGGGGTTGCTGAGAGAAAGAACAGGCACCTACTAGAGATGGCTAGATCAATCATGTTCACTACACATGTTCCAAAGTATATGTGGGGTGAAGCTATATTAACTGCCACATACTTAATCAACAGACTTCCCAGTAGAGTGTTAGGCTTCAAAACTCCTATCCAAACCCTTCTGACCACACACTCCTGCCCTCATCTTATTTCCCGATTACCTCCAAAAATCTTTGGTTGTACTGTGTTTGTTTATATCCATGCCCAACACAGAAGCAAACTTGATCCCAAAGCTCACAAGTGTATTTTCCTTGGATATGCAAAGGACAGGAAAGGTTACAAGTGTTACTCTCCTTCTGAAAAGATATTTTACAATTCTATGGATGTAATTTTTTTTGAAAGGACTCCTACTACAAACAAGTCCACTTGAGGCGATCAGATGGAAACTCGATTGAAATTGACCTAAATCCTTTCCTCTCAACAAACTCTTAACCTCAAAGAACCCACGATACTCGGCGAGAATGAACCTCGGCACCCTCACGACTCTCGGCCCACGATCCTCAAAGAACCTCCTGAACCAGAGTCTACTGACCCAGAGCCTACTGACACTCAGCAACCTACAGACCCTCAGCAGCCTGCTGACATTGATGATAGGCCTATTGCTATCAGGAAGGGAAAGAGATCCTGCACTACTGATCATTCTATTCATAATTATCTATCTTATGATCAGTTATCACCTGCTTTTGCCATGTTTACACAGGACTTGGATTCTCACTCTATTCCTAAGAATATACAGGAAGCTCTCCAACATGATAAGTGGAAGGCAGCTGTCAGGGCTGAAATGATCGCCTCCCGGATAATCATACTTGGGATCTAACAGGCTCTCCCAAAGGCAAGAAGGCGATCACCGCAAGTGGTTATTTACCATCAAATACAATGCCGATGGTACAATTGACAAGTATAAGGCCGGACTAGTTGCAAGGGGTTTCACTCAAACTTATGGCATTGACTACAAAGAAACTTTTGCATCGATGGAAAAAAGCTCAACACCGTCGAATCATCTTGATATCTCTTGCTGTCCAACTTGACTGGCCTCTTCACCAATTGGATATAAAAATGCCTTCCTCAATGGTGACCTTACTGAGGAAGTTTACATGAATGTACCTCCTGGTTTTACCAATCCTAACACTCAAGGAAAGGTTTGCAAATTGAGGAAATCTCTATATGGCCTAAAGCAATCCCAAGAGCCTGGGTTTGGGAAACTCACTCTTGTGGTTAAAGGCTGCTGGATATCATCAATGCAACTCAGACCACACCATGTTTATCAAGACCACTAGCAAGAAAAGATCTATCCTTATTGTGTATGTGGATGATATCATCCTCACTGGTGATGACTCTACTGAGATCCAGAATTTGAAGACTCTACTGGCAAAGGTCTTTCAAGTCAAGGATTTGGGCTATCTTAAATACTTCCTTGGTATGGAAATTGCAAGAAACAACCAGGGTATCTGAAGTGAACCGTGGAGGTTCAATTTTGAATTTGCCCAAGGATTGATTGTAGGAACAATGAAACGAGCTCCGCGACCCCTAGGTATCCGTGTACCTAAGAACCTTGGATTAAGGACCTCGACCCCTAGATATCCTTGTATCTAAGAACCTCGGTTTGTGAACGCCACAAGGTATGCTCACGACCTTGATAAGTTCGGGTTTGGAAAAATTAGGATTCTAGAAAATTAGGGTTCTTGGGGAAAGTTTGAAGGTTTGAAGAATCTTCAAGTTTTACCGGGTAAGATTATGAAGATTTAAAGATTTATGATGTTCTTGGTCAAGTACGACAAAATAATTAAATAAAAGCGAATTTGTTTTTTTTTTTGGATAATAATTGAAATAAAGAACAAGAAATAAAATTGGATATTTGTTACCTACAATGCACATGCTCGATATCAATCAAGTGAACCGAGGAGGTTCAATTCGGATTTTCCCAAGGATTTGATTGTAGAACAATGAAAAGCAAGCTCCATGACCACTTAGGTATCCGTGTACCTAAGAACCTTGGATTAGGACCTCGACCCTAGATATCCTTGTATCTAAGAACCTCGGTTTGTGAGCGCCACAAGGTATGCTCACGACCTTGATAAGTTCGGGTTTGAATACTCTACTCAGAATACTCACAAGTTCAAGAAGAACTCAAATAAATATATTTCACTCAAAAATTTTAACTGTCTAATACAATGACTCTATTTGCCTTTATATAGGCTACAGACTCAAGAAAATAAGACAAACTAGCAATAAGACAAACTAGCAATGATGTGATCCATGCTGATGTTCCGGATCCACTTGCCCCTTTAGCTACACCTGATCCACTTATCATCCGAGATGGGCCAATGACAAGACTTCAAAAGAGAAGAATGCGTGAAGGCTTGGATTTGCTGGTTTCTAAGGTCCAAGAAGAGTGTGGATCGTCAAAGCTTGAAGATGGGGCGTCCATAAAGCCCATGAAGGCTATTGTTTGCATCGGTGGGCTTTGAAAGCCGAATAAACTCTCTTATGTTAATTATTGCTTTGTTTTTAGGATTTAAAAGGCCAAAAGCCCATTAGGAAAGGTGCCTATATGATCTTATATTGGGTTAAGTCTTTATTTTCAATGAAATAAAAGCCATTTGGGCTTAGTAAGGTCAAGTTAGGTCCATCATAAAGCAAAGTGGCGAATTTTACTTGTTAAATATCCCACATTGCTTAGGTTTTCTATTTTCATTGTGATTGTAGTCTATAAAAGGCAACCTAGGAGCACATTCTACGGACAGATAAAATTTTGAGTGAAATATTATTATTTGAGTTCTTTTGAACTTGTGAGTATTCTGAGTAGAGTATTCAAACCCGAACTTATCAAGGTCGTGAGCATACCTTGTGGCGTTCACAAACCGAGATTCTAAGATACAAGGATATCTAGGGGTCGAGGTCCTTAATCCAAGGTTCTTGCGTCACACTGATCTACCTGGGTCGCGGAGCTCGTTTCATTGTTCCTACAATCAATCATTAGGCAAATTCAGAATTGAACCTCCACGGTTCACTTCAGTTGGTATCAGAGCCAATCATTGTAGGTAACAAATATCCTTTTTTTTTTTTTTGTTGGTTGCTGTGTTCTTGTTTTTCTTATAAAAAAAAACATAAAAATTCCCAGCATTTTTTTTTTCGTTCCCAGTTCTTGAATCTCTATTAAAAAAAAAAAAAAAAACAGATCTATCTTTTTGTCCCTCTTTGTCTTTCGTCCATTATAATCAAACAAAAAAAAAATCTAATCAGCAGCCCTTTTTGTTATTGACTCCATCGGCTTGCTAATTTCCCTGTTCTTGCTTCAAAGTTTGCCGTATAAAAAAAAAAAAAAAAAAAAACTAGGTGATTGACCTAATTTGTTTTATTTTAAGTTGATTTATTTAATTTAGGTCGGCCAAGTCTAAAAAAAAAAAAGTAAAAAAAAAAAGCAGATATTTACGTGGGTTTCACACCTGGGTGTGAAATTTTTCACACCTGTAAAATTCTGTAGTCCCAAAAAAAAAAAAAAAAAAAAAAATTAAGGCCATTAAATACGAGTCTCTCACACCTGGGTGTGAAAATTTTCACACCCGTGAAATTTTACTGTCAAAATAATTCATCAAATTTTCCTTTTCCCTTTTTTCTTTGCTCTTCCTTCTTGCACCTCATTTCATCCTAACCTCTTTTAAGGCTTCAGTCTCAGTCCTAGGTCCTCATTTAGGTTCTTTGGTTGTGATTGCTCGGTTTGCTCGTTGTTTTGGTTTGTTCTACGTTTGAACTCTACACGAGGGGAGTGATAAACACGAGTGTTGTGAGGCATAATGTCGAAGCGTTCTGAATATGAGGATGAGGGTACTACGGATGGTCGTTACAGGATGTATCAGAGGCTATAGAGAGTAGGTCGCAAAGGCAATAGAAGCGTTTAAGCGAGGAAAATGCCGAGATGTTGGATGACCGGTTTGCACGCCAACATGCGGATTTAATTGCGGACTTTCAACCATCATTTGAGGAAGGACATGTCCCCCCTGTTGATAACCGTGGAGGTTCAATTCTGAATTTGCACAAGGATTGATTGTAGGAACAATGAAACGAGCTCCGCGAACCCTAGGTATCCGTGTACCTAAGAACCTTGGATTAAGGACCTCGACCCCTAGATATCCTTGTATCTAAGAACCTCGGTTTGTGAACGCCACAAGGTATGCTCACGACCTTGATAAGTTCGGGTTTGAATACTCTACTCAGAATACTCACAAGTTCAAAAGAACTCAAATAATAATATTTCACTCAAAATTTTAACTGTCCGTAGAATGTGCTCCTAGTTTGCCTTTTATAGGCTACAATCACAATGAAAATAGAAAACCTAAGCAATGTGGGATATTTAACAAGTAAAATTCGCCACTTTGCTTTATGATGGACCTAACTTGACCTTACTAAGCCCAAATGGCTTTTATTTGCTGAAAATAAAGACTTAACCCAATATAGTATCATATAGACACCTTTCCTAATGGGCTTTTGGCCTTTTAAATCCTAAAAACAGCAATAATTAACATAAGAGAGTTTATTCGGCTTTCTCAAGCCCACTGATGCAAACAATAGCCTTCTTGGGCTTTATGGACGCCCCATCTTCAAGCTTTGTCGATCCATACTCTTCTTGGACCTTAGAAACCAGCAAATCCAAGCCTTCACGCATTCTTCTCTTTTGAAGTCTTGTCATTGGCCCATCTCGGATGATAAGTGGATCAGGTGTAGCTAATGGGGCAAGTGGATCCGGAACATCAGCGTGGATCACATCATTCCCTCCCGGTTCGGAAGGATTTGACCTCAGATCATAAGGGTTGTCAAACGGGGTCAAATCAGCCACAATGAATGTATTGCCCGTTCCCCAATCACCAGGAATGCCTATCTTGTAAGCGTTGTTGTTAACACGCTCCAACACTTCAAATGGACCATCGCCACGTGGATGCAACTTGGACTTGCGCTTGTTGGGAAATCTGTTCTTCCGCAAGTGTAACCACACCCAATCTCCAGCTTCAAAAATAATCTCCTTTCTGCCTTTATTTGCATGCTTTTTGTAGCGTTCAGTTTGAGCTTCCACGTGCAACTTGGCTTTTTCATGCAACTCACGAACCAAATAAGCCTTTTTGTCACCATCCAAGCTAACCTGCATACCAGGGGGTAGGGGAACAAAATCGAAGGGGGCACTGGGGTTGAACCCATACACAAGCTCAAAGGGGGAATATTTAGTGGCAGAATGAACACAACGATTATATGCAAATTCCACATAAGGTAAACAAGACTCCCAATTTTTCAAATTCTTTTTAATGACCACACGCAACAATTGACCCTTTAAATATTTAAGTGACTCATGATCAGTGTGTATGACAAACTCACGGGGTCGCAAATAATGCTGCCATTCCTGAAGGCACCTAACCAATGCATATAACTCTTTATCATACGTAGCATAGTTCAAATGTGCACCTTTTAATTTCTCACTAAAGTATGCAATAGGTTTGCCCTCTTGAATTAAAACACCTCCTATACCCACACCCGATGCATCACATTCGATTTCAAACATCTTAGAAAAATCAGGTAGAGCAAGTATAGGTGCAGAAAGTAACTTAGCTTTGAGAGTTTGAATGACTCCTTTTGCCTTGGTCCCAGCTGAAGCAGGACATTTTTCTTCACAAGCTCGTTTACTTAACGGGCTGCAATGGTGCTAAAATCCTTCACAAACCTCCGATAAAAGCTTGCCAAACCATGGAAACTACGAACTTCGCCAATGGTTCGTGGTTCAGGCCACTCGGCCACAACCTTGACCTTGTCTTGGTCAACTTCGACGCCCTGCGCACTCACAACAAAACCAAGAAACACGACTCTATCCATGCAAAAGGAACACCTTTTAAGGTTAGCATATAGTAGTGCACGCTAAAAGTGTGTTCAAAACGGCACGCAAATGGACTAAATGTGTTTCTAAATCAATACTGTAAATCAGGATATCATCAAAGTAAACAACTACAAACTGACCAATAAACTCCCTAAGGACCTCATTCGTTAGACGCATGAACGTGCTAGGGGCATTGGTTAATCCAAAGGGCATGACTAACCATTCATACAAGCCAAATTTAGTTTTAAAGGCTGTTTTCCATTCGTCGCCTTCTCTGATGCGCACTTGATGATACCCACTTTTTAAATCAATCTTTGTGAAATATTTAGCGCCATGCAACTCATCTAACATGTCATCTAACCGGGGAATGGGATAGCGATACTTTACCATTATTTGGTTGATGGCTCGACAATCCGTGCACATCCTCCATTCTCCACCCTTCTTGGGCACTACTATCACCGGCACGGCAGACGGGCTCATGGATTCTCGAATCTTCCCCTTGGTGAGAAGGTCATTGACTTGCCTCTGTATCTCTTTTGTCTCCTCAGGATTGGCTCTATAGGCTGGTCGGTTGGGGAGCGTAGAGCCCGGAATGAAGTCAATGTGATGCTCCACTCCTCTCAATGGTGGCAACCCGCTGGGTTCTTCGTCGGGGAAGATATCTTCGTATTCCTGCAAAAGAGACACAAAAACACTTGGAAGAGAATCGGTTAGATCAGATATAAGAAGAAAACAGGGGTGGGGGGAGGAGAGGGGGGTTGTTTCCTTATAAAGAAATAAGAAAACAGGATTTTCAGCCCTTAATACCGTTTTTGTATCAGGTCGTTTAATACCCAAACCACCTCCAAACAATCTGCAATTTTGACCACATCTAAATCAACCCGTTATCTATGTTTTCTCTATTTACCTCATCTTTGAATTCGGAGCTTATCCTTGTCAAAATCGCCCCACAACAGCGACCGTCCTGTCTGAAATTCTGCAGCCGTCGATCAGTTTACGGTTTAGATTTGAGTAGGTTACTCAACTCCAAATCCCCTCAAAATTTGCGGTATTATAGGAAATTCTCTATTCTACAACTTTCGTCTTTTGAGTTTTTCCAGATTCGAAGTAGTTTGAGCACAATATGTAGGAAAAGTCACTGCTTAAATTCTGGAACTTTCTGACAGCATCATATTTAGGGTTTGCTCATTGTTTTGGTTTGTTCTACGTTTGAACTCTACACGAGGTGGAGCGAAAAACGAGAGTTGTGATGATATAACTATTTTTCTGATACTATCTTGACTTATGACATATTTCGCACACCATGCTTAATTCAAAACAAAGCATACAAGTTGTGCATTGATCATCTGGAAGAAGAGAATCTGATTAGCAGTAGGGTAGTTAAAGAGTTGAACTTGCCGACAGAAAAACATCCTTATCCTTTTTACTTTTCTATTGTAAGTCGTCCGTTTTTGGTTACAAGGCAAACATGGATTTCTTTGTCCGTTGGAGGTCATCGCTCTAATACATTATGTGATGTGGTTCCTTTAAAATGTGACCAATTGATATTAGCAAAGCCATGGTTACAATTGTACAAGGTACGTCATAATTAAATCCCGCTTTACGGTATTCTTTTTCTTATTATGGCAAGAAGTATGTTCTTGAGTCGCTACCCTATATACACGAGGAGCCTGCACACAAAGGAGGGTTTCGTAGCATCCTCAAACCCGGGTGGTTGAGACATATACACATCTTCAGCTAGTGTCCCCTGGAGAAAGGCGTTATTGACATCGAGTTGGCGAAGAGACCAACCAAAGGAAACTGCAATACTAAGAACAAGGCGGATTGTAACAGGTTTAACAACACGACTAAAAGTTTCGAAGTAATCCAAACCAGGGCGTTGTGTAAACCCTTTGGCAACCAGCCGAGCCTTGTATTTATCAATCGAGCCATCCGGTTTCCGTTTAATTCGGAAAACCCACTTACAACCAACTATATTTAAACCATTAGTAGGGGGAACTAAAGACCACGTGTCATTGCGAAGAAGCGCACTATACTCATCAGACATGGCAACACACCACTGCGGACACTGCAATGCCTGCTTGAGGGTTGAGGGCTCCGTGTCTAGGTAGCGATTATGAAGGTGAGCTTGAAGGTTAAAGGGTTGACGAGGTTTGCAGATTTTATTTTGAGAACGAGTGGTCATGGGATGGTGCGGCTGGGGGGGGAGAGGGGGTGGAGGCGGCGGAGTGGGGGACGAGGTGGAAGGAGATGAGATGGGAGTGGGGGAAGAATGAGAATCACCTGGAAGAGTTGGAGTGGGGGTGGTGGAAGGACAGGAACAACCAGCGGTTTAAGTAGGAAGCGAGGGGAAGGAGGCGATTAAAGGAGGTAATGAAGAGTCGGAGGAGATGCTAGCAAAGGAAAAATGTCCTCCACAAACCTAACATCACGTGAAATATGCATACGGGACTCGAGAGATGTCATAGCAAAGGTAAGCGCTTTGTGTGAGGCGTAACCAAGAAATATACATGGCTTGGATGTAAAGCGCAAGCTTGTGCGGGTTGTAGGGTTTAAGCCACGGATAGCAAAAGCAGACCGAAGGCGCGAAGCTTAGAATAATTGGGGGCTTAGAGAAGAGCTTGAGATGTGGTGAAAGCATATTAAGATTTTTGTGGGCATGCGATTAATGAGGTAAACCGCAGAGACTAACGGCATAGGACCAATAGGTAACTGGTATTTTGGCATGGGCAAGAAGGGTGAGGCGGTTTCAAATGATATGTAAGTGCCGGCGTTCGAGAGATGCCATTGTGTTGCGGGGTGTAAGTTGGAGAAGTGAAATGAGAGATGCCATGCTCGAGAGAGAAATGGGCGTAACTTTATGTACTCAGTGCCATTATCAGAATAGAGGATTTTGATAGAGGCATCTAACAGTTTTTCTACATAATGCTTGAATTTAATGAAAGTATTATATACGTCTGATTTACATGCAAGCGGGTATATCCACATGTACCGAGTAAAATGATCAACAAACATAACATAATATTTAAAATTATCAACGGAGTAAACAGGAGACGACCAAACGTCAGAATAAATAACTTCCAATGGTTGAGAAGTAGACAGTGTAGAATCCGAAAAAGGGAGCACTGTGGCTCTTATTACACAAACAAGAATCACAAGAAGAATGGGAAACCGTAGATAATTCTAAAAATTATTGTTTGCAAGATTTTGAATAATGGGAAAAGCGAGGATGACCGCGTGGAGATGCCAAGTGGTAGCGAAGCTTTGGAAGCGAGAGAAGGCAAAGAGAGCTTTGGAGGACCACACATAGGCTCCATCAACGACTTGTCCTTGGTGGAGGCATTTGCCGATCTTCAAGTCCTTCACCAAAAGCGAATCGAGATAAGAATTCAATAGACACGCAAATTATCTTGGCAAAATTTACGGACATATAATAAGTTACGAGAAAGAGAAGGTACACAAAGCACATGATTTAATTTGAAAGAAGAAAGAGAGGTAGAGCCAATGTGTGTGATAGCCAAAGAATTACCATCACCAATGACTATCGATCCATACCTTGGTATGGAGGAGTGAAGAGAAAGTAAATTGAGTTCTGTGTCATATGATGAGAGGCACCACTATCAAGCATCCAAGTAGCGAGAAGGATCAGTCTTTGAGAGTAAATTTGGAAGGAGCAGTTTGGGCAACTTGGGCATGGGGCGGCTGAGGGGGCCGAGGGGTTCCTTGGTTGCGGAGTGGACGTGGAAGATTATTGTAGAGAGGATAAGTGGTGCAACGAGTGGCAACATGACCACGAGACCACAGAGTTGGCGAGAATCCTTGATAGCCTTTGGAGGGGCGGGCGAGAGTAGTTTTGGATGAGTGATTGGGGAAGGGCCGTCTTTGTGGGGTCTCGGGTAGGGGAGGAGCTTGCGGCGGGATAGAGGAGGGGGCCGAGGTAGGCTGGCGATAGGGGAATAAGGCTGTATTGGACGGAACATGCATGGGACGGGGTGAGGGTAAGCGAGGAAGCGATATACTGCAGGGGTGGAACAGACGGACTTTGTAAAAGTGACGCTTCATGCATTAGCAATTTTTCATGTAACAATGGCATAGGGATAGTGTCATCACGAGCTTGAATGGCACTCACAAGATCCTTATATTCACTACCAAGATTTTTTAAGATTATTTCAACTAAGGGGCCGTTTGTTAAAACTGAAGACTGAAATCTGAAGTCTGAAATCTGAAGTCTTAATTCTGAATAAATTAGGTAACTGAATATTTTAAGTGTTGAAATTGATTATACTGTTTGGTAACACTTATTATATCTGAAATTAGAATTTGTTTCGTGAGTGTGTATGTGGGTGTGGGTGTGTGAAGGGTGGGTGTAGGGTGGGTGGGGGTGTTGGTGTGGGGTAATAGGGGTGTAGGTGGGTGTAGGGTGGGGTGTGGGTTGTGGGTGGGTGTCGGGTGTGTGGTGTGTGGGGGTGGGTGTCGGGTGGGCGTGGGTGTGGGTGTAGGATGTGGGGGGTGTGGGGGTGGCTATGGGTGGATGTGGGTGTGGGTGTGTGTGTGGGTGTGGTTTGTGGTGTGTGGGTGTGGTTTGTGGTGTACTGGTGTGTGGTGGGTGTGGGTGTAGGGAGGGTAGGAGTGGATGTGTTGGAGTGGGGGTGTGAGGGTGTAGGTGGGTATGAGGGTGTGGGGTGTGAGCGTGGGTGAGGGTGTGGGCGGGTGTATGGTGTATGGGGGTATGGGTTGTGTGGGTGTGGGGGTGTGGGGTGGGTGGGGGTATGGGTGGGGTTGGGGGTAGGGTGAGGGTGGGGTGTAGGTGTGAGGTAGGTATGGGTGTGGGGTGTACCCCTACCTAACGTAGATTTATTGAAAAATTCAAGATTAAGTAGCTCCTCAACCACTTAAAATTTTCCATAATTTTCACAGAAATTCGAAGATCTTAATTAATTAAGAGGTGTTAAAAAGTATTATCAAACAACACTTATTTTAATAATCACTTATTCTTTTAAGAATAAGTGTTAAGTGGTGTAAACAAACAGGCCGTAAGTCATCATCGGGTACTTTAGCATCTAGAGATGCAGGATCATCCGCAACAGTTTTAACGGCAGTGAAGCATTGAGAGATTGACATTGTACCTTTGGTAATGGAATTTAAACGCAGTCTGAGATGTCGAATACGACCCTTACTCTGTTTCCCATACGTGTCGAGAAGAGTGTCCCAAGCTTGTTTCGAGGTTGTCGTGTGCTGAATTGTAACGACAAATTCTTTATAAACCGAACCCAAAAGCAAATTGTGGATTAAGGCATCTTGTTGTCTAATGCAAGTGAGCCGCATTGATCATAACCTCACCAGCCGCAAGCAGAATTGTTGGTGGCGGCATAGGTGTAGCACCGGTCACATAACCGAGGAGACCGTGACCTGTGAGTAAAGTGGTCAATTGAAGCTTCCAAGCCGTGAAATTTTTGCCATCGAGTTTTGTAGGAGCATTGACAGCAGGATTAAGAGAGATAACGGTGGTGGGGGCTGTAGGGGCTGCAGCCGCAGCAGTCACAGTAGCAGCGCCGGAAGCTGCAGAGGTGGCCGAGTGGACAGAGGTGGCGGAGGAGGTTGCCATAGCATTTGTCTGATTAGGCGGCGAAAAGAAAAAAAAAAAAAAACAAAAATTGGCGGCTAGAAGAAAATTTTTAGGGATCAAATTGCTCTGATACCATGATAGACAATATTGAATAACAAACTAATTGTCATTAGGAAATAATGTGTGTACAATAGGTTTATATAGAGAGCCAACAAGGCTATAATCGTAAAATACAAAATAATGTGTGGAAAATATTACATATAAAATAGTATGTAATATTTATTTATTTCGTGTATACATTATTTGTACACTTTATTTGTAACGGACATATTAATTGTGGTACATATAAACAATTAATATGTCAATCTCTAGTTACTTTATGTCATAGACATACTTTTACTTTTTAGAGTAAAAGCTTGCCGACCATATCTAGTGGCCGCCCAAGCTAGCTAGTATCTCCCATAAATTGTAGCTATTTATACCTCTTTCATTTGATGAATAAACTAAGTTGAAGTTTACTCAAGTATAATTTACTTTCTCAAACTCTCTTCATGGTATCAGAGACTTAAAATCCTGAATTCATTGCAAACTCTCAGTACCCTGCTGAATCAAGAATGTGTTCATTATCTGAAGCTTCATCACCCTCAGTTGAGTCCCAGCTGCCTCAGCAGACTGGGGTCACTGAAAACCACTCTTTTACAAATCACAGACTTGATGGCAACAACTACCTGCTGTGGTCAAGATCTATGAAAATGTATATCTCAGGCCAGAGCAAGATGGGATATTTGTCTGGTTCCAAACCTGCCCCTGCTGAAACTGACCCCAAGTTTGAAGCATGGGATACAGAAAATAACCAAGTCATGACCATCCTCATGAGGTCAATGACAAAAGAGATCAGTGAGAACTTCATGATGTATGATACTGTAAAGGAAATCTGGGACAATGCCAGAGACCTTTACTCAAAAAAGGACAATACATCTGAGGTCTATGATCTTGAAGCTCAAATCCAAAATTGCAGGCAAGGGGATATGTCTGTAACTCAATACTTCAACCAACTATCTAGGGCATGGCAACACCTAGATATGTTGGAAACTCACCCCTGGAATGATGTCAAGGATGCTGCCCTTTATAAGGACATTATTGAGAAAAAGAGAGTATTCAAGTTTCTTCTTGGATGAATCCTACTCTTGATGATGTTGGGGAAGAATCCTTGCCACAAAACCTCTCCCCACTCTCAAATCCATGTTTGTCAAAGTCAAACATGAGGAAAGTAGGAGAAAAGTGATCTTTCTTTGAACTCATCTCGCCGACAACCTCCTGTGAAAGTGCTACCTGCTTGTTGTCAAGAAGCTGCTGAGTTCTTGAGGCGTCGGGAAGCCTACTTGATCGAATCGGAAAGTTGTTCTCGTGAGCACCGCAAACGCACAAATCACACCAAGGACACTTGCTTTGGAAGCTACATGGCATGCCTAAATCCTCCAAGCCTACCAGGGAAAGTCGTAGGCGGGCATGTCAATGAAGAGGAGAATGATAATAAGTTGAATGCTCGCTTCTTTGCATTCAAAGCTTTCCTCACTCAACAAAAAAGAAGGCGGTCCCTCTACCGACATGGCTACTCAAGCTAGTGCGAGTAAATTCTACTCTTCTATTAGTAATGAAACATGGATTGTTGATTAGGGGCCTCTCTCATATAGACTGGCAATAAAAACCTCATAACTCACCTTATGCCATGTCATCAAAACATAAAATTAAGACTCATTGATGGATCTATCTCTCATGCAAAAGGTTTTGGAAATGTTAAACTCACTAATAAGATATGCCTAAAGGATGTCCTATTTGTTCCAAAATTAGACTGCAACCTCATATCTATCAGTAAACTTGCAAAAGATTTGAATTGGACTGTTGTGTTTAATAAGAATCAGTGCACTTTCCAGGACCCTTCTTCACCGGAAGTGATTGGGAGGGCTAAAACCTGCTCAGGATTGTATGTGGTCAACCTGCTTTGAAGACAAGATCAAGACTGAATCGCCTCTGCAGCCTGCACTCAAACCTTAGACAATATCATGTTATGGCATTATAGACTAGGACATCCAAGTTTTGGCTATTTAAAGTCTGTAATTCCTGAACTATTTAAAGGATGTAATGTCCATAATCTTCAATGTGATATTTGTCAATTTGCCAAACTTACCAAATACCAAACTACCTTATTTGCCTTCTACACCTTTCACTTTAATTCATAGTGATGTATGGGGACCTTCAAGAGTAAAAAGTATAACAGGAAAAAGGTGGTTTGTCACTTTCATTGATGATCATACCAGAAACACATGGTGTTTTTTAATGAAGGATAAATTTGAAGTTGGAGCAGTTTTGGGAATTTTACAACATGATCTCTACTCAATTTGACACTAAGATCAAGATCTTAAAGACTGATAATGCACTTGAATACTATGAGTCTAACCTCAGTAATTTCTTGATGGATAAGGGAATTGTCCATATCAGTAGTTGTGTGGAAACACCTCAACAAAATGGGGTTGCTGAGAGAAAGAACAGGCACCTACTAGAGATGGCTAGATCAATCATGTTCACCACACATGTTCCAAAGTATATGTGGGGTGAAGCTATATTAACTGCCACATACTTAATCAACAGACTTCCCAGTAGAGTGTTAGGCTTCAAAACTCCTATCCAAACCCTTCTGACCACACACTCCTGCCCTCATCTTATTTCCAGATTACCTCCAAAAATCTTTGGTTGTACTCTGTTTGTTTATATCCATGCCCAACACGAAGCAAACTTGATCCCAAAGCTCACAAGTGCATTTTCTAGGATATGCAAAGGGCGAGAAAAGGTTACAAGTGTTACTCTCCTTCTGAAAAGAGATTTTACAATTCTATGGATGTAATTTTTTTTGAAAGGACTCCCTACTACAGCAAGTCCACTGAGGCAGTCACTGATGGAAACCTGATTGAAATTGACCTAAATCCTTTCCCTCAGCAAACTCTTAACCTCAAAGAACCCACTCGATACTCGGCGAGAATGAACCTCAAGCACCCTCGACTCTCGGCGGCCCACCGATCCTCAAAGAACCTCCTAACCGAGTCTCATCGACCCGAGAGCCTCACCGACACTCGGCAACCTCTGCACCCTCGAGCGACTGCCGACATTGATGATAGGCCTATTGCTATCAGGAAGGGAAAGAGATCCTACACTACTGATCATTCTATTCATAATTATCTATCTTATGATCAGTTATCACCTGCTTTTGCCATGTTTACACAGGACTTGGATTCTCACTCTATTCCTAAGAATATACAGGAAGCTCTTCAACATGATAAGTGGAAGGCAGCTGTCAGGACTGAAATGACTGCCCTCCTGGATAATCATACTTGGGATCTAACAGCTCTCCCCAAAGGCAAGAAGACAGTCAGCTGCAAGTGGTTATTTACCATCAAATACAATGCTGATGGTACAATTGACAAGTATAAGGCCAGACTAGTTGCAAGGGGTTTCACTCAAACTTATGGCATTGACTACAAAAACTTTTGCACCAAAGGAAAATCGAACAACTTGTCGCCGAATCATCGATATCTCTTTATCATCCAACTTGACTGGCCTCTTCACCAATTGGATATCAAAAATGCCTTCCTCAATGGTGACCTTACTGAGGAAGTTTACATGAATGTACCTCCTGGTTTTACCAATCCTAACACTCAAGGAAAGGTTTGCAAATTGAGGAAATCTCTATATGGCCTAAAGCAATCCCCAAGAGCCTGGTTTGGGAAACTCACTACTGTGGTTAAAGCTGCTGGATATCATCAATGCAACTCAGACCACACCATGTTTATCAAGACCACTAGCCAGAAAAGATCTATCCTTATTGTGTATGTGGATGATATCATCCTCACTGGTGATGACTCTACTGAGATCCAGAATTTGAAGACTCTACTGGCAAAGGTCTTTCAAGTCAAGGATTTGGGCTATCTTAAATACTTCCTTGGTATGGAAATTGCAAGAAACAACCAGGGTATCTGAAGTGAACCGTGGAGGTTCAATTCTGAATTTGCCCAAGGATTGATTGTAGGAACAATGAAACGAGCTCCGCGACCCCTAGGTATCCGTGTACCTAAGAACCTTGGATTAAGGACCTCGACCCCTAGATATCCTTGTATCTAAGAACCTCGGTTTGTGAACGCCACAAGGTATGCTCACGACCTTGATAAGTTCTGGTTTGGAAAAATTAGGATTCTAGAAAATTAGGGTTCTTGGGGAAAGTTTGAAGGTTTGAAGAATCTTCAAGTTTTACCGGGTAAGATTATGAAGATTTAAAGATTTATGATGTTCTTGGTTGGGGTACGACAAAATAATTAAATAAAAACGAATTTGTTTTTCTTTGGATAATAATTGAAATAAAGAACAAGAAATAAAATTGGATATTTGTTACCTACAATGCCTGTCTCTGATACCAACTGAAGTGAACCGAGGAGGTTCAATTCGGATTTTTCCCAAGGATTTGATTGTAGGAACAATGAAAAGCGAGCTCCGCGACCCTTAGGTATCCGTGTACCTAAGAACCTTGGATTAGGACCTCGACCCCTAGATATCCTTGTATCCAAGAACCTCGGTTTGTGAACGCCACAAGGTATGCTCACGACCTTGATAAGTTCGGGTTTGAATACTCTACTCAGAATACTCACAAGTTCAAGAAGAACTCAAATAAATATATTTCACTCAAAAATTTTAACTGTCTAATACAATGACTCTATTTGCCTTTATATAGGCTACAGACTCAAGAAAATAAGACAAACTAGCAATAAGACAAACTAGCAATGATGTGATCCACGCTGATGTTCCGGATCCACTTGCCCCTTTAGTTACACCTGATCCACTTATCATCCGAGATGGGCCAATGACAAGACTTCAAAAGAGAAGAATGCGTGAAGGCTTGGATTTGCTGGTTTCTAAGGTCCAAGAAGAGTGTGGATCGACAAAGCTTGAAGATGGGGCGTCCATAAAGCCCATGAGGGCTATTGTTTGCATCAGTGGGCTTGAGAAAGCCGAATAAACTCTCTTATGTTAATTATTGCTGTTTTAGGATTTAAAGGCCAAAAGCCCATTAGAAATGTGCCTATATCTTATATTATATTAAGTCTTTTATTTTCAAAGAAATAAAAGCCATTTGGGCTTAGTAAGGTCAAGTTAGGTCCATCATAAAGCAAAGTGGCGAATTTTACTTGTTAAATATCCCACATTGCTTAGGTTTTCTATTTTCATTGTGATTGTAGCCTATAAAAGGAAAACTAGGAGCACATTCTACAGACAGTTAAATTTTGAGTGAAATATTATAATTTGAGTTCTTTTGAACTTGTGAGTATTCCAGTAAGTATTCAAACCCGAACTTATCAAGGTCGCATGTGGCATACCTCGCTAATGCGTTCACAAACCGAGATTCTTAGATACAAGGATATCTAGGTCGAGGTCCTAATCCAAGGTTCTTAGTAACACTGGATACCTGAAGTCGCGGAGCTTGCTTCATTGTTCCTACAATCAATCATTGGGCAAATTCGAATTGAACCTCCACTGTTCACTTCAATGCAGATCGATGAGCCAATCATCAGAGAGTAACAAATATCCTTTTTTTTTCTTGTTTGCTGTGTTCTTGTATTTCTTATAAAAATAAAAAAAAAAATTCCCAGCAATTTTTTTTTTCTCGTTCCCTGTTCTTGAATCTTTATTAAAAAAAAAAAAAAAAAAAAAAAAAAAAAAAAAAAACAGATCTATCTTTTTGTCCCTCTTTGTCTTTCGTCCATTATAATCAAACAAAAAAAAAATCTAATCAGCAGCCCTTTTTGTTATTGACTCCATCGGCTTGCTAATTTCCCTGTTCTTGCTTCAAAGTTTGCCGTACAAAAAAAAAAAAAAAAACTAGGTGATTGACCTAATTTGTTTTATTTTAAGTTGATTTATTTAATTTAGGTCGGCCAAGTCTAAAAATAAAAAAGAAATAAAAAAAGGAGCAGATATTTACGTGGGTTTCACACCTGGGTGTGAAATTTTTCACACCTGTGAAATTCTGTAGTCCCAAAAAAAAAAAAAAAAAAAAAAATTAAGGCCATTAAATACGAGTCTCTCACACCTGGGTGTGAAAATTTTCATACCCGTGAAATTTTACTGTCAAAATAATTCATCAAATTTTCCTTTTCCCTTTTTTCTTTGCTCTTCCTTCTTGCACCTCATTTCATCCTAACGTCTTTTAAGGCTTCAGTCTCAGTCCTAGGTCCTCATTTAGGTTCTTTGGTTGTGATTGCTCGGTTTGCTCGTTGTTTTGGTTTGTTCTACGTTTGAACTCTACACGAGGGGAGTGATAAACACGAGTGTTGTGAGGCATAATGTCGAAGCGTTCTGAATATGAGGATGAGGGTACTACGGATGGTCGTTACAGGATGTATCTGAGGCTATAGAGAGTAGGTCGCAAAGGCAATAAGCGTTTAAACAGAAAATTCCGAGATGTTGGATGACCGGTTTGCACGTCAACATGCGGATTTAATTGCGGACTTTCGAACCATGCTGAGGGAAGGACATGTCCCCCCTTTTGATAACCGTGGAGGTTCAATTCTGAATTTGCCCAAGGATTGATTGTAGGAACAATGAAACGAGCTCCGCGAACCCTAGGTATCCGTGTACCTAAGAACCTTGGATTAAGGACCTCGACCCCTAGATATCCTTGTATCTAAGAACCTCGGTTTGTGAACGCCACAAGGTATGCTCACGACCTTGATAAGTTCGGGTTTGAATACTCTACTCAGAATACTCACAAGTTCAAAAGAACTCAAATAATAATATTTCACTCAAAATTTTAATCGTCCGTAGAATGTGCTCTAGTTTGCCTTTTATAGGCTACAATCACAATGAAAATAGAAAACCTAAGCAATGTGGGATATTTAACAAGTAAAATTCGCCACTTTGCTTTATGATGGACCTAACTTGACCTTACTAAGCCCAAATGGCTTTTATTTGTTTGAAAATAAAGACTTAACCCAATATAGTATCATATAAACACCTTTCCTAATGGGCTTTTGGCCTTTTAAATCCTAAAACAAAGAATAATTAACATAAGAGAGTTTATTCGGCTTTCAAGCCCACCGATGCAAACAATAGCCTTCATGGGCTTTATGGACGCCCCATCTTCAAGCTTTGTCGATCCATACTCTTCTTGGACCTTAGAAACCAAAGAAATCCAAGCCTTCACGCATTCTTCTCTTTTGAAGTCTTGTCATTTTCCATCTCGGATGATAAGTGGATCAGGTGTAGCTAAAGGGGCAAGTGGATCCGGAACATCAGCGTGGATCACATCATTCCCTCCCGGTTCGGAAGGATCTGACCTCAGATCATAAGGGTTGTCAAACGGGGTCAAATCAGCCACATTGAATGTATTGCCCGTACCCCAATCACCAGGAATGCCTATCTTGTAAGCGTTGTTGTTAACACGCTCCAACACTTCAAATGGACCATCGCCACGTGGATGCAACTTGGACTTGCGCTTGTTGGGAAATCTGTTCTTCCGTAAGTGTAACCACACCCAATCTCCAGCTTCAAAAATAATCTCCTTTCTGCCTTTATTTGCATGCTTTTTGTAGCGTTCAGTTTGAGCTTCCACGTGCAACTTGGCTTTTTCATGCAACTCACGAACCAAATCAGCCTTCTTGTCACCATCCAAGCTAACCTCGCATACCAGGGGTAGGGAACAAAATCGAAGGGGGCACTGGGGTTGAACCCATACACAAGCTCAAAGGGGGAATATTTAGTGGCAGAATGAACACAACGATTATATGCAAATTCCACATAAGGCAAACAAGACTCCCAATTTTTCAAATTCTTTTTAATGACCACACGCAACAATTGACCCTTTAAATATTTAAGTGACTCATGATCAGTGTGTATGACAAACTCACGGGGTCGCAAATAATGCTTCCATTCCTGAAGGCACCTAACCAATGCATATAACTCTTTATCATACGTAGCATAGTTCAAATGTGCACCTTTTAATTTCTCACTAAAGTATGCGATAGGTTTGCCCTCTTGAATTAAAACACCTCCTATACCCACACCCGATGCATCACATTCGATTTCAAACATCTTAGGAAAATCAGGTAGAGCAAGTATAGGTGCAGAAAGTAACTTAGCTTTGAGAGTTTCGAATGACTCCCTTTGCCTTGGTCCCCACTGAAACGGGACATTTTTCTTCACAAGCTCGTTTAACGGGGCTGCAATGGTGCTAAAATCCTTCACAAACCTCCGATAAAAGCTTGCCAAACCATGGAAACTACGAACTTCGCCAATGGTTCGTGGTTCAGGCCACTCGGCCACAGCCTTGACCTTGTCTTGGTCAACTTCGACGCCCTGCGCACTCACAACAAAACCAAGAAACACGACTCTATCCATGCAAAAGGAACACTTTTTAAGGTTAACATATAGCTGTGCACGCCTAAGTGTGTTCAAAACGGCATGCAAATGGACTAAATGTGTTTCTAAATCAATGCTGTAAATCAGGATATCATCAAAGTAAACAACTACAAACTGACCAATAAACTCCCTAAAGACCTCATTCATTAGACGCATGAACGTGCTAGGGGCATTGGTTAATCCAAAGGGCATGACTAACCATTCATACAAGCCAAATTTAGTTTTAAAGGCCGTTTTCCATTCGTCGCCTTCTCTTATGCGCACTTGATGATACCCACTTTTTAAATCAATCTTTGTGAAATATTTAGCGCCATGCAACTCATCTAACATGTCATCTAACCGGGGAATGGGATAGCGATACTTTACCGTTATTTGGTTGATGGCTCGACAATCCGTGCACATCCTCCATTCTCCACCCTTCTTGGGCACTACTATCACCGGCACGTCGCACGGGCTCATGGATTCTCGAATCTTCCCCTTGGTGAGAAGGTCATTGACTTGCCTCTGTATCTCTTTTGTCTCCTCAGGATTGGCTCTATAGGCTGGTCGGTTGGGGAGCGTAGAGCCCGGAATGAAGTCAATGTGATGCTCCACTCCTCTCAATGGTGGCAACCCGCTGGGTTCTTCGTCGGGGAAGATATCTTCGTATTCCAGCAAAAGAGACACAAAAACACTTGGAAGAGAATCGGTTAGATCAGATATAAGAAGAAAACAGGGGTGGGGGGAGGAGAGGGGGTTGTTTCCTTATAAAGAAATAAGAAAACAGGATTTTCAGCCCTTAATACCGTTTTTGTATCAGGTCGTTTAATACCCAAACCACCTCCAAACAATCTGCAATTTTGACCACATCTAAATCAACCTGTTATCTATGTTTTCTCTATTTACCTCATCTTTGAATTCGGAGCTTATCCTTGTCAAAATCGCCCCACAACAGCGACCGTCCTGTCTGAAATTCTGCAGCCGTCGATCTGTTTACGGTTTAGATTTGAGTAGGTTACTCAACTCCAAATCCCCTCCAAATTTGCGGTATTATAGGAAATTCTCTATTCTACAACTTTCGTCTTTTGAGTTTTTCCAGATTCGAAGTAGTTTGAGCACAATATGTAGGAAAAGTCACTGCTTAAATTCTGGAACTTTCTGACAGCATCATATTTAGGGTTTGCTCATTGTTTTGGTTTGTTCTACGTTTGAACTCTACACGAGGTGGAGCGAAAAACAAGAGTTGTGATGATATAACTATTTTTCTGATACTATCATGACTTATGACATATTTCGCACACCATGCTTAATTCAAAACAAAGCATACAAGTTGTGCATTGATCATCTGGAAGAAGAGAATCTGATTAGCAGTAGGGTAGTTAAAGAGTTGAACTTGCCGACAGAAAAACATCCTTATCCTTATTACTTTTCTATTGGAAGTCGTCCGTTTTTGGTTACAAGGCAAACATGGATTTCTTTGTCCGTTGGAGGTCATCGCTCTAATACATTATGTATGTGGTTCCTTTAAAATGTGACCAATTGATATTAGCAAAACCATGGTTACAATTGTACAAGGTACGTCATAATTCGTCCCGCACACGGTATTCTTTTTCTTATTATGGCAAGAAGTATGTTCTTGAGTCGCTACCCTATATACACGAGGGTGATTTCAAGAATGATGAATCCAAAAATGTGGAAGCTGAGAAGCATGAGAGTCATGATATAAAGCTGAAGAAAGCTTCCAAAGGTGTTTTTTTTGTTTTTTGCGGTCATTGTAAATGGGATGACCATAACTTTCAAGATTGTCCTAAATTTTTGCAAGAACTACGTAGAATTGATGAGGAAGCTCGTTTGAAACGTGAATCAGCAAGGGCAAAAGACTTGGTTGAAGCGACAAACGAAGAGATTGTTAACACTCGAGAGGAAGAGTTGAAAAACGATGAAGATAAGAGTGTGGTGGAGATGAATATTGAGAATGAGCCTGAATTTGTAGAAGAGAAAGTAGAGGAGTCTGAGGTGTCTATTGTGGAGGAAGAACGCGCGGAGTTGTTTTTGGTCGAGGCAAAAGAAGATGCTATGGTCCTCAATTCTTGTTCCGGTTTTATTGAATCTTCTTTGCAGGTACATGATGATCAGCCTCATGAACAGGACACCGGGATGTTGGATACCTCCGATGCAGCCCCTATATTGCCTTTGGTTTGTCTTGGTCCTGATCATATTGATGGCAAACCGGAGCATACATTCTTTGACCCGTTTTGTGCGCATGCTGATACCTCACAGTATACGACTTGTTGTGATTATATTGCTTCTTTCCAGGTCTTCAACCACATTTACCTCAAGCCGAGAGCTATTTTTTATTTTTCATTGGTAAAGCATGGATCTCCATATCACCATGCCAATCATTTGAAGTTGTCTCTACGTATTATATTTGATCCCGGAATATCAATGACGTTTTTTGCGGGTTCTCTAGACTTTGTGCACATTGATCAACTATACGACGTCCTTCTGATTCGAGGACGAATCCTTTTCAACTGGGAGGGAATGATGTGATCCGTCCCGGAACTTCAACTTGAAATAACGTGGCCATGAAGACCTTGAAGACCATTATTTGCGTTGTTGGGCGTGAATTAATACTTAGAGTCTTTTATGATGTTTCTTAGTAGTAAAAGGCCAAAAGCCCATTAAGGGAGGTGCCTATATGTTAATATATTGGGTTAAGTATTTATTTTCAGCAAATAAAAGTCATTTGGGCTTATTAGAGTCAAGTTAAGTCCATTAGTAAATAATGTGGCGAAAATTAGGTTTTAATTATCCCACATTGCTAGTTTGTCTTCTTTTCTTGAGTCTGTATCCTATATAAAGGCAAATAGAGTCATTGTATTAGACAGTTAAAATTTTTGAGTGAAATATATTTATTTGAGTTCTTCTTGAACTTGTGAGTATTCTGAGTAGAGTATTCAAACCCGAACTTATCAAGGTCGTGAGCATACCTTGTGGCGTTCACAAACCGAGGTTCTTAGATACAAGGATATCTAGGGGTCGAGGTCCTAATCCAAGGTTCTTAGGTACACGGATACCTAGGGGTCACGGAGCTCGCTTTTCATTGTTCCTACAATCAAATCCTTGGGCAAAATCCGAATTGAACCTCCTCGGTTCACTTCAGTATCTCTATCTCTCAAAGGAAATATGTGCTGGACCTGCTGAAGGAAACTGATATGGTGGGATGCAAACCTGCTGTATCCCTAGTAGACACCAGTAATACCCTGCTGCATGGTGACATTGCTGTCAGGAAGGATCAATATCAGAGACTTGTAGGGAAAATCATTTATCTGTCCAATACAAGACCTGATATTGCATATGGAGTCAGTCTGGTGGGCCAGTTCATGCATTGCCCTACTGAGCAACATTGGGATGCTGTGAACAGGATACTGAGGTACTTAAAATCCACTCCTGGCCAAGGCTTACACTTCACCAAGTTTGCTGAGAGATCTATCAAGGTTTACACTGATGCTGATTGGGTTGGCTGTCACATAGACAGAAGGTCTACACTCTGTTTCTTGTTTCTTATGTATGGGGAAATCTTGTCACCTGGAGAAGCAAGAAACAACCTACTGTCTCCAGAAGCAGTGCTGAAGTTGAACTTAGGGCACTTGTTTTGGGTATTTGTGAAGCTCTATGGATAAAAAGGGTCCCGATCCCGAACTTCAAAGAAATATTCAAAAACCTATCACACTCTGTTTGTGATAATAACTCAAAGATTATGCATGGCAGAGGATCCAGTCCATCATGATAAAACCAAACATGTGGACATTGATGAGACACTTCCTAAAGGAGAAGATTGATGCCAAGATTATTCAACTCCAAAGACGTTCCTCAGCAGACTGAACGTCGACATTCTCACCAAGGCCATTCCACCACTTATGTTCAGCAGACTTAGTAGCAAACTTGGCTGTATAAACATATACAACCCAGTTTGAGAGGGGGGTGTGGAAAATATTACATATAAAATAGTATGTAATATTTATTTCGTGTATACATTATTTGTACACTTTATTTGTTACGGACATATTAATTGTGGTACATATAAACAATTAATATGTCAAACTCTAGTTACTTTATGTCATAGACATACTTTTACTTTTTAGAGTAAAAGCTTGCCACCCATATCTAGTGGCCGCCCAAGCTAGCTAGTATCTCCCATCAATTGTAGCTATTTATACCTCTTTCATTTGATGAATAAACTAAGTTGAAGTTTACTCAAGTATAATTTACTTTCTCAAACTCTCTTCATAATGTAAATAATATAATCTAATAGATTTGTCTTTTGTTTTCTGGGCATTAACTTTGGTTCCCCTTTGTATATACGTCTTCATTGTGCTTGTTGCAGATGATAATAGAGAATGAATACACACAAAAGCTACCTTTCCGATACCACAATGAAAGTCATATTTCAGTTTTAGAATCAACTTTTGAAAAGTCTACTGGTGTGGTGCCAAAGTAAAAACTTGCTAGCGACATTAAAGATGCCTAATTTGCAGCTACGAGGTTAATATTGAAGTTCTCACAACAAAAGAAAAATGAAAACCGGAAAACAGCAAATGTATGAACAAAATTAATTCGGGTAATGGTTCAAAACTATACATTACATGTGGGGTGCAATGGCGGATGCAGAATCTTGGGTAAGGAGGGGCAGTAAAATTTTTAAAGAGACAGATAAAAAATTTAAGGGGGCAAACAAAATACATAAGATTAAGAGGGGGCAGTTGCCCCCCTTCGTAGGTCCGCCACTGGTGGGGTCTGAAACTTCATTATTTCAGCAAATGAATGAACAAAATTAAAACAAGTTCTAAAAGAATATGAAGAAGTACAAGAAATCTTTGAAGAACAAAATGAATTAGAATTGATTTATGCAATTTTAAAAGAAAGATCATATGCGTACAAAAGTAAGATATGATAATACCGACTTTCAACACACATTATAGCACAACTTTCACATATCAGCATAACTTACATAGAAAAAAAGGGCAAAAACCTGGAGAGAAAAAAAAAACTCACAAAAAAAGTAGACGATACACTACATAATGCATAAACACTCCTTTCTTTACTTCGAGTCTCCAAGATACTATTGACAAGAATTTAACTTCAACTACGAGGAATCGGGGAGGCAAAAAGTAAAGGGCTAAAGAGAAGAATATTACCTATATTTTGTGGCTGAACACACATATATGCACCAACAAATCAACCATCAACGCTTCTTAAATTTTCAGGAAACATTAAGAAACAAAAGCAAAAAGAAATCAATGGAATTTATATAAAGCTATTTGATGAGAAAAAGCTTATTTAACCCCAAACCCAAAAATGCAAAATTTAAAATTAACACTAACCATCCATATTAACTAAAATGGTAACTTTGAATTAAGTATTGCAAAAAAATAAATAAATCAGGAAACCGGTAAGAGTCATGGGAAAGAACATATAGCAGGAAACAGAAAATTTAATTGGGTATTCACACAAGAAATGTCGATAATGCAATGGGAAAACAAAAATGCTACCATCAATCGAGGGAGAAGAACTTTGGTTTAGTACTTTTCCCAAAAAAACATAAGGCTGAAATCTATGATTATGCAAGGAAAGATAAACAAACACCATGGCTGCAAAAACCCAGTTGCTCATGAAGCTAGAGGCTCATAAACCATCTGGGTATTGCCTCGCCAGGACATGAGTTTATATTTTCAATTGCTTGAATCAATCGGCTCATGAAAGAAGCCAATATCATCGCAGCCTCTCAAGTCTAAAATGGGAAAATAGATTTAAAAACCAAGAGAGAGTGAAATTATCAACGTAATAGACATTTGATGAGTCTGGAAGATCCGTTTTCTTTGGAAGAAATCAAACAGGCTGTTTGGAATTGTGGTGGAAACAAATCCCCTGGACCTGATGGCTTTACCTTAAAATTTTATAAAGCTCATTGGGATGTAGTAAAAGACGAAGTGGTGAACTTTGTTAATTTCTTTGAGGAAACAGGCTCTTTTCCAAAAGGGTGCAACTCTTCTTTCTTCACCCTTATTCCAAAATGCGAGAATCCTATCAATTTTGGTGATTTGGACCCATCAGTCTAATTAGCAAAGATGTACAAAATTGTGTCTAAGCTCCTTCGGATAGATTAAAGAAGGTAATGCATATGATTATCGGTGAGGAGCAATCATTTATATCAAAGGTAGGCAAATTTTGGACGGTATTTTAATTGCGAATGAGGTGTTGGACTATCTCAAAAGAAGAAGGTCAATAGTTTCATTTTTAAAGTGGACTTTGCAAAAGCTTTTGATTCTATCAATTGGTTTTTTCTTGATTCGATAATGCAACAGATGAACTTTGGCTCTAAATGGAGAACATGGATTATGGCCTACATTCAAATAGCTCGGATTTCTATCTTAATCAATGGCTCTCCCACGGCTGAATTTAATCCTACTAAAGGTATTCGACAAGGCGATCCGTTAGAGCCTTTTCTCTTCTTGTTTGTGGCAGAAGCGCTGAATATTTTGTTGAAAGAAGCCATCGATAAGAATGTTTTTTAGGGGGTTCAGGTGGGGCAAAACAAATTGGGTCTTTCTCTGTTACAATTTGCGGACGATGCTCTGTTTTGGGGTATTTGGAACAGTCAGAATGTGATAAATTTAAAATATATCTTAATATGCTTTGAAGTTATTTATGGTCTTAGAGTAAATCTGCAAAAGAGTAAATTGATTGGAATTAATGTTGACCCTGTGGAAGTTCTTGACCTTGCAAATAGGCTTTGATGTGTGGTTGGACAAATTCCTCTTCGTTATCTTGGCCTCCCTCTCGGTCAGAATATGGCTTTATCGAATTCTTGGTCCCCGGTTCTCGAGAAGATCAAGCTAAAATTGGCAGACTGAAAATCATCCGTCATCTCGTTCGGTGGTAGATAGGTTCTTGTGAAGTCGGCTTTGGGCAGCATACCACTTTTCTTTTTCTCGCTTTTTCAGGCTCCGAAAATAGTCATTAGTGAGATTGAAAGTATCCGTCTTAATTTTTTCTGGGGTAGGGGTGGGAATAATAAGAAATTGTGTTGGATTGCTTGGGATAGACTTACGAGAGGTAAGGAGTTCGGGGGGTTAGGGTTGGGTAATCTTTCAATTCAAAATGTAGCTTTGTTAGGTAAGTGGTTTTGGAGATTTAAGGTGGAACTGGAGGCTTTGTGGGTGAAAATCATTAAATAACTTTATGATGATGATGGTGGCTTTATTGAGAATTATAGAGGGAGCTTTCGGGGGAGGATTTGGAGAGGCATTCTAAATATTTGTAGGAATTTTGAGAGATGGGGAGTTGATCTTCTTTAAATCAAGAGTGTGGCGTCTTGGTGAGGGTGCTTTGATTAGATTTTGGCATGATCCGTGGTTAGGAAATTCTAGTTTAAAGACTATGTTTCCTAGACTTTTTTCGTTAGATCTTGCTAAAGATGTCTTTGTTAAGGATAAGGGTAGTTGGAGAGATGGAGTTTGGGTTTGGAGTTGGTCTTGGAGGAGGGAGCCGAGGGGTAGAGAGTGTGGTGAACTATCTAATTTGCTATTGTTGCTTCACAATGTTTCCCCGTCTTCAGGTATTCTTGATAAGCCGCTTTGGAAATTCAACATTGATGGAACTTTCTCTGTTGGTGCTTTAAGAAAGATTTTGGAGTCTACTCTTTGTTTGTCATCATCTTTCAACGATGTTTCTGGCACAGGTGGTTGTATGTTTGTTAGAAATCGACTCCTACCTTCTAAAGTCGATTTATTCATATGGAGAATCAAGCTAAATCGTCTGCCCACATATGTTAACTTGATCAAGAGAAATATTTCAGTACCGATGAATTCTTGTGTCTTTTGTCATCTTTTTGAGGAGTCTCAAGATCTTTATTCGTGTGGTGTACTCACTCACGGTCCTTGTGGTCGAACGCATGGTGTGGGATTAGAGGTCCTTCTGCATCCACGGCTTTGGATCTTCTGGATGAACAAGTTGATATGATTCATATATTCAAGGCTTCGCCTGCGCAAAAGGTGGTTTGGAATGCAATCAAATGCACGGTGTGTTGGTGTTTATGGAAAACAAGGAACAAAATCATTTTCAATGCTGGTGAGTTTAATCAGAACACCATCTTTTCCGATATTAAACAAACATCTTTCTTGTGGTTCAATGTTAGAGGAAAAAAGTTCCCATGCAACTGGACTCAATGGCATCTGAATCCTCTGTTGGGCTGCAATGATGGATAGCTTTAATCTTCTTGTGTTCATGTTAGTTCTTGAAAGCAGCGGTCTTTTGTTTTTTAGTCGCTGACGTTGTCGCTTTTCTTCTACTCGTTGTTGTTTCTATTTTCTTTCTGAGGCTCAAAATCTTGTACTTTTTCTCTAGCATCTTGCTAGAGACATATAATAAAAACCTTTTTGCTGTTCAAAAAAAAAAAAATATTTAGACATTTGATGAGAATATTTGGAAGCCACAAATTCTTGTACGAATTCTTCTTGGAAGCTTCAGCACGGAAGATTTTTCTTTTTGATGATGGACTATGTACCCGTTCCACATAGAAGTATTAGGATGTGGGCAGGTGAGGAAGTTTCTCCCTCTTTCCTTGTCATGGCACAAGCTGTAATTTTATTTTTATTTTTTATAGGTAGTACAACTTATATCCTCATTCTTTTAATAGAATACTATTACTCTATAAAAACAAAAGAAAAAACAAAAATCATGAAAGCATCTTGCCTGCTAATTTGGGGTGCCACGTGGCCTCCTTCCCTTCTTTCCCCTTGTCTTTGTATTAGTAGTACTAGTGGTAGAGACCGTGCAAGGCACGGTCAATGCCCATTCCAGGACTTTTGTTATATTGTGTTTCTAGTATGCAAATGCATCATTTGTGCTAACATGTGAAAAGTATTAATTGGTTATTTAAAGTAGCATATGTATTTTTGGTGCAGAAGGAAGGTGGCAAGACATAACATACATGAATTTCATACAATGATCAAGTTGTTCTTGGGTTACAAAACAGGCTGCATTTGAACATAGATAACATACTATGACTGTTAACCGATGGAACATGGTTAACGTTGGTCTTTGCAAAAGATTTACTCCAAAGCTGGAGCATGTAGGTATAAACGCAAAGAAGCAACACATTATTAATCATTAATATTTAATGGACCATGATTCATAATGTCTACGGAACCTAACGTATTCGGATTGGAAGGCAAACCAGGCAAAAGAAGGTCGGGCAGAACATGTGAAGGCAAGGCAGGAGCTGAATAAGCATGCTCAACTGCATGTATACCGTGTAAACTAACGTAGGAAGAGGATGCACCCGCCGCAACATTTGGTTGGAGAACCTGAACAGTATCTGGTTCAAGAAGCCGGACAGTAGGCATGGAATGAAGAGCTGGAATATGTAGTTTTCTATGTACAGTAATGCGTGAGTGGGTTTTTTTTTGAGGTTTGGTGATGGCAGATGGGTTGGTAAGATGTAAATGAGGAGCCTCGTTTTGCTGGACCAAACCTAAACTTTTATGCATGGTATTTTTTTTTTGCTGTTTTTTTCCCGCCATCTAAATATGGTTAATTGTCTATAGGCACGAGATGGTAGCATGCCACCAGAACCAAGGTTTGACGTGATGGGAGAGGCACAGTACACTCTGTGGACGGCAACTTAAAGCCACCACAAATTACAATAGAAAACTGTATGTATGATTTATGTGAAGAATTTACAGACCCCTAAGTGAAGTAGTGTGCAGCACAGTGGAAGCGTGGGCAAGAGTCGTACAATTAGGTGGGTTTCAAGACAACTTGAATAAACGGGGAGCGAAGTACATGACCGGTGTACTTATTTACAGAAAAGATAATCACTATGCCTACTTGTCTTTAACCTATGATGATAAGGCACAGGTGGATGCTATAACTTATAAACCGTGAAGTTTTAATAAACACTTTCTACAAGTAACAGAATATAGCAAGTATTAAAACTTACTATATTCTGAACAAGGGAAAATGGTAGCAAGCGTTAACGTGAATAAAAAAGAGCGGGATTTTCTGTAGATCCCATAACTACGGGGTTTTCCATAGATCCCCTAACTATTGGGGTTTGCAGTAGTACCTTTAACTACACTAACCTGAAGCAACTTTCTTCTTCCCGAAACAAAGAAAGCGTAACGCCTTTTATTCGGCGACATGCCAGAAATATTAGTCAGGTAAGTACGGTAACACAGGGACTATCATATATCGACTAAACAAAGGTGACAGCCATCTGAACATTGAAACCAAGACAATGTATAGAAAAGATGAATGTGCACGAGTATTCAGAGGCAGAGTGAACACATGTTTGTGCGTATGCTTGGGCAATATATTTATAAGGGTCCAAAAAATGCTATGTAAAGAAAAACAGAAACAATATAGCTCCAATGTGTGAGCGTCAGGGTAGAAATGATTCATAGCTGAAATAGTAATTAAATGGCAAACACGAACTGAAAACCATACATAGGACACACAATTAATGGTACATATTTAATGCAACAACAATATCAGCAACTTTACAAGAGAAATAAACTTGCAACACATGAGGTATGTAAGAGGACAAAATTGTGGGAGTATGAAAGGGGGGGGGGCAATGGGGTGCCTGGATCAGTTTTAATATGAGCACTGTCTCACTTGAAAACCGGCCAAGAAACACCAGTTACACCTCCAGATCCTGCAATTCCGTATTCATCAGTACTTCTCCTAAAATCCTTCATTACTTTTCCAGTTCTCACATAAAAGATGTTTACCACAACCCTCTGTGGGCCAAAGGGGAAAAAAAGGACACTGGCATGACAAAATATATTCTAAGGAAGTGCAAATGCTTCAAAAATTCATGAGAAAATAAGCACTTTACATGAGTATCTCGAGGGTTACTTGGTTCATGGCTGCTATAAGTAACCAAAAACCTCTGACCAGGTGAAAAGTCTATCAATTTAACCTACAAAACAGATTGTTAAACCAAAATAATTGAAAAGTGAGCTGTAAGAGTAAACGGGAAATTCAACAAACTTGCTCAAATTATAACCTGTGGGTGCGCATAGCGGATCAAACGATTAAAAGTGGTAGCCCCACCCCAAACTGCAGCACCTTGCCTATGAAGTGTATCCAAGTATGTCCCAAGAGAAGACCATTGGATGTAGGTTTCCATCCAGTACTGCATCAACGGCCATATAAATGTTATAGCAGCACCATAGAAAGGTGAGAACAAGCGTACACATAAAATCCAAATCAAGATAACAAGCATGTATCAAAAAACACAAGAAGGACACAAGATAGACTCACAGTTCGTTTGTAGACATAGTCAGGCTTCAGATGCCTAGCATCATTAATCCTTAACACTTCAGTGTCAGTACCAGCACGAATTACAAACTGTCTTTGCCTTTCTGATCAGTAAGTCATTGTTGGAGATTTTCCTGGACAAAAACAAAGACATGTAAAGAAATATCAGGCAACTAAACCTATCGAACAGTGATATTAACAACGCTTGCTAAAACAAAATATTTAACAAAATGGCACCATACATACCCCTGGAGCATATGGTTTAGTCACTGGAGGAGCCCACTCGTTAAGACCTTGCATGAACTTATCAAATTCATCAAACAGGTTAACAACAAATATAAGTGATTTGTCCAGCTTGTACCCATTCGTTTTCTCCTTAGCTGCTTCTGCTTCCTATAAACGCAAAAAAAAATATCAGCAGCCATGCATGTACAGCTGGTGCATACTGTAAGTAATAGTTCTTGTTTATTTAGGCTTAGCATGTACTATATCACACAAAACAGACAAGGGAAATAACAAAAGTGTTCCACAGAAATAAATAGCATTCAAAAGCCATTAAGGCGCTGCAGAAATCCACATTCAAAATTGAAAAGATTGACAAAAGCTACAACAAATAGATTTAATAGACTTCTAGTGAAAAACATCAGTATAGACCTTTATTCATCAAGGCATAAAAATGAAAATTCAGTTCTATATCATACAATTCACTCTCTACATACAATTTATCCATTTTCGATTTAGGCAATTAACAGATTAGATTCAAAAATTAAATCAACAGCTTTGAGTTTAGCAAAAGTATAGTTTGACTTTATCCTATCTTTTACATCCTTACGTCCGTTTCTCACCATGGTAAGAAGAAGAAAAAAAAGCACTTTGAATGCCAAAAGGTTCTTACAAGTTAGGTTGCTACAACAACAACCACATAATGATGTATACAACCAAGTAAACACACCACAACAAGCTCAAGCAACTGACTTCATCTAGATTTAGCTTTTTGTAAAACAAGTAAAAAAAAGTGAACAATGCTTCTTATCTTCAGTATATATCAAAGCAACTGGAATGATAAAAGTTTGTCTTCTTACAGAAGCTCTTCCATGATCAAAACAGACAGATGTTTTGAATGAATGTGCTTGTGATATCATTTTTGCACACTTGATTTTAATAATTTAATCAGAGTGTTAGATATAAATATAATCCACAGCACTTTCTTGACTAATCAACAACAATGTTAAAAAATTATTAAGAAGATAAATTATGTCGTTTGCCATATAATTCTCAAAAAATTGCAACAAAGAACAAAAGCAGGAATAAGTAAATGCAGAAGGCCACTGGATCTCTTTAATTTCATCAATTTAAGATAAGAAATTTTGAATAAACACTTCCTATTCTTAAATGCAGAGGGCCAAGCAAAAGCAAGGCAAAAAGATACATAATATAAATAGTTGCATCAAAGGTACAATTGGACTTGGTTTCATCAAGAAACACTGCAGAATGCATAAAAAAAGTTTTGTTATGTGTTCCTTGGACCATCAACAAAGCACGTGAAGAGTTCAGAGTAGCCAGAGGCGGAAAACAGTGTTCAGTTTTTACGATAAGTAATTAATAAAGTTTCTTTCCCTTAAAACATTCATCATTACTGAATCTCTTCCATGATCAAAACAGACGGATCTTTTTATTTATTTCTAAAGTAGATCTGCAGCGTTTTCCAGACAGTCATTGGAAAAATGGACCAGATAAAGCATGAATATAGACGGAGAATTTAATATTTCTAGGCTATTCACACCGATATAAAAAGAGCACATTGTAAAATTGGTAGAGAAACCTAAGTAGAAAATAGAGACATAAATCACGGAATGAAGATTGAAAGTCCATATAGCTCACCGGAAGGGATGAAAACACGGTAAAAGTCTTGAGCTTTGATGGTTTTCCTCTCATCCAAAACTGCAATAACAAGAACATAACCGTGAGTGAAATATTACAAACAACATATAACTCCAAACAATAAACTTTTCGACTTTCATAGATATAAAAATAAGCATGTAGAGTTTTCCCTTTTTACCTTCAGAGGCATCGGCATAAATGATAGGGATATCCAATCTATTTTGATTTTAATTCCCTAGAAACAGAACCACCACAAGAAAACATATACCGACATAAAAGAGTGAAAACCATCACTGTACATAAAAAGGCCTAACCTTTATAGAGTGATTGAAAAAGAGTCCGAAACTGATGTGTGGAGATTGCCAACATTATCTCCTCTCCATGAGAAAGCCACACTGATCAAGAAAATAAAAAATACTACATAAGAATTCTCGAAAAAATACTGCATAAGAATTTTTCAGATATGTTCATTGACGCAAATACATCACATTAATCCCTTAAAAAATAACTTGATAATTGCTACTTCTTTTGCAAAATTACAGAGAGAGAAAAAAAACAGTGAAAAATTTCAAATAATAAATCAGAAAATAACACATCCGTTCATTGATGTGAATCAACAAGTCAAGGAAATCTGGAAAATACATCAGAAAATTGCATTTCGTGTGAACATAGAACACAACAATCAAATGTCTCAGATCTAAAATTCACACATTCAGATCTGTTCTTCAAGTCTCGGATCAAAAGAAAAAAAAAAACTGTTATTCAAATTTGAGGATCAGATATGGTATTTGCATCTCAAAGAAAAAAAAACTGCACCATGGGCGCCGGTTGCAAATCAGAGAACAGCTACCATCCGGCTGTCATAAAAGACACAATTTGCATCTTTAGTTTTCAATTCTCAAAAGAAAAGAATGTAAATTTATCATCATAGCCTAAGTCATCTGCAATTAAAGTATGGAGGAAAAGTGATGCTACAAGAGGAGCATTAGATGAGAACGAGAATAAGAATGGAAGGAAGGAGGTGTGTGAATGTGAATATGAATGAGAAGAGCTTATTTTGTGGATGAGAAGAGACCGAAACAGCTGTAAAGGTTTCCTTGATAACCCCAAATGGTTGTAAAGTCTTTTTTTTTTACTTTATTTATGATAATGGAGAGGAAAAGGGTAAAAAAAACGAACACGGGAAAAAGGGCAAAAAAAAAAGGCCGGCCAATGAGGGAGCGCCACGTGTCACCTCCAAAATCTTCCCCCTTGTCTTTGTATATAATAGTGTATTATAATAGAGAGGATAGTAAAAGTATAGTAAGTAGGACACCACACGCATAAATCCATAAATACATTAAAATCCAATGTTAATATATAATATAATACAATGATTAATTAATTTGAAAATATATACATACATACATATATATATACACACACACACACACACATATATATATATATATATATATATATATATATATATATATATATATATATATATATATATATATATATATATATATATATATATATATAGGCACCACACATACATGACATATATTGTAGGTATTTAATTAATCTATATAATTAATATCTCATCTTATTTATTCATAATAAATTAATACTATTATATTAATTTATCACTATAACACATTATAGTCGGGATAAATAATTTCTTATGTGGTTATTACTCTAACTGCATTTTAATACGGCAAGATGTTCTTATGGGTGTGATCCGATAGGCTTCCGAGTATGTTGGCCGTAGGCTTAGCACACATTTACCAAAATGCCTTCATACCTAACAATCATGAATAGCGTCTAGCAACACGTCATGACCCCCAATCATCGGAAGAGTCAAGGGCATTGACTACTGACTTACATGTTAAACATTTACCGTAGAATCATATCGCTGTTATAATATCCATATAGTCGTATCTCAAGTGTCATACATTAATGACCATAGCTTATAATCTGGACATCCTACCTCTCGAAGTAACACATTACTTCCTCTTTGTAAAGACTTTTGAGAACAAGACATTCCTTAAAAGAATACCCTTTCAGATATTTACTTCTACCATTTGGATATGCGATTTCCGGACAAGTAAATATTCTCAAAAGTGTTAACACTTTTGAGAATATTCTCGACATTCACCAGAATCACTTTCATACTTGCTCATGACTCTTCATGGAGTATGAACATTTAGCACACTTCTTATGACAGATACTATTGCATTAGCAAAGGTAACCCTTCATAAGTTTCATATTTCACCTAATCTTTAGGATGAACGTCTTGTCATTGATAGATCCCTGAGAATACTTTTCCACATGGAAAGTATTCTATTGGATGCAAATGAGTGTATAAGATAAATACTGTTAGACATAATTTAGTTTTAATTATGAGTGCCAGACTAGATTTTATAAGGCAATGCAGAAAGATGTCTAGAATTAATGTATTGGTTTACAAGAGTTTGATTTTGTATAGGTTTGATCAAACAATCTCTGTAAAGAGGTCAGATGACTAGCTCAGCAGACCTATTTAGATGATGTTTCACTAGAGTGTCTAGGACCTGCTGAAGACTAAAGACTTAGGGTTCAAACTCAATATTGAAGATTAAAGGCTGAGGGTTCAAACTCAGTAATGAATACTTAAACGCCAAGGGCATGGGATCAGAATTTAGGTAAATCTGTGATGGCTTAAACTGTTCTTGTATACTTTGTATTGAAGGTCTAAGTTCCCAAAAAGGACATGTGATGAAAGGGACTTAGTTATGGTTAAAATGGTGTACTCTAACGTCACAAATAAAAGTTAGATGAGAATAAATCAGCTGAAGTGTTCTCTTATCTTTTGGCAAATATCTTTTCCTTATGTGAATAAGTAATTGTGGTGTGAAAATGATAACTCTCTCTTGACTAGTTATTTTCCTATATAAAGAGAGTTCCTCCCAACACAATAGACACACATTATTGGCGCCACTATTCACCAAAATAAAAGAGAAAAATTAGTTTTTTGTTCTAGTCATTAAGAGAAGAAAAACCTATGGTTTTTCGTGTGCATATGCGAGGAGGTTCTGCGGCGAGGATCGACGTCCACCAGTCGTCGCTTGGAGATACAATCCAGAAGATCATGGCTTCTCCATCTGTCGATTTACTATTCCTCTTAAATAAGGTAAATCTTCAACTTTCTCAAAGTTAGATTAATTGTTTATGCAAATCGAATCGTGGTATTATCGCATTCGAATTTATTCGTAGCTTCCTCTGTGCATGATCGAGTGTCTCGATCGGTGCAGTGATTCAGATCTAACGATCCAATTATGGATCGGATCCGGATTCGGGTTTCTGTATATCCAGCAGTAACTTCTTCATAATTGATTCATGAGGTGTATACACTATAAATAACCAATGATCGGAAGATTAGTAACTTAACTCATTCGTTATTCTTGAGTAATAAGAAATCCGCATTTTATTTTATGCGGTGTTTTCAATTTCACAAATTCAACAAATATACCAATATGTATCACGAAATTGAAAGACATCAGTCAAGTAATTCAATTTGCGTGAAATTCACAGGCTTTCGGCCGGCCTCATTTGTTAGGAAAGAAGGAATAAAAAATATACACAAATAAATGTCATTTCTATAACATCAATTAGTGTGATGTTAACAAACTCATAATCAATCTCTTTTCTTCAATGAAATAGTAACATTAAAGTACATGGTTTTCCCCTTTGACATACGATCACTAAGAATCTCTGCAAATCTGCTAAACACCTCATCAATTATATTTTCTCCGAAATGACTAGCAAGCAAGGGCCCGCATACGGGCCGAATAGTCTTTGCAACATTCAGTCCAGCGATTTCTAATGAATCGTGTTTTACAAGCTCATGGTCATCCACATTCCAATGAATATCGGCAAACCCTATGCGGCTAATGATGAAAGATCCTTCTTCTTCTATCAGAGCTTTCAACTCTGAAACTGAAGGGAAGTATATTGGCACATTGAAAGAATCAAATTTCTCTTCCTCAATTATACCCTGCAAACAAGTAGTGACCTCTTAGGGCTATTATTTGCATCCCTCCCGTTCTACCGCTACACTCACTTACCGGTGCATGCACGCACCACACTATTTTTACATAATTGACCTTGTGAAAATCAGTTCTGGAGTCAAAAAAACAGACTTTCATAAGGTCGATTCAGAATTGACTCTACGGGAGCTGGTTTTTGACTGCAGAACTGACTCTCACAAGGTCGATTCTACTGTGGTGCACATGCAATGTGGTTTTATCGGTAGAGTCAGTGTGGTGTGAATATATTACATTTCTTATTATTATTTTAAGGTAGAATCAGTAGTTTATACCTCTTTCACCATATCGTTGATGGCCTTAGATAAAAGCCCAAAAACGCCTTGGCTCTCCCGAGCACCAGGATCTTCCGGTCTCCTACCTAAAAGTGTAACTACCATGCAGCCGTCAACAACCAGTTCCATGGCACGACATCTCAAAAATGTTGAGAAATCTTTACTGAATTGTTTCAAGTATCCTTTCACCACATTTGGAGGGCTTGTAGTTGATAAGTAGATGTTACCTTTGTTATCTTTTGCTTCTTCAGGAACCTAGGTTATGAAAAGAGATCAATCACATATTTATACACTTCATTTTGGGGGAATTCTAAATACACCGTCGGATCACAAATTTTTAAATGGTTCAGGACTAACTATGACTTGATGTATAAGTAAATACACTTCATTTTGGGGGAATTCTAAATACACCGTCGGATCACAAATTTTTAAATGGTTCAGGACTAACTATGACTTGATGTATAAGTAAATATAATTTAAGGATATATGGACCCCTGTCTGTAGATTAAAACAAACTAACCATTTAAAAATACGGTTAATTAGTCCCCTCAAAAAACCCAAAAAAAGGAAATATCTTTTCACACAACAAATTATTTTGACCTAATTCGAATCAGATAACGATGATTATTCTGATTAAATTCGAGTCAAAATTTTAAAGTTTTCTATATCCAATACCGGTCAGAAAGACTTTTCGACTAAAATTGAGTCAAGAAAACCTTTAACATTCTATCTGAAAGTCGGTCAGAATCAACGAGTTTGCAAAATATTCTGATCCACTTTAAGTAAGAAAACGATGATTATTCTGATTTAATTCGAGTCAGAACTTTGAATGTTTTCCATACTCAATATCGGTCAGAAAGACTTTCTGACAAAAATTAAATCAACAATACTTTTAACATTCTGTTCTGAAATTCGGTCAGAATCAACGAGTGAAAAAATGTAAATTTTAAAAGTTATAAAGTGGTGGTATTTTTGTTGGTTCTGATTTCTGAAATCATCTTAAAATCATTGATTGTCGGATAGACCTTTCATTTAAAACAACCCTAGTAGATAAAGTACGGTTCAAGGAATCTATCAGAAGAATAAATTATATATGTATGAAATCTCCAGTGGTTATTGCTGAGGCCCAGGACCTGCTTATTTTTTAAATTGGTAGAATAATGTTTGCTATCTTCCTGTGCTATAATATCTGTAAAGGGCAAGGGAGTAAATGTAAATACATACATGAGATAACCAGTGTAGTGAAAAAGATGAGTGCACAAAGTGCAGACTTTGTGAAGGAAAAAGTCTTTCATAGAATGAACCAGGTACTCCGGTAATGAAACACGATCCGACACTACTACCCAGATCTTCCTTAAACCGGGGCATGTGTCTGAAGACATTGTTAAAATCATTACTTGAAAGGTCATTCAGGTGTATCAAAAACTCGGGAGATTCACGGTCTAAACATCGACGTATTCGATCAACTGCCTCAATGATTTTAGAAACTGCATAGAAAGTATTGGGTCCACTTGAACAACCCATGTCTGCAATGCATAAGGTTTTCGGAAAGAGCCTGCAGTAAACATCTTTGATGGCTTCTTCAACTATCGGCTTTGCATTCATTATAGCCTTACGCTGTCAAAGCCATGCCAACAAAAAGCTTAAATTTAAACTATAATCGATCTATTTGTTTGGGCACCACATCTCGGGAAAATTTCGAATAGTAACTACTGTAATAGAAGTACCTGAACTGATGAGTTATTGGCGTAACTTTGTTCCCCGTTTCCACCATTCATATGGAGGACTCGTATAGCTCCCATTCTTCCTTGCCTTTGGCTCATTATCTGACCGTATATATCTCACTTATATTTGTAATTTATGCATATAAATAAAAAGTTGGGTGCGCTTTTATTTATAGCCATCCAAAAATTGTACAATAGTCGGTGGGCAAATAGTTACTTGGAGCTTCCTGGCAATTCAAAGATACTGTTTAGGTCACATTTTTCCCATTAAAAATGTGGGAAATGGGAAAATCGCAAAATTGGACTCACAATTTTAGACTGGTATTAATTTTGGATTTACACGATTTTAATTTAGAAAACTGGTCCGTTAATTTTGTGGTTATACCAAAAAAAAAAAAAAAAAAAAAAAAAAAAAAATCATAAAATTCTAATTTTGGGATTTTGGTCCAATTACTTAAATAAAAAAAATGTCAATTTCACGACACATCTAATGAGACCAAAATTGCAATATTAGAATCGTATAAGACCTTCCCTCAAAAAAAAAAAAAAAAAAAGGATTCGCATAAGACCAAAATTACCAAATTGTTTTTAGTTATGAGACCAAAATTGCAAAATTATGATTGAATGTGACCAAAATTTGTATAATTCTAAGTTATTTGGCCAATATAACTGAATTAGAATCGTATGTGACCAAAATTGATATCGCCTCAAAGTTATGAAACCAATTTTGATTCAAAATGTAATGCAAGTGGCTTAATTGAACTCATTGTTAGTTTGCGATAAGTATGCAAAAAGAACAAAAAAAAAAAAAAAAAAAAAAATTCCCGGTCATTTTACGTACACACTCATGACATGTTTATTAATATGAATCATTGACATGTTTATTATATGATGTGTTACGTCTATCTCATATTATCCTTTCCTTTTCATATTTGTGCGGAAGGCCTTACTTCTTTGCTTGATAGACTTTTGTGTGGAATTTCTTTTTAGGAGGAATGTGGAAATCTAGTTTCTCATTTGTTGTATGTTGATGATAGTAGGCTACTGTCAGATCAGGGAATTGATTTCCGTAAGTCTAGCCTCTATTTTTGCAAAGATCTAGTGGCGGAAGAGCATGAGCTTATTTTTGATGTTATGCAGATTCCGATGGGCGGCGGTTCTAGGAAATATTAGGGACTACCATTTATGACTGGCCATACTAAGCGGCAGGTGTTTAGTTGTCTTAGAGAGCGGATTTGGAAAAAGATGTTGGGGTGGAAGGATAAATTGCGTTCAGCGGCTAGGAAAGAAGTTCTGGTTAAGTCAGTTGTACCAGCTATCCCGACTATCTATTTTGGAATTATACTTATTGTATTATTGTTGTATTATATTGTATTTATTATAGAATCATCTAGAATACTTAGGGAATACTCTACATACTTGTATATATTGTATTATGTATTACACAGGAAATCAATCAAAGGAAAACACTTTCCTCAATTATCTTAGCATGGTATCAGAGCTCCGAGATTCTACAATCTCCTTAATTCCTTTTTTCTTTTCTCGTTGATTTCCCCCCCTTCCCTTCTCATTTGTAGCTTTTTTCTTTTCCTTTTTTTTTTTTTATCCTCAACTATATCCTCGGCTCTCTATCTGTGGATAATGCCACCTTGGTTTCTCATGCCAACACCGCCAGGAGGCATGGCAAGCACTTGCCGATGTTTATACGGGCTGCAAGCGAGGCGAATCAAACAAATTGCAGCACCGTCATCTTCGACCATGACAAAAGGACCTCTCGATCGATGGCTACATCTCCACCGTTAAATCCAAATATGATGAATTAGCAACCTCGGCTCGAAGGTTGATCCGAGGATCTTATTGACATTATTTTGCGCAATGTTGTGCCCGAATACGCAGACATTGAAAGGGATGTTCAGCACGTGACACACTAATTTCCTCGATGAATTACACGAGAAATTACTAAATTTTGAAGCCGGGTTTCTTCGAGCACAAACCGCCATCTCTCGCCCCTCACTTACGCGCTTTTGCGGCTCAATTTCTTCCTCGGCCCACCACATTAGGCGGCGCAAGATGGGGACGCCCACTAGCTCCACGTCCGCCCCAATTTAACCCCTGTGTCGCACCACCGCTCCACACTCAAGCCGCTCCACCATGTCCTCGCGATTTTGGGTCCTCTCGTCCACCTTATCGCCCATGGCCCTACTTGGGCAAATGCCAATTGTGTGGCACTCATGGGCACTCTACAAAACGTTGTCCCACTTATCCGCTTTTTCGCAAAGAGTTTAATCCAAATTGGTCCTCTTACACCTCGGCCCACAAGCTCACCCGGCTCAATATAATCCCACTCCTGGATGCTTGATAGTAGAGGCTCGCATCACATGACCAACGACCCGCCTCTTGTCTCTCCATGATCCTTATGTCGGTAATGATGAAATTGCCATTGGTAATGGCACTTCTCTTCCCATCTCTCATATTGGTTGTGCCTCCTTTCCACCCCAACCGCCTCTTTTCGCTTAAATAATGTCTTATGTGTACCTACACTTTCCCAAAGATTTATTATCCGTTTCCAAATTTTGTTCGGATAATCATGTCATTATTGAATTCTTATCTCACTCCTTTCTTGTGAAGGATCCACATTTAGGCACTTGTCTCCATCAGGCCCAAGCTAAGGATGCATTTACTATTGACTAGCGATCTCTTTTGATTTTTCCGTCAATAAAGCCTCCCCACAACATGGCATCATCGTTGTGGCCACCTGGCATTTCCGATCATTCAACATCTAGTTAAAAATAAATGTTTTGATTTATCTTATGTTTCTTTATCGCCTTGTGATGCCTGTTTGTGCAATAAAAGTCATAGTTATCCTTTGGTAATTCTACTTTACATTCCTCCCATCCCTTAGAGGTTATTTATTCTGATGTTTGGACTGCTCCTATTTACTCTGTTGATGGATTCAAATATTATGTTATTTTTGTTGATCATTATACTCGATATGTTTGGCTTTATCCGCCGACTCAGAAATCTGAGGTGTCTGTGGTCTTTGAGAAATTTGTGTTGCATGTCGAAAAATTTTATCTTCTAAAATTAATCAGATACACGATAGTGGCACTCAATATATTTCCCTCCGTCCCTTTCTCTCTTCCCATGGCATCACTCACAACACCTCCCTCGTCACACCCTCAACACAATGGTATGTCTGATCGTCGTCATCTTCATATTGTTGAAACTGCCCTTGCCTTACTCCAACATGCCTCTATTCCTCTCAATTACTGGTCATATGCAGTTAACGCTGCTGTTTATCTCATTAATCATATGCCCACTCATGTTCTTGCTATGGTTTCTCCTATGAGAAACTTTTCTCCGAACCTCCAAACTATAATAAGCTTCTCATCTTTGGGTGTCTCTGTTAACCCTGACTTAAACCTTACACTAATCACAAACTTGAGTCTAACCCCGTTCCTTGTGTCTTTCTTGGCTACTCTGTCACCCAATCTGCATATCTCTATTATGATCTATCTTCTCACCGCCTCTGTGTCTCTCGCGATGTTCGTTTCGTAGAAGACCACTTCTCATTTCTTACCTATTCCTCTTCCCTTCCCTATTGTTCCATCGAACCCTTCCTTTCTTCCCTTCCTACCTCAGTCCCTCCTCCACCTCCTCAGCTCTCTTCTCCTTCTCCTCAAATCGATCTTTCTCCTTCTCCTTTTGCCCCTTCCTCCCCTGCCTCACCTTCCACTTCATCCCCTAATGTCCCTTTCGCTTCCGCATCTCCCCCTGAACCGTCCTCCCCTATCCATCCCATGACCACTCGAGCTCGAAACAATATCTTCAAACCCCTCACCCTTATGAACCTCTCCGCTCAGCTAGATTCTTAGCTCTCTGATACTGAGCCTGCTACCTATAAACAAGCGTTAAAATCTCCTCACCGGCGTCAGGCTATGTCTGACGAGTTTGATGTCCTGGTTCGCAATGGTACTTGGTTCATGGTTCCCTATGATGGCTCTTTTAACCTGGTTGGCAGCAAATGGGTTTATCGTATTAAGCATAAATCTGATGGCACCATCGTGTGCTATAAGGCTCGAATAGTTGCCAAAGGTTTTACGCAACGTCCGTGTATCGATTATTTTGAGACTTTCAGCCCCATTGTCAAGCCTACTACGGTTCGTTTAGTTCTCAGTCTTGCATTTTCTTCGGGCTTGGTCCTTCGTCAGGTTGATGTCAACAATGTGTTTCCTTAGGGTACTCTTACTGAGGATGTTTACATGGCTCAACCTCCAGGGTTCGAGGATTTGGATCATCCTCATCATGTGTGCAAACTCCACAGAGCAATCTATGGTCTTAAACAAGCTCATCGGGAGTGTTATCAGGAGTTGAAGTCCTTTATTCTCAATCTTGGCTTCTTTCACTCTGCTGCAGACACTTCACTCTTTATTTATCGTATGGATTCCCTTATTACTATTATACTTGTCTATGTCGATGATATTATTTTTACAAGTACGTCTTCCGCTAATATTCAGCAGGTCATTGATCAGCTCAACTCTCGGTTTTTCGTTAAGGATCTTGGGGATTTATCGTATTTTTTTGGGGTTGAGGTTACTCCCAACTCCTCTGGTGTTCTTCTCATGCAGACCCACTATATTAAGGATTTACTTCGTCGCACCAATATGCTTGATGCAAAGCCAGTTGCTACTCCGCTTCCTACGGATGCTATCTCTTCGCATAATGCCTCGGCTGCCCCTCATGATAATATCACTCAGTTTCGTCAGGTTCTCGGGGATCTTCAGTATTTTCTTTTCACCAGTCCTGATATTGCTTATGAAGTTAATAAGTTGTCTCAGTATATGCATGCTCCTACGGTTCTTCATTGGACGCTTGTTAAGCGTCTCCTTCATTATTTGGTTGGCAGGATGTCTCATGGTTTACAGCTTTTTACTTCTTCTCCGCTAGATTTACATGCCTTTTCTGATGCTTACTGGGGTGGTAATACGGATGATAAATACTCTTCCACTAGTGCTTATCTTGTTTTTATTGGCCAGAACTTAGTTTCTTGGAGCTCCAAGAAGCAGCTGACTGTTGTTCGTTCATCCACTGAGGCCGAATGTTGCTTTGTTGCCTCCACTGCTGCCGAATTAACTTAGGTCTCGTATCTCCTTACTGATCTTGGGTATCCTCCCTGGTCTACTCATGTCATCTTTTGCGATAATGTCGGCGCTACTCAATTATCTGCCAATCCTATCTTCCATTCACGTATGAAGCATGTCGTCGTTGATTATCATTATATTCTGGATCAGGTTCAGAATGGTCTATTACGTGTCTCTCATGTCTCGATTGCTGACCAACTTGCTGATGCACTTACCAAGCCTCTCTCTCGGTTGCCATTTACTCATTTTCGTACCAAGTTGGGCCTTCCCCCGCCTGCTCGTAGTCCCACTTGAGGGGGCGTATTAGGGAATTATACTTATTGTAATTATTATTGTATTTAGTATTGTATTTATTATAGATTCATCTAGAATACTTTGGGAATACTCTACATACTTGTATATATTGTACTATATATTACACAGGAAATCAATCAAAGCAAAACACTTTCCTCAATTATCTTAGCACTATCATTATGAAATGTTTAAAATAACCTTCCACTCTTATTAAGGAGCTAGAGTGTGAAATTCGAAGTTTCTTTTAAGGAGATACCAAGGCTAAGAAGAATGTTCACTGGCATAATCGGGAGACATGTTGTTTTCTTAAGAAACTTGGGGGTTTGGGTTTTCAGGGGTTGGAATGCTTCAATTTGTCTCTACTACCTAAGAAGGCTTGGAGGTTGTTCTCTTATCCTACAACACTTTCTAGTAGTGCTCTTAGGACGAAGTATTTTCCAAGCTCAGGCTTCTTGTCGGCCACACCTGGCCATCAGCCTTCTAACCTGTGGTGAAGCCTTTGAGATGGCCGGGATCTTTTGATTATGGGGCTATGTTAGCGCATTGAAGATGGTAGTTCTATTTTTGTTTTCCATGATGGATGGGGTTTCTTGTCCACCATTCTTTTGCATGCCTGTCACATCACATCAGCTGCCTACGAATTGTAAGGTGGAGGGTTTAATGTGGCCTTACAGTCGGAGATGGAATACTCCTTTGATTAATTATTACTATGCTTGGGAGGTCGGCTCAATTATTCATACAACAATAGCTAACGACTTTACTCGATATAAGCTTATTTTGCAATATGATGAATAAGGGTATATATTCGATGAAGTCAGGCTATTTCTTGGCGCTTAGGCTATATAGTGCGGTGTTATCTCCGGTATGCCCATCATCTTCAGTTGGTTTTGATAGAATTTGATGAGGCATGTGGAAGGTCTTAGTTCCTCTAAGAGTTCATCACTTTATATGGCATTTCTTACAAAATTGTCTTCCTATTGGCCACAATTTACTTAGGTGCAATATCGTGGATGGAGTCTGCATGTCATGCAATTTGGAGATGAAAACTTTGCGGCATGCGTTGTTTCGATTGTGACTATGCAATACCGGTTTGGAATGCATCGATGTTCAGAGATAGATATTGTTTCCAGGGTTGTGTAAAGATTTTTTCTCATGAGTTATGTGTGACTCTATGGAGGAGGAAGTTTCCAAATGCTGCATGTTGATGTTACGAGGTGAAGTAGTGTTTTTTAGGACACAACTATCTATGTCTCTAGAATTGTTACGAGCTCCGTAGTGGGTGCAGTTGAGTATGGTCAAGCTATGATTTCTTTGGGACTGACTCGACAACCAGTACATCTGGCGGTATGGAGTATGCCTCTTTCTAGATGATTGAAGTGTAATTTTGATTCTTCTTCTTCAGAGGGTGGTTCAGGCATTGGGATCATCTTTAGAGCTATGTGGAATCTATACTTACGTCCTTCTCCTATCTTCTTGACCCAGGTATTGGGGTCGAAATCTTGGAATTGAAAGCATTTCTTACGGTGCTTACGAAGACGGTTCATCTTGGGGTCGTGTCATTGACAATCGACAGTGACTATCTTCGGCTATCCAGTTGTTGTCTTCTTCATCATAGGATCTTTCGGTCCAAGTTGTTTGGTACAAGATTGTTTAGCTTTGGTGCCTAGTTTTTTCTTTCTAAATTTTATTTCTTTAAGTGCACGGGGAATGTCTACATGCATTCACTAGTTTGATATGGATTTTCCTCCCCATGTGTTACATGTCGGGATAAGTACCCACCGAATGATGTTCTTGTTAGAATTGGTATATCAATCCGGAAAACAAGAAAAGTGGAGAAGAAGAAGGCTCTTGCATTATCTAACAACAATATGTGGAAGCTTAGGGTTTAGGTTACAAAAGAGAGGCTATATATCCAAAGTCACAAAGAATAAAATTCCCTTATGGAAAATACTACATATCTAATGTAATATTTATGCAACTCCCCCCTCAAACGCGATGGTGCAGAAAGAAGCATAGAGATTTTGTCAATGAATAATCTATGACGCTCGATAGTATGAGACTTCATGATGAAATCAGCCAGCTGCATACAAGACGGAGTAAACAGTAAAGAAATAGTGCCATGCTGAAGATGATTGATGAGCGTTTATTTCACCAAACAGATTTATAATACTCAAGACAACGGTGACTAAACAAGCTCTCTAACCGGCAGTGGACCGGGTCGATTGCTAGTATAGCTACAGGAGTCCGAGGTCGAACCCAAGGGAAACGTGCTTGTGAGTACCAAAGTGAACTTCAAACTTAGTCTAGGCAATCAAGTTGTTGGAATATTTATACACTACAATATACCTAAAGTGAATTAAACTGACGAGTCTAAAGGGAGAGAGAAACATAGCAGAACCATGATCAATATGACTAATCTCAACCCCGAGGGTTAACAAAACCAAAAGTGTGTAGTGAGCTAAGCGTGCTCTTACATTCAATCTCACGGGTGCGAACTCCTAAATCCGGTGTTAGCATCTGAACAACTCTCATCTAACACCTTGTGCCATGCTAAGGTCTGAACAACTCTCTCCTAACATGTCATGTCTAGCACTAGAGCCGCTTAAACGTAGAAACGAGTAACCTCACGAGGAACTCGGTTTAACGACTAAACCGAGACTACACCGCGATCCTAGAACCCTTTTCCCACACCCCTCTCTCTGAACAACTCTCAAAAGTGATGTGTGTGATATTTGACCTAGGTAGCTAATCTAGCTCAAATCCGTTATAACAAGTTATAAGACGTGAAACATGCAAGAAACAACAATAAAACACACTACCGACTCCCAATTTCATCACCCAAAGGGTGATTTCATCACATATCACATGACCCGGCAATGGGGAGGAATTAACTACTCATTATACTAATTAAAACATGAAAGAAACAATGAATTAAAGACATAATAAGTAAAAGAGAGAAGAAATGTACCATTAAAGTGCAAATTGAGTTTGGAGAAGGAGAGCACACAAGAGAGAATTACATAAAAGATGAAGACTTGTTGTTTGTAATGAAAATCTAATCTAAGAAATGAAAAGAGTGAGTTAGGGAGTCTTTGATCTACATAAAAAGGTAATGTAACAAACTATTTACAAAAATCGAGCAAAACCTAGCTAAGGGAAGGGAGAAAGTCGAAGTCCCTTATGAGTTGGGCTGAGGGGGTATTTATAGGCGAGGCCAAAAATCTGCAAAATTGGTCCAAACGCTGGTTTGGAGGTTGGAACCAAGCGTTTGGCTTCAAATTCAGGCGCTCCTCGCTTGTAACATGTGAAACGCCGGTTTGAAGGCTCTTAAACCAGCGTTTGGATGACTCAAACGCTGGTTTGAAGGCTCTTAAACCAGCGTTTGGAGGGGTGTACTCTCTGTTCGACTTTGGCAATCTGGAACGCTGGTTTGAGCCATGGAACGCTGGTTTGAAAGCTCCAAACGTGCGTTTCGCATGATGCAGTTTTTCTGCTGTAGTAAAACCTTCATAACTTCTTCTTCCGAGCTCCGATTTGGTTGATTCAAGATGCGTTGGAAAGCTCTTTCCATTATCTACAACTTTCATGAAGAAGTCATGACCAGAAAATGCCTCCATAATGGGTCAAAATGCTGCTGAATCAGAACAGACCACAAGGGTACCAACCATTCCTCTCCCTTTTCTTCCTCTTTCTCCTTCCTTGGCTCATTGTTGCACCTTGACCATGCTTCTCATCATAATTCTTTGCCTTCCGGGTTCTCGAGACACCATTTCCTACATTATCACAGCAACCAAAAACATCCAAAACATTCCAGAGGGTAAAAGTGCTCGGGAACAGGGTCAATATCACTAAAAAGAGGTAGTAAACTATCAAAGTGACGGATTTACTCCCCGTGCTATAAATTCACGATATTACCCCGAAAACGGTCTAAATCACCATAAAACGTGCTAAAAGTGGGATAAACGGGGGTAAATGGTGCACCGGAATCATGTAAAGTTGACTCCCATCAATGATGTCGAGTGAAATGACAAGTCGATCTCAATATGATTGGTGTGCTCATGAAAAACTGTGTATGCAATCTGAATAGCACTTTACTGTCACAATACATCGGTGTGGGAGAAGAAAGTGCAACACCCATGTCGGCCAACAACCAACGCAACCATATAATCTCATACTTGGTAGAAGGCATAGCACGATACTCTGCCTTGGTTCAAGAGCGTGAGACTACATATTGCCCTCTTGATCTTCCATGAAATTAGAGAATCCCTTAAAAATATACAATAACCTACTGTCGATTTTCAATCAGTTGAATCACCAGCCCAATCTGCATCCGAAAAAGCACGAAGCTTCAAGGATGAAGTTGAAATAAACAAAAGACTCCGATGAAGAGTTCTTCATAGATAATGAAGAATGCGCACAAATGCCAGCCCAATGTACAGATGTAGGGCAAGAGACAAACTGGCTAACAATGTGAACAACATAGGCGATATCAGGGCGAGTGATCGTCAAATATACAAGGCTGCCAACAATAGAACGGTATAGAGTAGGATCAGAGAAAGGATGGCCATCAGTCGGAGTATAACGAGAGTTCAACTCAAGGAGAGAATCGGCAACACGAGTGTCAGCAAGTCGGGCATGATGAAAAATGTCAGCAGCATACTTGGACTGAGAAAGGAGATAACCTTGTGGTGAGGAGGCTACCTCAATGCCTAAAAAATAACGTAAAGGACCCAAGTCCTTCATATCAAAGCAGTGAGACAAGGTTGCTTTCGAACTCACAATACCATCAACATCATCACATGTATGATCATATCATCTACACATAATAGACGAAGAATACGGCCTCCAGAAGTCGATCTAACAAATAATGTTGAATCATGAGGACTAGAGGTAAAACCAAGAGAAGTGACAACATGTGAGAATCTCTCAAACCATGCACAAGAGGCTTGTTTGAGGCCATATAAAGTCTTCTTATGCCTACAAACTTGCCCCGGAGCGTAGCAACACCAGGCGGAGGAACCATATATACTTCTTCAATAAGATCTCCATTAAGAAATGCATTTTTAACATCCATCGGGGAGATATGCCATTGACGAAGAGATGCGACAACAATTAGAACCCGAACCGATGTCATCTTAGCAACATGATCAAATATCTCCTCATAATCCAAACCATACTATTGAGCAAACCCTTTTGCCACCAAACGAGCTTTGTATTGTTCAATAAAACCATCCGACATAGTCTTAACTTTATACACCCATCTAGAACCAACAGTTTTCTTACCAGTCGGAAGATATACGAGATCCCAAGTAGCAGTCCGGTCTAAAGCAGACAATTCCTCAGCCATAGCATTTCGCCAATCAGAATAACGAACCGCCTCCGAATAAGAGATAGGCTCAAAAAAGTGTCAATAGAAACTATAAATACAACAAAAGACTGAAAGTAACAAGAATAAGCAAAATCTGATAACAAAGTAGATTTATATGTCTTTCTTCGGTATGGTATAGGACAAAAATGTTACGTTGTTATGATCATTCTTCAATGTAATTGTATGGCTCTTGCATTAACTAGCAACAATATGTGGAAGCTTAGGGTTTAGGTTACAAAAGAGAGGCTTATATATCCAAAAATCACAAAGACTAAAATGCCCTTATGGTAAATACTAAATATCTAATATATAATATATACTATCTCCGTTTCAAAATATAAGTCATCCTACACTTTTTGCTTTGTCTCACAATATAATTCATTCTACATTAACAATGCAATATTTATTACTCTTTTCTCTATCTTACCCCTAATTTATTATCAATCCAACTACTTTTCATTATTTAACAACTATTGCATAGTCAAGGGTATTTTAGACATTAACCATCAAATTTATGACATTCAACCATTTTCTTATTATGTGTGAAAACATTTAGAATGACTTATATTTTGAAACGGATCTAGTATATATACTAATAGTTCTTTCCGCTCCTGTAGAGGATTTGGTTTAATGAATTATTTCTTTTCCTCGGAAACGAAAATGCCATTTAATCAAATTCTCCAAATTTATTACACCGAAACAATAAATATAAGAAGGAAAAAAAAAAAAAAAAAAAACAAAAAAACTGGAACAAGAACAAAATAAATACAAATCCAAAGAAAATAGCTAGCATATATCACAACATCTCGGCTTCAAAATATCTCCCGACATCCTACTTTTCTTCGTCTGCTTCCTCTCCTTAATTTTTTTTAGACTATTCCGAGTCAAACATACGTGCGGCAATTGAATTGATTACCGAAAAGGTGTACTCAAATCAGCCATGAATGTGAAAAAACATTACTGCTATTTTCGTGATGTTAGAGGTGGAGATGTGTAAGAACAAATTATAGAAGCCTCGGGCCCGTGGGAAAATTCGATATTGGGCCCTGAAACTTATTCATCAGCTAATTAAAAATATCAATTTTTTTTTGAGAAAAAAAAATATCAATTGATTCTCTGATATATACAATACACTTTTTCAAAAGTAAAAAACTGAAACTCTTCGAATTTAAACTCGTAAGTGTAAACCGACGGGGTCGGATTAGCATCGGTTACGTGTCATTCTATAAATAGCAAAGTAATACAGTAAATAAGGAGACAGAAGGAAAACATTTAGGGGCTGGGAACCCAAGCTAATACCTATTTATTGACCTTTATCCCAGGAGGGAGGTCTACTTAGTCTACTGAGCCTGTATCATAGCCCATCGCAGATCAGTCAGGGCACGTTAGAGCCAGAGCAGCACAACTCAGGCCAAGGCATAGTTTGAAGCTCTCTGCAGGTCGGATAGAGCTGATTCCCACCTTATCTCACGTGGGTAACATATGTGATAAGTATGAAAAGAATCCCCGATGATCACATCTCTGATTCTGTCATTTAAACAGACGTGATTATCTCCTAGAATCACGGAGATTAACACGGACCTATCCATAATCAGTTACAAACAAGAGGCCTTGAAGGGCACGACACAATTATTACCTAGGGCAAAAATGATCCATATATACACAATCCTTAGAACTATGACAAACTTGATTCCTGAATACTCCAGGATACGTAGGCAAATTGAGAACAAGAATTCGGGGCAAAAAAAAAAAAAAATGATCATAAAAAAACGAACAAGGACTGAATAAATTAAATAAATAAACTCACGTAGTTTGGTACATGATTGAATCCATGAATCGAAAACGGACGAAAAACGACATCCTAATCTAACCCGGATCACCCGAGCACAAGGCTCGGGTGACCGCCTGAATTGCCCTCTCGTAGGCGCAGCTAACTCTTTGTGAGAATTTGCGGTTGAATGAATTGTGTAGAATTAGGGTTGACCATGCGGCTGTTTATATAGAGGTTTAGGTCGGCTGCTTAAGTCGGCTGGGTTGGACGCCCGTTTAGGGTTTCTTGAACTGAATCCTTCGATTACATATTTATTGGAATAAATTTCTAAAATTCATATCTTGAGTTGTAGACCTCCAAAAATTATGATCCGAATGTCATAAAAAAGCTCTCGGAAAACTCTACAACTTCCATTAAGGACTCTTCTTCAGAAAACGCCTTTTCGATTAGCCCGTCGTATTACGAGTATATTTCGGGATTTTCCACTCGAATTCATCTCTTTAAAATCATCCTTTCCATCAACAATGTGTATCTACAATGTAGGAAAAACATACCAAAGCGTAACATAATCCTAAATTAATATAAAATCATGATTTAAACACATAAATCGCTACGTTTTGCAATTTAACCTATTAGAAACACCATTTACTCAATTAATCGATTATAAGCTCGATTTCTATGAAAATCCTAAGAATATGGGGAATATTGACATAAAATATATCTTTATAAAACGTATAAAATCACCCTTAACACAGGCTTAGTCTAAATTACACAAAACACCCCCCGTTTTATAATTTATTTACGTTTCTTGGTTCTTGATCATTGTCTCTAGAGAAAACTGGCCGGATTAACACATTGACTGTTGAAATAGTGTCCTAAACCCAATCGGGTTGGACCTGATCCGACCGGGTTGGACCCGATCCGACCGGGTTGGATCATTTCTACTATTTCTTTATGTTCATACATATAATATATGGCTTTCTGTTATTATATACTTGTTTGTATAACGGACCGATTACAATATTGTTATATGATGACGTCCCTAGTGTCAAACTCTGAAAGAGAAATCATGATAGTGATTATAGTTGATGAGATCTCGACTCACTTTAAAAGGTTTGATACTTAAATGTCTCTAGTCGTATGTGCTATTAAACAAGACATTAATGGAATGATTAGACTAGCAAGTATTGGATGTCTTCTATCTTATTGAAGGTAGGGATAAATCTCGTCTACAAAGTGTAGGGACACTTGGACTGTAAGTGGACGTGTATTTGAGAATGCATACGTTAAGTGACCCACTTACTTTATTAAGTGTCGCTGTTGGTCCATTGGAAAGACTGACACAAGTTTAGAGGGGTAGGGGGGTTGAATAAACTAAAGAAAATCAAAACAATATTGAAGACTGAAATTGTTTTTTCTAACTGATCAATTGATACAATATTGAAGACTGAAACTGTTTTTTCTGACTGATCAATTGATACATTATTACTCCTTTTTATAGGAGAGACATCCTAATACTATTATTTGTTAGCAATATTCACACATTAATTGTAGATATTATGTATTAATTTCAGAATAATTATATATTCTGTAAGTATTACGTATTAATTACAGAATAATTATATATTCTATAATTATTGTGTATATATTGCTAATATTATTTACTTGAATAAATAATCATACACACTATATTTATTTTCATCTAACAACTGTATTTCTTATTTTGACTCCATCTGTCCGTCTCTTGTCTTTATCTTCTAACACCCTCCCGCAAACGAGACCGGGTTTGGAGGCTGAGTTTGTCTTGGCATAATTTGGAGGGCATCTCTACTCCGGCAGGTCTTCCGGAGTCCATTAGTATGATGTTTGAAGGGCATCTCCACTCCGGTGATTTTTCCAGAGCCCATAGTTGTTGTATTTTTGGAGGGCATCTCCACTCCAATGATTCTTCCGGAGTCCATAGTTGATATTTTTGGAGAGCATCTCCACTCCGGCGGCTCTTTTGGCTCTTCCGAAGTCCATTAATTTGTAGATTGATCCTAGTTGAAGAATGATTGTGATCAGTCTCCAATTGTTGACAGTTGCGGTTGATTTGCATCATACCTGGAAAAAAAATAGAGAAAGAATGGATGGCAAATAGAAGATATCGTTGCTATGACTTTGATGATTATTTATTGATTTATTTTGTGAAAAAAAACAATCGGAGACTTAATACTCCTAAACTTGACCCGGACCGCTTCTGTTTGGGAAAATATGTGTGTGTGTGTGTTTTTTTGACACCAAAAGCGCAGAAAAAAAAAGGTTAAGCCAATTGCATGAATGGTTTCGTCAATGGAAATTGGTGATATGGAGTATAGTATTTTCCAAGAGGGGTTGTGTGTTTTTTTTTTTTTTTTTTTTTTTTTTTTTTTTTTTTTTTTTTTTAAGGGAAGAGAGGATGTTTGCTGCAGCCATGAGAAAATATATTTGATGGTGGGTGGGTTGTATAACATTTGCGGAGGGTTCATTGTTTGGAAAGTGATCGGGCGAGGGTTCACCAATGTTAAGGCACTCGAACTCCCGTCCCTGGATTTGATTCCATAAAGAAAATCAAAACAATATTGAAGACTGAAACTGTTTTTTGTGACTGATCAATTGATACAGTATTACTCCTTTTTATAGGAGAGAAATCCTAATACTATTATTTATTAGCAATATTTACACATTAATTGTAGATATTACGTATTAATTTCAGAATAATTATATATTCTGTAAGTATTACGTATTAATTACAAAATAATTATATATTCTATAATTAATGTGTATATATTGCTAATATTATTTATTTGAATAAATAATCATACACACTATATTTATTTTCATATAACAACTGTATTTCTTATTTTGACTCCATCTGTCCGTCTCTTGTCTTTATCTTCTAACATAAACTTGCCAACAAAAACTAGATCTGAAATGATTAAGGTTCAGTTTTAACTTGTGTGGAGTTAAGCTGAGTCTAAGTCAAACTGACTTATAACAAAACTGAGTCAACCGGCAGCTGATTTAAGTTTTAGCCTTTATCTGGATCTTGTTGTTTATGTGAAAAAGCTGAGTATGCAAAAATTACTCGTGAATGTCGCTTTGTATCTTGTATATAATTGTAACAATCGGCCAAGATATCTTTGTAAACACAGTAATAACTGCAGTATAAGTAAATAACAGAATGTAAATGCGTAAAGTAAGTAGTGCAAGATTTATAGTGGTTCCAGGTGGTGTAGTCTTGTCAGTGCACTCTTCCCCTGTGATGTAGGAGGAAAATTCCACTAGAACTCTGTTAGGAACATTTTATTATGTTTTGATGATGGTCATACTAGCTGTTATAGCAAGCCTGAAATAAGTTAGAATTCTCTGTATAAGACTTTACTTAGAGTTTGACATGTTGTATAAGTTGAGTCAGACAAGTATCGTATTAGTTGGTAGGATGACAAAGTGAAACAGAAATCCGGCAGAGTGAAAGCTGCCAAGTACCAGTAGAGAAGCATGAAGACATTATGGTCAGACTTAAAACCAAGGAAGTCTGCGATGACCTTGGATAAGTCTAAGTTATAATTTAAATGATGGAATACAATGTCGAATATGGTGTATATTGATCTCACCTCAATTAAGGATCAGTGAAGTACAAGAAGTACATAAAAGATCAAGGAAGATAACAATGCAGTGAACCGACAGAGTGAACTGACTATCGGCTGAGTCAAGACAAAGCAGTGAAGGAAGATCTAGGCAGCTAAGTCAGAAGGATCACTTAACCGTTCAAGGAACGGCCAAGTAAACTTTACTTGTTTAGATTTTATACTATGAATATCAAGCATTAAATGCACAATCAATTGATGATCAATCAAGGACAGATTTTCTGATAGATGTTTGAAAAAGAGATCTGATCACTAAAATCAAGGAGAATATAATTAATGGGGAATCAAGAATTAAATCAAGGATTATTCTCCACATTAAATAGCCAACGGACAGAAATTGAAAGCAAGGATTATCAAGGCTATACATAGAAGGCATTGACAGACAATGAAAACAATGATGAATCTAAAAAGAAACAAGCAGAAACTCTGTCAATTTGAAATGCTTTCTATATGTACTTAAAGGAAACATCTAGAGATTAACTCAGAAAACAGAGCTTGAATTCCACATCAAGCACTGAGATTGATCACAAGTCTGTGAATCCAATTCACATCAACTAAAGCAATTAAATCAGAGGAATCTGAGAAAAAGTTGCAACCTTTGTGATAGCTGCTGAAAGATTTGTTCAGTAGTGATAGAGACTGAGTCACTGAAGCTTTTGAAGCCAAGGAGTGAAGCTTGTGTAGCCCAGGACAATCGTGCTATTGTATCTATGAAAACAATAGTGAATTTCTTCAATTAACACATGAGAAGAGTGGATTAAGGGATTACACCACCCTGAACCACTATAAACCTTTATGTCTATTTGCTTTCAACAATTTACTTTATAGCACTTTATTTCATTGCATATTAACTCTGTGATTGCATAATCTACTTTGAACCAGCATTTAAAAGAATGGACTTATCCGCTGTCCAAAAGCTTTTAAACATAAGAAAAGTTTTTGAAACTCCACTATATTCATACATCCCCCCTCCCTCCTCTGACTATAGTTTTACCCTTCTCTAGGACCAACAATTGGTATCGGAGCAGTGTTCCTAGTATCAAAACCTGTTCAGATCTAATTTCTGGTAACAAGGAGATCACATATTTTCAAATTAGTTTTTAAATTTTTTCTTTCTAAATATATCTCTTGGTTGTACTTATGGATTTCTCAAACTTCATGTCAAAGGTACCTGTGTTCAATGTTAATAATTTTGATGAATATAAAATAAGAATGTTATCTCATCTTGCAGGAACTTATGAGGAGATGCGTGATGTAATTAATGATGGCCCAATCAAGATCACAACTGTGATAGCTACAGGAGCAGATAAAGGAAAGGAGATAGATAAACTCAAGAAGGATTGGACCAAGGATGACAGGAGAAGAGCAAACCTAGATTTTTTTTTGCAAAAGACATGATCTTGAAGACTCTGGGCAATAATATGTTCATGAGGATCAAATATTGCAAAACAGCAAAGGAGATGTGGGATAAATTAGCACTGATCAATGAAGGATCAGAAGCGGTCAAGGAAAACAAATTATCTGTTGCAAAACAGAAATTTGAGAACTTTAAAATGAAGACTGGTGAATCCAGTGATCAAATGGATAACAAATTTTCAAGCATCATCAGTGAACTACAGTAGCTTGGACACACATATCCACAGAAATAAGTGTGCTTGAAAGTATTGAGAGGTCTACCTGAAAGATGGAAGATTATCACATCAGTGCTTAGAGGAACAACAAACTTTGCAAACACTGACACTTTGACTCTGATGTCTCAATTAAAGGCTCATGAATTTGAGTTGAACGGTGAAGACAGTTCACCAGCAGAGGCACACAAGGCCAGTGCACTGGTTGCACCCCAACAAAGAAAAATAGCTGACTCAAGCAGCAAAGAGACACAAGAGCTAAATGAACAAGTAGCTTTACTGATTAAACGTTTTGACAGGTTTAGCAAGAAGAAGCAATTTAGAGGAAGTTCATCATTCAACAAGAAGTCAAGCTCAAGCAAAGACATGAAGAAAAAGGATGATGAATACAGATGATTCAACTGTAAGAAGAAAGGTCATTTCAAGGCTGATTGCCTTGAAGAAAAAGACAAAGATGAGGATAAGAAGAAGTACAAAACAACTGAAAAGAGAAAGAGCAAGAATGCACTCAAAGCTGAAACTAGCAGTGAAAAGAATGAAGAATCATCTGAAAATGATTCTGATGATGATGATGAAGCTGACAGCTCAAACAATGAGAAAGCATACCTATGCCTTATGGCTAAAGAATCTAATGAAACAGAGGTAACATCTAGCCCATACTCATCATCTAGTGCATCCACATCTGACACTGCACAATCTTCTACTATTCCTTTAGATTCTACAAACCTAATTCAAAATCTCATGTGTAAATTTGAAGAAATTCAAGTAAATCATGAAATTCTGGAACAAGAATGTGAGAATCTAAGAAAAGAAAATAAAATATTAAAGAAGAACTGGATGGAATGAAAGTTGGACAAACCATTAAGGAAATTCACTGATCTGATCAACAAGCAGCAGATGATCACTCATCTGATGTTGAAAGACCAGCTGAGGAAATATCCCTACCAGTTAAGAACACCACTACACCACAAATTGGACCAGCTTACAAACCCTCAAAAAGGTTTGGATCCAGATCTGGTCTTGGCTACAACAGTCAGGATGAAAATAGAAACAATGGACAACACAATTCTGAATCAAGGAGCAAGCCTGGACCAAAATTTAGAAAATGACAGACCATAGTTTCAACCACTCATCCTGCACCGGTGAAGTCAAAACCTAATGTAGTAAAAAAGAAGGCTAAATCATCAATCCATCCAAGTAAAGGCAAAGGTTTTCAGAAAAGGTAAGGAAGACTTTACCCTTCTGAGGATGATTGGAATGTTGCACCCCCAAAATACAAGAAAAAACCATTTCATGCTATGCATCATGTGTTTAGGAAAAGCCAACCAAGGTATATTCCTGGACATAAGAAGCAGTATGGAAATAAGTTTCCTCATGTATATTGGATAGTGAAAAAGGATGCAAATGCACCAAAAAGTAGAGAAAAGTATCAGAATACCTTTAGTAGAAATATTAGAAGCTATTCTTCCATGCCGTATACATATGAAGTTGATGAATTCTATTATCCAAAAAGAAGATACTTTGGATATACACTTGGAGTAGGAGGCATGGCTGCTAACAGGTATGGACCCAAACAGTGTTGAGTACCTAAACATACTTAACTTGTTTTGTAGGATGTCTGGTATATAGACAGTTGATGTTCCAGACACATGACAGGAAACAAGGGATGACTGACTGATTTTAAAGCTTTTGATGGACCAAAAGTAACATTTGGAGGCAAAGAAAACCCAGGCAAAATTAAGGGTGAAGGCATAATGCTCAAAAACAGTTTGAAGATTCAAAATGTGGCCTATGTTAAAGGACTGAATTTTAATCTTATAAGCATCAGTCAATTCTGTGACAAAGGCTATAATGTGCACTTCAACAAAGAAGGATGCAAGGTGATCCATAGCCAAACCAACACAGTTGTACTTGCAGGAAGAAGAGAAGCAACATGTATGTGGTAGAGACAGCAAAGGCAGAAACATGTTTCCTTGTCAAAAATAAACAATCAACCAGCTGGATCTGGCATAGAAGACTGAATCATCTTAACTTTTAAAACCATCAACACACTGTCAAAGAACAAGTTACTTGAAGGCCTACCAGAGATCACATTCAAGAAGGAAAGTCTCTGTGATGCATGTCAAAAAGTAAAGCAAATCAAAAGCTCTTTCAAGTCAAAGCCCTATCAATCAATAACAAGAATTTTACATCTGTTACATATGGATCTTTTTGGACCAGTCACACCAGTAAGTGTAAGTGGAAAGAAGTACACTCTAGTAGTGGTGGATGACTTTTCCAAATTCACTTGGACCATATTCATTAACAAGAAAAGAGAGACACTCAAAAAGCTGCCAGATTTGTCAAGAAGAATTCAAAATGAAAAAGAACTGAAAATCATCAAGATCAGATCAGATAGAAGCACAAAGTTTCTAAATGAAATTATTAGAACCGACTGTGAAGAAAACGGAGTACTACATCAATTATCAGCAGCAAGGACTCCACAACAAAATGGTGTAGCAGAAAGAAGAAACAGGACACTCAAAGAAGCAGTCAGAACAATGATTACAGAAGCATGCTTACCAAAGAGATTTTGGGCTGAAGCAGCAAACGCAACATGCTATACTCAAAACAGATCAATCATCAACAAACATCATGGAAAAACTCCATATGAAATATGGAATGGAAGAAAACCTAACATCTCACATTTACATATGTTTGGATCTAAATGTTTTGTTTTGAACATGAATCAGCTACATACCTTTGATGAAAAAGCTGATGAAGCAATCTTTATGGGATACTCAGACACAAGCAAAGCCTTCAGAGTACTCAACAAACGAACTTTAGTGATTGAAGAGTCAATCCATGTGGCTTTTGATGAACCAAACACAAATGGTGAAAGTCTACAAAATCATGAAGAAGAACCTGGACAGAGACAAGTTTATATGAATACAACAGTACCAGCAACTATTCTGAGTTACACCTTTGGCAATCAAGATGATGAACCAGTCAACACAACACAAGAGGCACCAGCACAGGAACATGGAGTTGATGTACAAGCTGAAATTGTGGAAGAACAACCTCAAGAGCATTTTCAACCTGACCTGAACTGGCTAAGAGACCATTCTGAAGAACAAGTCATTGGAGACATTCACACAAGAGTCAGAACCAGAAGACAACTGGAGAATATGCTAACCTATTTTCTATCACAGGTGGAACCCAAAACTATAGATGATGCAATTCAAGATGCGGATTGGATTGCAGCTATATATGCAAGAAGAGCTAAATGAATTTGAGAGAAATAAGGTCTGGTAACTTGTTGACAGACCAGACATAGCTAACATCATTGGAACAAAATGGGTATTCAGAAACAAGATGGACGAATAAGGGACAGGTTTCAGCAACAAAGCAAGGCTAGTGGCAAAAGGCTACTCTCAATCAGAAGGAATAGATTATGATGAAACCTTTGGACCAGTAGCAAGATTGGAAGCAATCAGACTCTTTCTAGCTTTTGCAGCCCACAAAGACTTCAAAGTTTACCAAATGGATGTCAAGAGTGCATTTCTGAATGGACCTTTGGAAGAAGTAGTATATGTGGAACAACCCCCTGGTTTTCAACTCAAAGGGAAAGAAGATAAAGTGTACAAACACAAAAAGGCACTTTATGGACTCAAACAGGCACCCAGAGCCTGGTATGAGACACTATCACAATTCTTGATCAACAATGGATTCAACAAAAGAACTATTGATAAGACTCTCTTCAAGCTAGAGGAGGGAACAAGCACCTTGTTAGTTCAAATCTATGTTGATGACATTATCTTTGGATCAGAAGATGAGAAGCTGTATGCGAAAAATTTGCAAACTTAATGAAAAGCAAATTTCAGATGAGCATGATGAGAGAATTAAATTACTTTCTTGGTCTACAAGTAAGCAAATGAAAGATGGAATCTTTATCAATCAATCCAAGTAGACAAAAGACTTGATACACAAGTATGGTATGGACACAAGTGGCACATCAGATACACCAATGTGTGCAAGAGTTATTCTTGGAAAAAATGAAAGTGGAAAGGATGTTGATCAGAAGCTTTATAGAGGAATCATTGGATCTCTACTCTATCTAACTGCAAGCAGACCTGATATAGCATTTGCAGCAGGATTATGTGCAAGATTTCAAGCTCAACCAAAGGAATCTCACCATCTAGCAGCCAAAAGAATAATCAAATACCTGAAGAACACCATTAATGTTGGAATTTCGTATCCAAAAGATGGGTGATTGATCGCGTGTAAGTCGCTTAACACACATGAAATACTAGCAAGAGTACTAAGTCAATCGTAGTATAGCAAGGGCGAGTCAAGGTCGATCCCACAGAGACTATTATTAAATAATGCTAAACACAACCCCAATTCATAGGTCAACCGGATAAGGTGGTCATTGACCAACATAAAGGACAGGTAAATAAAAGAGATGCAAATAAGCCAACCATCAATCATATATTGAAAAGGTATTAACCAAACTATTCATAACTAATCTCTCCTTAATCCTTATCTGATCCATATTTGTAATTAAGCTACGGGTGCAATTCCTAACCCTATCTACTCCGACAATGACAGTAGACAATCTATACGCAAGCTACCCTCCTTAATTGGTCCGTAATAGCCCAAAAGCATAAAAAAACTAGAACTGCCGATATTGAGCGTTACCTCATACCGCTAACCCGCCTAGACAATTTGCTGACATTGACCGTAACGCCTTCTAGGGTCCATCAAGACTATGTCCTAATTTACACTTCACTTGTGGTCCTTCATGTTAATTTACGATTTATGAATACTAGATTGGACAGACCTATTACTCGTTTTAATTATTCCTGCCTATCAACATAGCTGTCGCCGAACCACAGAATTAGGATTTACTAGGTATTCAGATCTAGCGATAAAGACCGTCACAGATCTGAAGAGCGCAACCCATAATTCTGCGTTTCATATTAATGAATCGAATAAAGATTAAGGTTCGTTTAATTAATTCATAGATGATTAGATGCAAGCATAATCTAGATCTAACACAAGAACAATCATGAATCTAAGAAAGAAATAAAACATTGGAATAGATCTTATCCATGATGATGAACAGATCTACTCTTCTATTCTCTCTCCCTCCGGCGATTCAAGACGATCCATGAAGATCGTAAACCAAGCACAATTCAATAATGAAAGAATCATGACATATTTGCAAGAAAGAAAAGAAGAATTTATAACCAAAAGACTACATTGTATCTAATTTATGAGTAACTAATAGAATGGATGATAGAATGGAAGATGAATACAATTTCGCAGCTCTTAATGGCTTTATATATGTGTATAAACCGACTTAGGGGTAAACCCAATGCTTGGAGGACATGAAAATGCATTTTTGGAAGATTCTGGGCCTCGGTAAGTCGGTGGTACCTCCCAGGATACCGAGGGTATTTTCGTCTTTTTCCTATTGCCGACTTAACTTGGAATACCCTAGGCCTAATTTCGGTATTTGGACCATAACTTGGCCTACGTAACTTCGATTTGGGTGATTCAAAGTGTGTTGGAATACTTGTTTCAAGCTCTACAACTTTCATGAAGAAGTCCAAGCCCAATTCGCCATGTAAGTATCCTGAGACAGCATTGTAACATCATCAATCAGATTCTCGGGTCCAATCTCCGATCTAAACACTTCAACCTTCAGCTCGGTTCAGTTCTCCATCAATTAACTCTTCTATTCAGCCCAAATGATGCTCCAAACACTCATCCACCTATCAATAAAATCATAGCACACATAGTAGCTTCTATTTCTAGCAAATAAGGCATAAAATACACGGTTAATATGCATAATACCAATATCGTCACCCCGGACGTGGCTTAGTGACATTTAGCTAATTAACCAATGATTTCATACATATTATACCCATTGAGAACACAAATCCGGGGTAGATTGATGGTAAATAATGGTACCGATTTGACCGTCATCTGGGATTCAAGTTGATATCATATTCAGACTCTGACTATGCTGGATGCAAGATAGATAGAAAAAGCACCTCTGGAACCTGTCAAATGCTAGACAGTAGACTAGTATCATGGTTCAGAAAAAAGCAAAACTCTTTATCCACATCAACAGCTGAAGCAGAATATATAGCAGCAGGCAGTTGTTGTGCACAAGTTCTATGGATCAGACAACAGCTAAGGGATTATGGAATGGAGGAGAAGGCAATTCCAATTATGTTTGATAATACAAGTGCAATATCTATTACTGAAAATCCAGTATTGCATTCTAGAACAAAGCATATTGATGTGAGACATCACTTTATCAGAGATCATGTTGAAAAAGGGGATGTTATTCTAAGATATATACCAACTGAAGATCAATTGGCCAACATTTTCACAAAACCACTCAGTCATGAAAGATTCAGCAAGTTGAGAACTGAGTTGGGAATGATGGAAATTGACTAAGTTCTAAGGAGCAGCTAACTGGAGTAATCAGCTAAGTAACTTCACCAGCTGACTGAACCTTTGCCATTACGGGTGAGCTCTTTTGGCAGGTAAGGCACAGGTACTCATCAAAGTTAACTGCACTGATTGTTAGGAACAACTTTATATAGCAGCTCAGTAAAGGAGTCACTAACCCGGCATAGTGATCAGCCAAGTTACTCCACCGATATACATCTTGGAGAATACAGTAAAGCAAAGTGTGAACTAAAACAGTTTTATACACGTGGAAAATCAAAGGAGTTATGGAGGATTATTCAGTGGAAGATTACACACGTGGAGATCAATTTATAATCGTGGAGGTAACTATATTTTCTTGAATTAAAATGCCTCGATTCCCAGAATTTATCATTACTTACCTCAATCCACTCCCCCACTACACTCAAATACCATGATTTATATACATAAAATCATGCCATTACGTCGCAAAATCCTTCCATACTCAACCACGTTCACACTACCTCAAATCATCCTATATAAACCACACTTAGAGATTTTTCATAAATCTTTACGCTCTCTTGCAAATCATAAACCCTATTTTCTCTGAAAAATCGAAGCTTTACATTCTCAATCGTATTCAAACAATGACTTAATCCTCTTCAACCACTCAAACTGGAAAACAATATGAGAAGTCAATTATCACTAGATCGTTTTTTCTAGAAGAACACTACTTAAAGTTATGTGGAAATGATGAAGAAGCACAAAGACTGGCGACTGGATGCAAAAATCTAAAGTTGTCAACCTTTCTAAATCCTCCCATCAAGGACATCTGTTATGAAAGCCTCACCTCCTTCTGGAATAACGCCAAATTTGTTTCTAGGCTCATTGCTGAAGAAGGTGTTGAAATGGGTGAAGACCAGATTGTTGCATCTGTCAATGGTACAGAAGTGGTCATTACAACCAAGGTAATCCGTAAACACCTTAAACACTCTAATGAAGGTTAAGCAAAAGTGGCTCTTGTTCAACAAACCTTGGATGAATTCTGTGAGACAATCGCTAAAACGGCGAACCCAGGCTCTAAGAAACTCAACTGTCTTAGATCCGCCTTGAAGAAACCCTTCAATGAATTTAAGGCTCTAGTCAGAAAGACAATTGAAGGTAAGCTAGGGGTAAACAATGCCATGACAGAGGCTAGAATGAGCTTTATGGGAATCATCTACAACAGTCTAGAGTTCAATTGGGCCAACTATGTCTTCCTGAGAATCAAAGAGCAAATCCAGGGAGAGGCCAATGCTGCTAAAAAGGGGCTAGCTGCAGGAAAGAAGAAAAAGGGAACTTTTTGGGTGAAGAAGTCTTATGGGATTCAGTTACACTATCTGTTGCAATGTTTGCAAGTTCCTACTGTCAAACTCCACAAATTACATGAATCCAAAATCAGGTATACGTATGTCAAACGGAAAAAGGAAGCAGGAGGTGATAAGAGAAAGCAAACATAGCACAGCACCTCCGGCCAATGCAAGAAACAAAAAGTTCAAAGAAATTTGGACAAAGAGGATTTTGGAAATTAATTGATGAAAAAGAATAGGAATTAGAAGAAGAGGCAGAACCACAAGAGGAAGAAGAGAGTAGTGAGGATGATCAACTTGAGCATGGAGAAGTTGATGAGGAAAATGGAGATGATGAAGAAGCTCCAGAAAATTCATTTGACAGAGATATCGATGATAGAATTGTTGCTTATCTCTAGTGGAAGGAAGGTGATTCCAGACTCCAACTTCAAGACACAAAACATATGCTTCAGGAAGAAGCCTAGTTCTTCAAGTTTCTTAGAATCACAACCCTGGTTGGTGTACTTGATGAATCTCCATTGTGGGATATGGTTGATGCAGCAAAGGCAAAAATACATCCTCCTTCCGATAACGGAAGCAGTGACTCAGATGATGGTGGTGATGATAATGGTGGTGATGATCATGATGATAATGGTGATGATCATGATAATGATGATTATGCTGATCAAAATGATGATGATGATGATCCAAAGGATAATGATAATATACAAGACAAAGAGGTTGAACAAACAGCCGATGAAATTGATGATAACATCCTTTTGAGTTCCTTTATACAAACCCACAGATCAGCAAAGTCAACTTCACCAGCTAAGGCAACACCTCACCAATCTGCCTGCGGTGACACTCCGCCGACCCTACGGCGATTTTGGACATCGGCTCGCCTCTTCGCAACACCGGTCAAAGGCAACTCCCGGCACAAAGCAAAGGGAATATGAGACAATGATGCACCAGCATTAACATCTACAAATACTTGAAGAAGTAGAAGCTGGTGTAGATGCCACTCAACCGACAGCATATCATCAAGAATTAGTTGAGGTTTCTCCAACTTTGCAACACCAAGACAGAGGACAGCAAACAGAACCAGAACCAGCTGATATCCGCCACAAACTCTCACAACTATCCACTGGCATATCAAATGAGGCTTTTGAAAGGGCAGCAGATCTGTTGGCTGAAGAACTGGAGCAGCAAGTAATGTATCTCAGATCCATGACTCTAGCATTCAAAGATGAAAGTCACTCCTTAAAGAAAAGATTCTAGGCCATTGCTGAGTACATTGATGCACAAAACATTGTTGTGCAAAGACAGGGTGACCTAATGAGACAGTTAAACATAAATATCACCAACAATCTTGCAGGTCTCAGACAGCATGTCTCTCAGGAAAATGAGTCGATGGCACTGGCCTTTGGCACCATATTCCGAAGTGTCGCCGAAAAGCTGACTCATCATGACAAAAGATTCACATCTATTGAATCCAAACTAGATACTCTGATTGGTACAACTGAAGCCACCAATAGCATCTTATTACAACAAAGGGATGATGCTGACAAAAAGGGGGAAGGAGATGATAAGCCTGAAGGATCAACAGTCATACCCACAAATTTTATTGAGGAACAGAGCAAGGGACAGAGAGATGAGAATTCGAAATGAAGCTGAAGAACAACTGAGAAAAGATAGAGAGGAGAGGGAAAAAGTCTTAAATGAACCCTGCATTGGATTCCCTCATCCTACCAGAGAAGTGATGATGATAGAGACAGATCAGGAAGACAGCAAAGACCTGGATCTAGTCAGCAAAGAAGATCAGCAAGTCAACACAGATCTAGCATAAGCAGAGGTAACATCAGTACTAAATATGGTGGTGAAAAAAGAACTTTCATACCTCACAAAAACAGGCAAGAATATGATGAAGAAAATACTGGAAAATATGAGAGAATTCATCAGAGTCCAAGATGGTATGTATCCAAATCAAACGCAAGATGAAGCATGGGCAGACTGGCTAAGCAATAAGGATAAGAAGATGAGAACCGATATGGCCAAAATTTACAATGATGTTAAAAGAAAATATTCATCTCTTAAGAAAAATACTAGATCCAACTCAACCTGTAGACCAAGTTCAGCCATACCCCTTTCTGCAAAAGGACCAGAAGACATACCCAGTGAACAACAAGAAGATTTCAACAACATGGTAAAATTCTTCAATCCTATGGGGAGAATGAACTGTCAGGAACAATGGGGTCTGTTTAAGAATCTCAAGTTTGCCGACTCACACATTGCTGAAGCCAAAGATAGACTTGAAAAATACTTTGGAGAACCCAAGGCAAATGAAACCATGCCTGATTTCCACAGACTCGTCAACAAAAGAGTATTTCTTGGGGTCTCTAAGTACACTGCTATGGCTTACTGGAAATGGAAGTTCCCAGAAATAAATTGGAAAGTCATGGAGGAGGTTCAAACCACAAAGTTCAAGAGGTACAAATCAGACTTAAGTAAAATATAAATGTAGTATTATGTATCTGTTTTGAACTTACCAATATTTTTCCCTCCATGGATGAATAAAAATTTTGATTTTTATCTTGCTAACATTATGAAACTTTGTATGCTTATGTTCAGGCTTATGAGGGTTTTGGCATCATAAAAAAGAGGGACATTGTTAGGAACATTTTATTATGTTTTGAAGATGGCCATACTAGCTGTTATAGCAAGCCTGAAATAAGTTAGAATTCTCTGTATAAGACTTTACTTAGAGTCTGACATGTTGTATAAGTTGAGTCAGACAAGTATCGTACTAGTTGGTAGGATGGAAAAGTAAAACAGAAATCCGGAAGAGTGAAAACAACCAAGTACCAACAGAGAAGCATGAAGACATTATGGTCGGACTTATAACCAAGAAAGTCTGTGAATACAATGTCAAATAGGGTGTACACTGATCTCACCCCAATTAAGGATCAGTGAAGTACAAGAAGTACATAAAAGATCAAGGAAGATAACAATGCAGTGAACCGGCAGAGTGAACTGACTATCAGCTAAGTCAAGACAAAGCAGTGAAGGACGATCTAAGAAGCCAAGTCAGAAGGATCACTTAACCGTTCAAGGAACGGCCAAGTAAACTTTACTTGTTCAGATTTTATACTATAAAGATCAAGCAATAAATGCACAATCAATTGAGGATCAATCAAGGACGGATTTTCTAATAGACGTTTGAAAAAGAGATCTGATCACTGAAATCAAGGAGAATATAATTAATGGGGAATCAAGAATTAAATCAAGGATTATTCTCCACATTAAATAGCCAGCGGACGGAAATTCAAAACAATGATTATCAAGGCTATAAATAGAAGGCATTGACAGACAAGGAAAACAACGATTGAATCTGAAAAGAAACAAGCAGAAACTCTGTCAATTTGAAAAACTTTCTATATGTACATAAAGGAAACATCTAGAGATCAACTCAGAATACATAGCTCAAATTCCACTTCAAGCACTGGATTGATCACAAGTCTGTGAATCCAATTCACATAACCTGATTGAATCACAAGAATCTGAGAAGGAGTTGCAACCTTTGTGATAGCTGCTGAAAGATTTGTTCTCAAGGAGCAGTGATAGAGACGGAGTCACTGAAGCTTTTGAAGCCAAGCATTGATTGCCTTGCTGATTGTGAAGCTTGTGTAGCCAAGGACAATCGTGCTATTGTATCTGTGAAAAAAATAGTGAATTCCTCCAATCACAGGAGAAGAGTGGATTAAGGGATTACACCACCCTGAACCACTATAAACTTTTGTGTCTATTTACTTTCAAAAATTTACTTTACAACACTTTATTTCATTGTATATTAAAACTGTGATTGCATAATCTACTTTGAACCAGCATTTAAAAGAATGGACTTATCCACTGCCCAAAAGCTTTTAAACATAAGAAATTTTTTTGAAACTCCACTATAGTCATTCACCCCCCTCTAACTATGGTTTTACCCTTCTCTAGGACCAACAAACTCCTTGATATACGCTGTTACAAAAAGTCCTAAATGATAGTCCTTGACTAATCCATAGCTTCACTATCTAAACAACTAAAGAACAGGTAGGATGGATGCTCTTCAACTTCTTGAACACTGGTCCTTAGAGGGTTGCAATTGCCTCTTCTCCAGCTACCACGACAAACACAATCTACCCGATTGCTAATGACAACTGTCCTTGGCAAATCCTAACCCAGATTGCTTCACAGTCTAAAACTTTGATTGAATAATCAAAGTTGGGCTACTTTCTTGTGGTTCTTCTAAGTGTCGAAATCTGGATATGATCGATGTAGCTTGAACACTTGAAGAAATCTAGATGTGATCTTGTTGAGCGCAAATAACAATTCAGATGAACTAGGCTTGTGCTTGCAAACTTGTTAATTCGATGTTGTTGTGTTGTTGTTGTTCTTGATGCCAAGTCCTCTATTTATAGTGTGAGGTACAACATTCATCTTGCTTGAATTTGAATTGCATTAACGTCCATATTTTCAGATGTCAGGTGTCAGTGACCGTTTTGACATGTCAGTTCTTCATCCAATAGAAATCCTTGATTTATAACGTTCGAATGTACTTTAAGTTGCTTGGATGGCTGACTATAAAATGGAGTATCCTGATCAGTTTTATACTGATTGTGTCAGTTATCAGTTTGTTAACTGATAGGGCGACACCGTCTCCCGGCCCATCGACCGGCAAGAACTGGCGAATGGGGGCCGAGGAAAGGTAGTGTGGCCAGGCCCCTGCCGTCTAAACATAATCGCTCTAGAAATGGGCTCCGACAATAGGCCCACGATGAACACAAGGGTGAGGGGTCCGCCAGAGGCCCCTCACCCCAACACTTAGAGAATGCAGACTGACGACCTAACAAGCCCGCTAAGGATATGGGATGGCGACCCTAGGATCTGCATCGCCCTTAGTCAGATACGGCTCGACTGACCACCGCAGATTTAGTCGTACTATGTCCTTAGTTGTAATTATGTTGAGTATAAGTGGGTTCTCACCCTATAAATAGGCTCCATGTAACATTCACAAACCAAGAGGAATATATGAAAAACAAGGAAACACTCTGCTCCTTTTGTGTCTCTCCCTCTTTACTTACACTGTACCACCACTCACCATCACCGGAGCTCTTTAGCTCCACCTTACACCACCACTCTCATACACAAATCACAGCCACATATCCACCACTATTCTTCCGCTGAACACCCTAGATAATTTTGACGTTATCTGTTGGCTCCGTTACCGGGTAAAATCAAGGTTTTTTGCCTGCTTCCGGTGTATGGCTCACTCGCAGTTTATAGGACTCACGGAGACTCCAAGAAGTTTCACCTTCTCCAGGCCACCCATGGTTTCTTCTCCAAGAAAACTTCCAGCTCTCTCTCGCCCGCGTCCAGATTCTCAAACTCAACGTCGAAATCGTCTCAAAACAACGTAACTGTAGGATGTAATATCGCCAGATCAATCTTAGAGTGACCCGATTACGCAGCGGAATAAATATCTGATATAGATCTAACAACCAAAATATATGAAATAATAGATCTAACCTACGAGGGGGTTAGATTGTTTACCAGTTTATGATGAATAAACTCCAAGAACTATCTTCAATCCAAGATCCAAGCAAATTGAGATGCCACCGTCTTCTGACGTGTATCTTCAAGAAACACCAGGTGGATGGTGATCCAAGCCGCTTGACCTCCTCGATATGCTACCTTAGAAAAACCCAAAGTTTTTCTAAAAACTCAAACCCTTGCAAAAGCCGAAAATTCTAAGCTTTTGCATATGTATGTCGAAATTGTGTGATGTGATTTGGCTTGTGAAAACTCTCTTTATATAGGAGAGAAATCCTAGTCTCCAAGGTATTAATTAATTAATACAAAATCAATCAAATTAATCCTTTTTCCTTAAAAAGATAAATCTAGAATATTACTAAATTAACTAGGATATACAAAAGATTTTCTTTTCCTTAAATTATTTAACAAATAAATAATTTAATCACATGTCTTATTATTTATCAAGAAAACAAATTTCCAAAACAAATGATATTACAAAAAATACGCCCAAAACCCTAGTAAAAAGGGCCACACGCATTTTATCACTTTTGGGTCGAGTCCACGAAAAAAGTCTTTTTCGTATATTTAATTATCTAGTCCAACTAAACAATTAATCCACATATCTATTAAACAGTCCAATCCAACTATTTAATATTAATTGAGGTGAAGCGACGAGAAAACATATGCATGTTAGGAGCCACGTCGGGGACCATGGACCCATATTCAGTAGCTACAATAAATTAAGTAAAATTATTCGTCAGACCGAACAATTATATTCAATCTATTAATTCCGAGATTACACCACCATAAACCTGAAACTGAACTCTGCCGAATATAGATATAAACTTACACTCAACTATGAGCCATAAGGTGTCCACTGATTTAATCATTACATACGGATAAATCCTCCATAGACTGTTCGTTACGATTCGGGATATCTCCGTAAACCCTCTCGAAACCTCTTATCCTTATTTACCATTAACTCCCTAGTGACCAAATAGTTCATAACTTATATAATATGAACTGCGCGCATCGGTCAGTTTCTAGGATTAAAAATAAGGGAACTGTCTGTCTACTTCCTGAGGGAAGGAATGGATTCCATATCTATGATAACATAGACTACTCACTCATTCCAGAATAGAGCCAACGAGAAGTGTCGGACCACATACTACGAAGTGATCCTTACTAACACGTCAAACTCTACCCTAGTCTAAGCAGTTGTTTGTGATCACGTCAGGATTGAGATTAATCCATATATGATCATCTTGTGATTCGATAAGACATCTCGATCACGGAAATATATCGAGAACTCAAATCAAATCGGTCCATCCCTATATGATTATCATCATATATAAATGCCCCACTAGGTACCCTATTACCGATAGTCCGGATAAGACTGTCACACCTAAAGTGTTCTGGGTGCATTATTAGCAAATTAATCTTGAGACCCGTACTCAGATTAATAAACGCTACGGACTAAGTTAATTTTAAGTACATCTCACTAACTCAATCCTCTTGTGTATAGCCATACACTGAGTTATGTGATTACATAAACGAGGTACTTAGGGTTTTCAGTAGTGTCTTAATTATAAGCATACATCCATATAATAAGATGAATTATTAATTATGTTCTAAAACAATTATATAATTGTCTTTCGGACACTACACCTAACAATCTCCCACTTGCACGAAAGGCAAGTGGATTAATTGTTTTAGAGCACACCCTTTATATCTATATCTACAACATTCTCCCACTTGCTCAAAACAAGTGAGACATATCCCCAAGATTCATACCCTCCAAGCGCATCCTAGTAGTTCATCCTTCCAAGAACGACCGGAGTGTGCCGCCGCATGGTAGGTCAATGAGCCGGCGTTTACTTAGAATCTGAATACCATATGACTCGGTACACTGATCAGGTAGGTTGGCGGCTTGAGTCAATCTTTGGGATCGAAACCTCACCTTTCCATCTAATCTGGTGGACGATTTCAATATGCTTGTGACCTCTAGTGATTGCAAAATCCTTATATGCTACCTCTTCAATGTTTTCACAATGAAGTGGTATTGGCTTACTGGATAATACTTTATCACATGAGTAAACACTGAGAACGAGATCGATTTAACGATCATCCTCAATCTGACCTAAAGCCAGAATCAATGTTATCACTTATATTCTAGTTTGCACCTGAATATACTAGCATATTATTCCTCATTCTCCCGAAGATACTTGAGGATTCACTAAACATCCCATTTAGTATTCATTCACAGGTTTAGACAAGCATTCCTGAGAGGTAGGGTAGACTACATCGTTGAATGTTGCAGTCCTCTATGCAAGAACATCTTAACCATTGAGATGGATGAATGGAATTGCCAATTGCTTATTTTCGAGAATTCGAGTCAGTCAAAATCTTTTAGAAAATAGCCCGATGGCATGTTAGACTCTGACTTCAAATAACACACCCATGTTGTTTTCAACAGTTTCAGTGTTACCATTCACAAACACTAATCTACATACTACTTGTTGGTCCCTTGGAAAGGCTAACACAAGTTTAGAGGGGGGGTGAATAAACTTATCACCAAAAACTGAGTTTAAAACAAATTATGGTTCAGATAAAACTTGTGTGGAGTTGAGTGACTAAGCTGAGATTAAATCAAACTGACTTAAGCTCAAATCGAGTCAACCGGCAGCGGATAAAATTTTAGCCTTTAAAGTGATCTTGTTATTCATTATGAAAACCGAGTGTTGTGAATTTTGGTGAATGTCGGTTGTAGATGTGAGATGTATAACAATCAAATATCACAATCTTCAAAGTAAATGCTAAATAAATAAGTAAATGCGTAAAGTAAATGAGGCGGATGTTATAGAGGTTCCGGTGGTGTAATCCATGTCGCCCTCTCTTCCTCGTAGTGCGGAGGAAAATTCCACTAGAACTTCTTGAGGTGAATCTGTACAAAAGTCCTAAACAATAGTCCTTGGCTAATCCTTAGCTTCACTATCTAAACAATCGTAGAACAGGTAGAATTGCTTTGCTCTCCAAGTGCTTGAACCACTTTGGTCCTTAGGGTAGGATTGCCTCTGCACTAGCTACCACCACAAACACAGTCTACCCGATCGTCTGTACAACTCGCCCTTGACAAAACCTTCCTGGTTTGCTTCACAGTCTAAACCTTTGAATCAATAAATTGATTCTTGTTTGTGGTTCTTCAAAGTGTTGAATCCTTGATAAATTCTTTGTAGCTTTGAACACTTGAAGAAATACTAGATGTGATCTTGTTGTAGTTCAGTGATGATAACAATTCAAATAGAGTGCACAAATTGCTTGTTAAATCTTGTATATGCTCTTGTTCTCTCTCTGTTTGTTGTTGGTGCAAAGTCTCCTATTTATAGTGTGAAGTCCAACGTTCATCTGGCTTTTATTTGAATTGTATATCTTGCAACGGTTATATTTTCTCGACCGTTCTCTTTGTGTCGATGACTCATCCAATGAAATTTCTTTCTTTACAACGTTCGATTGTACTTTCGGTTTGTTGGATGGTGACTTATAAAATCGAGTTTCCTTGTCGCTTTTCACTTATCGATTTCTAATCGACTTGGAGCATTAATCGAGATTTTACTCTTCTTCAAATATCAAGACTCGGTTTTCATCGATTATAATTGACTTAATCGTAGTACACCATGATACATTTATCATCTAAGAATTCATTGACCTTATGATTCTTAGGTCTTCATACAAGATCTATAAAGTCGATTCAGTTACCACAATCTTGCACAAGTCCAACTTTCTGATCTCGACTTAAAATCTTCATAATCGAGTTGAACCCTCGCTTCTTCATTCTTCAATAACCGAGTCTGTGTCCTCTGTTTCTTCCATCTTCTAGATAAGCCAACCGAGTCTCAGAATCTCTCAAATAACTTACCTTCTTCATAGGTGTATCTCGAGTCGATTTGTTTGTCTTGATGAATTCCGGCTTTTCTAATTGATTCCCGGCCAGCTTTTACGACACACTAATAATTACAATTGCTTGTCTGATGTAACCTATACAAAAATCAGACTCTAATAAAACTTATACATTCAGTTCTAGACATCTTTTAGCTTTTCACTATAACAGCTGGCTTCAGCACTTCATCAAATGGGGTTAATACAACATTATAACAAATAAGATGAATTATCATCAAAACATAAATTTTATTTCCAACAATTTCCCCCTTTTTGATGATGCCAAAACTCTCCCTAAAAGAAAAGCTTAAAGATCAATACAATAATAAAAATTGTAAAACTGGAAACTGGTTTTCAATAGGATGAGCAAAAACTGGATACAATCATTTTGTTCAAATGTCTATGATTAAAGACTGAGCTTCTTCTTAGCTTTTTGCATAACTAGATCATATCTTTTTGTCTTGTCATACAGACAAAAATCTTCTTCAAGTTTGGAGTCTTCCTTTGAAAAGGTCTTGTTGTAGTCAACTTGACTACTTTCTTTCCATCTTCTCCATTGAATTAACTTGGGTAAGCTTGAGTCTTCCGGATAGTATTTTTCAAATTCATTATATCGGCTTTCATTTGTTCAACTTTATCTTTGATCTTCGATTTGTCTTCAATCCTTGATTCTTCTTATGTTGTGCAATCTTTTGCTTTGAGTGAATATCGGACAAAAAGTAGTTCAAGGATTCTTCAATGTTCTATCCTTGTACTTGGCTTTGATAGGATTGTAGTCTTTGACAAATCTAGTCCCACGTATCCTTTGTAAGAGTAACTCTTCTATCTCCAGGTTGATTGTATTTTGCAATGAGTTGATCTTCAGTTAACTCTTTCTTCAAAAACTTAGGATCTGATTTCTATCTTTGTAGTTCCTCTTCAAGTTTCTTCATTTCTTTGAGTAATTTCAGCTTTTCTTCTTCACTTTCCCTTTTTGGCATCATATAAGCTGATCTACCAGGGCATGGGTTGCCTTTTGATCTTCCTCAAATTTGTCGTTGAGAGTCAAGTACTTCCTTGAGTTGAGTTTCTAACCCATAGATATCTTGATTAATATGCCAATGAGCTTGAGCATGAGTTTCTCTATCTACAAATGTTGAATCTTCAAGTTGTTGTTTGAGTAAATCAATTTCCGAGGCGTAACTTGAACTTGCTTTGTGAATCATCTCTAGTCTTGCATGAACCGAAACATCGCCTCTAGTTCTATAATCAAGATATTCGAGAGATGTTTGATAAGAGACCATTCACGTATCTCTTAGACTCGAGTACTATTTTCAAGTTGTCATGAACTTTGGCCAATTCTTCCTTAGATAGGAAATCAGAGGGATCATATGTTGCTTCCACTTGATCCTTGTCCTGAGTATCTATAACCATCAGTTGTCTGATTTCATCACCTGCTTGCTGATTGACATTTGTCTGGTTTTCAACAGACAATGCTTGTTCTTTGTAAATACGCTTTGCTTTCTCGGATGTTGTGATTGAGTGATTGCTTGCAAAACTGTAGTATCACCAGCTTATTTTCTTGGCCTATCATGATCGTCATCATCCTTTTTCTGTGAACTGTCTTTAGACGATGTGCCTGATTCTCTTCTTTTTGTTCCAATTTCTCCAAGAGTGATTTTTCTTCAATCTGTAAATTTGCATCACGAGAGTCTTCTGGTTGAAGTTTCATTTTCATCAGCTTTATGATTTTGTCAGCTTCAAAGACTGGTGCCAATTGTTGAACTGACTGCTGTTGTGTTTGAGAAGTGAGGTTAGCAATGACATTCTCTTCGGTATCTTCAGTTGTCAATTGTTGTTCCCCCTCAGTAGGTGCTATCTCACTTGAGATTTCAGGTACAAGCATCTTACAACCCGATCTTTCTTCTCGTGGATCTTGATTTTTTTAGCTTGGTCCCTCTGTATTCGATTCTTTCTTTGAGATCTGATTGACCGTTTTCCTTCCTCTTGGAAAGTTGTTTCGTGATTTCCTTTGATGTTACTGATTTCCACTTGCTTCCTTTCCTTCCTTGATTCTTTCCAAATAAAAGCGAATGATTCCACTAAGAGTTTTCTTTAGTCGAAATATGCCATCAGTTACTTGTCCTTCAGCTTGAGCTTTTGCCATACTTTCTAATTCAAAGAATATGTTGCTTTTGAATTGATTGAAAACATAACTTTGCCCAATTGAATTCAATGTTCTCCCAGATTATGTTCATTAGCAAAATATTTTCTTCCGAAACTATACTAATCCCTTTGGATTTTCCAATGACGTGTTTGCTGAGCCATCTGCTGAGGTGTCCAAATTCTGGCTTGATTTTGTCGACATGAACTCCATGTACGATTGGTTCTGTAGACGAAGTCATCATTCTGAGAAAGGCTTCTTTATCCAATGGTAGGGTTGCTAACTCTGTTGAAGTTGCTGCTGTATTTGCGAACCCAAAGAGTGATCTCATGACTCTTTCATTGAGTACAATGCGATCTCCACGAACTGTAGTAGTTAAGGAGTCCCTGATCAATCGCATATTTTGCCAAAACTGCAAAATTCCTTCCACATCTCGTCTTGCTTTGAAGCGAACTTGAGAAGGTTGTTCAACCCTGGTTGCTTTTCGATTTTATCTCGTATACAATCAAGCTATGAGTGTTTTGACACATAGCTTCATACATGTCGAGTGTTAGTTCATCCAGCTCTGTGATTAAACGACTATCTTTCGAATCAATTGCGGTGTCCATGTTTGAGTGTGAACACAGAGAAATTTGATTTTGAAGGGTAGGTTTGAAAAGAGTCTGTTTTTCTTATAAAAAAAATTAGTGTGAAAAGAGATTGAATAAATAGGTGGGATATTCTGGCGGTTGAATGGTACAACTTTTCAAATTCCATGATGGTTTTGATAACCAATACATGTACTGCTTTCTGACAATCGTGGGGTGTACACATGAAGTTCTGACAAAAAGAACTGTGGCAATTTAATGCGATATAACCCTTGTTGATTCTATCTTATCAACTTTTGACCAAATATGAAAACTGATGCTGAGGTCAGTTTCAAATATAATTCAGTTCTTGTCAAAATTTTCAGTTTTGCCAAAATCTTCCAATTTGTCAGTTTGAGATTGTTGATGTCAATGACTAGTCTCATATTAAGTGGCGCACCCAAAGATAACAAAGATTAATCCCTTGACGAATCTACGGCTTAACGACTTTGATTATTCCCAACTCGATTCTTAGTTTTGCAAATCTCTCTTTGTCCAGTGGCTTAGTGAAGATGTTCATGGCCCGATCTTGATGAGTACATAAAGAACTGTTATATCCTTCTTCTCTGCATGATCTCTTATAAAGTGGTGACGTACATCAATGTGCTTTGTTCTTGGATGTAAAACTGGATTATCAGTAATTGCAATTGCACTTGTGTTATCACACATTATGGGAATTGTTCCTTCTTCTATCCCATAGTCTCTTAATTGTTGTCTGATCCATAAAACTTGAGCACAACAACTTCCAGCTGCTATATATTCAGCTTCTGCTATTGAAGTTGAAATTGAGTTTTGCTTCTTGCTAAACCATGACATAAGTCTATTTCCTAATAACTGACATGTGCCTGATGTGCTTTTTCTGTCCACTTTGCATCCAGCATAATCTGAATCTGAGTAAGAAATCAGCTTGAATTCTCCTTCTTTTGAATTCCAAATACCAACTCCATCTGTATCTTTTAGATATTTCAAGGTCCTTTTTACAACCGTGAGATGGCTTTCCTTTGGTCTAGACTGAAATCTTGCACAAACACCGACAGTAAAAGATATGTCTGGCCTACTTGCTGTAAGATAGAGTAAGCTTCCAATCATCCTTCTGTAGAGTGTTTGATCAACATCTTTACCTTCTTTATCTTCATCTAATCTGATGTTAGTCCCCATTGGTGTAGAAATTCCAGTAGATTTCTCCATACCAAACTTTTTGATAAGTTCTCTTGTATATTTGGTTTGATGAATGAAGATTCCATCAGCTAGTTGCTTAACTTGCAAACCTAGGAAATAATTTAATTCCCCCATCATACTCATTTGAAATTTGCTTTTCATCAAACTTGCAAATTTCTCACATAGCTGTTCATTTTCTGATCCAAAGATGATATCATCAACATAAATCTGAACAAGTAGAGTATCTTCTCCATTCTTCATCCTGAACAATGTTTTGTCGATTGTTCCTTTGATAAATCCGTTATCTACCAAAAATTGAGACAGGGTTTCGTACCAAGCTCTTGGTGCTTGTTTAAGTCCATAAAGAGCTTTCCTTAGTCTGAAAACTTTATCAGTTTGATCCTTGATTTCAAATCCCGGTGGTTGTTGAACATACACTTCTTCTTTAAGAATTCCATTTAAAACGCACTTTTGACATCCATCGATAAACTTTGAATTTCTTATGAGTGCGTAAGCAAGAAAAAGTCGATTGCTTCTAGTCTTGCGGATCGTGCGTAAGTTTCATCAAAATCTATGCCTTCTGCTTGAGAGTATCCTTTGGCTACTAGTCTGGCTTTATTTCTAATGACATTTCCATCTTCATCAAGTTTCTTTCTGAAAACCCATTTGGTTCCAATGATATTTACATGAACTGGTTTATCTACCAGTTCCCATACTTGATTTCTCTCAAATTCATTTAGTTCTTCTTGCATAGTTAATATCCAATCTGGATCTTTTAAGGCTTCTTCAAGCTCTTTAGGTTCTGATTGAGATAAAAAGCATGCTATTATCGCATCTAGTTGATGTCTTGTTCGAACTCCAGCTTGAGTATCACCAATAACTTGTTCTTCAGGATGATCTTTCATCCATTGATGTGTGTGAGTTTGTATTTGCTGATTTGTATTTTGTTCAACTGATTCTTCAAAAACTGGTTCTTGAATTTGTTCAACTAAATCTGATTGAGGTTGTTCAAATTGTTGAGTAGTTGGAAACTGAGGCTGATCTTGATCTGAACATTCTGAAATTCGTAGTCTTCCAACTTCAATCAAAATGTTACGGTATGATTGGTAATCGAGGCCGAGGAACTGTTCTCGATCGGTCTTGATTGTTTCACCAGAAAATTTGGTTCATCAAATACCACATGTATTGATTCTTCATGCTTGAGTGTCCTTTTATTCAATACTCTGAATGCTTTGCTGACACTTGAATATCCTAGGAAAATTCCTTCATCAGCTTTGGGTTGAAAAACATGAAGTTGATCTTTTCCATTATTGTGTATGAAACATTTGCTTCCAAATGCATGAAAGTATGAAACATTTGGTTTTCTTCCATTCCAAATTTCATAGGGAGTCTTTTCGTGTCTCTTGTTCATGAGAGCTCTGTTCTGAGTATAGCAAGCCGTGTTTACTGCTTCTGCCCAATATCTTTCAGGTAGTTTAGCTTCACAAATCATAGTCCTTCCAAATTTTGAGTGTTCTGTTTCTTCTTTCAGCTACACCATTTTGTTGAGGTGTTCCTGTGGTAGCAAGTTGGTGTAAAACACCATTTTCTTCACAATATTCTATAATCACACTGTTGAGGAATTCAGTTCCTTTATCATATCTTATCTTCACAACTGAAACTCCTTTCTGATTCTGAAGTCTTTTAAGAAGTTCTGTGAGTTTTTGCTTGGTTTCACTTTTCTTGGTTAGAAAGATTACCCAAGTATATCTTGAAAAATCATCTACTACCACCAATGTATACTTCTTTCCACTGATACTAATTGGTGTAATAGGTCCAAATAAGTCCATATGTAGCAATTCTAGATGTCAAATTTGTTGAATGCTTTGAGACTTAGTCTTGAAACTTGCCTTTGTTTGTTTTCCTGTTGACACGCATCACATAAGTTTGTCCTTCTTATATGATATCTCTGGCGGTCCAATGACTAGTTGTTTCTTAACAAGTGTATTGATGTCATCAAAGTTGAGATGACTCGAGTTTCTTGTGCCATAGCTTGATTGATCTCGATTTGGTATGCACAAGCAAACAAGTTTCGGCACGGCATTGTTGTCCAATCTACCACATACATGTTTTCCTTCCTTCTTCCGGCTAGGACAACTTGATAAGCTGATTCGTTGATGACAACACAAGAATTCTTTATCAAAGGTAACTTTGTATCCCATATCACAAAATTGACTTGTCTTAGAGTAGGTTGTAGTGTAGTCCTCTACATAAGATACATTCTTGATTGTAAGTCCATTTCGATTAAGGTGCCAAAGCCTCTGTGTAACTTGGTTTATCTTTGCTTCCAAAGTTAACTTTTGGTCCATTCTTTTCAACGAAATTACTGAGACAGTCTTTGCTCTTTGTCATGTGTCTAGAGCAACCACTGTCAAAGTACCATATATCCTGCAATGAAAATTAGAAATTTTTAGGTACCCAACTCAGTTTGGGTCCATGAGGGTCAGTTGTCAGTACAACTCTGGGAATATATCCTTTTGGAATTCTTCGGATATTGTTGCACTTGTTTTCATATATGTAAGCCACACTCCCATAGTATCTATGCTTGGACTGTGTCTTATTTATATGATTTCTCAAATCTTCTGACTGTAATTTGTTTCCATGTTGATTTTTGTTATTAAAAGCGGTGTGATAATCATCATTCATACGCTACGAGGTCTGTATTGACCTTTGTCTTTGTGACTTATCTTTGAGAAGCGTGATTAGTTCTTTCTTTGAGTTTTGACCGAAACTTGTGATAAGTTTTGATGCGGAATGATTGTCATTATCGGTTTTATTAACAAATTCGATAAAATTCAATCATCATCGAGGGATATAGTCTTCCTTTCCCCCTAAATGTGTGAATCTTTGAATGATTGACATTCTTGGATTTGTTTTGATTGTAATTTTTCTGGTTCCTGACTTCATTGGTTTTTGTGGATCTGGCAATTGATTTGCCGTGTTGGTTTCTATTGAATACAGCTGATCTACCATTTGATTTATTCTTGTGGGTAGATCCATTTGTCTTCTTAGAAAACTGATTTATCCTGTGTGATACTGGCTTTACTGGTTCAGCAATTTTCTCAGCCAGTGGAACTTGCTCAACTACAAACTTGATACCAGTTCTGGTATTTAGTCCAACGGTTTTGCTAGTTCCATTCTTCAAAGATTGCTGTGTATCAAATCCTAACCCAGTTTTGTCTCCATATGGTTTTCCAGATTTGAATCCAGTAATTGAACTCGATTGGGCAAATGATTCGATTCTTTGCGATGATGCGATGAAGCGATCTTTGAATCTTTCCTTTATCGGTTTAGTCGGTTTCAACATTTTTAATTGAGACTTCAATCTTTCAACTTCAAGAATTAGACTTTCTTTCGGCTTTGATTGATTCATAACCACTTGTATGGTTACCACCGATTCATCAATTCATCAAGAGTTTCTTCTAATTCTAGATTTTTGGATTGGAGTCGTGATCGAAGAACATGCATTCATCATGGAAATCTGAAATGATGAGTATTTAGAGTTTGATTCACATACCTCATTTGGATCTTCCATGTGTGCCATCAAAGGCTGTGTCATCGACAATCTTTCATGATCCGACCTTCATAATCGATTCATCTCCAAGCAAAAGTGCTCTTCTACCAACTCTCCTTGGTGGTGTTTTCTTGATCGATTCTGGACATTCGGCTTTATAGTGTCCTGGTTTCTTGCAGGTTGAAATAGAGGTATTCATCATCTTTCCTCTTTTAGAGTCCTTTTGATGAACTTTTGAGTGATTGGGTGTCCACTCTTCATTCTTCAATCTGTTCATCATTAGAGCCATTTGTTCTTCCATTTCATCCAATTCATGAATATTGTTGGATGAGTTTTCTTGAATCTCATTTGATCTTGATGCAAGTCTTTGTGGTCTTTGGTTCTTCCAGAGCTTTGATTATTGCAAAGTGTGGTTGTGAAATCTTCACTTGAATTCATAAGCTTTCGGATCTGAAAGATCTTGAATGAATCTTCTACATCAAGTCTCATGGACTCTTCCATGGCGATGACCTTCATTTTCCAAAGACATTGGCAATGCCTTCAATATTCTCGTGTTGATGACTTTCTTTGAGTATTCAATCTTGAGTAGATCTAGTTCATCCATAATAGCATCAATCTTGTCTCCATTTGATCAATGGTTTCTCCAGTTTCATCTTGAAATTCTCAAACTTTTGCTTTGCAAATGAAATTTTATTTTCCTTGATTGAATCTGTTCCTTCCAAAACTAATCGAAGTTTGTCCCACATTTCTTTAGCGGTTGTGCATTCTTTCACCTTCAAGTACATGTTCTTTGTCAAGGGTTACGAGGATAAAGTCCATGGCAACATTGTTGAGATTGTTCCGCTTGCGATCATCACTAGTCCATTGATTTGGGTTTTGGAACTCGAACTTGTCTGTCACCTTCGTTTGCATATAGGTGATCTGGATTGGTCCATCGGTGAGTACATCCATCATTTCATCATGAGTAGCTGCTAGGAATGCCTGCATACGACGTTTGTATTCGTCAAATCAGTCCATGTTGCACATAAGCATTTGTCTTGCATATTGATTGTTATCCATTGTGAGTGAGTGAAAACTGACAGATGATTAAATTTACAACTTAGCTTTCAAATAAGAACAACTAGAGGATAACGAGCAAATGATATCTAGTTAAAGAAACACTACTCCGATACCAATTGTTGGTCCCTTGGAAAGGCTAACACAAGTTTAGAGGGGGGTGAATAAACTTGTCACCAAAAACGAGTTTAAAACAAATTATGGTTCGAGATAAAACTTGTGTGGAGTTGAGCGGATTAAGTGAGATTAAATCAAACGACTTAAGTGGCCGAGTCAACCGGCGGGATAAAATTTTAGCCTTTAAAGTGATCTTGTTATTACATTATGAAAACGAGTGTTGTGAATTACGTGAATGTCGGTTGTACTTGTGAGATGTATAACAATCAAATATCACAATCTTTGTAAGTAAATGCTAAATAAATAAGTAAATGCGTAAAGTAAATGAGGCGGATGTTATAGAGGTTCCGTGTGGTGTAATCTGTGACGTCCTCTCTTCCCTGTGGTGCGGAGGAAAATTCCACTAGAACTTCTTGAGGTGAATCATTACAAAAAGTCCTAAACAATAGTCCTTGGCTAATCCTTAGCTTCACTATCTAAACAATTGTAGAACAGGTAGAATTGCTTTGCTCTCCAAGTGCTTGAACCACTTTGGTCCTTAGAGGTAGGATTGCCTCTTCACCATTACCACCACAAACACAGTCTACCCGATTTGCATTACAATTGTCCTTGACAAAACCTTCCTGGTTTGCTTCACAGTCTAAACCTTTGAAATAGAATCAAAGTTGGGCTGAGAATCAATAAATTGATTCTTGTTTGTGGTTCTTCAAAGTGTTGAATCCTTGATAAATTCTTTGTATCTTTGAACACTTGAAGAAATACTAGATGTGATCTTGTTGTAGTTCAGTGATGATAACAATTCAAATAGAGTGCACAAATTGCTTGTTAAATCTTGTATATGCTCTTGTTCTCTCTCTGTTTGTTGTTGGTGCAAAGTCTTCTATTTATAGTGTGAAGTCCAACGTTCATCTGGCTTTTATTTGAATTGTATATCTTGCAACGGTTATATTTTCTGACCGTTCCTGCTGTGTCAGTGACTCATCCAATGAAATTTATTTCTTTACAACGTTCGATTGTACTTTCGGTTTGTTGGATGGTGACTTATAAAATCGAGTTTTCTTTATCGCTTTTCACTTATCGATTTCTAACCGACTTGGAGTATCAAATATCAAGATCTCGATTTCATCGATTATAATTGACTTAATCGAGTACACCATGATACATTTATCATCTAAGAATTCATTGACCTTATGATTCTTAGGTCTTCATACAAGATCTATAAAGTCGATTCGAGTTACCACAATCTTGCACGAATTCCAACTTTACTGATCTTGACTTAAAATCTTCATAAGCGAGTTTGAACCTCGATTCTTCATTCTTCAATAAGCGAGTCTTTGTCCTCGGTTCTTCCATCTTCTAGATAAGCCAATCGAGTCTGTAACTCTCAAATGAACTTACCTTCTTCATGGGTGTATATCGAGTCGATTTGTTTGTCTTGATGAATTCCGATTTTCTAATTGATTCCCGATTTTTTAGTTTCGACACACACTAATAATTACGATTGCTTGTCCGATGTAACCTATACAAAAATCAGACTCTAATAAAACTTATACATTCAGTTCTAGACATCTTTTAGCTTTTCACTATAACAGCTGGCTTCAGCACTTCATCAAATGGGGTTAATACAACATTATAACAAATAAGATGAATTATCATCAAAACATAAATTTTATTTCCAACACTACTTTACTAATATTGATGCCCAGACTACGAAAGACTTATCAACATGCTGGTCAAGTCCACATAAAATAATATATGACTTTGAAATGACCTAGAGGTTTGCTTTATCCCTAAAGAATATAAGCTATGGCAGGCATCCTGCCAAAGGTTCTTTCTGAATAAATTAAGATACCGTTAGTCTCGCAAAAAATTACTTAAGGAATCACCCCTATTTTCTGCTTTGTAACGAATCTATCATTTGTTCTTAGCTAAAACCATTCTGTTCTGAATGAGTTCAGATTCTGTTGTTCGGCAAGGAAGTCTTAGGGAATCACCCATATTTCCCGCTTTTTGATGAAATCAAGCAAGACTGAGTGGTAAGAGAGATCATGGTCTGTTAACTCTCTACATTTTAGGGAATCACCCCTAAATTACTCAGCTTTGCGTTGAGAGTCAAACTTTCCTATTCATTCGACTCTTCTCTGTGAAGTTCCAATTACTCCCATTGGGCATGAGATACTCAGGTGGTTCTACAAGAGTTTCAACAGAACTGGAGTATCAAACTCCATTCACAAGGTTATTGCTTTTAAACCTATCTCTATGATCAGGATCCTATACAGCCCACGAAGGACTATAGGTCATCAATCTACCCTATAGACCGTAAGGTCCTGCAACGGGTAATGAACAAACCATACCCCCACTGCGTTCGGGGTGGATTGATATACTGATCTAGTTTAGTAGATTTTACTAGTGTTATCACCAACTTCCGGTGTTGGATGTGGACTGAACAAATCAGTTAGTAACATCTTGAGTACAAATACTTCAAGATCCAAAACTGTGATTTATAGACTCTATCAGACCGAGTTTGACAGTATAACCGTCATTCTCTGATTTTTCGAGTTTCATAATCAACCTTTACTCAATGTATTTAGATATTTCACGCTCTGAACATGTACGCAAAAATTTCCAGTCCTACATTCAAGCACTAAGTGCTAAATGTCTATATTTGCAGAAGTGGGGTGAACTGAATTCACTCCGTGTCCACAAATGCGTAGGCATCTTCTAGATAGACTTCTCAGTTTCACATGATAATGTAAGCCGTTATTTTTGCAACTAATATCTTGAATGAGTAAGCAGTGTATCGTAGCACATCAATAACTATATAAGGCAAATTTATGGTGTATCCCTTAGTGAAAAACATTCCACTGGGAGGTAGGCCGAGCATCAGTCTCGAAGACTTTGCGAAAGCCTATACTTGAGTATGGAATAACCTATCTCTGGTGAAATCAGAGATTCCTCCTAATATTTTGGATAAACGTATTGGAGTTTCGAGTAGTTGTCAGACTAGATGTCACTACTTGAAAAAGCTCCTACTAGCTTGTATCTTTCATATGACCCCGAAGCTCGATATGAACAAGCTATGTAACTTCTTTAAATCTATTACCATTTCCCGATTGAAAGGAAACTTAGTCATTGTTCCTTTGAAACAGGGTTCCTTTGACTGGGAGATAGGAATCACCCTAAGCCAGTCTGCAGATCTTGTCGTTTAGGGAATATGCACTAATTAATAGTATATAAAGAAGTGTTTATCTAAATACGGAAACCATTTGCGTTTATATTGTTTAAGATGTGTTACATATACCTATTCAGCATTTCTTAGTGGTTCTGACTTTATCAAACAAAAGTCCGAGTCTTGGGTTCGTGCTATAATGTTATATTCATCGTCAATAAGACAAACAAATTATCCTATTGAAAATGAATACGTTCGTTCCACTGAAACAGAAAATGAATTTTCAATGATACTCAAGAATTGAATCCGAGATTCATTTCCTTATATCAATCCCACTAATCTAGCTGAAATAACTGCCCGTTATCTATTTTATTTATCGTTTAATGAAAAGCTACCTAGTTCTTCCAAAGAACTTAGCTTTTGAGAAAATTGCTAAGGATGCATTGGTCAGTGATCCGAAATCACTTTCCTTATCCTCTAATTTCCAATTCATTAATTTTCTGGTTTAGCCTTAAAACTGCTTAGTTTAGATGACTAACACGTATAAACATTCTATCCCATTCTCGACTTTCCTTAAATGGAAACAGTCTTGAACTAGCAGTTCGTTTGAGTAGACACTACTCTTGAACTGTGGGATGTCTAATGATGTGTTACTAGCTTGGACTATTCGATTTTTCTAATCGGCAAATCATGAGACCAAAGCTCCCACATGTTTATCGGGTCCAAATACCGTGTAACTAGCAACACTATGTATTTATGATTTTTCAAAGATTAGAAAATCACTCAGAACTAAGCTCCCACTAGTTTATCAGTTCCAAATATTGTCTAACTAGCAACGCTTTATTCTTGTTTTCCCGATAAATGGAGAAACTCCTGTGCAGTCTATTACACATTTCTAATAATTCAGAAAAAAAAACAAATCATAAGCTAAGGCTCCCACTAGTTTATCGGTTCCAAATACCGTCTAACTAGCAACGCCTTATGTATATGATTTTCCAATTTTTCAATTTAGAAATTTGTTGTGTAATTACACTTTTAAAATTCACTAAATGAATTTGTCTGATAGCCCTATATCATCTTTTGTAAACCAAGTATGGTCGTCTCTCGTTCAACACGAGTGACATCCGTGACACACCTGTACTATGGCACTTAAGTTTTTAAAGGCTAAAGGGAAAAATCTCTTCCAAAAAGTTAACTGCATGCTTTTGATAATTACAACGTACTTGTTACTTCCACATTTTTAATGAAGTCCTATTACTAACAGTTTAGTAGCCTAGAGATTAAAGTTGTAAAATAAACATGACAGAAAGTTAAATTCAAAAAATAAATTTTCACTACTAGATTTTTATTTTAGGAATAATAAACTTGTTAAAAGTCTATCCTACCATTCCAAGGACCTCGCATAGTACTGTCCATGAGGGTCGATATCAGCACTATGACGGTCAAACTGAGACAATCTCTCTCAATGATTAAACATTGGAAATCGAACATCGCACTAGAATCAGACATCCCGAACTTAAATCATTGATTACCTTCCTTTTTCTAGGCAAGATATTTCTAAAATACCCTTAATGAGTGTGACTGACTATATAAGATCTCAGAGTACGCCCCGAGTATGCCTACGAGGGGCAGGTCGGTGACCCGACGAGTACCCGAAATCCTATCCTTTCGGAGACCAAGCCTTGAATTTTGATAGTGGTGAACACCATCCGAAGGGGGCCGAAATCAAAGCGGCACGAGGCGTCACCATTCTCTCACGTGCTTGCACCTATAGTAGAGGACGTGGGGTCGGCTGTCGCCTTCCCTGCTCCCACTCAATATTTTGATAAAGTGGTGGGTTTACTAATTACGGTTTCGGTCTTGACAATAAGAAACAATAAATCAAAATACTCCGAACAGGGTCGGTTAAGTAGGCAAGCCTACGCCGTCTTATTTGTTGGAACATATGTGACTGTCGGTCAGATCCGGCAAGAGAAACCCCGTTTAGCCCGAAGGCTTATCGGATATGCTAAGTCTTGTAGAACCCCTGTGCAAACGTCACACGTTGAGGGGAGTCAATCGAGCCGTACCTGAGTTGATCTCGCCCAACCATGGTTAGACCATTTCCGAACCCGTGTACGAAGATTTTTCGATTTCTAAATTGTCAACCAATGCGTAATCTCGTTTCTGTTTAAGGTGGGTTCACCGAGAAGCCATCACCGAAAACTCAACGATTTATCTAAGTGAGATTCACCAAGAATTCATCACTAAAATCGTAACGATTGACAAAACCCGGCTCCTCGGTTTTTATAATTAGTTACTTAATTTTAATTAACTACCACATATTAATTAAAACAAGTATGTTAACTAATTAATCGAGTTATACACGCCTAATTTAATTTGAAATTAAATCTCTACATGTATGCATTGGAGTGGAATCATGAAGATGCATGTCATGGCAATTTCCGGTTATATCACACAATTTTCGATCATACACGAAAAGAAAATAACGGAAAAATAAACACCGAGATGGACCGTTGGTAACCCCGACTAACCTATTTTCTAAGGAAAAGTAAAAACTTAAACCAATCTTCGAGTCTTGAACTACGAATCTTGAACTCGAACCGCCGGATCACGAACCACGAATACCCGAGAGGAGAAAGGCCTTTTTAAATTAAATAAAACAAATTTATTATAATTAAAACCCTTTTCATAAAAAAAAAATTCATATTTTCGGCTGTTTATTAATTATTTTCCAGAATTTTAAATTTTTTTTTTTTTGCAATCGTCATTTAAAAAAAATTAAAACAGATTACAAAAAAAATATTACAGCCGCCTATATTATCAAAACCCTAATCAAATAAGGTATTCAGCATCGGCGGCGACAAAGAGTGTCGCGATAAGTCTTTGTTGCCGCCCTTTTCATAAAAAAACAGGTTTTTCAGCTTATAGCGGCGCTGATTAAGCGACGCAACAGGCTGTTTCAGCCTTTAAAAAAATCAGGGTTTTTAAGCATTTCTCCTCATTCATACCTTGGGTTTCGCCTTGATCTTCATCTTTTCTTCAAGATCTTCATATTTCGAACCCGCAATATACAAAATAAATTACAAAGATTGCATCTTTTTACATTATTTTCGATTGACATGAAGTAAATACAAGTCATATGCTCAATTGATACTAATCAAAAGAGCTACAAAATAGATCTACGGGTAAACAATACCAACCCCAATCCATCTCTTCAACCACGACAATCACAAGGCAACATACATGAACTAATTTTTTATGCATATAAATATCAACGAAAAAAGAAAAACAAGCTAACACATGCTTTTTCCACTCCTAGATCTAAAATTCACATACTTTGATTGATAGATCAAAGGCTCTGCTACCACTTGTAGGATGTAATATCGCCGGATCAATCATAGATTGACCCGATTACGCAGCGGAATAAATATCTGATCTAGATCTAACAACCAAAATACATAAAATAACATATCTAACCTACGAGGGGGTTAGATTGCTTACCAGTTTATGGTGAATAAACTCCAAGAACTATCTTCAATCCAAGATCCAAGCAAATTGAGATGCCACCGTCTTCCGACGTGTATCTCCAAGCAACACCAGGTGGATGGTGATCCAAGCCGCTTGACCTCCTCGATATGCTACCTTAGAAAAACCCAAAGTTTTTCTAAAGACTGAAACCCTTGCAAAAGCCGAATATTCTAAGCTTTTGCATATGTATGTCGAAATTGTGTGATGTGATTTGGCTTGGGAGAACTCTCTTTATATAGGAGAGAAATCCTAGTCTCCAAGGTATTAATTAATTAATACAAAATCAATCAAATTAATACTTTTTCCTTAAAAAGATAAATCTAGAATATTCCTAAATTTATTACGATATACAAAAGATTTTCTTTTCCTTAAATTATTTAACAAATAAATAATTTAATCACATGTCATATTATTTATCAAGAAAACTAATTTCCCAACAAATAATAATACAAAAAATGCGCCCAAAACCCTAGTAAAATGGGCCCCACGCATTTTATCACTTTTGGGTTGAGTCCACGAAAAAAGTCTTTTCCGTGTATTTAATTATCTAGTCCAACTAAACAATTAATCAACATATCTATAAAACAGTCCAATCCAACTATTTAATATTAATTGAGGTGAAGCGACGAGAAAACATATGCATGCTAGGAGCCATGTCGGGGACCATGGACCCATATTCAGTAGCTACAATAAATTAAATAAAATTATTCGTCAGACCGAACAATTATATTCAATCTATTAATTCCGGGATTACACCACCATAAACCCGAAACTGAACTCTGTCGTATATAGATATAAACTTACACTCAACTATGAGTCATAAGGTGTCCACTGATATAATCATTACATATGGATAAATCCTCCATAGACTGTTCGTTACGATTCGGGATATCTCCGTAAACCCTTCTCGAAACCTCTTATCCTTATTTACCATTAACCCCCTAGTGACCAAATAGTTTATAACTAATATAATATGAACTGCGCGCATCGGTCAGTTTCTAGGATTAACAAATAAGGGAACTGTCTGTCTACTTCCTGAGGGAAGGAATGGATTCCATCTATGTGATAGCACACACTACTCACACATTCCAGAATAGAGCCAACGAGTAGTCTCGGACCACATACTACGAACTGATCCTTACTAACACATCAAACTCTACCATAGTCTAAGCAGTTGTTTGAGATCACGTCAGGATTGAGATTAATCCATTTATGATCATCTTGTGATTTGATAAGACTTCTCGATCACGGAAATATATCGAGAACTCAAATCAAATCGGTCCAGCCCTATATGATTATCATCATATATAAATGCCCCACTAGTACCACTATTACCGACAGTCCGGATAAGATCATCACACCTAAAGTGTTCAGGCGCATTATTAGCAAATTAATCTTGAGACCCGTGCTCAGTTAATAAACGCTACGGACTAAGTTAATTTTAAGTACATCTCACTAACTCAATCCTCTTTTGTATAGCCATACACAGAGTTATGTGATTACATAAACGAGGTACTTAGGGTTTTCAGTAGTGTTTTAATTATAAGCATACATGCATATAATAAGATGAATTACTAATTATGTTCTAAAACAAATATATAATTGTCTTTCGGGCACTACACCTAACAGTAACCTCCCCTATTTCTTGCATAGAATCACGAGTTTGCGTTTGAATTATCACATTTCTAGTGACTTTGGCGCAACGAAACTTGCCGGAGTTAGCATTGTACGTTTCCTGGCCAGAAACTTCACCTCAGAATTTTTGGTTTGTCGTTTACTGTTGTTCATCTACGAAAAGGGACTACGGACGCGTGGATTTTTCGAGTTTTCTCTTGAGAAATCGACCCTCTCGTCACTTTCATGTTAAACAAAAGAACCAAAGTCATGCTCGTTGTTTTAGCAGTTGTTATATTTTTATTCTGGCCTAGTCTCACGCACGCTCGGAATCTTTGGGTAGTGCATCAAGTAGAGTTTGTGTTCCTGTGTTATGTTGCTACTTTGGATCTAGAAAAAGAGCACGTTGGGATCAGTGGGATATTGGGATTTTTGGCACTTCACGCTTGAGAAATCGCAGTAGTCCCTGGACTCCGGTATCCGTACGCCGACTCGGTCATCAGATCCACCGGATAAGTCGCTTTTGACAAAATCCCCGGCACGCCACATGTACGCCCAGACAGTACAAGGTTGGAGAGTGACAGAACGGTTAATAACCAGTACTTTTTGGAATTTTGCATAGACAGCCTATCAGCATCTGACACATGGCAAAGATTAAGGACGTTGTCCATGTGCCACCTACCCTAGGAAAGGGGCCCACACGGGACCTCCCTCAACAAGATAACTTGGACACCACGCTTGAAAATCCCACCGCAGGATGGGACTACTCTCATCCGGACATGTCAAAAATCAATGTCGATGCAAGAACTATAATAAACCAAAGGAGGTCTGTTTCTAGGGACAACACAAGGAATTCGGCTCCGAATCGCTCCAGGCCCTCACGCGGAAAAGGTATAGAGGGGACGTCAAAGCAATACGAATACCGAACGGCCATTCCATAAAGAATCCCAGGGGTAGAGGAGACCCCAGAGGCAATGACCCCAGAGGCGAAAGCAGCACTAGCCTACGCCGAATATGTGAAACAGGTGTATTTGGCGAATTTGTGCCTAGCCGCTTGCGCTCTTCAACTCATGACAGCCGACGAGCAATTCTCCGTCCCATCAGGGCACGAGGTCGCGGCTCCCAATGGGAACCCGGTGGTTCTCGCACGTGAACCAACAAGGATCGAGGTAGAAGGGAGTGAATACTCCTCGGCAGGGCAACAGAAAAAGAATGTACCAGAGAAAAGCATGGATAGGGGTTCGGCCCTGGACAGATTACACTATCCCGGGAAAAGGGCTTTGCATCAACGCCTGGGCCCACACTGAAAGGAATGAGGTTCCATGTCATGAGGTCAAAGATCTTCACACATGACACGTTTTGAACGAAAAAAGAGCAGAGCAAGACGGAGAGTCAGTTTACTATGCTGATTCGAAAGACATCATCCAGAAGAAGTTAGTTCCTGCCAAGAACACCGGACCTGAGAAAAATGACAGGTTGGAAAGGATGGAAAGAAAAATTTCGGAGCTGAAAAAAGCTAAGCAAGATGGAAAACCTGAGCCAACTCAGGGAATCGATGTTCTTTCGAACGAAATACTGGAGTCGCTACCGTCTAGAGGTGTACAGTGCTCGCAATATGTATACTACAAAGGAACCTCCTGCCCTCTGGAATGGATAGCCGCCTTTCAGAGCTGAACACTGTTCGCCATGAAAAACAAGTCTGCTTGTTGCGTTGCATTCGTGGGAAGCATTCAAGACCGAGCCATAGCCTAGTTGCGTAACCTGCCCCGCGGGTCGATCAAAAGCTGGGATGAATTAAGGGCAAAATTCTTGAAAGAATTTGAAACAGTGGAACGGCACAAGAAGTCCATCGAAGATTTGTTCGAGGTTTGTAAAGGAGATAGGGAATCCTGTAAGAGCTATTATGATCGATTCATTAAGGTGTACGAACAGACCAAGAACCTCCCTAAGAATGAGGTTCAGATAGGATTTTTGAATGGCTTCGCCAAAGGGGCGATGAAGACACACTTTTCTATGAACCCTCCTACGAATTTGCGAGATCTCCTCAACCAGGCCCGCATATTCGGGTTAACCGAAGCAACCCCCTCACCCTCGGGGAAAGGAAAAAATCAAAGCGAATCCAGATCCTCGAGGGATGACAAGAGGGAAGATCACAAGGAGGAACGAAAAGATGACTGAAAGAGAGGAAAGGATCGAGACAGGGAGGTCAGAAAACCGTTCAAGTTTGATGAATCTGAGTTCGTCCCCATCAACGCAAGCCTGTCTAAAATAGTGTAAAAGATCTGTGAAAAGGTCGAGACCGAGGTATTGCGACTTTCACGAAGATCATGGTCACCTCACTGACGAGTGCATCACCTTGAGAAGAATCATTGACAAAATGATCAGGAATGGAGAATTAGATAAGTACAAGAAGCACGGTGGAGGAAATAGAAATGATCGGGGACTCCGTAGATATCAAAATGAAATTTAAGTGATTATAGAGGAGTTCTCAGCAATCAGCTGTCAAAATTCAAATCAATGCCATCAACGTCAGAGATAGGGAGAAGCCAATCATTTTGGCTCCGGATGTGCAAGCGATATCGTTCACTCGGAGCGAGATGGCAGGCCCGCCTGGGGCAATGGAGTTACCGAACGTGGTGCAGGTGGGATTAAACAACTTCGGTGTTAACCGGGTTCTCTTGGACACGGGAGCCGCCCAAAATATCATCTACTTGGAGACTTTGAAACAGCTGAAGATCGGAGTTTACAGATTGAGGCCTTATCTGGGAATGTTGGAGGGATTTTCCAATGATAAAGTAACAGTCCTGGGCGTCATCAATTTGGAAGTGGAAATAGGCGACCACCCCCATACCGGAAAGAAAAAATCGACTTCCCGGTAGTCGATCTGCAATCCCATTATACGGCGATCCTGGGGATCCCGTCGCAAAGAAAGTTTCAAATGCTCTTTTCGACCCCCCCATCAATGAGCAAAATTCTACACAGATGAAGGAATCGGGATGGTCGTCAGCCGACCCCAAACCTTGCTGAACCACGTGACGACAAACCGCAGCGATTATCCTGTGAGAGGGACATACAAGAGGCCTCAGGTCGAGACGTCCGAGTCGGCTTCCCAAAGGGCCCGTGTGGATACGATTGAGGTAGAGAAAGCTCGAAACGAGCCATGCCAACAATCGAACATGACCCTCGGGGAGATCATCTTGCCAAGGGCGGTCGTCTGTGACACCCTTCAAGTAAGAGATGAATCGGACTTCATCGCTGAAGATGAGATGATTGAGATTGCAATAAATGAGAAATATCCCGACCAAAAAGTGAAGATCGGGGGACAAATGGAAGAAGAGGAAAGAAGGAAGGTGGTGTCAGTTCTCAAAGGGAATTTGGATTCATTTGCTTGGACAGTCATAGATATGAGGGGGTGGAGCCCGAGATCACACTACATCACCTAAATGTGGATCCTCGCTTCAAACCTATACAACAGAAGGCTCGTCAGTTCTCTAAAGAGAAAGAGGAAGCAATCAGGGTCGAAGTGAACAAGTTAGTTGAAGCGGGAATAACCAGAGAGCTCCAGTATCCGACTTGGCTTGCCAATGTAGTAATGGTCAAAAAAACACAACGGAAAGTGGCGCATGTGTGTCGATTTCACTGACCTGAACAAGGCCTGTCCCAAAGACCCATATGAGGTCCCCAGGATAGACAGAATGGTTGATCGGATCACTGGATTCAAAACCTTAAGTTTCCTCGATGCCTACTCTGGTTATCATCAAATTAGGATGGCCGAGGAAGGAAAAGAGATGACCGTTTTCAGAGCCACAGGCGGGATGTACTATTATGAAATGATGCCCTTCAGGTTGAAGAACGCCGGATCCACTTACTAGTGGATGGTCAACAGGGTGTTCGGCTCTCAAATCGAGAAAAATATGGAGGCGTATATCGATGGCCAGGCTCGGAGACCGACTCGATGAGCTCGTGGTCGCGGACGAAGTGACTATGTCTTCCTGCACACAGTGAGAGATAATGCCGTGGCCCACAAGCCACCCAGCCTCGTTGGCCATAGTAAACTTGAAATTCTTTAAGGGCAACACATCCGCCCAATGGCAGCAGCTACCTTCCCGGGTCCCCTCAGCTTCAGCAGTGTCTCAGCAATTCCATTCTCCATCCACAAAGCGGGGCGACCCCGGGCACCAATGGGACCCCTTAAGATGGGTGGCAGTATTGGTCGAGAGGGAACAATCGATTCTTTCTGAACCTCATCCCTCGGCTTGACTGGACTATCAGACAGTTCAACCACAGCAGGCGGAGCGAGAGCCGCCTCAAGGCTTGGCCCCACAGAAACATCGTTGACGATCCCCGACGTGGCCACAACCTCAGCACCACCTCGGTCAGCGATTTTTTGGTTTTTCTGGGGCACACCATCCACATCGATCTCTTCCTCGTCGGCTCTTGACCGAAGACTTTGCCCTAGTGGCACCCATTTTCCTTTTTGGCTTCGATTTTGTAACGGCGGTCGAGGTCCCCGCCTCGACACTCAGAGGTTCACCGAGCATAGACATACTGACAGTCTTAAGCTATACATCTACGACTTTAGCCAACAAAGCCTCGTTACACCTCTTCCCATGATGATTTTGTCGGCGAGGCGCCCTATCATCAACAAAGATCACGCATCTTGCACGAAAAGGGCGAGTCGATTCTGATTGCAAAACGAAAGCAATATATTGCCAAAGAGCTGAAGCTAAAAAGACGAAGAGACAATAAATAAATGAAACAAAGGGAAAAGCATTACGGTGATCTTTATTCCGGTGCCCTTTGGGTTTCCCAAAACAGACTTGACATCAAGACGGATAGGTCTTGGAATGATGGCACTCCGTGTACCAGTCTTTATCGAATAGCACTGTCGAAGGTTCGACCACGGCGGCCCTGTCAGTGCCGGAGCCAAGGATACCCGCCAAAACACTGAAAGGCCACCGAATATCGATCAAAGACCTCCAGCTGAAATTCCTCTCCTGATTCATTCCATCCCATCCGAGGAGATTGTGAATTTTGTTGATCAGCTCCTATTCACCCTTCTCAAGTGTCTTAGACACTGTGATTGAATTCTTCCTCTTCTCGGGCCGCACTTCAAACTTCAGAAAAGGCCAACCCACAGCGGACTCGACGATTAAGCCGCGTTGCTCCCAGTCCTTCACTTTCGCAGGAAGCCAATAGAATAATCGGCAAGCATTGAATTTACTCCGGACCAGCAGCAGATTGCGAGTGTCACTAGGAATATTCGTCGCGGCCTTCCAGAAGGTGTAAAACCTCAAGAACACGGGGAGGGTATGATCGCGTGCAAGGCACTTACTAGCAATAGGACTAGGTCTATCGTAGTAGAGTACTGGCGAGTCAAGGTCGAATCCCACAGAGACTCGTAAGAACGTCCAATTATCTAGATTGAGCTTGTCACGATAATGGTCTACGACCAACTATAATATTGACAGTAGTATTTTTGGTGCCTCAAACTAACAAGGTTATGCTTGTTCACACGAAGCTAAAACAAGTTTCTAAAGAATTAGTTCAATTATGAGTAATTAGTTATTCCCCCATGCAATGAATCCTCCTATTGATGAATTTATTCATTGTTCAGCTATGAGTACAACTACTAACCCTATCTACTCCAACAATGGAAGTAGACAATCTATACTCAAGCTACCCTACTTAATTGGTCCGTAATAGTCCATACGCATAAAGAACTAGAGTTGCCGATATTGTGTGCTACCCGCAAACCCGCTGAGACGGTATATCGACATTGACCAAAGACGTTACTGTGGTCCATTCTGGATAATGTCCTAATTAACACTTCACTTGTGGTCCTTCATGTTAATTTACAATAACATGCAAATAGGTGATCAGGCTAAAAACATGTAAATTAAATCTATCGATCAATGTAGCTGGCGCCGATTATCATGAATTAGTAATTTACTAGGTATTCAGATCTAGCGATATAGACCGTCGCAGATCTGAAGAACGCAACTACTAGTCCATGATTTCTCCACCAACGAATTAGATCTTTAACACATGGGGTGAAAGAAACTGACTACTACATAATTAAACTAAATAAGCAACTAAACCATACTAATCGAATAGAACAACGATAGGTCTACATCTTCGAAAAGATAGAAAATCATACCCTCGAAGACGAGCGCAGATCTCCCTCGGATCTCTCCCTAGGCAGCGACTCCGTCGTCTCTCTGACCAGAACTCATAAAATAAATAAAATAAAGAACAAAGAACTTTTATTGCATAATTTCCTTGAATAATTTGAGTACAATGTGTTTTGAGACGAAGCCTCTTATTTATAGCTATCTAAACTGACTTAGGAACAACTAGTTCGACACCTCGTCCAAGAAAACGTGTTTCGGAAGCTTCTCGGCCCTCGGTAAGTCAGCACCGCCCCTCGGGTTACCGAGGCTATTTTTGTCTTTTTTTTCTTCAACCGACTTAACTTGGATGCTTCTGGAATACCTTAGGCCCATTCCTTTCGTTCAGTCCACTCCAACTTCGTCCATCATGCTCATCCCAATATTTCGTATCCTGAAAATCATCAAATAACGCACGAAATAATATCAAAATAGGGAAAATAAACGCTAAGTGCAGATTTCTCGACTCACGAACCCGACATATGATATTCAACGTAAATGGTTATGGATAGAATATTGATGCCGTAGGATAGTCTATTTCAACCGTCATCAGGGTAGGCTCATGTTTCAACATTTGGCATAGAATGATGAAAGCCGAGATTATCTTCACTGCCCCGAGGACGAAATCACAGGGCAGGGCGGCCAGCCTTTCCATCACCTCCACGAAGAAGGGGTCGAAAGGTGGACGCAACCCTAAAACGAAGTGATCATATAACAAGATGAGGCCATCCATCTCGAGACGCTGGCCGGCTCGATCGACATCTATAGCGACACCACTCGGTTCAGAGCTTTCCTTCACCTGATCAGAAAACGGGGGTCCGATCGTCAGAAAAACTAGTGAAAAGATAGTCAGGGGAGATGTTGTGGCTAGTGAAGGTCCCCGAGGCAGCGAGACTTCAACGGATATTAGGCCACTGATTCTCAATTTCTTTATCCATGGCGGCTATCGACTTTTCCTCCTATACAGCCTCAAGATTGTTGGGTCTGGGCGTCTTATTCCGTTCACCCTCATCCTCACCGACATTTGCAGACCGCTACCCTAGACGTCAAACCCCGGGTCCTAACATCGCCTTTAATAGTCATGGACGCGGCCTTCTTTGGATTGGCTCGCTCGGTAACCATTTTATGAACAACGGCCTTTTGGCGGCCACCCCGAGTCTAGTCGGGCTAAATCAAAACCATTTCCTTGCTAGTGCTAGCCGTCCGGCTAGAGCTCGCCTCCTCGTCGCCTCCGGAGGCATAACCGCAGACACCGTCGTTTTCATCTTCGCTACTCTAGGACATCCTGCAAAAAACAAAAGGACGAGGCGGATAAGCATCACCAAGGACGATTAAGGTCAGGCCAAGATGAATCGTTATCATCCTGACGCCCCGTCTTTTGTCTCACATCTAGACATGCAAAACCCCATAAATTTTGAGAAAAGGTATCGAAAGAAAATGCTCAAAGCCATGCAGTAACATAGGGGAAAGATTCAAGGGCAACGATAAAGGATGTGGAACTCTAGAAAACTCAGACGAGGACCGATAGCAACCGGAATACCTGTTTAGGGTATATTTTACTATATTTTCGGGCTTAATCCCTAAACAATTTACCTTATTTTTAAGGGAAATAAATGAGAAAAGCGTGTTTTAACCGTTAAATTCCTATAATGGTTATTGAGGGGTTATAATTTAATTATGAGGAAATATTGAGTTTAAATGTTATTTTTGTTACACATTTTTATTATTATTATTATTCGATGACTTGGTGTAACAACAATTTTGCAGAAAATTAAAAGATATGCATGGGGATATCATTAATGGAGAAGATTAATCTCATTCAATCAAGGGATTTCAAAATAAAGAAGAAAATCGGAGCATTGAAGAGAGGATAAATCAGATCAGATCGAAAGAGTGAAGTAGGGGACACGGCATACGAAGCAACAGTGTGAAAACGCGTGAATAGGTAGGCTCGGTCGACCGAGCCATGCTATTCGGTCGACCGAGTGTCTTTATTCGGTCTACCGAGGCTAAAAATCGACGCGTTTTTCTAGATCCTTCCTTAAGTCGGTGAAACTCCTATATAAGCAGCACCACTCGAGCAGAGAAGAACACAGAAAAATACACAGAATTTTACACACAGAAAAAGCACCACAACACATAAAAAGATGAGTCTTCTTCCTTCAATTCTTTCTTGGAGATCAAGGATGATTGAGGGCTAAACAGTTCGCAGTAGGACAACGGGATGAAGCCAACACAACACCATTACAACCAAGGGATTTTCGAGTAGCAATTGTTTAGTGAGTTTGAATTTTAATTTCTTTATCAATTGAATAGATTTGAATGCTTGTTTTATTAGATTGAGAAATCAATGAAACGTTTATCTGTTTTGAATTTTAATGAGAATTGGATTCATATATAGAGCCGTTCTTTTGGTACGATTAGTAATAATTCAAGAGATTGTTTATTATTGATTGGGTAGGAGATTCGGAGACGAACTCATGATCATGTTCTTCATTGTTATGTTTGTTTTACTTGAGAAAGAAAACGAACCCTAAATAAATTTGATGAAAGAAATTAGATCGAATTTAGGTTAGATCATACCAAGGAATTCAATTTAACTCATAACTTGGTTGGGTGGTGGTTGTTTGGTGGATCCTTGTTGCCCTACTGTTCCTTTAAATTCATAAGAAAGTTCGTACTTTTTTTTTGCATATCGGTTTAGATTTGTTTTAGTTTAATTGAATTTAATTTGATTGCTACGTTTAGTTGTTTTAGGAACCCTATATGTTAATTGTTATTTTTATGCAAATTTTCCGTTCCAAGTTACTGTTCATCGTACTGTTCATCATCTTAATTACTGTTCATTGTTTTTTTTATAGTTTAATTAGTTTGAACCCTAGTTTTAGATAATAATTTGTGACATAATCGATACAATAACTGTTCTTTAATCCGATAAACATTCGACTCCCTTAGGACGACCCGTTAACATCCTATACTACGAACCTTATACTTGGGGTGTTTCGGTTATAAATTGTAAAACTCGTTTTTACCGAACAAGTTTTTGGCGCCGTTGCCGGGGAGTCGGTAACGGTTGTCGGATTCTACGTAGGACAGTTTTCTGTGTCAAAAGGGATCGCTTTTAACACGTGGTAGTATTTTGGCCGTAACTTTCGGCTCGAGTGTCCGTTTGGAACGCAGGACCCCAATTCGGAAAGCTCGTTCCGACGCCGACGACATGGTGAACGGCCAAAGGCCGTTCAGTGCCGTTTTCGAGGTCAAAATCCACTGTTTTCCCCTCCATTTTGGCCCTAGAAGATTTCAGCACGTTTTTTTCCCGTCTTAGTGCCTTTTCTGTTTTAAATTTTTCGTTGGTAGGTTTCTTTTCCTGTTTCTGTTTCTAGATCTTTTTCTAAATTCGAAAAATAAAAAAATAATAAATAAAGAAAAAATAAAAAAAAATAAAAATAATAATAAAAACCTTTTGAACGAGCGTTCACCCATATTGAACGCCCGTCTGCCCCCATGTTTTAGTTTAGATTGTTTTATTCTGTTTTCTAGGTTAGATTTATTTGATTGTTCTTTTCTGTTTTTACGTTTTGTCTTTCGTTTCTTGAATAACAATTGGTAGGATTAATTAGATTAGATTCAAACTCGGCGAGAACACAGATACACTATCATCAAAAATGGAAAAAACACGGAATTATCTACAAAACATAAGAAACTGGAGATAGAGAGCGGTTTACCTGGCAGTCAGGGGAAATCGTGAAGGAGGTGAAGAAATATGGAACGAGCTGTCGAGATATTCGCCGGAAATTGTCTTGTCGGAATGCCTTCACCATCGAATTGCTTGCGAATCGCCGCCGGAGAAAACTGGAGATTTCGAAAGTGTTTAGGTCAAGGATCTGCCCCCATTATATAGGCTGAGGCATACAGATCCAATGGCCAAAACGCCTCTGATCTAACGGGTAAGATCAAGGGCGGGAATCTCAAGTTTCGAAATTCAAAACATCCATCATTGCGGCACAGGAATTGAAAGGACTATAACCAATCAGAATAAGCGCCGGGACGCATCAGTGGTCACGTCAAACGAGAGTAGGAGGAAACTGCATGGAATCGACTCAATGAACGACACGTTAGCAAGGGGGCCAGCCCCAGACAACTGCTCAAAATCGGCTAAGGATCAAAGATCATGTAAAGCCAAATCATAACGAGGTTAAGGCTATCCGCCTAAATACAACCTCAAATCGGCCAGGGATCAAAGATCCTGAAATGCCAAATCCTACGATGTTAGGGCCATCCGCCCACTTATAACTTCAAATCAGCTAGAGGCTAAGGGCCAAATAAGCCAAATCACAACGAGGTTAAGGCTATCCGCCCAAATACAACCTCAAATCGGCCAGGGATCAAAGATCCTGAAACGCCATATCCTACGAAGTTAGGGCCATCCGCCCACTTATAACTTCAAATCGGCTAGAGGCTAAGGGCCCAAATAAGCCAAATAACAATGAGGTTAAGGCTATCCGCCCAAATACAACCTTAAATCGGCCAGGGATCAAAGATCCTGAAACGCCAAATCCAATGAGGTTAAGTCTATACGCCCAAATACAACCTCAAATCGGCCAGGGATCAAAGATCCTGAAACGCCAAATCCTATGAAGTTAGGGCTATCCGCCCACTTATAACTTCAAATCGGCTAGAGGCTAAGGGCCCAAATAAGCCAATTCATGCGAAGTTAAGGCTATCCGCCCAATTATAACTTCGAATCGGCTAGGGATCAAAGGTCCTGAAATGCCAAAATCCCATGGTGTCAAGGCTACTCGCTTAAGATGGCCTCCGTCGGCCATGGTTTTTCACCCATCAAAGACATTTCAAAAGAACGAGAGGGCTACTCCCTACCCGACATCTCTAGATGTCATGGGTTCGAAGTAGGGGGCCATTGATAGGGAGACACCGTCTCCTGGCCCATCGACCGGCAAGAACTAGTGAATGAGGGCCGAGGAAAGGTAGTGCGGCCAGGCCCCTGATGTCTAAACATAATCGCTCTGGAAATGGGCTCCGACAATAGGCCCACGATGAACACAAGGGTGAGGGGTCCGCCAGAGGCCCCTCACCCCCAACACATGGAGAATGCAGACTGATGACCTAACAAGCTCGCTAAGGATATGGGATGGCGACCCGAGGATCCGCATCGCCCTCAGTCAGATGCGGCTCGACTGACCACCGTAGATTTAATCGTACTATGTCCTTAGTTGTAATTATGTTGAGTATAAGTCGGTTCTCACCCTATAAATAGGGCTCCATGTAAAATTCATAAACCAAGTGGAATATATGAAAAACAAGACAAAACTCTGCCCCTTTTGTGTGTACCACCACTCACCATCTCCTGAGCTCTTTAGCTCCACCTTACACCACCACTCTCATACATAAATCACAGCCAGATATCCAACACTAATCATCCACTGAACACCCTAGATAATTTCAACGTTATCATTAACCGACTTAAAGCATGAACTAAGTTTTTACTTTTCTTCAAAAGTTCAGTACTCTACTTATCTGATTTTATATCACTTAATCAGATTACACCATTCCTTATACAAGTAATCTAAGATAGCATTGTCTTTATGATTCTTACGTCTTCTTTCAAGATCCATAAAGTTAGTTCAGGTCATCACAGACTTACCTGAATTCTAACTTTACAGTCTCGGCTTAAGTTTTCACAATGCCCTTGGATTGCTACTGGAACATAAGAACATCTAGCTAGATTAAAATGCATGACCCGATAGGCTACTAGATGTCCTTGGATTGCTACTGGAAAAAGTCAGCTGCTAGGCCGCCTTTTTCTTTCTCCCAAATCTCTCTCTCTCAAGAAGCTCTCTTAATTTTCTAGTAGATACAAAAGAGCTTGGCATCTACTACATATTTATACTGATACCTGGGCCTCATATAGTCTCAATCCCATTGGGAAAAGCTTCCTATTGGATAGAGGTGAAAGAAAACCAATTCCCAATAAAATAAGGGAAACAGATATTCTAGATTTATCTCACTAATATCTAATATCTTATATTAAATATTTTTCCAAGATACATATATTGTCAATATCCAATATTGAATATATCTTTATTATATTACCATAAATTAATTTGCATATGTGTGTAAATCTATATACATTAATATCTAATATTAATATATGATAATACTTTTAATTAATTTGCACAATCCAAGTGTATATATACACCATCTTATGCGCCCCATATAGCCAAAAATTGGATTCAGGAATATTCTTAATTAATTAATATAATACCATTATTAATTAATTCACAAAATCCTTGCATGTCATATATACATATATATTTCAACATACATACATGTATATTTAATTAATCAACATAATTAATGTCTTGTAATATATTTATTCATAATAAATAAATACCACCATATTAATTTAATCTCTATAACACTTTATAGTCGAGATAAACTTTCCTTATTTGGTTATCGCAGTAACCATATTTTAATCCGGTTAGATGTTCTTATGTGTGTGACCCGATAGGCTTCCGCATATGTTGGCTGTAGGCACAAATTAAAGTGCAATTACGAAAATGCCCTTCATACCTTACGATCACGGAATAGCGTCTAGCAACACACCGTGACCCCCAATCATCAGAATAGTCAAATACAATGACTACTACATTTCATGTGAAACGGTAACCATGCAAATAGAATCATATCGCTATAATAATATCCATACGATCGTACGTCGAGTGTCAAACATCAACGACCTTATCTTATAATCTAGACATCCTACTCTCTCGAAGTAACACTACAAGAAAACTAGGAAATAAATACGTGCAAAGAACGTCGTAAATGGGCATTCACGGCGTGAGCAAAAACGTCGTGGTAGACCTCGTCGTTAAATGACCAAACCTTTCACGAGGTTCAAGATGCACGTTGTAAACACCCAAATGCACGTCGGAAACTGAGTATATAAACGTCGTGTATTTTCACCACCTCTTAAATTAACTAAATCACAGAGTGCTTTGAACGCCGTAAATGAACATTACACACGTCATAATTTTTTGCTTCTTTTCTTGAACGTAGTAACCGTAGGAATGCATGTCGTGAGTTTTATGTTCTGCTCGTCGTGCTTTAATTTTTCTTACATCGTGATTCTTTTATACGCATGTCGTAATAGCTCATATGACACAAGACATTCACCAAAAGACCATATTTAAAAATTCCATACCTACTAGAATCCAATCATCATTACTATAATAAAAGAGCGGGTGTGTTTCCCCCTTCAAGTGTTTCTCCCCCTTAAAATTGTTTTAACTAAGCATTATATTTAATTAAAATTTACTTATTTTATTCCTTAAGCATAATAATAATTAAAACAATTAACAATTCCTTAAATCAACGCCGACAATTATGGAAGGAGAGTCATTAACGTGGGCATTACTGGTGTAATATTAAATTCCTTATGTGATAATGAATTTACTTAAATACATATAATAATAATAATTAAAACAATTCCTTAATATTAATCCTTATGTAATAACAAATTTACTTAAGTAGATATACTAATTAAAATAATTCCTTAAATTACTTAACAGACTTTGGTATGCATAAAAATTTGGTAAATCTAGATTCTTTTATTGATTACAACGTCAGCCACCTTCGGCGACGGAAAACAACAAATTCGGCATACCACCGTCAAACCATTGCCAGCAAGTCGAGAGCAACTTTGTGTAGATTCAAATGTCATGGCAAGTACACGGAAACGGAAAGTTCAACAAGAAGAAAAAACTGATGCATTGAATAGCCACGGTATGTATATTATGTTAACCACATCATAATTTTTGTTTTTATTTTTTTACTCATCATTTATCAAAGTATATTGTTGGTGGGTTTAGCAATGAAATAATGCTTCAAATCTTGTTTTCTTGTTTTCTTGTTTTCGTCAGTCTTCATGGATAAGCTTTTGGAATATATTTACAGATGACCAAGTGTTTGCTAATAATATCTCCAAAAGTGAATATCAAATACAAGAGAGTTTAACTGAATTTTATACAAAAGCAGTATCAATCAATCCATGTAAATATGACGATGTAAGACATAAGACAACAGACAACAACATCTATTTATCAAAACCGTGACATAATGAGAACTCGACCGAACCTAATTAGCTACACAACCTAGAAATTATTTAAGAAGTAACACATCTAATCCCACTACTGTAACGTCCCGCTCCCGGATACCGAGCCCTTATCCGGAAGAGAAACGTTCGGCGCGTATAGCATTAAATAAATCTGATATTATACGCAAGCCTCTACGTCGTCGTATCAAAATAAAAGCAAACGGAAGCTAAAAAGACTCGGGTAAAAACATAAAAGCTACTATGAATAGAAATTAACCATACTAAAGATGGATAGACAAATTACAACGACGAATAATCCAAATACTTATACAATACGAGGTCTTAAGAGTACAAGTACAACAAATCTAAGTAAAAGAATACAACTAGTCTAGTACAACCTCTACAAGAAAGAATTAGAAGCTCCGTCAAGACTCCAAGTCTTCAAAACTCATCATCAACACTTGATCTACCTCGCTCGCCTTCTCACCCCACAATGCATACAAACATAAAATGCAAAGGAGGTAAGTACAAAGTACTCAAGAAAAAGTGAGAAGCTATGACAACAATTATAATTTATAAAGAAAAGATATTTTAATTGATTAGTTATTTATGTGTGACCGACTCAATCTAGGGTTCATTTCATGTCCATCAACATGAATTGACTAAACGTTCTAACTTAGCTTATCTTTGTTACATCATGAATAACAAGGGCACTACGCCTAGTAATAGGATGTACTAGGACAATCTGGTGCAACCTACTTGAGACACGCCTCTAGTAGCCCCGGGAATATCTGAGTCCCGATAGTGTGATGACCGGCGAGTGCACCAGACGCTTTATCGCCAATCGATTGACCGGCGTGGAGTACGATCTACTTTGTCCGGTCGAGAACACATCGCGATATTGTACTATGCCTTACCAAGCATTGCATGATGTTTAAGATTTTAAACTAACACATACGTTCGATTAGATGTTTAACTAGCCACCTAAGTGTTTTCACATAAGCTCCTCACATCTCCTACTCTCGTACTTAGACCCTGACACGGATGTCCTAGCAATTACACGAGACATCGATAAACCCTAGTTTATCAAGCACAAGGCAAATCCGAAGCTTTCGACGGTCCCACCTTTCTTCTTTTAGGGAATCCATGTGGTGCCGGAACTAAACGCATCAAAAGCTAATTCGAGCTTTGTCACATTTATACAATATTAACATTTCATGTTTGAAGGTTTAAAATGATCAAAACATGCTTATAACACTAAAACGATAAAAGCAGAAAAAGGAATTAAAAGCAGTTCAGACGCCCGTTTGGAAGCCTGGGCGCCCGTCCACTTAAAACCGCTACATCCTCGAATCAAAATTAACACCTCAGGCGCCCGTCCGTAAAAATCCAGACGCCCGTCGAAATGCAACAAAGCGCAGACGCCCGTCCACGTGGAAGCAGACGCCCGTCTCGACCTGGGTTTCGACTAGAACCCTAAAATCTTCGTCTTGCGATTTCTAAATCGTTTCTAACCCAATTATCAACAAAATAAGCACAAGAAAGCCTAGAAAACCATATCTAAGCATACCATATCATCCATAGTCATTGATCAATCCAAAGGCTCATCTTTCTAACATCAAAACACCTCTAAGTTTAATCTAAACCCTATAAACGATAATTGAAATCATAGGAAGAGCCCTCTTACCTTAAAGGCATGCAAAACCAACATCAAAACACCAAGCAATCTGCAACAATTGTTGATCCTCAACTCCCAAAACCTATTTGATCAACAAAACCCTAAAACCCTATTTTTCCTTTCAAAAACGAAACTGAAAAAGTACCATAAACTGTAGATTACCTGGAGTAACTGCTGCGAAACTATTTTTAGATTGATCTACGCCCAAGACGATCGTTTCGACTACTCATGGCTGAAAAAGCAGAGCTACGGATTGAAAGATACGAATTTTCCAAGAATCGGACTCTACAAATACCAAAACTAGGGCTAAACCGAAAACTTACGGATTAAGGATATTTTATTTTCCAAAGTTGCGTCTCCTCGCTGATCACTTTTCTCTCTTGCGGCATCTTGATCGATGAACGGATTGATCACACGGTTGATGCCTACTATTTCGCTTTCTTCTTCTGCGCCTTCTCATGTTGCCGCCTTCCTCTTCTTTTTTTGTCAAAACTTGCGTGTGAAATAATGAGGGAATAATTGGGATTATCTCTTTTTATAGCCAATAATTAAATCCTTTATAATTAATAGCTAAAACCTTTTAATTAAATCCTTTTATTCAAATAAATAGGATAAATAACAATTAGGTCATAGTAAATACGCCCAATGACTATTTTACCCTTTTACTTAAAAGTCGGGATGTTACATTCCTCCCCTTAAGAGGAGTTTCGTCCTCGAAACTCGAATGTAACCGGAGGTGCTTGAACACCGGACTTTGCAAAGCGCTTCGCCTCTCTTAACTCGTCATGCCTTCTTCTTCTTCCATCTTCCAACCCTTCCACCTGCCTTGAGCTATCTCGAGGTGGCGACGATCTACTTCAATCTTTCGTTGACTTGCTATATCAAATCTGGTCTTGTATTCATTGTCGCCCCACTTCATCCTAGAAACTCGTGTTCTTCTATCTCTATCTTCATGAAAGATTTCCAAAGAGCACTGTTCCAACTCTTGTACATCTTAGTCGCTCTGAGATGAACTGTAATTGCCATCCCGGTTCTCATTCTTCTTTGTCCTTCCCAATCTTCCGCAATCGGTACCCAAAGCTGATTCCGATTCCAAAGGTTGTCATCTTCATCTAACTTGCGACCATTGGCTGGTTTGGCTCCAGCCACTGACTTGTAACTGGAGACAACTGGATCTTTGCCTTGTTTCATCATGAACTCATCAATTGTCTCGAATCTTGAAATCATCGGTTTACCAATCTTTGCTTGCTCCTGCTGACCTATGTCCTGAGTGCTTGACCTTCCCAACTGACTCACATCTTCCTGGCGTACTCGACTTCCTTCGATCTCAATTACCATTGTTCAGGGTCAAATTGTATGATTTATAACGATATATTTTATATAAAATTCCCCCATATTCGTATTATTTTCATAGGAATCGAGCCTTATATTCAAATATTGAGTAAATGATATTTTTAATGAGTTAATTTCAAAATGTAATGAATCTTGTGCTTAATTGATGATTTATTGTTAATTTGGAATTATATTACATTTTGGATTTATTTATTGATTAATTAGAGCTTACAAGTGTTAAAGATTGGAATGGACAAGTGTCATGGATAAGATCTTGGAGGACAAGTCATGAATCATCTAGAATATCCAAGAGATAAGGTTTGTTACAATGGATAAGGATGTGTTGTTAAGAGATAAGGCCAAAAATCATCGGATTCAACTCTGCATGCCCGTAATCGGCGTTTATAAAGGAACCGGCGCTCCAGAGGAGCGTAATTCAATGCCGAGAGCTCGAAGATAGTACCGAATCAGCGTTCCACAGCCGTAAATCGGCGTTCTACATGCCTGAACTGGAGTTCAAACTCAAATCAAGCGTTCAAGATCTCTCGCCACTAATTCCCTATAAATACAAAGACTCCCAATTCATTCGAAAAAACAATTATAGATCGATTTTCTTCCACACACCAAAAACACAGAGCAACGCTCCTTCTTGCTTTAGGCCGATCACCCAAGCTTTGTGCTTGGGTGATCCGGTTAGATTAGGTTTTACTTCTTTTGTTTTCCTTTTCTTGATCGATCACCATGATGATCTCTCAAGCTTTGAACTTGGAGCAATCATGTAATACTTTTCAAAGCTTTTTTCTATTTCTTGTCCATGGATGATCTTGTGAGTTTAATTTTAAAGTTGTTTTCTTTCCTTTGATTATGTGTTATGCAATCGATAACGAAAGTTGTATTGCTATTGATGTTTACCGTATGACGAAAGTCGGTGTAAACCTTAGATCACCATAGGAAAGATGAGATTTTTAACCTTGACATAACGAAAGTTGATAGGTTGAATCTCTAGGTTGTTAGATTGAGAGATCTTGCACCTCGTTTTATGATGTGTTAATCTTTAAAATCGAGAGATAGAAGATTACTTAAGAGAGGTGAACCACAACTTGAATTAAATCATCATAAGATAATCTAGGGAAGAATTAAGGGTTGCGGGATGGTGGATCATGTTTGTTCTATGTTATATTGCTTTAGTCGTTATCATGGGTTCGTTAGTTTTACTGTTTTTCGTAGTTGTAGTTTTATTTATTTTGGTTCGCAATTATTGTTTCCTGGCTTTGGATTAATAGTCCTCTGTCCAGTTTACTTGTCTGTTTTAGTTTTAGTAATAACTAGTAGTAACAATTGGAAAGATTAACAAAATTAGATTCAACAGCCCAATTCCCTGTGGATCGACCCCTTACTTATCTCGCTATACTATCAACTACCCGGTGTTTGGCCGGTTAGGAGTTAGTTTTGCATCTAAGTATGGGTTTATAAATTTTCTTTTGTTTAAATGATGCAAAATCCTTCTCAACAAAAGTCCTATGTCCATTCTTTGCTTGCTCCTGCTGACCTATGTCCTGAGTGCTTGACCTTCCCAACTGACTCACATCTTCCTGGCGTACTCGACTTCCTTCGATCTCAATTACCATCATGGCACCACAAGCTTGCTGAAGAACGGCAAGGATCCCGGCTGAAAGACTTCTGAGACTTCTTGGGGATGGAGAACATGTTTTGCCATACTTTTTCTCTGGAGGTCTGATCCAATCCTTGTGCCTATTAGGGTTAGCTTGGAAAATATAAGAAGTTGAAAGGTGACAAGTTGAGTACCAGGGGTGGTATGTCAACTAGGTAAGCCAAGGAAGGATACAATGCACTTGGAATAAGGAAGGTTGCTTGGGTTACAAGCAGAACAAAATGATTCCATATTAGGGAAAAATTGAAGGTGCTTCCAAACTGAAGAATGAGACATTGTATCATAATACAAAAGGTAGCCACTAGAAGAAAAACAAAAAGAACACCTTGCAGATGAAGTTCTTTTGAGGGAGTGAAATTCTGCAAGAAACAGTGGTCTACAATGACTTCACAGGACACTTGAAAGGATGGTAATAAGCTTTCATATAAACCTTTAGACAGTGGAGACGTTAAAGGAAACATCACACAACAGAAGAACAAGTAAAGGTGCATGGTCGAGCACCAGAAGGACTGAAAAGGATTTAGAAATCAACAGAGAACAAGAATCTCAACATGAAGGAGCCATGGAGACAAAACGAGTACACCAAAAGGTTTCAGAATAAAATAAACACTTGTCAAGAAGTATCCAAGTTTGCAGTAGTCAAAGAGAGGTTATCTCAAGATTTAAAAGAAGTAGAAATTTCCCTCAAGAAATTGTAAGGGATTAACAAAAGTTTGAATAAGTAAACGGCAACCAAGATTTTGAATGTAGGGGAAACGACACTTAAGAACTGTCGGATAAGGTTTAAAGAAAATAGACTTTCAACCAGTATGATAGAATTGTGATAGAAATGCCATAACAGAAAGTGGAAAGTCAAAATGGTGTATATGATAGTTCATGGATCTAAATGGCCTGAAAGAGAGTTAAAACTGAAGGGTACAAGGTACAATAATCTGAAACGGAGATCAAAAGTTTAGGAACTCAAAAGTCGGTTGGCTAGTTAGGTTCAGAAGGCACCTTGGCAAAAACTACCTTCTAGTTGAAACTAGTCTAGCATAAAACGCTAGAAGGTTAAAGATAAATGGCGAAGATAGATGTCAAGATAGGGTTAAAGGTCCCAGCTGGTAAGAAGATGAGATGCATACTTCGAAAGAATAAGTAGCATCACCAAAATCAACACTACCCTTAGAAGGGAAGCTGAGAATAAACACAAGTAAGAAAAATGTTCTGACCTCATAAGGCTTAGTCAAACTTGAATTTGAAATGAAGGATGGGAGTGTGACACTGCAGTTCTGAAGAGATCTTGTTTCTTGATTTGAAAAGAAAGAAGGCATGAATTTGCTCAGAAGAAGGGCTCAAGGTGATATATTTCTGAGGTAATTCATGACAACAAGTGGATAGAATTTGTTGAGTTTAAAGATCTCAAGTGAGGAATTACATGAGAAACAAATTACTAGAAAAAGGTATAATTACAACAGGCACAACAAGGGTCTGAACAACAAGCATGGCATGCTGGAGGATAGCGTCTTGGTTATTGTTTATAACTGCAAAAGAAACAACAATGTTAACTTTAACGATTCCTACTAAAAGTTTTAACTCAGAAGGAGGTTAAACTTCGAGGAACTACTAAACATGACAATCATAACTTACTACCCTCTTAGCCCAGATCCCAAGTCGAAGAGGTGAAAATTCCTTTTGGTTGCTGTGTATGATATTTACTCCGGATCTGACATTATCAGTTTTACAGAACAAAGGAAGAGGAATTTGAGCATGATACAAAGAGATAAGAGTTAGATACTAGAGTTTTCTAGATGATATAAAAATTTTAAAATTTTTGGATGGAAATAACTTGGTCAAAAACATTTATTTCTGATAATTGCACAAGCTGTCAGAATTTCCAGAATCATAAACACTGAGTTGAATTGCAAATTGATATCAAACGGAAAAGAATCTGAACTTAATTCCAAAAGGAAAACTGTAGATAAAAGTCTTATCTGCAACATATCAAAAATTCAGATCATTTGGAGGTGTTTAACCTGTTCAAAACAGAAGAAGAAGCGAAAGTGCTGCTGCAGATTTTCTGGACAGAGTGTCCAGCATAAACACGAACTTTCTGAAAAATCCATAACTATTATCGAGTTGATGTAAAAAGAGAAATTGTAGATAAAACAGTAATCTATTTTGCTGAAAATTTTCAGAATTTTCAGAGTAGTGTAAGACTGTCTTATGTTAAAGGGAAAACACAGGAACAGAAGTATTCACTCATGTTGGATAAAGCCAAACACGAGAATGACGAGAAGTATGTGCCAAAGTAAGAGACCTTTAACACTATTAGTTGAAACGACTGAAAAGTATTTGGAAGGAATAGAATTACACATTGAGTTCGTGTAGAATCCATCTCAAGCAAAGAAAAGGTCAAAGAATGTTGATGAACTCAAACCAAGTGATGGTGAAAAGAGAAAGCGGAGGATTTGTAGAGTTGAATCAAATATCATTCTCTACCAAGTTAGGCCAAGCCAAAAGTAAACTTAGATATTCGTGTGTAAAGAAGGTGAAGAGATTTCAATAGGGAAAGTAAGGAAAATGAAATCAACCAAGTGGACCTCGACTTTAAGGTGTAGGCATAAAACTCCGATCCCAAAGCTTTACTTAAAACGGTTTCATTTAATCCTATGTGACCAGTTACGGTTTGGAAACTTCAAAATAAAAGAGAGTTTCTAATGAAGATCCTAGGAGGAACAAAACCTAAGGTGATCACATAAAAGATGTGAACTGAACTCAACATAACCTTCGCCTCGAAGACTCCTCACTAGGTCTTGATAACTTGACCACGGTTTAAGGATTCTTAGTCATAAGAGGATTACCACCAAGCTCAAGTTCTAAAAGGTCTAAAGGATTCTTATCTTAGAGGAAGAGATGCCTAGAACGAAAGGGCTTCTCTCTCGATACCAATCAGAACGCCCGCCTCCCGGATACCGAGCCCTTATCCGGAAGAGAAGCGTTCGCGCGCCATAGCATTAAATAAATCTAATATTATACGCAAGCCTCTACGTCGTCGTATCAAAATAAAAGCAAACAGAAGCTAAAAAGACTCGGGTAAAAACATAAAAGCTACTATGAATAGAAATTAACCATACTAAAGATGGATAGACAAATTACAACGACGAATAATCCAAATACTTAAACAATACGAGGTCTTAAGAGTACAAGTACAACAAATCTAAGTAAAAGAATACAACTAGTCTAGTACAACCTCTACAAGAAAGAATTAGAAGCTCCGTCAAGACTCCAAGTCTTCAAAACTCATCATCAACACTTGATCTACCTGCTCGTCTTCTCACCCCACAATGCATACAAACATAAAATGCAAAGGAGGTAAGTACAAAGTACTCAGTAAAAGTGAGAAGCTATGACAACAATTATAATTTATAAAGAAAAGATATTTTAATTGATTAGTTATTTATGTGTGACCGACTCAATCTAGGGTTCATTTCATGTCCATCAACATGAATTGACTAAACGTTTCTAACTTAGCTTATCTTTGTTACATCATGAATAACAAGGGCACTACGCCTAGTAATAGGATGTACTAGGACAACTGGGTGCAACCTACTTAGAGACACGCTCTAGTAGCCCCGGGAATATCTGAGTCCCGATAGTGTGATGACCGGCAGAGTGCACCAGACGCTTTATCTGGCCAATCGATTGACCGGCGTGGGTACAGTCTACTTTGTCTGGTCAGAGAACACATCGCGATATTGTACTATGCCTTACCAAGCATTGCATGATGTTTAAGATTTTAAACTAACACATACGTTCGATTAGATGTTTAACTAGCCACCTAAGTGTTTTCACATAAGCTCCCTCACATCTCCTACTCTCGTACTTAGACCCCTAGACACGGACAGGTCCTAGCAATTACACAGACATCGATAAACCCTAGTTTATCGAAGCACAAGGCAAATCCGAAGCTTTCGACGGTCCCACCTTTCTTCTTTTTAGGGAATCCATGTGGTGCCGGAACTAAACGCATCAAAAGCTAATTCAGAGCTTTGTCACATTTATACAATATTAACATTTCATGTTTGAAGGTTTAAAATGATCAAAACATGCTTATAACACTAAAACGATAAAAACAGTAAAAGGAATTAAAAACAGTTCAGACGCCCGTTTGGAAGCCTGGGCGCCCGTCCACTTAAAACCGCTACATCCTCGAATCAAAATTAACACCTCGTGGCGCCCGTCCCGTAAAATCCAGACGCCCGCCTCGAATGCAACCAAAGCGCAGACGCCCGTCCACATGAGAGCAGACGCCCGTCGACCTGGGTTTCGACTAGAACCCTAAAATCTTCGCCTTGCGATTTCTAAATCGTTTCTAACCCAATTATCAGCAAAATAAGCACAAAGAAAGCCTAGAAAACCATATCTAAGCATACCATATCATCCATAGTCATTGATCAATCCAAAGGCTCATCTTTCTAACATCAAAACACCTCTAAGTTTAATCTAAACCCTATAAACGATAATTGAAATCATAGGAAGAGCCTCTTACCTTAAAGGCATGCAAAACCAACATCAAAACACCAAGCAACTGCAACAATTGTTGATCCTCAACTCCCAAAACCTATTTGATCAACAAAAACCCTAAAACCCTATTTTTCCTTTCAAAAAACGAAACTGAAAAAGTACCATAAACTGTAGATTACCTGGAGTAACTGCTGCGAAACTATTTTTAGATTGATCTACGCTCCAAGACGATCATTTCGACTACTCATGGCTGAAAAACAGAGCTACGGATTGAAAGATACGAATTTTCCAAGAATCGGACTCTACGAATACCAAAACTAGGGTTAAACTGAAAACTTACGGATTAAGGATATTTTATTTTCCAAAGTTACGTCTCCTCGTGCTGATCACTTTTCTCTCTTGCGGCATCTTGATCAGATGAACGGATTGATCACACGGTTGATGCCTACTATTTCGCTTTCTTCCTGCGTCTTCTCATGTTGCCGCCGTTCCTCTTCTTTTTTTGTCAAAACTTGCGTGTGAGGGAATAATTGGGATTATCTCTTTTTATAGCCAATAATTAAATCCTTTATAATTAATAGCTAAAACCTTTTAATTAAATCCCTTTTATTCAAATAAATAGGATAAATAACAATTAGGTCATAGTAAATACGTCCAATGACTATTTTACCCTTTTACGAAAAGTCGGGATGTTACAACTACCCTTAGTACTAAATTCATGACTTAGTTATCACCTTAGAGCTTCACTTGACCAAATTAGATTTTGGTTTTCAAATAGGAGTCCTTAATTTTGCTCAAATCTTATCAACAACTTATTAATTTCCTACTGCTGATTCTGTATTATTCTGATATAAACATTTATAAATGGGACTCTAACGGAACTTATTTAATGTCCTAGAGGAAGAAAATTGAAGTAAATAAATACATAAACATTGATGTTTTACAAGCTACTGGTGAATATCTTCCTAACTTTTCCGCGTGCAACCGAAATTGACAAAATATGATTGCTTTAGAATACAAAGACAAACTACAAGTTATCAAAGAAACACAAGTAGAAGTAGTTAATAGGTTGCACGAATAAACTTATTCTATTGTTCTACACAACTCTTCGGCAACCCCCACCAACTCCTATATCTTACACTCTATGTTGCACGGACACGGACACAGACACGGCGAACGACACGACACGGACACGGCGATACGGCTAATTCCAAAATTTAAGGACACGATACACGCCGACGACATTATATATATATATATATATATATATATATATATATATATATATATATATATATATATATATATATGTAAATAAATTTCAATTTATCAAAAAAATATTTTAAACATCCTGAAAAAGCTAGACAAAATAAGATAGGTATACATAAACTCTATGAATATATAGAATAAACATTCGACCTTTATACGGTGCCAAAAGAAATTGTGATTGACTTTCAAAATATTACAAATTGTAAAAATGATTGTTTATCAACAACAAACATATAAACTTGATACATCGTATTATTTATTTAATATAGAAATGAAAATTCGTGTATTTTAACGTTTCAATTGAAGAAAACTTAAATAAAGAAAATAAAATAAAAAATTGGGTTCAGGAGTGTCGGGGTGTGTCGGTGCCGTGTCGGGAAGTGTCGACAGTGTGTCGGAAACGTGTCGGATATTTAAATTTTAAATAATATTAATTTAATCATCCGACACGTGTCGGACACGGTGTCGGAGCGTGTCGGACTGTGTCGTGTCGTGTCTTGTGTCGGACACGGCGCACGGCGACCAGATTGAAGTGTCGGTGCATCATAGCTTACACTTCAATATACCACATGTTTTCAGTCCATTTGGTGATACAAACCAAATATAGTGCGACCTAGAATCTTACCATGTAACCTTGAATGCCGTGGAGGCTACTAGGAGACAATTTGGCACTGTACCAATCATCCAGTATTTTCTCTTTGAGGTGTTGGTTACTATCTAATTTATCACAAAACATAAGAGATTTGTTTAATTAACTTCTTCTCTTTGAGGAGGGGGTTCAAGGTACTCACCATCGCAACTTGAGAAGAGGATCCTGTTCCGTATGTGTATTTAGAGCAGTTACTTGAGCCGTTAATGGATATTACACCAAGAGCAGCATCAACAAACTTCTTCGTGCTTCAATTGTGTTACACTAAAAAGTTGACGCTACTTGGTTCACAATTAGAATAGATTTTCCATAAAATTAAAATTTAGAAGTACTGAATAACCTTCAAGTGCTACTTTATTTGTGAGCTATCAATATTGTTGGAAAAAAGATATAATGAAATTTATAGCAGTGCATTGACATACGACCACATGTTTGTATATTTTCTATGATCTTGATTTGCTCTCCTTCTATTCAACATTGCTTTAATCCCAACATACCTATTTTCTATGATTTTGGATTGATCTTTGATTGCTCTCCTTATATGACTGTAATTGCTTCTATGTATGAGCTTGCTGGTTTTTTAATCTGCTTTTGTAGATGTTTTGATTGCAGTCTTTTACCATGTTGTAAATCGTCAATCATGGTTATAATGCTTATTATCTCTATTGTAGCAATCAATACGGCAAAACCTAATATTTCTTTGTATTTGTAGACATGGAAACAAAACTGAAATCAATGACAGAAGAGCAGGCATAAAATTGAAAAAGCATTAGAATCAAGGAAAAGAAGAAGATCAAAGGAAGGTAATTCGTACCTTCAAAGCTCTAATCATCAAATGATATTCTCTGAGGTATCTAAGGGTTTAGCATCAATCATAAACAACACAAATGGTATGTCACGTACATGATTTATTTTTTTACTAGATTTTCTTTTTGTTTGTAAATATGACCAGTCAAATCTTTTTCTTTTAACCAAATCATTAGGACAAGAAGGCAAATCTAAATATGCCAAAATGACAGTCGAACATCGACAACATAAGATTCAAAAAGTAATAGTATCAAGAAAGTTACGAAGATCTAATGAAGGTAATTAATACTTATGAAAAAAATATAATGTCAATATGACAAATAAACTTTAGATTTCTAGCATTGTACATGTTATAGAATTTGAAATGCACAAATAACAATTGCAGGGCCAACAAAAAGAAATGATCAAAAGTACTTTTTAAATGCAGAAATGAATTGTGAAGGTAATTTATATATAGATTTTTTTTTGTTAATGATAATACTTTTACAAAGTAGAAATTTTCATGACTTGAGTTTTTTTTTTTTTTTATAAACAAAAATAGGTGAGGTCGCATATAGCTAAAATTATCCGACGAAATCAGTTGAAGAAAATAAATAGGTGTACTCACTGCAATGCAAGAAGATTTGAGTTTGAATCTACTACATTTTGCTGCGACAAAGGAAAGATAAAATTATCCTCCGAAGATGTCCCTGATGCTTTATATCATCTATTAACCTCACAAGTACAAACATGTAAAGAATTTCGAAAAAAATATCATTGCATACAACAATATTTTTTTCATTTACATCTTTCGAGGTCAAACTAGACCAAGATTTTGCTTCAGGCAAAAAAGAAGTTTACACATTTCGTGTTCAAGGGCAGATTTATCACAATCTACCATGTATTGTCCCAAAAGATGATATTCCGGTGTATTTTCAACTTTATTTCCACGACACTCAAAATGAGGTGCAAAATCGCATGAATACAGTGCCACATTCAGATTAAAATAAGATATTCTTGAACAATTAATGAGAGTTTTGGATAGAAATACTTATGCTAAATTTTTTAAGAAGTTGAAAGAGTATGATTCGCTTGAAGATTTACAACTTCGCATTGCAACAGATATAAAGTTACATCAGAAAGTGTATAATTCACCTATAGCAGAACAAGTTCCTGCGATTTGGATAGAGAAAAAACGATCTTAATGCTTCTTCTGAAAGAGAGAGATAGTTGTAAAGTCTCATTCTGGTAACACGTATCAAGTAAAGCACTATTATGGTTGCTATGATCCCTTGCAATACCCTCTCCTATTCCCAAGAGAAGAAATTGGATGGCATCGAAATATACCGATATAGATTGATGAAGACAGTAATAATAGGCCACAAAATGCACTTAGCATCCAAAATTGTTCATCAGCTAAAAATGTAATAAATGAAGATGAAGGTACTTATTTCATCTTGTGCTCATATTTTATTACTTTGACTTGGTGGAGTAATTCGTTATTTCACTTTTACCGGTGCAAATGAGACAAAAACAAAAAAAAAACGTTTCAGGTCGAGAACACACATAATTAATACATAATTAATAGATTAATAAAGATAACCTATTTATTACTTATGTATGTTACTAATATATGATGAACATACACGCACAGGAAAATGGCAACTCCGATTACTATGATAAACTGAGTAGTCCCGAAACAGAAGAATACAAGTTCTTCTTCGAATTCAATGGGAAGATGGAATATACCGATGATACATCAAAGCTGATAGCAGAGGCTGCGCAAAAACATGGAAAAAAAATACCGATAAGAACTCTTTGGAAGAACCTGAAAATGTTACAAACACATCCACGGTGAAAACAAACAAAAGGAAGAAGAGTCAGGTTAAAGCAAGCAATGACAAGAGTCAACTTACGATCAGAAAAGACAGAGACAGAAGACCAATTTACATTGACGACGACGAGGTAATTGGAACAATGTGGAAGAGAATCAGACGTTCAAAAGTAATAAAACAAGAAAAAGATTGAGTTACATACAAGTTGGGCTTTATTTGGGGTTTAATTACATTAGTTTAACTTTAACGTTAATGGTATATGATGACGCTCATTATATTTTATCAATTATTTTTTAGAGTATTCTTTTTTAAGAGGAATTTTTTTTTTTTTTTTTTCACTGAAACGAAAGGTTGGGGGAAGGGGGAATCGAACCCGGGTCTCCTACCACTGGAGCCCGGGTATAAACCATTAGGCTATGGGCACTTGCCCTTTTTTAAGAGGATTATATTAATGTTTTATGAGTTTTTTATATTTTATTTTTCTTTATACTATATATTCAAGTAGAGTTCATCTATACTCATAAACCGAAATCCGCAGTAAAAATACATTATCAAGACCAAGTTTTTTTTTATAACGGATACGAAATATACATGTACACACATTTTTTCGTCCTCACTAGGACTCAAACCCGAAACCTCCGGGTTAAGAGCCACAGTAATTACCACTGAACCAATTTTATTGGCTTATCAAAACCAATTTAAATCAACATTAAGACATGTATTACAAATTTACAAATTAACCACATCAATATATAACAATTAACAAGCAATACAACAATAATAAACACATTAAAAACACGTCACGTGCAACGCACGTGTCTTTTACTAGTAACACGAAAACTGTGGGTTACATACCAACTCCACTAGTATCAACTCCACGATATTTTAAACTGAAAATAGTAAACGTAGCTTCACAGGTATCAAAAGGAAGCCTTAAATACAAAAACTGGAATTTTTTCATCACAATATCTCAAGCTGTGTTGTTGAATCACAGAGTTTTCCCTTGATATGTAACCCACAGTTTTCCCTTGATATGTCACCCACAGATCGATGGCGATATGTAACCCACAGTTTTCCCTTGATTTGTCACCCACAGATGGCTATAATTGAACACAAATCACAGAGTCAGTACTAATCAGCATATTAACACTTGGACAGACTTGAGAAAACTAATTATAAGGACCAAACAGAAAGAGGAGAACTACAATGCTTGCTAGGGAACACTATAAAGGCATCTAGTCATGTCAAACTACAAGAGTATCCATGCATCATCTTAAAAGTACATCACGGGGCTAGTAACGCGTTCACAATCATGTGTCCTGCTGTTTTTCAACCCAAGAACAAAGCACACAATAGATTTCAATACATTAGTAATTCATACCTCCCAATAAGTTTCGAGCAAATGCAGGTAGTTCGTTAAACTCTTTCTTCTACAACTGAAAATAACTGGTCAAAAGATTTTGATCAAAACGGACTTCGAAATTCAAACTGTTGGTGCAGTGCATTAATAATCAGGGGTAACAAGCAACTTAACCCTTTGATGATGCATTGTGGGAATCAGGGGGTATAATTGTGTTCACATCCGAGAAGTGAAAAACAATAAGATGCTGGATTCCCATCTAATATTCCCACAAGAATCATGCAACTGAATAAGCAACCTTAACTCATTTTTATTGAAATAAAATGCAAGACTGGTTAAGCAACCTTGACTCATTTTGTCATGTTCATAACTAGTAGAAACAAAATACTGAATTAGATGGTAGAAACAAATATGCACCAAAAACAGAGCAGCAACAAAGTAACTTCTTTGCAGCTTTCTACATAGACAACTACCATAGATTTACCTCAAAGTTCCTCGATGAAGTTGACGGGCCACGCCACCGTGCTTCCCATAGCCTCAGAAAGCATATTGAATTCCGAAGTTGGCCGAATCAAAGGTATATCATGATAAACTTTGCTATCCCAAACCTTCCACATGCCATGACCAATAGGAACACAACATACTGTCCCCTTTGGATCTTTTGAGTGAAGATCTGCAGCTGCAACGACCTTTTTTTCTGCATCCAACCAACTTAACAAGTGTATTTTTTTCATTGAAGGAACTTGGCTAGCTTCTTGGTCATTACCTACAACCCTGCTGCCCGGTTCTTTTATATTTTTACCACATACACTGACATTGTTCGCACTTCGAACAGGTGCATTTTTGTTTTTGTTATTTGAATGTTTACCAGAAGATATATTGTCATTTCCCTAGTGAGATACAATAGAAAAAAAAGTATAATGTCAGGAGCACTGGAGCACTAAAGAAGATCAAATATAATGAAGTAGAGAATAAATTCAATTAATCTTATTTACTCTAAATTACTATTCAAACACATAAGACTTTCTAAAAAGCTTACCAATGCTTGAGAAGTCATCTGAGACTTTAGAAACTTTTTCCATGCAGCAAGACTATGGACATTTCTAGGCAAGGAATTGGATGCCGCAGTGTCAAAGCCTTTTAACCGAGCCACTTTCTTGAATTTTATTACTGTTCTACTTTTATGATCACTCCACCAGCGACAGCGAGCCAATCTCTGTAAAATCTGTTAACATTTAGAGTTCGACTGACAGTTTCTATATCAGCATGTTGCTTCTTCTTTGTTCTACTTCCAGCTTGGACTTACCCTTGCGATTGGTTGGAAGAACATTTACATTCTCTTGAGGTTGATCAACATTTTCTTCCATTGTCCTTAAGCTAGCATTTAGAGTTCGACTGACTACAGCAATGTCAGCATATTGTTTCTTCTTTGTTCTATTTCCAGCTTTACATACATCTTCTACATCACCTACTAGCTTGGACTTACCCTTGCGATTGGTTGGAAGAACATTTACATTCACTTGAGGTTGATCAACATTTTCTTCCGTTATCCTTAAGCTAGCATTCGAATCTCGAATCGCTGCAGCAATTGCAGCTTCATGTTGTTTTTTTGCTCGCTTTTCAGCTTTTTTGGAGCTCTCCTATGTACAGAAATAAGAAAAACATAAAATTAGAAACTCAAGGTGATGAAAATATTTAATTTTAGACATTCAACATACCCCTGCATTAACCATGATCGTTTCAATTATTGAGAGCGATTGTCACCACTGTCTTCGTCTTCAGGAATCTGGTCAAAAGGAAAAAAACTTCAAATAAAATGATAGAAAATGCAATGAATCCAGTAAATAACATCTTTGGAGCTACACTAGTTGCTTCAAAGTGTAAAGGAACACCAAATTTCATGGCCAAATCTCTTTAGGTACAAGGCATAAATAGCTAAACTAGTATGAAAAACAAATATGAAAATCTGCAATAAAGACTCAGAAGCATCAATCAGCTTGTTCAATAACTATGCACCGTAATGAACTAGCCTTAGGATTATGAAGAGGATAGACATACTTAAAAATTAACACATTAGACCAAAGAGAACTTGGATATGAAATTAGTCTGCACTAAGTCTTTCAAGTAGGCCCTGTTAACTGCCCTGAATTGTCAAAGCAAAACACCTCAAGCACTGGTCTTGAGTCATAACAATGAGATTTGACAGGACAAAAGTAAATTAAAGTTTACTAATAAAGAAAAAAAATACCGAATCGTAATCATCCACTTATTCGTTAGTACGTCTCGTGCAATCTTCACCATCAACATTACCAAGTTGTGAAACATCAAAGGGAGCACACGGCATGTACTCATTCTCATTAAAATTCTCATCCTCATAATACCCTCTTGGTGGTGCTTGCAATACTACAAGCCAATTTGAATTTTCACTCTCTTTTGAGTAGAAAACTTGCTTTGCTTGTGATGCGAAAGTAAATGGATCCCTCTCAAATTGATGGTGCCCTTGGCTTAAATTAACTAATGTAAATCCATCTTCCATCTTCACTCCATTCCCTATGTTTGCCCAATCCATTCCCTGCGGTATTAAATCCATTCTGGATCAATCTCCATCTTTGTTTGCTATATGACTTCAGAAGCTAACTTCTTAGCTACAAATACCAAACTTGTAATAAGTGTTATGTCCCTAAAACAAATATAGGAATGCGCACTGCCACGTTATACTACATTACTTCAAGGCTCAAGTATTATGGATATTAGTGTATACATTTAAATGATACATTCAGCGTACGTAATATGCAGCGAAACTACAAGCAAAAGATAGATTGAAATGCATAATTGTCTATTATGACATCAGCCCAAGTAGCACCTTTGCATTTGCATAGAGCAAAAGATTGTTGTGAGGTGGCAGTATAACAGAGCAATGGGTCTTATACAAACCTCAATTACACAGAGACCATGTTGAGCTCTGATGTCATTCTAAGGATTCAACGTGATCCTAGTTAAGAGCATTAGGCTTTATACAATAATATGACAAGAAAAAACAAGGTTTATACAAGACATAGGCTTGATTATGTGTCTGATCCAAAAGAAAGCTCCCACAACGCCCCTTCCTTTTACACACACACATGCATGAAATTCTGAAATATAATAAACATAAGCTAAGCAGCACAATATCTATCTTCTGTCTCTTAACAAAAAAAAAACTACAGGAACAACAATGAACAACAGTTAATTAAGACCAATAAAAAAGAACAAAGCATGATCATGTTGGATCTTTAATCATGTTTCCTTATGCTTTAGTTTATCAGACAAATTTGAACACTTATTCCACACACACAAAAAAAAACAGAAACAACTAAGACGTGTTGCATATTTAAAGCTTAATATATGCTTATGTAATAATAATAAGCCAGCAGAAAATTCAACAAGATAACATCACAGCATATACATACATATTTGACTGTTCTATGGAAATTTACTCTTTAAATTACCTAAGAAAAAGAACCAAAGTTGTTTCAGACATTTAAATCGAACATGTGATGTCGGTGACAGAGAAATTAAGGAGATGAAAGTAAAGATTATTTATTTTAATTCAGGAAATGCACATCTAACAATGGCTGGAAGCACGACATTTATCCCCTGGATATGGCCTAGTGGTAAGCGGATGGGGTGGTGTAATGCCACGCTAGACCGAAAGCCGGAGTGTGGGGGTTCGAGTCCCATAAAGGGCCGGCCTCTTTTGGTAAGAGGAAAAAGCAGCAAGCCTCTTCCCCAAGCTGCTAGGTCCCTGATTAACCTCTCTTCGCACTCCTGTGGGATCGGGGGCGAGGGGACCCTTCCGGTTAGGGTTTAACCGATTTTTTCAAATTTACTACATGCGGAAAATCACACGTCGGAAAACTTATTATTTACGGCGTGCATTTTATGTATGTAGTAAATTTCATGTCGAAATTGCCTCATTTTCTTGTTAACATATTACTTCCGCTTTGCAAAGACTTTCGAGAATAAGACATTCCTTATAAGAAGGCCCTTTCGGATATTTACTCCTACAATTAGGATACGCGATTTCCGGACAAGCAACATGGATCGTTCGCATGCTTTAGTGTCACACCCAATCACTACCACATGATCGCCCCATGGCTAGGGGAAACCTCAGTAGTGTCAAAGCATGACAATCCACACCGTGATGTTATGAAGACTCCGGTCTCAAGATAAGTACACAACCTCCACATAGTGCGACACCTAATAAAGTAAGTGGGTCAGTCTAATGTACGCATTCTCTAATACACGTCCACGTACAGTCCAAGTGTCCCTACACTTTGATATACGAGATCTATCCCCATCTTCAATAAGATAGAAGACATCTAATACGTGCTAGTATAATCGTACTATTCATATCCTGTTTAACAGCACATACGACTAGAGACATTTAAGTATTAAACCTTTTAAAGTGAGCCGAGATCTCATCAACCATAATCACTGTCATAATTTCTCTTTCACACTTTGACACTAGGGAAGTCATCATATAACAATATCGTAATTGGTCAGTTATACGAACAAATATATAATAACAGAAAGCCATATATTATATGTATGAACATAAAGAAATAGTATAAATGATCCGACCCGGTCGGATCCAGTCTAACCCGATTAGGTTTAGGACACTATTTAAACAATTACACACACTTTACATTGATTACAATCATTGGTATTTATAGGCAGAATATTCCCTAAACACTAACCGCCATAGGATCTTTGTCTGATCTGTCATAAATACCCAGACGTGAGTCCCACTACTGACCCAACTCAGCTAACCAATACCCGACGTAGAAACTTAATCGTATTCACTACACCTCGGCAAACCTCCGCAGATCGCCGACTCGGAAGAAATTCACCGGTGACTTCACGGTGACTTTCATTGACTTGAACACACTTACTCGATTTGACCATCACCGAGATGACTAATGATTAGTTCCACCATATTAGAGATCATGTTTTTGCGACAAATCTTCTCATTGATTTGAACACTCATTCAATGTCAACAAGATTGCATAACCAAATGTACTTGTACCGGATGAATTCGTCAATGCCGGATATCTTTGTGCAGATTTGTCCATGGAATCTACTCAGCTGATCGGCCCTCAGATGAGTATCCAGATTTCCAGATTATAAGCTTTGAATATTCAGCAATTCCAGAAACAACTGGAACTTGCTCTACTGCACCGGTTTAGTAAACATATCAGCAGGATTCTCCTTGGTCCTCATCTTTTTGACTACAACATTTTTCTCATTTCTCAGAAAATGATACCCCACACCTATATGCTTGGTTCTCTCATGATGAACCTGATATTTAGCCAGACAAATTGCACTCAGACTATCACAATATATCTCTACATGATCCTCATGTAGCGTCAAATCACTGACTAGCCCCTTCAACCAAATACCCTCATTGGTCGCTTGGTAAGAGTCATTTACTCGCCTCGGTACTTGATAAAGTCATCATGGCACAAGAGTAGCCTTTCAACTATCAACCGAATTCTGCAATGTGACAAGATAACAAGTCATAGATTTTCTAATGTCCACATCATATGCATAATCAGCATCACAATACCATGTGACCAAACCTTGAGTATCACCTCCATAAATGAGACCATCATCAACTGTACCCCTAAGGTACCTGAACATTCTTTTCACAACTTTTCAGTGTTCTTTTCAGGTTGAGCCATAAACCTACTGACAACAATGAGTACCTGAGCCGGATCAGGCCTAGTGCATACCATGGCATACATCAGACTGCCAACTGCACTAGCATAGGGAACTCTTGACATGTAATTCTTCTCCTCTGATGATTGTGAAACATAAACAGATAAATGAACATGAGATGCCATAGGAGTATCTATTGGTTTTGCAACGATATGCCAAATCTAGCTAATCTCTTCTGTATATAACTTTGTTAAGACAAGAACAGCTTCTTCCGACTCCTATAATTTAGGAGTTCTGCCTATAAATGAATCATCGAATGCATGGTTGTTGTAGTTCATGTTCGATCATAATCCTAGCTAAGTAACTTTTACTCCATACTTCAGTTAATTCGATAAGTTCTCTCTAATTAGTCTTAAATATTTTTTTTCATTCGTAAATCTTTATAAAAGAGATCAAATATTTTTTTTTCATTCGTAGTCTTAAGACCGGGACGAGCTAATCTCTGTCCTTAAGACAATTATGCTCCAGCAGTACCCACGGTTTAGCACTTGTCTCCCAGGATAACCCAATTACCTGTTGTTTGGAGGATTTTGCATCACTAAACAAAAACAATTTATAAAACCCTAACCTATATGCAAACTAACTCCTAACCGACCGAATATCGGGTAATTGCTAGTAAAGCGTAATGAGTAAGGGGTCGATCCACAGGGAATTGGGCTGTTGAATCTAATTTTATTAATTCCTCTAAATTATCACTCAAGAAAACAAATAAAGGAAAAACAAACATAGAACAAATAAGATAAATCTAAGCTAAGAACAATAAAAACGACCTAAGCTAAAGATACATGGGATCAAACAGAATACAAACTAAGTGATCTCAATCCTAGTTCATCTCATGATTTTAATTCAAATTGTGGTTTCACTTTTACACGAGATACAAATTCCTAATCTCTTAGTGAATCCGTTTCTCAAGCTATGAATTCCTAATTCCTTAGTGAATTCAATTATCGATCTCTCCTCTTCCGAATGTTGAGACCAATATTCCATACAAAAGCGAAGGTGTAGATTCAAGTTAACTCTCGTATTTTAGAATCTAACAACCTAGATAATTAACCGATTAACTTGTCACGAATTAACGATTAAAGATCCTATCTTTCTATGGTGATCTAGCCTAACAACGATTCTCATCACGTTAGACAACGATTAGTAACCGATCTCTCGATCTAGTCACACATAGCATCATAATTCATGGAAAGATACAAGATAAATTAAAGATCATAAAAATAAACTAGAGATTGAATAAATTAAAAGAGATTAAACTCACATAGTTTATACAAGGGTTGATCTTCAAGCATCAACGATGAAAAAAAAAAAGCGAAAAAAGACATCCTAATCTAACCCGGATCACCCGAGCACAAGGCTCGGGTGATCGACTGAAAAACCCCTCGTGTGCGGCTGCCTCTTTTTTTTAGGTGAATGGTAGTGTGTGTGTTTTTTTTTGTGGTGATGGAGGTGTGTGTATATAATGGGAGGTGTATAAGGGAGGTAGCATTTGAGGGAGGTGAGAAGTTGGTTAGAAGTTTGTTAGGATGTAATGATGAGTTTGTTAGTTTGTTAGGATATGGTGGGTAGGAGATGGTGGGTAGGGGTGATGAGTCATGCAAGAGTTAGTTACAAGCATGTGGAGTTTGTTGGGGAGGAATCTTTGCCATCATTGAAGGTAACATGCAAGGAAATGAGCCAAATATCTCCCAATTCGTCCAAATTTCAGCTGTTTGGAAGAAAAAATCATAACTTGAGTTGTAGACCTCCGATTGACGTGATTCAAAATGCGTTCGAAAGCTCATTTCAGTATCTACAACTTTCATCAAGACCTCGTCCCCTGAAAATGCCTCTAAGTCGGGTCAAATTTCCATCGAAAACAGGTTACGGTAGAAGTGCGTTGGAAAATATTGATCCGTTGATCTCGTAAACTCGTGGCATCTTCTTCTCTTCCTCAAAAATCCATCTTTTAGGACTCAAAACATGTTGTCACATGGGATATTTTGAAAGCCTTAATCACCAAGTGTGGTGATCAAAATATCAAGGATATTTATTTTGTGATCAAATAAATATCTAGGGAATATCTTGGAATATTCGAGAAAATATCCAAGATATTTATTTTTGCAAGCTAAGCACATGGGGTGATCATTCAAGCCTTGGGCGCCCGTCCACTTCCTCGGGCGCCCGTCCGGTAAGTTTCTGAACTCTCTACGATCGATTTACGCTCCAGTGGGCGCTTGATTCACTTCTTTGGGCCTTGATCCAAATTAAGATCACAAACTTGATTTCTTTCCTTAATCTTCCAATCTTCCATAAATCTCTTTAGCTCTTTCCAACTTCGAATTTAGCTCTCTAAAATCATCTTTTCCATCATCAATGAGTATCTACAAGAGGATCAAACATACCAAAGCGTAACATAATTCCAAAATAATATAAATTCATCATTTAAGCACATAATTCGTTACGTTTTGCAATTTAACTCTTAAAAACATCATTTACTCAATATTTCAATATAACGCTCGATTTCTATGGAAAACATCCATATATGGGGGAAATTGATAGAAAATATATCGTTAAAAATCATACAATTTGACCCTAAACACCTGTTCAGAATTGAGGTACTTCAGCTTTTGAACTCAACGAACTCTTGGTGCTTCAGAATCTCTTCAACAAAAAACAAACTACCTTACTATATGAGATGGAAAAAGTATTATTTGGAAAAACTTGTGTTATGACATTTCCACCAAAGAGGGTTTATATAGGTGGAAAAAGTAACTCCCACTCTTAAGGTCTTTAACTCTCAATAATGACCACTACTATTCACTTATGGCACTAAGTAAAAGTTAAGGCCACTAACTCATGTTTTATGGCGGTAAGGGTATGGACATAAATGGACATTTTCTCCAACAATCCCCACAAAATGGACATTAATGCAAATGCGAGACCACAAGAGATTCGACGAAAAATATTGCATCGGAGAGGTAGCTTACGGCATTGAACTGCCTTAGTGAAATACTATCGGATCTACTCGGCTAATCGATGAACTATGTCTTGAACCGTTCGACCTTTAATGTAAAACCAAACAATAGTACTCGCACAATATTTCCCTTAACACGTATTGGTTCTCATAGTTGTGCTCATTTTGGCCATGAAACACCCTGGTTTGAAAAGTGCGTTAGAGATTTCAAGCCACTGAATTCTCACAGAAGCGGTCCCACTTCACACTTACATAGGTGACCTCCTATCAAGAGTATTCTGCCATACCCTACTCGAATTTAATCAAGCTATAGGAATCATTAAAAGTTTTCACTTATCCTTACACACCTGACAGATAACACTTTTATTCATAGAATGGGTAAATGTTCAATGAACATTCATAACTTAGTTGTCCCTTTGAACCATGATCTTGGGATCTCCAGTCAACATGGTGGGATTACGATTACAAAGTTTACATAAGTAATTGGCTTGATCCCATTCCGTATGTCAATTTTGACATTTGATCTCTAGAGTAAACCTTTTGTTAAGCGGATCCATGAAGATTGTCCTTCGATTTAACAAAATCGACGGAAATCACATCGTTAGAGATCAGTTGTTTAATGGTATTATGTCTACGACGAATAAGTCTTGACTTACCATTGTACATACTATTTTGTACCCGTCTTATAGCCGACTGACTATCGCTATGTATGCTTATAAGAGCAATAGGCTTAGTCCAGCATGTAATATCCTCGAGGAAATTACGAAGCCATTCTGCTTCTTCTCCTGCCTTGTCCAATGCAATGAACTCAGCTTCCATAGTGGAACAAGCAATGCAAGTTTGCTTTGTGGATTTCCATGACACAACAACACCACCAATAGTGAATACATATCCACTTGTGGACTTTGATTCTTTCGAGTCAGATATCCAAATTGCATCACAGTATCCTTCTAACACTGCTGGATATCTCGTGTACCGTAATCCAAGATTCAATGTGAATTTTAAGTACCTCAGTACTCTATTCAATGCTTTCCAATGATCCTCACTTGGATTACTTGTAAATCTGCTCAGTTTATTTACAGCACATGCTAAGTCTGGTCTAGTACAATTGGTTATGTACATCAGACAGCCTATGATTTGTGAATATTTTAACTGAGACACAGGTTCTCCTTTATTTTTGACTAAGTGCATAGTCAGTAAATAGGAGTTTTTATCGGACTTTCATTAAATACGTTAAATCTTTTTAGAACAGACTCAACATAATGAGACTGTGACAATGCAAGTCCATCCGACATTCTAGAGATTTTAATCCACAAAATTACATCTGCAACTCCCATATCCTTCATATCGAAGTTTCTTGTAACATCTTCTTAGTGTTTATGATTATATCATGAGTACTACCCATGATTAACATGTCATCAACATATAGACATACTGTCACAAAGGAATTAGAAGTGTTATTGACATAAACACATTTATCGCACTCGTTAATTTTAAACCCATTTGATAACATCGTTTGATCAAATTTTTGATGCCATTGTTTTGGCGCTTGCTTAAGCCCATACAATGACTTAACGAGTCGACATACTTTGTGTTCTTGACCTGGAACCACATAACCCTCGGGTTGTTCCATATAGATTTCTTCTTCCAATTCACCATTTAAGAAAGCAGTCTTTACATCCATTTGATGTATTTCTAGATTATTTACCGCAGCAATTGCGATAAGAACTCGTAGACGTGATCCGAGTAACCGGTGAATATGTATCGAAGAAGTCAAGACCTTCTTTTGGACGATAACCTTTAGCTACCAGTCTGGCCTTATATTTATCGATCGATCCATCAGCCTTGAATTTTTTTCTTAAAAATCCACTTACAACCGAGAGGTTTATGTCCTTGTAGGATATTTACTAATTCCCAAGTATGATTTTGCATAATGGAATCGATTTCACTATTGATTGCTTCTTTCCGAGGCGCGCTCGGATTTGACATAACTGAGCATATGTACTTGGTTCGTTTTCTACCATATAGGTGAAAAAATCGGGACCGAAAGGCGTTGAAGTCCTTGCCCGTTTACTCCTACGAGGTTCTGGACCCTCGGTTTACGAGTAGTTTCACTTGTTTGGTTCATGTGGCGCTTATTTAAGCTTGTGTTTTCTTGACTTCTTTCTTTACATGGAAATACATCCTCAAAAATACTGAAATTTCTTGATTCCATGATTGTATTCACGTGAACACCCAGTTGTCGATTTATGCACTAGAAATCTATGTTCACTCTTTATTATTTGCATAACCGATAAATATACAATCTATCGTTTTAGGCCCAATTTTGATTTGTTTAGGTTTAGGCACTTCGACCTTTGCTAAACACCCCCACACTTTCAAGTAATTGTAGCTAGGCTTGTAGCCTTTCCATAACTCGTAGGGTGTTTTATCCATTTTTTAGACAAAACTTTATTAAGAATGACATTGCCGGAAAGTATCGCTTCCCCCCACAAGTTCTGAGGTAAACCTGAACTTATCAACATAGCATTCATCATCTCCTTAAGAGTACGATTTTTGCGTTCAGCAATACCATTTGATTGAGGTGCATAAGGTGTAGTCATTTGATGGATAATACCAGAGTCTGAACATACTTCATTAAACGGTGCCTCATATTCACCACCTCTATCACTACGAACCTTCTTGATTCGTTTCCTAAGTTGATTCTCGACTTCAGTCTTATAGTTTTTAAAAGCCTCAAGTGTCTCATCTTTGCTTCTTAGCAAATAGACATAACAGTATCTTGTACAATCATCGATAAAAGTTACAAAGTATTTTTTACCGCCTCTCGTTTGTACAAATTTTAAATCACACAAGTCTGTATGAATTAAATCTAATGGTTCGGTGTTTCTTTCCACGGAAGGAAAAGGTGCCTTAGTCATTTTAGCTTCGACACATATATGGCATTTTTCATTATTATTAAATTTTAAATTAGGTAATAAATCTAAGTTCATCATCCGTCGAATTGATTTATTATTTACGTGTCCCAATCTATTGTGCCATAAGCAAGAAGTCTCAATCAAGTAAGCGGAAGAGGATGCAATTTTATTAGCCTCATTGGGCACAACATTCTTTGGCATAATTGTCATTACATTAAGCTTAAACATACCCTCGGTGGAATAACCCTACCGAAAACACACCATTCTTGGTCAAAATGACCTTATCGAACCAAAATTCAAACTGAAACCAGACCTTGTTCAATTTGTCACGAAAAATGAGATTCTACGAATCTCGGGAACATCTGACACATCATTCGAGTCGACTTTCTTTCCTGAAGTCATCTTCAGAATCACTGTCCCTGACCCAGCAATTGGAGAAGTTGATAAATTCCCCATCCACAGTTTGTCCTTTGTGCTAGCCTTGTAAGTTGAAAACACAGCCCGGTCAGCACAAACATGTCTTGTGGCTCCAGTGTCCACAAACCATTGCCTTGGATTCCTCACAAAGTTACATTCTGACACCATAGCGCAGAACATTTCCTCATCACCATCAGTTTCAACCAGATGTGCCCTTGGCTGAATTGGCTTCTTTGAACAGCACTCAGCAGCACGGTGCCCAAACTTTCCACAATTATTCTGATTGCCATTGAACTTGTACACATGATGTGGTTTCTTGTAAGATTCAGCATTTTTCTTGGAAGATTGACCAGATTTCTTCCTTTTACGATTCTTTACCTCGGCAACATGAGCTTTGGCACATCCAACTGCACACAATGATTTTCTTTGGAGCCCTTATTGTCCTCCTCTATCACGGAGTCGGACAATCGGATCCTCCATTGACATTCGCTTTAAACTTGTGTTTGAGATAACTCTTATACTCCCTCCAAGATTCAGGAAGTTTCTCAATCACACAGGCTACTTGAAAATTCTCACTTATCATCATATCTTCTTCTAAAATTTTGGATATAATGATTTGTAATTCCTCAACTTGTTTAATAACAGTTTTGGAATCGACCATCTTATAGTCTAGAAATTTACCCACTATAAATTTCTTAGCGCCTGTATCTTCAGTTTTATAATTTTTCTCTAATGCAAGCCACAGTGTTTTTGCACTTTCATACATAGAATAAACACCATACACACTATTATCTACGCAATTCAAAATATAATTTTTGCATAGAAAATCACTATGCTTCCAACTCTCTACAGCCAGCAACACCCTGTGCTCAGTGTTTTCAGGAGGCACAACTGGTTTCTCTTCAGTGAGCATCCTTGCTAGTCCAAGTGTAGTGAGATAGAACAACATCTTCTGCTGCCAACGCTTGAAATTTAGGCCATTGAACTTTTCTGGTTTCTCTCCATGAGAAGTATGAGAAGTACCAGCAATGGTAACAACAGGGTGTGTCACAGCAAACACATTAGCATCCAAAAGTGGATTCAGATTTGTGGTTGATGTGGTTCCAATAGTAGTTGTCACAGACGCATCAGTGACTCCAGTCATTTCTGTTCATAATTGAAACAGAAGATCAACAACACAACTGAGTCGTTTTTGCCAAAAAAAACGAGACAAAAAAGCAGAAAATCATTTTTGCCAGAAAACGATAAAAAAGGAAGATGGACCGGTTTTTACCAAAAACCAATACAAAAAAAAAACGGACCGGTTTTACCAGAAACCAATACCAAAAAGGAAGATGGACCGGTTTTTACAAAAAAAAACGAATACCAAAAAAAAGGACCGGTTTTACCAGAAACCGATACCAAAAAGGAGAATGGACCGGTTTTTACAAAAAAAAAAAAAAAAAAAAAAAAAAAAAAAAAAAAAAACCAATACCAAAAAAAGAAAGGACCGGTTTTACCAGAAACCGATACCAAAAAGGAGAAAGGACCGGTTTTTACAAAAAAAAAACCAATACCAAAAAAAAGAAAGGACCGGTTTTACCAGAAATCGATACCAAAAAAGGAGACACCGACCAACTGAGTATCACAGATGATACTCAGAACGAACAGAAAAAATAAAAAGTTCAGCAAGCGGTGATCGAATTTATTTTTATTTACAAGAAAGATATACTTTTAGAGCAAAGAGGCTCAAAAAGAATTGTCTTAAGATTGTTATACCCAAAGTATTACAATGCGAAAGTAAAAAAAAATAAAGAACAGAAAAGATGAAGAACAATTTTATTATATTCTGGACTGACACAAACAGAAAGAAAAAACAGAAGAAAAACAACATGGATATGTAACCGCGACGAGCTAATCTATGTCTTTAAGACAATTATGCTCCGGCAGTACCCACGGCTTACCACTTGTCTCCCAGGATAACTCAATTACCTGTTCAGAATTGAGGTACTTCAGCTTCTGAACTCAACGAACTCTTGGCGCTTCAGAATCTCTTCAACAAAAAACAAACTACCTTACTATATGAGATGGAAAAGTATTATTTGGAAAAACTTGTGTTGTGACTTTTCCACCAAAGAGGGTTTATATAGGTGGAAAAAGTAACTCCCACTCCTAAGGTCTTTAACTCTCAATAATAACCACTACTATTCACTTATGGCACTAAGTAAAAGTTAAGGCCACTAACTCATGTTTTTATGGCAACTAAGAGTATGGACATAAATGGACATTTTCTCCAACACTTTTTCGATTGTGATGAAGCCCGGAAAGTCGATACCCACCTTGTGACAACGATTCGGGTGAATAATCTTGTTCCTTTGGGGGCGTCCAATAAGATTGGAATGATACAGGAAATGAATAATATTTTTTCCCCTTGGACTTGAAGGCTTCATTTTGATCATTTGTTACTACTGGTTAGGTTATATATATACTCTTTAATTAAGACAATTTTGTACATGTGAAACAACAACATTAGGTGATTAAGTTTTATTTCATTTTTTTTCCTTCGTTCTCTTGTAAACTTGCAGAGTTAAGCTATGTAGAATGGTGGAGGTCGGAATGCACCTCACCACGTGTCATCACCATAGTTGCTAAGCATTTAATGAAGCTATGATATTGAGGGCCCTGAGCCCCACTTTAAGCCTAAGGGCAAATATGAACACCAGGTCGGGGATCGGCTTGGCTCGCTTCTCAGTCCACCGCAGGCCGGTCAGGGCGTAGCGGAGCAGGGTCAGCGCAGTTAGGGTCACGGTGACCTTGGAGGATCGATGCAAGTAGACCAGAGCTACCCCTTTTATTTAGTCCACGTGTGTATATTTTAGATAAATATGGATAGAGTCCTTAGTCATAAAGACTATGATCCTAAATTCATAATACTATGATTATCTCTTAAAAGCAAGGGATTGACACGGTTTAATCCTTTACTTGAGGGATACGAAAATAGAGTCCAACATGGACACGATACAGGCATGCCTAGGCCACAAAGCTCTCTATATAAACGATCTCAAGAACTACGAAGAGATTTGATTCCTGACTGATACACAAGATACGTAGGCAACTTGGGATTACACAATCTCAGACTCAGTCTAGAAACACCCAAATCACCCCCTCGTTTCATATTGTTTCTGGTTTTTGGATCTTCATTAGTTGTCACTAGAAAATACGGCCCAAATTATCAATTGACGAGATCCAACACCGTCAATGGGCGCTAGAAGGAGGGCTCCTACTGACAATTTACGCAAAGATCAAAGGTTACAATGATGAAAACACACAAACAAACAGCATAAAATGCCCACGGTGGCCACAATACCAAGGGTGGAGAAACAACAGCCACTCACCGAAATCTAGGTCCAACAATCTAAAAGAATTGGATCTAATCCAACCCAACAAGCATTATTTATGGATACAGTTATTTGGAAAGCCACTCTCCATGCAGCCAATTAGGATGAAGACTCTGAAGAAGATGCACCGGAGAACATGCAGATTACTACAATCAATACTATATCAAGAGGCCCAAACATCCCATCTCTGAACACGGTAGGGGGCAGCGGCAGGTCTTCTGGCCTTCCGACGTCCAATAAAAAACAATGGTTTTCTGGAGAAGTGACCTATGGCCTAAGAGATTCGCTCCCCTTAGTTGCAAACAACGAAGGATTGGTGATTGAAGCAGTGGTGAATTGAAACTTGGTAAAGCGGATCTGTGTGGATACTAGAAGTGCAGTGAATGTACTCTACTACTCTGCCTTCCAATCCATGAAACTAGAGGATACAGAGCTGGAAACCACCTCCGCTTCATTGTTCGGCTTTGCCGGACCCCTAGTTCATCCCATGAGGATGATCAGGCTAGCCACAACGTTTTGCCAAGGACCAAAGGGCGGGACCCTTACGATAAATTATGTCATCGTCAAATCCCCATCTGCTTACAACATCATAATAGGGAGACTATCTTTGATCAATCTCTGAGCTATAATTTCCCCAGCTCATGTCAGCATGAAGTTTCCCACCATCGAAGGTCGGTGGAAATCAAAGTTGACGTGGGAGCAGCCAGGAGCTTTTACACGGACAATGTCAATGGAAATGCAAAGGTACAATAGGTTCTTGTTGAAGAATTACTTCCAGAAGATGTAGAAACCTTGTCCTCGGAAGACAAGGTTGAGAACGTCAGCCTCTAGGAAGATAAGGCCGACTTAACGGTAACAATCGGCACCTGGATCCCAGATCGGCATAAGAAGCTACTCATCGACCTTCATAAAAATTCAGGGATGTATTCGCATGGAAGACCGAGGATATGCCAGGTCTTGCCCCAGACATAGCTTTACGCATATTAAATGTAGATCCGCATAGGAAACCGGTTCGGCAAAAGAAGAGACACTTCGCTCAGGAGAGAATAATTGTGATTGAGAAGGAGGTAACAAAGTTACTTCAAGCAAATATCATTGGGAAGTTGTGTATCCAGACTGGTTGGCAAACCCGGTCTTGGTCCAGAAACCGGATGAAAGCTGGAGGATGTATGTGGACTTCACCGGCCTCTACAAAGCATGTCCTAAAGACTGTTACGCCTTGCCAAAGATCGATAGACTTGTTGATTGCACAATGAATTTTGAGGTGTTCGCTTTTTTATATGCGTATAAGGGGTATAACCAGATCGCTCTCGAGCTGAACTTCGCAGAACAAACTCGGCTAGGTTTGCAATGGACAAACTAATTGTCTGCGGGACATACATCTAAGCTCTGCAGGTCGGACTCAGTCAAAATTAATTAGTCTGCATGACGGACACGTTGAGCATCGCAGGACGAATTTAGCGATACATTTTAGCGTTGAGCTATGCAGTTCGGACTCAACCCTGAGCTCTGCAGGTCAAACTCAGTAAGTTTGCAAAGGACAAACTAATTAAGTCTGCAAGACAGACAACCTGAGCTCCGTAGATTGGACTCAGTCAAAAATAATTAAGTCAACAGGACAAACAATCAGAGTTCTGCATGTCAGAATCAGTAAAAAAATGATTGTCTGAAATACACACAACTTGAGCTACGCAGGTCGGACTCAGTCAAAAAGAATTCAGACAACCTGAGCTCTGCAGACCGGGCTCAGTCAAAAATGATTAAGCCTGCAGGACAGACAATAATTTGCAAAGCTCAAAAGCAAGTAAGAAGCCGCAAACTATTCTAAGTATGCCACCCAAAGCACAAGTCATGGCTTGGCTACTAAGAGGGCACATGATATCCCACCGCAGATCAAAATCAAAATACTCAAAATACACTGAAAGTAAAAACAAGGGTAAGAAAACTCACAAGATTTAGAAAAAGATTATATATATTAATGATCATTGTACGTTTTAAAATTTTCGTAAAACAAACAAATACAAGTATAAAAGCTAAGAAGCATCAGAGCCTAAATCCTGACCAGACTCTGCAGTAGGAGTAGCACTAGATGAAGGCAAAATAGTTTGAGGGACGTATGTAGAAGGCCTAGTCATAGTAGCAGGTCGGACAGTAGCAGGGCGGGAATACTTTGACACAATGTCTATCTCCTCCTGGAACTCCTTCAAGCGAGAAGAGTAAATTGTGTCCTTACCAGGATTATATAGTTTCTTGTTCTTCGTCTCGGTAACCGAAAGAGTAGAAAATTGGGCCCTGCAATCCTCAACCCCAAGGTATAATCGCTTTGACCACGGGGTGGCGAGAAATGAAAGGGCTTGGACAAAGTCCGCAGAGGCCTCATAGTCCAGAAAAGCCCGGGCAGAAGCCTCTTGGATATGGTCTGGGTAAGCCTGGACCACCGCTTCCATCTCAGTCACCTCTAATCGGAGCTTCGTGACGAGCTCTCCCAGCTCAGTCTCATTTTCTAGATGCTTGTCCATAGCCTCTTGAAGACGGAAAACGTAATTGGACTTCAGTGCCTGCAGCTCGGCAGCCTGAGCCCTCATTTGATCCTTAAGGTCATTGACCTCATTGTATTTAGCCTTTAGGCTATCTTCACGGTCGGAGGCTCTCTCCTTCATATCTGGGATCTTCTTCTCGTATTTCATGGCGTAGTTAATGTACGCAGAAAGACGCTAAATACCTCTCGACCAACCATGGTCCCCTGTAAAAACGAGGTGTTAGACTCAAAGCCGCATGGCAAACAGAATGGTGAAAAGAAAACTTAAGTATTTCATGGCCTTGAGGCCAGCTGCAGATAGATCCAGGTCTGGCATTGCACGAAGTTCAGCCTGCTCAATATCAGTTTCTTCTTCCATCTCACCCTGGTCAGCAGGAGTGGGTGAGGAGTCCACCAGGGCACCAGATTTATGCTTATTTATTGGCCTCTCCGTGGGATTGACCTCGGTCAGCGTAACTCTACTCCTTCTGAGAGGCATTTCATCTTCCTCCAATGCGATCTCGCCTTTAGAGTTGAGGCTCCAACAAGGAAGAGAGCCATTTCCCTCCTAAAATCGGAGTTTACAACACATCTTCATCCTCATGCATGGACAATATCCGGGCAGTAGCTATATTCAAGAAAGATCCTACATCTCGTATGGAATGATCTCAACATGATCCCCAGTATGAGTCCCTGCATCGGACGCACTCTGGTTGGTTTTCTGTTGCGTCCCCTCCGTTCCAGCAGCATCTAGGAGATCGGTAAAGGTACTCACTGTAAAATGAAAAAAACCAAGATGAGTCATTGATCTAAGAGTCGTCAAACTAAAAGAAGAACGTGAATACAAGGCCCTTACACGCAGCCCGGTTTTCGGCAGTAAGAGGTATGTAAGGATCGGGTCTGGCCTTGTGATGTGATTCCTGTTGGAATCAGATCTGATGTTTTGCCCAAGAAGTAACTAATGGGAACAATGACGATCTAATGATCCTAGACCTAGTTATCCAACTAAATCGTAGGCAGAGAACGCCCAACAATCGCTCACAATGCTGGTAAATCCTCAAAGACTTGAACTTTTTGGGGTGGTAGTGGAAAAGTTGACAGATAAGCCATCCTTACTGCCACACACGAGGGTTGCGCTCGTTGCGGGACTTAACCCAACATTCTACGACGAAGAAAATTCTCACTCGCAAGTGATATTCAAGCCTTATGACTTGGTTGAGTAAAACTCAATAATTTGGTTTCTCATATAATAATGGTGTGTAGAATGAGAAGCTAGTGTTTGCCTTATATAGGCTTACAATCAAAAGAACTAGAAGTAAGAAAACAATGTAGGATAATTCTAACCTAGCAACTATGCAACATGCGCCCCAAAGGTGGGCTTACCTAGCCTACTTAGGCCCAATGACCTTTATTAGATAATAATTAAACAAAAGCTGAATAATCAAAATAAAATAAGTCCGACACTTAATCAATTTCGAATATAATCTTCTTGGCGTCCAACGGCACTAAGGAGTGTCACTACTGGCGCCTCAGTCTTCTCCACGGCCTCTCCGAACTCCGAATAAGTCTTTATCACCAGGTTGTTCATAGCTTCTCTTAATCGCTTCCTTTGGAGCCTTGTTATTGGCCCATCTAGAACTACCAGATGATCCACGGGCTGCATAGGTGCCAATGGGTCGGGAATGTCATCATGGATCACATCATTCCCTCCCGGTTGCGAAGGATCTGTCCTTAGATCGTAGGGGTTGTCAAAAGGCATCAAATTAGAGACGTTGATATGATGGTGCCAGAGACGCCCCACTCAGGTGGAATAACAACCTTATAGGCATTGTCGTTGACGCGCTCTAGCACTTCAAAAGGACCCTCACCATGAAGATGTAACTTAGATTTCCGGTGCTTGAGAAACCTAATTTTGCGAAAGTGCAGCCACACCCAAGCCCCGGGTGCCAAGATAACTTCCTTGCTCCTCTTGTTTGCTTGCTTCATATATCGAGCCGTTGCATTCTCCACATGACGCCGAGCATCTGCGTGCAACTCCTTGGCCAAGTCCGATTTCTGCTCACCATCCAAGCTAGCATGCATACCTGCGGGAAAAGGAGCAAAAGAAAAAGGTGTTTCTGGGTTTAACCCATAGACGACCTCAAAGAGGGTAAAACGAGTAGCAGAATGTTTACAATGATTATAAGCAAACTCAACATACGGAAAACAATTTTCCCAATTTTTCAAATTTTTCTGGACCACTACACGAAGTAATTGACCCAAAACTCTATTAACCACCTCAGTTTGACCATCCCTTTGGGGATGATAAGCAATAGAAAACAACAATTGAGTACCCAAACGTTGCCAAAGAACTCTCCAAAAATGACTTATAAATTTCACATCACGATCACTCACAATAGTATGTGGTACCCCATGCAAACGAACAATTTCCTTAAAGAACAAATCAGCAATATTAGATGCATCATTCGTTTTATTACATGCAATGAAGTGAGCCATCTTAGAAAAACGATCCACCACAACAAATACGGCATCCTTACCACTCGCTGAACGAGGCAAACCCAACACAAAGTCCATAGATAAATCAGTCCAAGGGGACGTGGGAATAGGGAGTGGTGTGTACAAACCGTGGGGGGCGGACTTAGACTTAGCCGATTTGCACACAAGACAAGCATAACATATACGTGTAACATCAACTCTCATTTTAGGCCAAAAGAAATGTGACTTAAGCATGTCTAAGGTTTTAGTAACACCGAAATGACCCATAAGGCTACCACCATGTGCCTCCCTAACCAGCAATTCACGCAAGGAACTTTTGGGAATGCAAATAACATTATCACAAAACAAAAAGCCCTCATGCCTATAAAAATGGCCATCGGCCGCATGCTCAGTTTTCGCAAATGTCTCACCAAAATCAGGATCTAAAGCATACAATTCCTTAATAAATTCAAAACCAAGAAATTTAGTTTGCATGGTAGTAATCAAAAGTGTATCTACGAGATTATGCATCAGCTACCACGTTATCCAGGCCTTTTTTTGTATTTAATCACATAAGGAAAAGATTAATTGAATTCCATCCAACGAACATGTCGCTTACTCAACTTACCCTGGCCTTTAAGATACTTAAGGGACTCGTGATCAGTGTGTATAACAAATTCCCTAGGTCAAAGATAATGTTGCCAAGTTTGAAGACATCTAACCAAAGCATACAACTCATTATCATAAGTGGCATAATTCAAATTAGCACATTTCAATTCCTTACTAAAATATGCAATTGGTCTAGACTCTTGAATCAAAACACCACCAATACCCACACCCGATGCGTCACATTCAAGTTCAAAAGGTTTATCAAAATCAGGCAAAGCAAGAATGGGGGCAGAAATTAAACGAGCTTTAAGACATTCGAAAGCTTCCCTTTGCTTCGGGCCCCACTGCCAAGGAACATTCTTCTTCACCAACTCATTTAGGGGTGCGGCCAAGGTGCTGAAATCCTTGACAAATCGCCTATAAAACCCCGTAAGGCCATGAAAACTACGAACCTCTACACAATTTGTCGGTTCAGGCCATTCTTCATCCGCTTTGATCTTCTCTCTATCGACCTCAACAACCTGTGAACTCACAACAAAGCCAAGAAACACAACTCTATCCAAGCAAAACGAACACTTCTTAAGGTTAGCATACAATTTTACTTCCCTAAGAGTTTCCAAAACAGCCCGTAAGTGGCTCATATGTTGTTCCATGTCATGGCTGTAAATTAGGATGTCATCAAAATAAACGACCACAAACTTACCAATAAACTCTCTAAGCACCTCATTCATTAACCTCATAAAAGTACTAGGTGCATTAGTTAAACCAAAAGGCATGACAAGCCACTCATATAGCCCAAATTTAGTTTCAAAAGCAGTTTTCCACTCGTCACCCTCACGAATCCTCACTTGATGATAGCCACTTTTCAAATCGATTTTAGTAAAATTTTAGCACCACACAATTCATCCAACATATCATCTAAACGAGGAATAGGATAGCGATACCTTACAGTGATTTGATTTATTGCTCGACAATCAGTGCACATTCGCTATTCACCGTCTTTCTTGGGGACAATGATTACTAGAACCGCGCAAGGACTCATAGATTCTTGAATTTTACCTTTCTCCAACAGCTCTATCACTTGCCTTTGGATTTCTTTAGTTTCTTCTGGATTAGAATGATAGGCTGGGCGGTTAGGCAACACTGCTCCGGGAATAAAGTCTATGTGATGCTCCACGCCACGTAATGGTGGCAATCCACTTGGTTTCTCCTTGGGAAAGACATCAATAAATTCCTGCAAAAGAGACACAACAACACTAGGAAGGGAATCCGTGAGTTCTGAAACGGATAGAAAACATGGGGAAGGGATGGGGGCACGGCCTCTTTGTAAATAAAGAGGAGAGGTGCGTTTCCAGCCTCAATGGCCTTGCAAACCTCATTAGTCTTCGCATAGAAACTACCTCTGACTTTGGCCTCCTTTTGCTTTTCAACTTTAGAAACACCCTCACTAATAATGGCACCCTCCCTTGCCTTTAACTTTTCGACTTTGTTTTTCCCCTCATATGGTATAAGAGCTCCCTCCCTCATATTTTTATTTTCAACATTTCTTTTACCCTCCTCTCGAATCAGACTACCCTTTTGGTTTTTCTCTCCCGTCGCTTTTTCTTTACTTTTCAACTGTATAACTCCCTCGTTTTTTTTTTCTTTTTGCTAACAAGTTGCAGCAATGCGGAGTTGATCCTTGTGTGCTTCCTCGGAGGACAAAGCTACGAATGTAAAATTCTTCCCCTTAAACTTTAAGATGTACCTGTTTAAGTAACCATCATATGTGACACGTCAATCAAACTGCCATGGATGCCCTAATAAGAGGTGACTTACATGCATAGGGACAACATCACATAATACATCATCTTCAAGCTTGCCAAGGCTAAAAGAAATAAGTGCTTGACGGTGTACTCGAACATCTCCCACATCATTAAGCCACTGTAAATTATATGGACGGGGATGTGGGGTAGTAGGAATGGATAATAGCGACACCAAATCAGCACTCACCACGTTTGTGCAACTACCCAGGTCTATTTTCATCGAACAAAGCTTGCCACCTATCAAACACCGCGTGTGGAATATATTTTCCTTCTGATCATTATTCTCCACCTTCACCACACTACTCAAAGCTCTTTTAAGAATATACACCTCACCACCAGGTGCGTGCACCGATTCTTCTCCTTCTTTCTTCTCCCATTCGGCCTATTCCTCCTCCTCGGAAGCCGACTCAAACTCATTCGCAACCGACTCACCAACCAACATTATTCATCGTTTAGAAAGGCATTAGGACTGAATATGCCCCATTCCACAACACGTGTGGCATTGAATTTCATGGGTAGGCTTTGGTGGCAACGGTGCAACTTTTTCCTTATCATCTACCCTCGGCTTGTAAGTTGCTTGGGGTAAAATAGTGGGCTGTTTTTGTGCATTTGGTGCGTAAGTAGAGGCTGTTTGAGGGTATTTAGAGCTGTCCCCTCTATATGGAAAAGTGCGCAAAGTAGAAGTGTTACCTCCTGAAAATTTAGCTTGGGTAGCTCGTTGTCATTTTAGTTGACTTTCAATGGTCAAAGCCGCATGTAACATCTTTTCCAACGTTGAACAACTCTTGACTTCAACCGGATTTGCAATATCCAAGCGTAGCCCTGTTAAGAAATATTGCATAGTAACCTCCTCTCATTCTTCGAGGTAGGACTTTGCAAGTAATGTAACCAAATCGTGATAGAAAGCATCGACGGAGCAATCGCCTTGTGTAATAGTTTGTAAGCGACGATATAAATCATGAAAGCATGAGGCAGGGACAAACCGTTTCCGCACCGCCACTTTAAATTCTTCCCACGTACTAACATGCCGAAGGCGCTGAAGCCTCCGTGAATTAGTCCAAACCATCGCATAACCGGTAAATTCAAGCTTAGCAAGGCTTCATTTCTTCGCCTCAGAGTAGTTATTGCAAGCAAAAATTAGTTCGAGTTTGTTCTCCCACTCAATATACGCATCAGGATCACTTGCCCCACAGAACGACAGCAATTTCATCTTAACTTGCCTCGTGTTATTATCAACCGCGTCATCTGCTACGTCTCCATAATCAGCCTCCACGGGAGCCACATACTCCTCATACGCCTGGTTTCTTCCACCTCCTCTACCTCTACCACCTCTATCTCCTCTACCTGCTCTACCTCATCTATCACCTCTACCGCCTCTACCCCCTCCGCCATCACCTCGGTTTGCAACAGCCAACAAGGTAGCAAGTGCCTCACGAATTTCAAGTATATCCTCACGTAAAGGTGTCATTGCCGCATGTAAGGCATCATCTACCTCATGTTTCACTTCTTCGAACTGTCGTGTCAATTCAGCGTTCTGAGTCTCAACCTGCTCCCTTAATCGTGCCTCCACAATTTCATTTACCTCCTCAACAACTAAACCACGACCAACCATGTTGCCTCACTATCACTCGTGTTTACACTCCCCTCTTTCTAAGTCGTATAAAGCACCCTTGTCAAACGAACCAGAAGAGCAAGCGAAAGTAAACAGCAATCAAAACCGACTCTCTAGAAAGGACACTAGGTTTTCAGACCGAGAATAGATTGAAAGGTATGGGAATGAGTGGGATAATGTGTGAAAAGTTGCTAAATGTGATTATTAAAGACAAGAGAGGAAATGTCTCAAAAGACGGAATGAAATTGGATGACCGCAATATTTCACGGGTGTGAAAAATTTCACACCTAGGTGTGATATTCTCGTATTTATGCAGGATATATATTTTTTTTTTTTTTTTTTTTTTTGGTCTACAAAAATTTCACATGTGTGAAAATTTTCACATCAGGATGTGAAGCTCACGTCCAAAATGCGGCCTTTTCTTCTTTTTTTTTTTTTTTTTTTGCTGAAACCTTTTGAATAAATAAAAGAAAAAGAATTAGATCAAATCGTTATTTTTCATTTGGTGCTCACAGCCGTAATGAATAAATAAACTAAGCTAGATGGAGCTTAAGCTCATCCTTGTGGTAAGCCACTAGGGCTTTCCCTGGCCTCCAGTGGGAGGTCCAGGGTTCGAATCCCCCTTCCCCCTCTTTCGGTTGTGGAAAAAAAAAAGAAAAAACTAAGTTAGGTTGGGTCAACTCAATTTTCTTTCTATTTACTCTAAAAAAGCTACGCACGAATATGAACTGAAAAGCAAAGTATAGATTTTTTTTTTTTTTTTTTTTTTTTATATAGGCAGAATTTACAGGAAGTAAGAAACAAAATAAAGGCTGAATCATTTTTTTTCGCTTTTTGACTATGATGGACTACTAATTAAGAAGACAAACAAGATCATGTCGAGATTTTTTTATTTTAATTTTTTTAAACAAGATGATGAACGAACACAGGAACAAATAAGAACAGAAAAAGATTTTTTTTTTTTTTTTTTTTTTTTTTCTTGGAATTATGGAATAAAGGAAAACAAATAAAAAATAAAATGGATATTTGCTCACCGAAGTTGCTGAGCTCTGCTAACAACTGATGTGATTCCGGTTGGAATCAGATCTGATGTTTTGCCCAGGAAGTAACTAAAGGGAACAATGACGATCTAATGATCCTAGACCTAGTTATCCAACTAAATCGTAGGCATAGAACGCCCAACAATCGCTCACAATGCTGGTAAATCCTCAAAGGGTTGAACTTTTTACGACGAAGAAAATTCTCACTCGCAAGCGATATTCAAGCCTTATGACTTGGTTGAGTAAAAGTCAATAATTTGGTTTCTCATATAATAATGGTGTGTAGAATGAAAAGCTAGTGTTTGTCTTATATAGGCTTACAATCAAAAGAACTAGAAGTAAGAAATCAATGTAGGATAATTCATACCTAGCAACTATGCAACATGCGCCCCAAAGGTGGGCTTACCTAGCCTACTTAGGCCCAACGACCTTTATTAGATAATAATTAAACAAAAGCTGAATAATCAAAATAAAATAAGTCCGACATTTAATCAATTTTGAATATAATCTTCTTGGCATCCAACAGCACTAAGGAGTGTCACTATTGGTGCCTCAATCTTCTCCACGGCCTCTCCGAACTCTGAATAAGTCTCTATCACCAGGTTGTTCATAGCTTCTTAATCGCTTCCTTTGGAGCCTTGTTATTGGCCCATCTCGAACTACCAGATGATCCACGGGCTGCATAGGTGCCAATGGGTCGGGAATGTCATCATGGATCACATCACCTTGGCTAGCTGAGCTGCCGCTATCAATTGGAAAGAAAACTCCATAACACTTATAAAGATCCTAGCATCCCGAATAGCCTCGAACTCGTTAAAGTAATCCACATCGGGTAAAACATCCTTAGGTACAAGATCTGACTTCCACCATCCTGGCGAGGTCCTCCCTCCGTCCCTAACGAAGAAGAAACGCATGTACCATCTCTTGCTCAAAGATGGTCCATCGGCAAGTATATCTTTAATGCCAGATCGGCGAGGGAAGTGGTACCATCCCTTGGATCCTTGATTATTCTTAATTTGATAAAAGAAACCCTATATAGGGGGACCGAGAAAGGAACCCCGACCATCCGGTAGAAGATGGCAAAACCGATAACGTCCCTGACACCATTGGGAGCAACTTGGGCAACCCCAATACCAAAATATTGCAACCACGACCAAGAAAATTTGGACATAATGGTAGCCTTAGCCCTCTCTTGAACTGAGCCTCGTACACAGTGAAGTATCTGGCCGGAGGTCGGGAAGCATATGGCCGGGGATCAACGGGAAGCAGTGGGTGAATACCTCTTAGTTTATTCCGTATTCATGGAAAATATTATCAATGCTGCGTTGAGCAAGAACAAAAGACACCGTGTAGCTGCCCATGATGGCCCGAGTAACCTTCTGGATTTTAAGTCTAAGGAATGAGTCGAACGTCCCGGAGGAAGGACAGGAAGACGAAGGATGACAAATGGGCTCAGGATCTATTTCAAATGGTTCAGTCCTAGGTCTTTCTACTTCGGGCTCGGATTCGATTGAAAAGAGTTATTTTATGAAAGAGCTTGAAGGGGTTGAAGACCTCATCAACAAGTCAAAATAAAAAATTAAAAAGAGGGACGGAAGCTTACTCGTATGGACACAGAATTTGAGAAGAGGACTCGCCAAATAGTGTCAGATCCTTTGGGTTAAAGCAATAATAACTGATAGGATGATTTGTGTGACAGGGGTTATAAACCCCGAGCGCGTCTTTGTGAAACCGTCCCACTTCAAGTGACGTAAGAATTGATGCCTCGAATCCCAGGACAGTTATGACAGTGTCATAACGGTCTCTTGCCACCTGGCAGGAGCAAGTCCTTAGAAGTCTACAAGTTTAGACAACCGAGCTGAGCTGCACTCTTGACAGATATTAGCTGACCTACGAAGCTCAGCTAGATCTAGGGGTTATGGTGGAGGTCGGACCGTACATCACCACGTGTCATCACCATATTTGCTAAGCATTTAATGAAGCTATGATATATAAGGCTTTGAGCCCTACTTTAAGCCTATGGTCAGATCTGAACCGCAGGTCGGGGATCAGACTGGCTCGATTCACAGTCCACAACTCCTTTGTCATTTGTACAATGTGTTGTTGTGCAAAGAACAAGTTCGCCTAACCACAAAAAATCGGAGAAGTTCAAAGGACAGATCTTCAAGAAATGGCATCAGAAAATGCTATTTTATTTGACAACTCTATGTTTGGCAGAATGGCTAACTGAGGATCCTGCTGCGGTGCAAGAGGGTGAAAAACATAAGGCCTCTATGACAACATTTGATGGATGAAAACACTCAAATTTCTTATGCAAATATTATATCCTTAATTGTCTTGACATTACTTTGTATACAGTTTATTGTATGTGTAAAAGTGCTAAATAATTATGGCAGGCACTTGAAATAAAGTACAAGACAGAAGATTTTGGAAATTGGAAGTACATTGTTGACAGGTTTGTGGAATACAAGATGGTGGAATCCAAAACGTTCTTAGCCAAAGGGAAGAGTTGCAAATTATTATCTCCGACTGTCACGAGGAAGATTTTGTTATTAATGAACCATTCCAAGTTGTTGTAACAATTGGGAAAATTTCACCTTCGTGGAGAAATTTCAAGAATTATTTGAAGGACAAAAGCATGGATATTACCATGAACAATTTAGTGGTGAAACGAAGGGTTGAAGAGAATAACCGGCAACTTGACAGAGGAGGGCACATTGGACAATCTAAGGCACATATGGTGGAGTCCAGTTCAGGTGCAAACAATGGCAAAGACCATAAAGAAAGTTCAAGGGTGAAATTTCCGAAGGCAATCAGGAGACTAAATTCAATGGTAAATGCTTTATCTACGGGAAACAAGGACACCACAGGAATGAATACCGAAAGCCTCGGAAAGTTGAGCAAGCAAACGTGGCAGAAATAGTCTCCGAGACTATGGATGAATTAAATCTGTCCATGTAATGATTGCATGAACTTGATGAATGAACTGAATTGGAATTAAAATTGTGGTTTGTAATAAACAATTTAATAGATTATTATATATGTATAATATTTCTATAAATTAGTATGTGGGTGTTTCAGTAAGTGCCTTAATGTTTGTACCTGTTATGGTGACAAGTAATTATTAGGAATATATGTACATATTTCGTTGTTATATTCATATTAATTATATTATTGCTTTCAATATTGTGATGTATATTTCAAGATGTAAAGATGAAGTTGTTGATGCGTTTGTTAATTCGTTTAAGTCGACATAATAAACAAGTTAATCAATTCGTTGTGATCAAGGTGGAAAAATGTGATGTAAGGTTTAATGAATTTTGTTCTAGTACCAACAACATTCATTAAATCGTTGCACTACACTTTCCTTAATCAAACAATTTGACGAAATGATGATTAAATTGAGGTTTACCCAAATCCTGCGGGGGGGAGAAAATATTCTTGACTAAAACTTCATCAGATTCTTGGAATTGTGGGGGAGATTGGTAAAAGAAAGTTTACTGAAATAAAATCAAGTAACGAAGGCAATGAATGGAAAGGAAGTTGAACTCATTCAGAATTCCGCAGAAAGATGTTGTATGTTGCTAAAATTCTATCACTGTTATTAGCATACAATAGTCGGTAAGTTATAGAACAAGCACACAGTAATATGAATAATGGTAAGTTGATTCATAAATCGTAGACACAATACCATTGAACAATTATTCTCTAATGGTTCGATTTCCTTGATTGTATAAAGTCGAATGAGAATCTTGCGGATCCTCTTATGAAAATGGTTGTGCGAGAGATCGGGTGTCATTTTCTTGACAAACGGAATAGGAATGAAGCCTATTACGCATGTACCCTTAGAATGACAACCCAACCAGAGTGACTGAGATCCCAAGATCATGGTAAAGGACAACTAAGTTATGATGGACAGTTAGCACTTACCCATTCCATTAAAACAAAAGTGATGTTTGCTGAAGGATTTAGGATAAGCTTAAAGCTTTTAATGATTCATATATCTAGGTTAATCCAAGTAGGGTATTGGAGGTCACCTATGTAAATGGAAGTGGGGCCGCTTCTGTGAAAATTTGTGGGCTGAATTCTCTAACATGCTTTCTGAAACCAAAGTGTTCTAGGGCCAAAGTGAACACAACCATGAGAACTTCGAGAAGGCTAGGGGGTCTATTGTGTAGGTATCAATTTCTTGGCATGCACCAAAGCCTGAGAAGTTAAAGATCTAGTTCACTGCTTAGCTAAGTATGTCCGATGGTATTCTACTAAGGAAGGTTCATGGCAGCATACCACCTCGCCCGATGCAATAGAGCTCCGTTTGTTATCATTACAGAGTCTGCATAGCATATGCATTAATTTTCATTCAAGTGGTGGATTATTAAAACTTTAAGTGTTTTTTAGCTTAAACCGGGTCAAAGTGTAAGTGGCAAGAAGTCCACTGCAGGCTCGATTTTCAAGGAGTTAAGGAATGAATTCCTGGGAGCTAATAACAATTTTGGAAACTACTAAGATAGTAGTTGATGTTTGGTTTTTGAATCACTCGATTCCGATTACAGGTAAAAGAGAAATTAATGCCTAAAGGTAGAGTGATTATGTGGATGTTGTAAAGGAAATGTGTTCCATTTGTCCCACATAGGTAATGTGACTCAAGTAAAATCACTACTTAAGGAGTAGTGTAGCACTTAGAGGCAAGCCCCAAGGCGCAAGAAAATTTTGTAGAGGAGGGATGTCGTAAATGTTTGTTGGTTCTGAATTAATGTAAACATTTCATGCATCAGTTGAATTCGGATCGAACTGGGAAGGCATCAGTTCGAAATGCTGACTGTTCATCTAATTGTCAAAAAAAACGAAAATGAACTGGCTTTCGAACTGAAAAATGATTAGAAGCACCTCTTCTAATGTGAAATTATGAACATAAAACTTGTTCATTGGCACCTATACTATGTTGGATCGATATGGCGCAAACACACTCTAGAAGGGGAGAGGGGGTGAATAGAGTGTGGGAGATTTTAAACTCTTTTCGATTAAACACAAGTACTAGTAAAATAAATGCGGAAGCTTGCTGATTTTACTATTCAGTTGTATAGAAAACCTAAGTGATTAAGTGATTTTAGTGTGTGATCAACGATGATCGATACAAGTATGACAAGTACCAATTATTATACTAAAAGCAAGTTGATTTCAATTTTATCAAACAAAACAATATAGTAAGGAGTATTAGTAAAATCAACACAGGTAAGAGAGAAGCAGCTTGCAATATATACTAAAAATTAATCAACTCTGATTATGAATAAAACACAACCTGATATTAAAGATCAGGTTATTAAACAGATAAAGTTAATTATAAAAGCTGCTTATATGACAAGAACGTGCTGGGATAGAGGTGAACCTTATAGTGACGTTTTGAAAGCGTCACTATCACTTAGTGCAGATAAACATAATAAAGATCAATTTATGTTCAGGTTCAGAATACAAAAACGTAAACTCAAGATGCAGTTTAAGCAAAAGACAGGGATACAGCAAGGCTGAAAGAGTGTTACATAATGTATAAAAGAATGATACAACTTCCAACAAAAAACAATCAAGTTTCAGATTATAAGATTACAAGATGATTTTGACAGTGTAGTCCTGATACAATACAAATGCAGTAAATAGGCTGTGCAACAGACTAATGGTACAACCACAGAGTTGATCAGAACTAGGCTGACAACTCAGCATATTTCCAAGATTGATAGTTAAAACCAAGAGTTGAAACTATCAAGCCTGTGAATCAATACTGAGCACAAAGGCTGTCAGCAGATCAACAGAAGCTAAGGGGTAAGCCTATTACAAACTGATGCAGTTATATATCAATTAAGACTTTAAAGAACAGTAGGTTCAATAGGGACTCAGATTAAGATGTCACAGGATTGAACAGGTTCAATAGGGACTCAGATTAAGATGTCCAGGCAGCATGATAACAGCAAAATAATCAAAAGTGCAAGGGTTGATTACACAACACAGCAGTGCACAGAACAGCAGGGTTTGTACAGCAGATACAAAGATACAGGTCAAACACTAGGCCGAACTTTCAGTTGACACTCAGAAATGATAATCTAATCCAAGAGACAAGATTATCAAGGTTGAGCCTCAAAGCTGAAAACAGAGTGTTCAGCAGACCTTACTAATCAAAACAACACTGCCTATTACACAGAATCCAGGCCAAGGCATTTTTTCCAAAGCTGAGAATAACTTTGTCTTAAAAGGATTCACTGATAGTGATTGGGCTGGATGTCCTGAGACGAGAAGATCTGCTTCAGGCTATATGATGTTCTTGGCAGATGCTCCTATCTCATGGAAAGCTAAAAAGCAAACAACCATTGCCATAAGTTCCTCAGAATATGAGTACAAGGCTATGGCTGATTGAGCTAAAATCCACCCCTTTCAAAAACAATTTGTAAAGACTCGAAACCGTGGGTAAACTAACTCTCTAACCGGCAGTGTACCGGGTCGATTGCTAGATTAGCTACAGGAGTACGAGGTCGAACCCAAAGGAATCGTGTTTGTAAGTATCAAAGTGAACGTAGTGCTTAGTCTAGGTGATCAATGTTCTTAAGGTTTTGTTTACTACAACGACACTAAATGATTCTAACTAACGAGTCTAAAGAGAAAAAGAAAGAAAGAAGATTAAACTACTAGGTTTTAAATATAGTTAAAGAGACATAGCCGAACCATGATCAAAATAGCTAGTTTCACCCCAAGGAATGACAAAACCGGGAGTGTGCAATAACGAACGAACTCTTACATTCAATTCCACGGGTACGTACTCCTAATCCTGGTGCTAAGGTCTGAACAACTCTTCCCCAACACCTTATGCCAAGTCAACTAACCTTTCTTAAGAGAGATTCATTCACAAGACAATTTATGCACGAGAGCCGTTTAAACGTTAAAACGAGTAACCTCGCACTACAATGCGATCTTAGAACCCTTTTCCCACATCTCCCTATCCGAACAACTCTCAAGATTGATGTGTGTGATTTTGACCTAGGTGATCAATCTAGCCCAAATCCGTTATAACAAGTTCTAAGACGTGAAATATGCAAGATACAACAATAAAAAGCACTACCCACTCCCAATTTCATCACCCAAAGGGTGATTTCACCAATTTTCACATGATTCGACTATGTAGGTGTTTAGCTACTCATTATATTAATCAAAACATGCACAAAACAGTAAATAAGAGCCATAACAAGTAAAAGAGAAGAGAAATATACCATAAAATTGCAGAAATTCGAGTTGAGATCCAAAAGGTACAAAATAAAGAAGTAATTAAAAGGTGGTCTCTTAGTGTTTGGACTGAAAATCTAAGCTAATAAATAGAAAGATTAAGCTAAGATGTTGTTGATTTACACTAAGAGAGAGTATTCTAAGCTATTACAAAAATCGAGCAAGAAAATGGGTAGAGTTTTGCTAAGAAAAGCTTGATGTGTAAGAAATAGTCTAAGGGGGGTATTTATAGGTGAAGGGAAAATCCGCTGAAAAATCGGTCCAAACGCGCGTTTAGAGGGCTGGAACGGGCGTTTGGAATCTTCAAACGCGCGTTTCGCTTAGTTGAAACGCGCGTTTCGCATAAATTCTGGGCAGGGACTTGACTGTTCTTCATCTGGAACGCGCGTTTAGGAAGGTTCAAACGCGCGTTTGGGATCTTGGAACGCGCGTTTGGAGTGATTTCAAACACGCATTTGGAGAGCTTCAACTCTGTATCAACTCTGGACTTCTGGAACGCACGTTTGGGGGGTTCAAACGCGCGTTTGAACCCCTGTTTCCTCAAATCTTCACTTTTCTTCCTTTTTGGGCCCTCGTCTTGCCTCGATCATGCTTTTTCACTACAAATCGTCACCTTCCGGGTCCTCGAGACACCAATACCCTTCAATATCATAGACAACCACAAACATCCAAACAATTCCGGAGGGTAAAAGTGCTCGGGAATGGGGTTAATATCAACAAAAAGGGGTAAGAATTCATCAAAGTAATGGATTCATTTCCCGTGCCATAAACTCACGATAACACCCCGAAAGTGGTCTAATTCACCCAAGATTGTGCTGAAAGTGTGGTAAACGGGGGTAATTAATGCACCGGAGTCACGTAAAGTTGACTCCCATCAACCACCCCACACTTAGCCTTTGCTCGCCCTCGAGTAAACTAGGCGTTTTAAAACAAACCAAGGGATTCAACATTGTGACGTAGGTGCTACTATCCACGCCCTCGAGGTAACCACGAAGTAAGACACACGAACATACTCACACCGGTACAACATTATCAAGAAAATAGAGTGTGTGTGGTGCCGAGCTACATCCAAGTGTTCAAAATGATTGTCGGGGCTTGAATCCCGACCAAAAGCCTACCAACCGTCTCATACCACTATCCTCTCCACTAATCAAGGTCACTAAGTTTGGACACAATCGGGTAGGACTTGAAGGGTTATAATGTTAGGCTAGGGTGATTCCGGTTAATCGAAAAGGATATTTTGGGAACTGGAGAAAAAGAAGTACGAGTGAACTTAATCAACAAGTGTACCACCTTATCTCTACCATACAAACCACCCAAACTCCTTTTTGATTAGTATAAAACTTTGGGAACCATATGATACTAACATACCCGAACTCATTGCCTAATTTAACTATGTTTCAAGTATCATGAGGCGAGATCGAATACATTAGCACCTATCTCACTATCCCAACCCTTAATCATCATAACTATAACTTTTGAGCTCATCACTTTGATTCAACCCTTTATTTCTATACACCAAACTTCTATTCTTTGAGAACTTTCTAATTTATTTTGAACTTTGATTGATTGAGTTCTTTTTTTTTTTTTGAAAGAATGAAGATTTTCATAGATTTTTCTTTTCTTTTTGGGCCAAACCCAAACACTAGGCCCAAATGAGCTCCTCTTCTCCTTATAGCTCCAAACCGAGAAAACACCAACCCATCAAACATCATTTCCCCCCACCCCACACTTGCCTTGGCAAGTGTGGCCTAACCAAAGACTAAGTCCACTCGTAGGGTATGAATGAGGGAATGTGACCATAAATAAAGCGCAAGGTAGGTTTCTGACTAAGTAACAAAACGGCTATAAAACGAATGGTGGTCAGACCATTCTATCAAGCCTGAGAGAGGCTATGAAGGTCTAATGTTGGGGATTAGGCTTATTTGGCTTTGGTAGGGTCAAAGAGACGCCATGACCGTCATCCCGTGTCCTACTTAGGTAAACCTTTCTATTTCGTCTCGAGACCAGTGATATGAGATGTGGTAGTAATCAAATTGTGCACAAAGTGTAGCTTCACGTGAAATTAATAGACTCTATTCTCAAGATAATATCAAACCGAAGTGCACACGTTCGGGGCCCTACTAAGGTGGCCACCACTCGAATATGGACATAGCACACACAACACAGTGTCGAGACCCTTGAAAAATTTTGAAATTATCCAAAAATCGACTCAAGCCCGATCATAGGCTAAGTATACCACATATACTGCACATTCAACAATAAAAACAAGAAACGGCTAAGTCCCCCACCCCACACTTAAACGAAACACTGTCATCAGTGTGTGAGAGATAAGAAGCGTAAAAGACTTAGCGGTTTGACCAAAAGACCCGGCAGAAAGGCGCAACCGTGACTCGAAACTCGTGATAACCTCGTATGAATCCATCCTGTAACCTAGAGCGAGATCAACAGAAACAAAGACAGGGCATGCACGGGACAGAATCCGCGTGCTAAAAAGCAAGCAATAGGGTAAGCGGGTGCATAAAATAACGAGTCTAAGCCACAATGACGAGATCAAAGCATAATGAGGGGGGATACGGGATATGCAATGGAAGGATACACTCGAATCGAATAAAAACAGAACATCCATGCAATAGATATAAACCAATAATAATAACATCCACGTCATCCCAAAGTATCAGTCAATGAAAAAGGAAAACATACACGGTCAAGCAGGCCTCAGGGGCTCAAAAATAAGTGCGCGTGTATGTCAAGTGAAATGTGGCCAAAGTATGATGGAAGAACGCCAAAAGTAAGTGAAATCAATCAAAGTATAAAAAAGACAGACTAGTAAGTAAATACAATAAAAATTGCATGAGAAAGCATGCTAGTCTGCTCCATGTCCCTGTACGTCAGTGGTGGAGTCCGGTGTGCCTGATGTTGGTGCAACCACAGCAGCTGCACTCTCGGTCTGTGTAGGTCCTGCAACACCTATCCTAACTGCCTCTGTCCCAATCAAATCATCCAGAACTACGTCATCAAATCCCTCTTCTGGCTCATCAACAAACGAATCCTCTATGACCCGCTGCAAGTCCTCCTCAATCTCCGGGGTATACTGAAACGGTGAGATATCCAGATCCAATGAAGGGAGTTCAACCCCCCTCTCCTGAGCTAATACCTGATGATTCTCCACTATGCCGTTCAGTGTCACCCTCAGACTGTCCATCCAATCTCTTTGTTTATGCGCAATCAGAAGCCCCTGCCGCTCACTAAGCCACGGTCCCCCGGTAGTAGGTGTAGAAGGCGAAGGTGTAGGTGTGGTGGAGGGTCCAGTAGTAGAAGTAGGAGGTGGGGGTATGGTAGTGGTAGTAGTGGAGGAAATAATAGGAGGAGGTATGGGGAGTGTGGTGGAAGTTGTGGGGGCGGTGGGGCGGAGGACGTTGTGAATGGGTCGTGGGGTGGGTCTAGGAGGTTTGGAAGCGGTGCGGGCATTGAATGGCTTAGGCATCACGGGGAGAGTCTTCTTCCTCAGGATCTGACCATCTGGATATTCCTTTACCGAAGCTCCCTTGCACAAACCATGAATAAGGTATGGGCACATAATCATCCGACGCTTAACCTTCTGGTTTTCTCTAAATTCCTCAAAAATGGTTTTCCCGACGTCTACCTTCAGATTATAGTGTAGAGCATACAACAATTGCAAATCCTTAATGTGGAAGTGCGTTATGTTGTCCTTTGGTAGTAGACGGTTCTGAGAAAACTTTGCAATCACTTTCCAAACATCCGGCCAAGTCGTCGTCACAAACTGACTTCTCAAATTGCTCCCCTTTGAAACCCACTGTAAGTCAGGATTAATGGCCTTCCTCATCTCTTCTAACGGATCCGGATTTTCAGTATTACCCCAATGAGATCTCTCTGCGAACCAACTAATGTAGTCCTGACCCTCGAAAGCCGGTATCCGGTAATAATCATTGATAGCCTTGACCGACCACGGGACATTGACCCCTCTGACTTTGATGAAACCGGACTCAAGATTAGCCACACTAAAGTTTGCATACCATTCCCGGACTAGTGACAGATTGAGATTCCCATCCGGCTCGTAAATCAGAATGTTCCACCCTCTCTTCCTCAAATCATCGATAAAAGACTTAGGCACAGCTTTGAGGTCTAGCCCCCTCTCATAACACATATTCTTCACAGCGATATACTCATTGTAATTAGAGAAGGCAACCGGTGAGTTAAAACGCTGCTCGAAAGGGATAATATCATCAGGAGGAGGGGCTAGAGGAGGGTCTTGCTCGGGGGCACTCTGTGGAGGGGTAGTCTGTGGAGGAGGTGGAGCACTAGTTCTTACAGTTCTGGCTTGCAAATATGCCAAGGGCACATCGCTCTCAAGGTCCGTAGCCTCCTCACTATCACTACTAGTGTTCCTTCCCTCGGTATCTGGCTCAAAATCTTCATCCGAGGTCTCATCCCTCAACTGTCCCGCTGGCCTAAGGGCTCGAGGATTCCTACTCTCAACCGTACCACCGATTCGAATACCACTCGTAGGTGCCCGAGGATAAACTAGGGTTTTCTATTTTTTGGGCATTTGCCTAGTCACTAGTTGTTTCCCCTTACCTTTACCCTCGGTTTCCTTGCGTTTAGTTTCCCTCATTATCACTGAATGCATCCAAACATCACCCAACAACCAATTTAACAACAAAACCAACCCGGTTATCATCCAACCGGTATTTCAAACAAACCAACCATCCACAAAGAAACACCCCACAAAAGCCACACCATTCACCATCGATCAACAAAACAAACAAAACAAACAGAAACAGGATAAAACATCAATAAACAATAAATAACGAGAAAGGGGCGTTAAACCAAAATAGGCCAAAAACTAACCCTAACCGAAACTTAAACGTAAAGCCGAAATATACCTGTTCTATGCTTAAATGATACGACACGAATGATTTGGAGCGAAGAACGAGCCTCGAGACGTCGAAATTGGCCAAATTCGACCTTGACAAAAAGTTGTCAAAACTGCCGATCGAATCGAGGATTTGAGGGATTTGTTGTTGGAATGGCTTGTTGAAATCAAAAGAAGAGATTGAGGGGTGTTGATTGGGCTTTGAATCGCCAAAAATGGAGTAGAATTGAAGGATTTCGAGTGAAGGGGGTTGGAACGGCCGCCAAACGCTGCTAGGGTTGAGGAAAAACGATTATGGAACGCTGGTTTGAGGTTGCAGGTATTTAAAGGAGAAGGTCCCAAATGCGCGTTTGAAATGAATGGAACGCGCGTTTCGAATGTTCAAACGCGCGTTTGACTAGTGAAACGTGCGTTTGGGACGATGATTCACGATCAGAGAGTTGAGGCTTCAAACGCGCGTTCTAAACGCGCGTTTGGCTAGGAAAAGTTGTAAACGCACGTTTGAAAGGGGTAAACAGGCGTTTGGACCAGAAACGAGGAAAAACACAAGATTTCTACCCCACACTTGATTCTAACCACCCCGAGACCACTAGAAATACCAAACTAACTCAACAAACTACGAAATGGTGGGTTGCCTCCCCCAAGCGCCTTTGTTTTACGTTGTTGGCTCGACAAGATGGATTATACGGTGCCAACTTTTTCAAAGTTATACCGTTGGCACGAGATGAGAAAGGGTAGAAAGATGGAAAGATGGATTAAGGATTATACGAGTCAAGATTTAAAGTCCATGACAAGACTTACAAGATTCATCACAAGGTATGGGGTCTTCCAGGTGCACTATTTCTAGTGCTTCATCGTAAGGCAACCTCTCATACCTTTTCAACCACAAACCATTAGGGGTAAATGTGCCAAACTTAGGATGGGTGATTTCGATAGCACCGGACGGATAGACTTTCGACACAACATAGGGACCGGACCACCTAGACTTCAACTTCCCTTGGAAAAGATGCAAACGAATATTGTAGAATAAGACTTCGTCACCCTCATTGAAAACACGAGGTTTAATCAACTTATCATAGAGTAACTTAGTATTTTCTTTATACTTCGTGGAAAGGTCATAAGCACAAAGGCGGAACTCATCTAGTTCATTCAATTGGGCCATACGCTTCTCACCAATTAAGGTATCATCGAGGTTTAGCATTTTGATGGCCCAATAAGCCTTGTGTTCGATCTCTACGGGAAGATGACAAGATTTACCATAGACTATCATGTAAGGTGACATTCCTAGGGGTGTCTTAAAGGCTGTCCTATGGGCCCACAAAGCATCATCTAACTTTAAAGACCAACTCTTGACATTCGTGTCTACCGTCCTCTCTAAGATACGCTTAATACCCCTATTCGTGACTTCAACTTGACCACTCGTTTGGGGATGGTAAGCGGTACCTAACTTGTGTTTCACTCCATACTTCTCTAAAAGTTTATCAAACGGCTTGTTGGCAAAATGGCTTCCATTATCACTGATTATAGCACGAGGCACCCCAAACCGACAAAAGATGTTCTTTTTAAGAAAACGGATAACAACATTCCTATCATTGGTGGGTGAGGCTAAGGCTTCGACCCATTTGGACACATAATCACACGCGACTAGGATATATTTGTTACCACACGAAGAAGGGTAGGGGCCCATGAAATCAATGCCCCACACGTAAAAAATCTCACACACTATGATCGGTTTCTGAGGCATCTCACTCCTTCTAGATATACGACCGGACCTTTGACAAGCATCACAAGATTTCACATAAGCATGTGCGTCTCGGAATAGAGTGGGCCAATATAGCCCACTTTGCAACACTTTCAAAGCGGTCCTTTGCCCCGAGAAATGGCCCCCGGCCTCTTTGTCGTGACAAAAAGAAAGAGCACTCAAAATTTCACTTTCTGGGATGCACCTCCTCAATATGCCATCCGAACACAACCTATATAAACAAGGATCCTCCCACACATACTTACCAACCTCACTAAGGAGTTTACGTCTTTGGTTTGAGTCAAGGTCGGGATCTACAAAACCACACTCGTGGTAGTTGACAAAAGGAGCAAACCAAGGACTACCTTCCTTACCGACTTTTAGAAAGTTGCCTTTCTTAGCCGGAAGAAGGGTGTCAAGTGCATAAAGTTGCTCGTGAGGAAAAGAATCATTTATCTCCCTTTGTGCCTTAATCAACTCCTCACTAAGCTCCATACGACTTAAGTGGTCGGCTACGACATTCTCACAACCCTTCCTATCACGGATCTCTAGATCAAACTCTTGCAAGAGCAAGATCCACCTCAAGAGGCGGGGCTTGGCATCTTTCTTGGCAAAGAGATAATGCAAAGTGGCATGATCCGTGTGGACAACTACCCGAGAACCTACGAGATGAGACCGAAACTTATCAAACGCAAAGACGACTGCTAAAAGCTCTTTTTCAGTGGTGGTGTAGTTTTGTTGGGCCGGATTCAAGGTGTGACTAGCATAAGCAATAGGCTTAAATATTTTGTCGATCTTTTGACCGAGGACCGCACCAACCGCGGTGTCACTCGCATCACACATGAGCTCAAATTCTTGATCCCACTTCGGGGCAACTAAGATAGGAGCGGATACAAGCAATTGCTTGAGCATAAAAAATGCCTCAATGCAAGCTTGGTCGAAATCAAACGGGACGTCTTTTCCAAGAAGAAGAGTAAGAGGACGGGCTATTTTCGAGAAATCCTTAATGAACCTACGATAGAATCCCACATGGCCTAGAAAATCCCTAAGAGTCTTTAGGTTGGTGGGCATAGGAAGCTTAGCTATCGCTTCTACCTTAGCCTTGTCTACCTCTATACCCTTACTAGATATCTTATGCCCTAAGACTATCCCCTCCGTAACCATCAAATGACACTTCTCCCAATTTAGCACCAAATTGCCTCTCTCACATCTACTCAACACCTTTTCAAGATTATCTAGACATTCCTCAAAGGAATCACCAAACACACTAAAATCATCCATAAAGACTTCTAAAAACTTTTCAATCATATCCGCAAATATGGCAACCATGCACCGTTGGAATGTCGCGGGTGCATTACACAACCCAAAAGGCATCCTACGGAAGGCAAAGGTACCGTAGGGGCAAGTATAGGTAGTCTTTTCTTGGTCCTCTAAGGCCACATGTATTTGGTAATACCCACTAAACCCATCAAGAAAACAATAAAAAGCATGGCCACTCAATCTTTCCAACATTTGATCAATAAAAGGGAAGGGGAAATGATCTTTACGGGTTTGGTCATTTAGCTTACGATAATCAATGCAAATTCTATGACCACTTACAAAACGCTTAGGCACCTCCTCACCTTTGTCATTGATTTCCACGGTCATACCTCCCTTTTTCGGCACCACTTGGGTGGGACTCACCCACTTGCTATCCGAGATGGCATAGATAATCCCGAGCTTCAACATCGTGACCACATCCTTCCTCACAACCTCTTGGAGGTGTGGATTGAGCCTTCTTTGGGGTTGCCTTACCGGCTTCGCTCCATCTTCTAGAATAATCTTGTGTTGACAAATGGTGGGGTTTATACTCTTGAGATCACACATCTTCCACCCAAAAGCACGCTTATGCTTCTTAAGCATCTTCACCAACTCATCTTCCTGCAAAGCCGTTAGTGTAGAAGAAATAATCAAAGGAATTAAATCATCATTTTCAAGAAAAACATACTTCAAATGAGGTGGAAGCGGCTTCATTTTCAAGTCTTTTGGTGGATCCTCAATTGATGGTTTCTCTAGCTCTCCTTCAAGCCCAAGATCAATCTTCTCAGTCCACCTTTCACCCACGAAAGCCGTCTCTTCGGGCTCTTTTGCTTCCTCTTCCAACTCTTCTTCTTCATCAAGTTCCGTACACACTCTTACCATGCATTCATCGGATTTATCTTTATATTCCTGCATATCAACATGTTCCGAAATGCAAGGATATATAGCATCAACAGAAAAACAGTCCTCGGTGCTCTCCTTAGGATGTTTCATGGCTTTATAAACATTGACCGCGACTTTTTCATCTCCAACTCTCAAAATAATCTCACCGCTCGCAACATCTATCAAAGTTCTCCCGGTATTTAAAAAGGGACGTCCTAACAACAAAGGTGTTTTAGAGTCCATCTCCATGTCTAGCACCACAAAATCTACCGGGAAGGCAAACTTATCCACTTTCACTATGACATCCTCTATCACTCCCATGGGCTCCCTAATAGACCTATCCGCCATTTGAAGGGTCATCCCCGTTGGCTCCAACTCTCCTAGGTCAAGACTCTCATATATAGCACGGGGCATTAAGCTTACACTAGCCCCCAAATCACATAGAACACTAGGAAAATGAGTCGTACCAATAGTTACCGGGATAGTGAAACTACCCTTGTCTCTAACTTTCGGGGGAATCCTAGAGTTTCCATCAAAAATAGCGGAACACTCTTCATTTAGACACACAACTTCTTGCATTTTACCCTTTTTAGTTAGCAACTCTTTTAAGAACTTACAAATTGAGGGCATGTTTGCAAGTGCTTCAAGAAAAGGAATGTTCAAATCAATTTTTCGCAAAATCTCAATAAATCGGGTTTGAGCCTTATTCAAGCAACTTTGTCTATGATTTTTAGGGGGATAAGGGAGGGTACTCAAATCAAAATCTTTAGAAGGAGGAGGGATCATACCTTTCTTACCTTTTGTGCGTGGGGAAGACGGCTCTTTCATTGGCTCTTTCCCTTCTCTTCTAGTTGATGCCTCCTCTTTCACACCGATAACCACATAATATCCCCTAGCTTGAGCTTCTTTCCTCTCAACTTCCTTCTTCTTGACATATTCTCCATGATCTTCATCATCTTCAATCCCATCTATATCACCATCCATAGCTCCCGCTTCGGTCTCAAAAGGGGCTTTTCTAGCTTTGTCCTCCCATAGGACTTTCTTCTCTCCACTAGTCCTCAACACTTTACCACTTCGAGTTAAGATGGCGTTTACACTTCTCGGATTCTTTTCGGTGTTACTAGGTAAACCGCCCTTCAACTGAACATGTTCCACCACTTGACCAAATTGTGTCTCAAGATTTTTGATGGCGGACCCATGTTTGTAGTTCATCTCAACCATGTCTTTCTTTATCTCCGCAAAGTTTTTGTTCATTTGTTCCAAGATGACATCGGTTGCACTCTTTTGAGGTACAGGAGCCAAACGAGGAGGGTTTTGATAATTGTTAGAACCTTGTTGATTATACCCTCCTTGTTGTTGCCTTTGGTGTGGAGGTTGATAGACTTGCCCTTGTGAAGATTGACTTTGATTTTGGCCTTGTCTATAACCTTGGTTTTGGCCTTGGTTTTGATTTCGGTTCCAACCATGATTGTTGTTATTCCTCCAAGAACCATCACCTTGATTTCCATAATTCCCTCCTTGACCTTGTCCCACATAGTTCACATCTTGGGATTCTTCATACGGTTGCCCACCTTGTTGCTCCCCCATATATTGGCCTTGATAGGGATTTGCAATTGATTTTGATATTGGGGCCCCGTGTTCCATTGCTCCATAGAACAAATACTCATCATCCTCTTAGCCAACTCATTCATGTTATCTTGAGATGGAGTACTAGGTTGTCCTTGAGTCGAGGATTGAGGATAAGCCATATTTTGAGCTTTGGTTGTCATCCTACAATCCTTTGCCGAGTGTGATCCACTACAAATTTGGCAAAGCTTAGCACTCTCATTCTCCTTTTGCAATCTCCCGAACTGTTGCTCCATCGCTTGTACTTGAGCATGGTATTGATCACTTGCCTCTACTTCTTTCACTTCAACCAAACCAGGCTTCTTGCTTCTTGTCCCCTTTCTACTCGACAATATGTATTGCCTCGAGGTCTCGGAAATCTTCTCAATTTGGTTCATAGCCACTTCGGGTACCATACTCATAATATCTCCATTGCAAGAAGCATGCAAGGTACTTTGATGAACTTGATCTAAACCCCGGAAGAAAGCATGAACTACCTCGTAGGATCTCAATCCGTGCCCCGGGCACTCCCTCAACAAAGCCTTAAACCGATCCCATGATTCATGTAGCTCTTCCCCTTCATAAGCATTGAAGGACATGATAGCTTCTTTCATGTCCATGGTCTTCGATGGGGGGTAATATTTGAGTAGAAAAGTCTTTACCACTTCTTCCCATGTGTGTAAAGAGTCATTAGGCAACGAATCATACCACCTCTTAGCTTGCTCCTTCAAGGCGAACGGGAAAAGCATAAGTTTGAGCGCCTCATCACTCACTCCATTGATCTTTGTTGAGTTCACTATTTGGAGAAAGTGATCAATGAATAAGTGAGGATTTTCTAAAGCGGTTCCCTTGAATATAGCGTTGTCTCCCAACAAATGTATGATGTTTCTATTCAATTCCAAATTGTTGGCGGCCACCGGTGGCATTCGAATTGGACTGTGTCCCATGTTTGCCGTAGGAGCTAGCACAAAATCTCTACAAGTCAAACCACCTTGGTTTTGCTCATGTTGACCGTTAAACCAATTAGGCATCGCATTTGCACCTTGATTGTGAGCTTGGTTTTGATTCTGTTGAAACTGATTCAACATCCATGCATTGAACTGTTGCATAAGGACGGGATCCATTTGATTCCCTTGGGCTTCATGTTGAACATGTTGAGGTATAGGCCCATTCGCGTTCACAACATTCTTTCCTTGTCCATTCCCACCTCCTTGTGCATTGTTATTGACAAGAGGCGGGTTTTGATTCGGGATTCCATTATCATTCCCCAAATTTCCTTCCAAACCTTGTCCACCATTTGTGCCATGTCGGACCCTTCTCCCAACTCACCCAAACTATTCCCTTCAACGACCGGAATCGACTCCTCTACTTGACGACCTCTTCTTCGTTGACTATTTCTACGCCTTGCGTAAGCTTCAATTCCGTCTATGTATGGCTCGAGTGGTGTTTGAGATCTCCGGGTCATGCACTACAAAAAGCAAACAACACGAAAACAGTAAAATAAAACCTAGGCCCAAGCATTCGGTTCACTTGCAAGATATCACAAATAGCACACAATTCCCCGGCGACGGCGCCATTTTGATTGAGCTAAAATCCACCCCTTTCAAAAACAATTTGTAAAGACTCGAAACCGTGGGTAACTAACTCTCTAACCGGCAGTGTACCGGGTCGATTGCTAGATTAGTTACAGGAGTACGAGGTCGAACCCAAAGGAATCGTGTTTGTAAGTACCAAAGTGAACGTAGTGCTTAGTCTAGGTGATCAATGTTCTTAAGGTTTTGTTTACTACAACGACACTAAATGATTCTAACTAACGAGTCTAAAGAGAAAAACAAAGAAAGAAGATTAAACTACTAGGTTTTAAAGATAGTTAAAGAGACATAGCCGAACCATGATCAAAATAGCTAGTTTCACCCCAAGGAATGTCAAAACCGGGAGTGTGCAATAACGAACGAACTCTTACATTCAATTCCACGGGTACGTACTCCTAATCCTGGTGCTAAGGTCTGAACAACTCTTCCCCAACACCTTATACCAAGTCAACTAACCTTTCCTAAGAGAGATTCATTCACAAGACAATTTATGCACGAGAGCCGTTTAAACGTTAAAACGAGTAACCTCGCACTACAATGCGATCTTAGAACCCTTTTCCCACATCTCCCTATCTGAGCAACTCTCAAGATTGATGTGTGTGATTTTGACCTAGGTGATCAATCTAGCCCAAATCCGTTATAACAAGTTCTAAGAGGTGAAATATGCAAGATACAACAATAAAAAGCACTACCCACTCCCAATTTCATCACCCAAAGGGTGATTTCACCAATTTTCACATGATTCGACTATGTAGGTGTTTAGCTACTCATTGTATTAATCAAAACATGCACAAAACAGTAAATAAGAGCCATAACAAGTAAAAGAGAAGAGAAATATACCATAAAATTGCAGAAATTCGAGTTGAGATCCAAAAAGTACAAAATAAAGAAGTAATTAAAATGTGGTCTCTTAGTGTTTGGACTGAAAATCTAAGCTAATAAATAGAAAGATTAAGCTAAGATGTTGTTGATTTACACTAAGAGAGAGTATTCTAAGCTATTACAAAAATCGAGCAAGAAAATGGGTAGAGTTTTGCTAAGAAAAGCTTGATGTGTAAGAAATAGTCTAAGGGGGGTATTTATAGGTGAAGGGAAAATCTGCTGAAAAATCGGTCCAAACGCGCGTTTAGAGGGCTGGTACGGGCGTTTGGAATCTTCATACGCGCGTTTCGCATTAATTCTGGGCAGGGACTTGACTGTTCTTCATCTGGAACGCGCGTTTAGGAAGGTTCAAACGCGCGTTTGGGATCTTGGAACGCGCGTTTGGAGTGATTTCAAACGCGCGTTTGGAGAGCTTCGACTCTGTATCAACTCGGACTTCGAACGCGACGCGTTTGGGGGTTCAAACGCCGCTTTGAACCCCCTGTTTCCCAAATCTTCACTTTTCTTCCTTTTTGGGCCCTCGTCTTGCCTCGATCATGCTTTTTCACTACAAATCGTCACCTTCCGGGTCCTCGAGACACCAATACCCTTCAATATCATTGACAACCACAAACATCCAAACAATTCCGGAGGGTAAAAGTGCTCGGGAATGGGGTTAATATCAACAAAAAGGGGTAAGAATTCATCAAAGTAATGGATTCATTTCCCGTGCCATAAACTCACGATAACACCCGAAAGTGGTCTAATTCACCCAAGATTGTCTTTGAAAGTGTGGTAAACGGGGTAATTAATGCACCGAGTCACGTAAAGTTGACTCCCATCAATGGCCAATGCTACCTGTGAAACTCAATGGCTTGTTTATATTCTACAAGACATGCAGATATACCTGTTCAGCTGGCTGCCATATTTTTTTGTGACAATGCAAGTGCTTTGCACATTGCTCACAACATTGTTTTTCAAGAATGAATTAAGCATTTTGAGATTGTTTGTCATGTTGTAGAGACTAAGTCAAATCCAAGCTGCTTAAACTTCTACCTGTGTACACCAATGAGCAGATTGCTGACATTCTCACCAAGGCACTTGATGCACCAATCATTTTTTATCCGTTAGACAAGCTAGGCATTTCCAAGATCTTTCAACAAAGTTCTAGTGGATAAAGGAATGTTCACTACAAGAGGATGTGCAAGTTAATTCACGTATCACTCTCAGCTTGAGAGGGTGTTACAATATATGTATAAAGGAATGTTGATACAAGAGGATGTGCTCAACTAAACAACTCACCTTAGCAAGCAGATTAGCTGAGTATGAAGTATCCAGCTGAGTATCAGCAGATCAACTGAGTAGTAGACACAGCAGTTAATAAGCTAAAAAAAGCAAACGGCGCATCGGTTACAGTTTAACGTAGTTAGGCAGTTATTCTGTTGTAACTTCTTCATAATTGATTCATGAGGTGTATGCACTATAAATAACCCATGATCGGAAGATTAGTAACTTAACTCATTCATTATTCTTGAGTAATAAGACGCATTTTATTTTATGTGGCGTTTTCAATTTCACAATTTCAACAAATATACCAATATGTATCACGAAATTGACATACATCAGTCAACTAATTCAGTTTGCGTGAAATTCACAGGCTTTCGGCCGGCCTCCTTTGTTAGATAAAAAGGAATAAAAATTATACATAAATAAATTTCATTTGTATAACATCAGTTAGGGTGATGTTAACAAAATCATAATCAATCTCTTTTCTTCAATGAAATGGTAACATTAAAGTACACGGTTTTCTCCTTTGACATAAAATCACTAAGAATCTCTGCAAATCTGCTAAACACCTCATCAATTATATTTTCTCCGAAATGACTAGCAAGCAAGGGCCCGCATACGGGTCGAATAGTCTTTGCAACATTCAGTCCAGCGATTTCTAATGAATCGTGTTTTAAAAGCTCATGGTCATCCACATTCCAATGAATATCGGCTAACCCTATGCGGCTAATGATGAAAGATCCTTCGTCATCTATCAGAGCTTTCAACTCTGTTACTGAAGGGAAGTATATTGGCACATTGAAAGAATCAAATTTCTCTTCCTCAATTATACCCTGCAAACAGGCAGTCACCTTATATCCCAAGAAGTTAAACAAAACAACCTTTTATATAGGGGCTATTATTTGCTTCCCACCTGTTCTACCGCTACACCAGTGGCGGAGCCAGAAATTTCATCCAGGGGGGCGAAATTTTCACTTAAACGTACAAAAAATTATGTTAAGAAATATAAAGATGCAAATATAAGATAAAAGAGAATTTATGATACTAAAAACTCACTTGTTGTTTGTGATCTTAACCAAAATATATGTTTATTGTTTTGTAACCGCTAAATAAACTTACAATTGACCTCTACGGTCTGTCATTTTTTGAAAATAATCCATGATACATCCATGTGATAGATTACTAAATATCTCCCTCTCAATATACATCCATTTTAAGATTAGGGCAATAAAAATTAGTTGGGAATGGGAATAGTTTTAAAGGGAAAAAAAATATAAAATATACATGTAGAAGAGAGGATTCGAAATCGAGGGGTATAATGGATGTATAGCAAAGCAGAGATAAATATTAATACCAATTTTCTGAAATATTCTATAAAACTCAAGGGGTATAATAGTAATTTCACAGAAATCGAGGGGGGTAGAGGCACCCCTCGGTCCTCAATAGCTCCGCCCCTCCGCTACACCCATTTACCGGTGCATGCACCACACTATTTTTACAAAACCGACCTTGTGAAAGACGGTTTTGGACCCAAAAACCGATCTTCACAAGGTCGGTTCAAAATCGACTCTGTGGGAAGCTGGTCTTTGCCTCCAAAACCGACTTTCGCAAGGTCGATTCTACAGTGGTTCATCGGTAGAGTCAGGTGGTGTGAATAAAGTCCATTTCTTAATAATATATTAAGGTAGAATCAGTAGTACCTCATTCACCATATCATTGATGGCCTTAGATAAAAGCCCAAATACGCCTTGGCTCTTCGGAGCACCAGAATCTTTTGGTCTCCTCCCTAATAATGTAACTACCATGCAGCCGTCAACTACCAGTTCCATAGCACGACATCTCAAAAATGCTGTGAAATCTTTACTGAATTGTTTGAAGTATCCTTTTACCACTTTTGGAGGGCTTGTAGTTGATACGTAGATGTTACCCTTGTTATCTTTCGCTTCTTCAGGAACCTAGGGTTATGAAGTGAGATATTTATTGTCTATTACACTAAACAAATTAAACGACTTATTATCTTGGAAAATCAAGTCATTACTTCAAATATAAGTAAATATATCACTTATATTTATACACTTCATTTTGGGGGAATTCTAAATACACCATCAGATGGCAAATTTTAAATGGGGCTTTAAAGGCATCCGAGTAAATCCACCTCTGATATTACAATACTTAAAAAATAATCGTTATTGAGATGTCTTTAAAGACGACAGTAGATTTTTTAAGAACCTAGAAAAATCCCCTTTTAAAATGGTTCAAGAGCAACTATGACTTGGTTTACCCAGTGACGGATCCAAAAAACTTGTTCGCCGGGATTCATAAATCATTTTAGGAGTAGATTTTTTTTTGGCAACAGTGTCGATAATTTTTTTATAAGTAAAATTTATGTAATTTATTATTTTGACGGTGTCTGTGCGTCTGCATGAGGACACATATATTCGCTACCGGATGTACGAGACAAATAGAATTTAAGGATATATTTACGGACCCCTATTTGTAGATTAACGAGAAATAAACTAACCATTGAAAAACCCGATTAGTTAAAAAGTGAGGAAGTGGTGGTATTTTCGTTACTTTTTTTTTTTTTTTTTAAAAAAAAAAAAAAATTTTGTTACTTCTGAATCATCATAAAATCACCGCTTTGATACACTTTTCATTTAAAATAGAATTAGTGGTACCCTAATAGACAAATTTCAATTCAAGGCATCTGCAATGCAACAGAGGAATGTGATTTTCGCACTTCAGAATACATATATATATATATATATATATATATATATATATATATATATATATATATATATATATATATGACCTCCCCTGCTCATATTAAATTGGTAAAATAAAGTTTCCTATCTTCCTGTACAGTGCTATAATATCTGTAAAGGGAAAGAGAGCAAATGATGATTCATACCTGAGACAACCAGTGTAGTGAAAAAGATGAGTGCACAAAGTGCAGACTTTGTGCAGGAAAAAGTCTTTCATAGAATGAACCAGGTACTCCGGTAATGAAACACGATCCAACACTACTCCCCAGATCATCCTTAAACCGGGGCATATGTCTGAAGACAGTGTTAAAATCATTACTTGAAAGATCATTCAGGTGTATCAGAAACTCGGGAGATTCACGGCCTAAACTTCGACGTATTCTATCAACTGCCTCAATGATCTGAGAGACAGCATAAAAAGTATTCGGTCCACTTGAACAACCCATGTCTGCAATGCATAAGGTTTTCGGAAAGAGCTTGCAGTAAACGTACATCTTTAGCTGCTTCTTCAACTATCGGCTTTGCATTCGTTATAGCCTTACGCTGTCAAAGCCATGCCAACAAAAAGATCAAATTTAGACAATAATTGCAGTAATGGAATGACATCATTAATAATACCACAGTCGATCTATTTAGAAATCTGACTTTGGGAAAATTTGGAATACTGAAAAATTGTACTATACTAAATGTACCTGAACTGATGAGTTATTGGCATAACTTTGTTCCCCGTTTCCACCATTCATATGAAGAACTCGTATAGCTCCCATAATTCTTCCCTGCCTTTGGCTTATTATCTGACCGTATATATCTCACTTATATTTTTAATTTATGCATATAGATAAAAAAAAGTTGAGTGCGCTTTCATTTATACCCATCCAAAAATTGTACAATAGTCGTGGGGCAAATAGTTATTTGGAGCTTCCTGCCAATTCAAAGATACTGTTAGAGTCACATTTTGCCTATTAAAAATCTTCTGGTCCCCTGAAAAAAGAAAAAAGAAAATAAAAATAAAACTAAAGAACAAAACAAAACAAATTAAAGAAAAGTATCTTCAATCAATGGGAAATGAGAAAATTGTAAGACTGGTCCCACAATTATGTGCCGGTATCAGTTTTGGTCACATAGAATTCTAATTTAACAAAATTAGTTCCGTAATTTTGCCATTATACCAATTTTGTTCTTATACCAATTATAATCATATCATATGCGACCAAAATTACTACATTACTTTTGGTTATAGAAAAAAATTTGCTAAACCGAAGTCGTATTTGACCAATATTTGAATCATTCAAAAATTATATGACAAATTTTACTTAATTAAAAACGTATTAAACCAAAAAATTTAATAACCAAAAGATTATGAAACATAATTTGAATGAAAATTTCATCCAAGTGTCTTCATTGAACTAAACCTTAGTTTGAGATTTGATTACTCTCGCTTCTCTATTTAACAAGTATACCTACTAAAGTCATCTACTATAGTATAGAATTATCTATGTCCATGTACTCCTGCAACCCTATATGGACCCCAAATGTCTATGTGTACAAGATCACAACAATTTTCTGAACTAGATTGACTCAATGGAAAAATGAGTCTCTTCTGTTTGGCAAGTGGGCAAATATGACATATAGTCTCATGATCACACTTGATATCTTGGTTAACAGGTCTCAACACTTGCAGTCTTTTATGAGAGGCACGTCCAAGTCTATAATGCCATAGTAAATGAGACTGATCAGAAGAATTTGCAGCTTCAGATAGAGGAACAACATTAGCATAACAATGTTTGTCAGTTTTGAGCATGTATAGCCTATTAGTTAAATCAGCTATACCAATCCTCTTCAAACTAAGCATGTCCTGAATCACACAAGAATCTAAGTGAAACTTCACATTATAACCCCTAGTTCTAATGAGTCTGCTTATGGACATAAGATTGAAGCTAAATTCTGGGACACATAAGACATGATCAAGAAACAGATCTTTATTAATTTTAACTTGCCCTATGTGTAAGATTCTGGCATTTCTATCATTAGGTAAACTAACTGTCATATTGCTCACAGATTTACAAGAAGTTAATAAAGACTTATCACAAACAATATGTTATGTAGCTCCAGAATCCACAATCCAGCAAAAAATTTTAGGATTAGGATTACCTGACCCTTCTATTGGATGAAAGTTTTTAGTTAAAGCCACAAAATTGACATCAGAAGTTCCAGAATCAATGTTAGCTCTCAGCGGGTTCAAAATCTGCTGATATTGCTCTTGTATTGCATTGATCTGAGAATAACCTTGTCCTTCTTCAGACTCATTTTGATTCCAAGAATCCGAACCAACCCAATTTGTAGAAGAGGATGATCTTCCTCTGCCCCTTCCCTTTTTTCTGGATACCTATGCTTCTTGTAACAACGATCCACTGTGTGTCATGTCATTCCACAATGTGTACATTATGGTTTCTTGCTGCCATTATTGAAATTTCTTCAATTTTCACCTCCTTGATTCTGAATAGCAAGAAATTACTTCTGATATGATTCAGAAGATCCAAACACAGCATCCGATTCCACTATCTTCGATCCAGAAAAAGAAGTATATAATTGTTGTTTTCTTGCTTAACAATCATTGAAAACACTGATTTAATTGATGGCAACGGATCTAACATCAAGACTTGAGACTTAATTGCTGCATATTCATCATTCAGCCCTTTCACGAACCTGATTACATATTGTTTTTCCATATATGCCTGAAACCATTTCTTGCCACAATCACAATCAGGAGCAGCTGTCACAATCATCAATTGATCCCACAAAACCTATAATTTTGTGAAGTATTGAGATACTGTAAGATTACCTTGCTTGGTATTTTGAATCTCCTTCATCATATTAGACAAAGTGTAAGTATCTCCTCCACCAAACCTATCTTCAAGATCATCCGCATATCTTTGGCAGTCTTGTAGGAGGCTATGCTTTGGGCTATATCTCTTGATACAACATTAACCAACCAAGCTTTCACCATACTGTTACATTGTCTCCAAGCTGAATAGTGATTATCACTGGTCATGAGAGCATGAATAGATCCATCCACAAAGCCCATCTTATTCTTCGAAGATAAGGCTGTGGTCATAGAGATTTCCAGCTGTGGTTATTAATTATATCTACAAGCTCACAATAAGAAAATTTCAAAAATCAAACTATCAAAGTATTAGGTCTTGTAACTATAAGAAAACTACCTATTTACCTCCACTTAAGAACTTAGGGCTTGTGTTGTGTAGGGAAAGATTGATACTTGATATTATAACTAATAACTTGAAGATTGAGATTAGAATTTGAAGGGAAAGATGTATTAATGTATTATTAATTGTGGGAAATTGAAAGAAGGAAAAAAGGGGAATCGAAGAGTGTGCTGAAGAGGCAGGGGAGGAGATGGCCGAGAGGCATGGGATAAGGAGGACTGGATGAGGGACAATTGATTTTTATATTTGTTTGTTTGCTTTATATATATATATATATATATATATATATATATATATATATATATATATATATATATATATATACTATATATTTTTATTTAATACTCTCTGTTTCCCAAACCAAAAATAATAATAATAAAACTTGTTTTATGTATAAATATAAAGTATGTGTTGTATGTCTAAATTTTTTTGAGTCAAGTAAATTTTTTTTTGGCCTTTATCGCTTTGAGTTAAAAAAATTTGGGCCACATTATATTAGCTTGGATCGGATTGGAGCTCCACGAATTCTTTTTTCTGTTAACGAAAACATATAATGTTGGGCCTGCCCGGTACCGTTGGGCCTAAGACCGACGCATCGACGGCCTCACTATAAGGCCGACCCAGTATACTTGCATCAAGACATCCTCAGATATCGAGGATGTAATTGTGCTGAGGATGAGAGCATCTTGCTGTTCCCGGGCTGCATATTCAGGATTAGGAGAACGGAGACCTTTGTCGTCAGTAATAGTTGCTGCCGGCGGTTTGGTTGTACCATTAACGTATCCAAACACGCCCTGACCACGAAGATACGGAAGAATCTGAGCACGCCATAGGTTGTAATTGTGGCGATTTAGCTTGGTAATATTGATATGAGAGGAAGAGAGGCCGGCTTGACAGAGAGGCTAGAGTCGCTAGAGGTTGCAGAGGAGGTATCGGCAGACATGGAAGCCGATGGATTAGGGTTTTTTGAAAGAAAAAAGATTAACGTGGTGGAAGGAATAGGGTTTGGGGAGATGTGCGGATGAGATCAATACATCGCTCCGATACCATATTGACAGTGAATATAATCATTTCTCATTGATTTACTAAACTGAGTACAACGAGTTTATGTAATACTCTATATCTTAGGGAATAAGTAAACAACAAAATACCAAAATAATTTTAAATAAATGCGACATTATGTATCTTGAATAATATCCTCAATAAAGCCCACAGAGCCGATCGCTTCACCCGAAAAAACGCAAGCACACAAAAAACTAAAGAAAAACAACAGAGCAAGAAACTAGCAAATCGATCTATGATAGAGAAAAACCAAAGCAAACGGAAAACACAGCCGGAAGCAACCGCCACTGACCGCTACCTCCATAAGAAACGAGGAGCCCGGAAGTGTGACATCCACCTTTCAAATGAGAGTAGCATCGTAGCCGCCAACAAAGAGCCCGAAGCCTTAACGGGACTAAGTAGCCAACACCGAACACCTACTAGAAGCGCCGCCCGTTGGCGAAACCATATAGCTTCCTAGCGCCACAACACCGCAGCCAGCACCTAACTCCAAAACACACTTGAACCGACACTCATGACTCAGCGGCGCCGGATCTGCCATGATTGACCCCAAACCGAGGTAGAGGAGCGGGCAAGAAACAGATCTGAGCAACAAAAAAAAACAGGACCTCAAAAAAGGAAAATAATACGTGGATTCGATGTGAAATATTTTTAGGCATAAATTTTATTTTATTTTTTCACTTTTTGTGGCATCTTTTGAAGGAAAAAAGTGTCTCTGTTAAGGCAAAAGTTTTCAAGTTTCCAATTGGGTGGGTGGGTGGGGGGAGGAGGGGTTACCTCAAAATATCATGTATTGAGTTCAGGTGAAAGAAAAAAAAGGTAACCAATGTAACAATTTGTCTTATCTATTCAAAATAGGACATTGTTATCGACACAACAATCAATCTATTTACTGGTGTCTACAAGAAATCTCGACCTCTTGAGAATCGAATTAGCCACAAAACTCGACTCTTGATAGGTGGGAAACAAACAGGGATGGAATCAAGAATTTTTGGCGAGTGTGGCTAATGACTATATCTATTTAATCGGGTGGATGAGTTAAGACAATTGTGTTAGATCGAATATTATAACGCCCCAGCACTGGCCTCAGAAATGCTTAAATGAGTCATAAATGGTCCGGTCATTAGCTTAGACCGCCGTCATCACCTGGTCTAAAAGGGCTTACCCGAGTTGATAAGACTTTTCTGTCACACACTTATATAGGGTGAAAATTCAATAAGTTTACCGATGTGGGACTTTACATTCTCCCCATTATAAGAGTCTGGCGTCCTCGCTAGGACGGCCAAGACTTGTCTCATGTGGACTTGTCCCAGTTCTGTCCTACCAGAGGATCTAAAGGTGGCCCCTACCGACACACAGTGTGGCACTTAGGTCCGTCTAATAGCCGGCTCTAAATACCGTTCTGTAACGATCCCAGACCCTGGCCTGGTAGCGATAAATGAGTCATAAATCGTCCGATCAACTGTTTAGACCGCCGCTCTCGCTTGGTCTAATAGGGCTAACCCGAGTTGAAAAGACATTTATTTCTCATACTTACATGGGTTGAGTATTCACTTACTTTACCGATTTGAGATTTTACAATTATATAAGATTTTTAGATACTGAAAATAATAACCAGGGTGGGTCGTGTGTCACCCAAGCCTACCCCTAGTTCCGTCCCTGGAAACCAATTTCAACATCTGTAAAGTCAATATTTTCCGATGTATACTATTCGAGTAGATCGATTGCAGTACCATTAACAATGCCCGAAAATATCATGTATTGAATTAGTTATTTTATATTTTATATTTTATATTTTATATTTTTTATGGTACTTTGTAATAGTAGTTAATTAGTGGAACTAATGTATTTCGTCTCGTGATTTTGTGTGTACACATGATGCTTTGTAAAAGACAACGAATTAAAGCAATAGGAATAGGAATAAGTTAGAAAGTAAAAATACAAAGATCCAAATCAACCCTCCTTCGTCAGAAAAACGATGCCATACCACAGAGCTCACGAATTACAAACCACCCAGCACGTTACGAGCACGATCAAGAGCACCTCAAAAGCACCAACATCCATTTTAAAAACAATAAAAAAATAAAGAAGGAAAACAACACCAACATCCATATGATCTACGACCCGGATAGATTTTATAGGAAAATTTTAAAAAAGACAACTTATGTGTATTATTTGATACTTAATCCAGTGATATTGTATTTATGTCATTTAGGCCAAATTATGTTGTCATTGGACCATTATACCCTTTTATTGCCTTTTTTTTCCAGCGCATTGTACAGTTGCGTCATTTAATGAATTAATTTGCCATATTCCCCCTATCTTCGGCGGTTCATATTCCACGCTTCCATAAGGTACTATGTTATGTACTTGTGTGTTCACTGTATTTTCGATTCTTTTTTTCTTAGGCAAAAGTTTGTGTATTAGATAAAAGTAACGTGCGTTATTGGTTGTTGCACTATTCTTACTCATTTATTACTGTAACATTTTTTTTTTTCTAGTGAAAACAAGAACTTTATTAATCAATATCCGCCAAACAAGCAGCCAAAACATCGTCAGGGGGCAAGGAACCCCAAGATGTCCTAAAAGTAACTATCAAAGCATGTCTAGCTAGAAGATGCGCCGGGACATTCCCCGCATGCCGAATAAATAAAAAGAATCGATGAGAAGTCGGGTAAGAGGGTCAAGCGATCTGCATCAAACAACCCCGAGAGTTGTGGGTCCTCCATCGCCGTCGTGACGCCAAACACACGCCAAACAATCACTCTCTACCTCCAATCGTTGAATTCCCAAGTGCCTCGCCTCCTCCAGAGCCAAGGACATTGCCTTAAGCTCCATGTATTCCACTGGGTCCATTAGGTCAAAATGATACGCGAAGGTGTGGAGAACTGCCCCGTGAGAATCCCGAAAATAACTCCCACCCCCGCTCCTGTCTCAGTAACTGACGCATCCACATTGCCTTTTATCACCCCCTCAGAAGGCTTCACCCATTTATCCGGCAAGTGTTTGACCGAGCCCGCGCCCTATAGGTCTCCAAAGCCGCTACATGATACTCGGCCGACACTGTCAGAGATCGCGTACAGACTGCAGAAACATAAACAGCATGATCATCAAACACTGCAGAACAGTGCGCCTTCCACATCCCCCACATAAGCCATACAAATCTCCGGTGAGTAATTGATATTGGTCTGTGGCACATGTCGATGCAAGGCCGCGTCTAGGCGGAAGACGTCGATCTGTAAGGTGCCACTCGCCCACTCCGCCCCCACAGCCGCCATGGCTGCGTCGATCAATCTATTGAATTTTATATTTTTTTTCCCTTTAGCTAGGACAACCTACCGCAATTTAAATCCAATCACAAACAAAAGCACAGTACCATGCAAATTTGGACAGCAAATGAAAACATCTTGCAGGGTTATATATAGTCCATAAATTTATCACCGCTTTACTGATATTTAGTGATGGTGGCCCTGACATCGCTTTGGGTGAATTTGTTTCGACAGAAGAAAATAACCTGGCTCTGATAACATGATAAAATTTGATCATTGTATTTCGTATATCATTATCAATCATCGAATACAATATTTATAGCCACTAGTAGGACTTCTACCACTATCCAAAATTACCAAACTACCCTTATTACTCTAAAGTCAAATATTTCTAATTTTCATAACACAATCTTTTTCCATAAATAAATCTCTATCTTAATACAAATACTACCATCGTACGCATTTAATTATATTTTCTTTACTATGTCATCATGCTCAACTCTTAACATTTTCAAATGAGGATCATGTAGAAACCAAGGAGACATGAGAAGAAACGTTGGAAGATGGTTATTATTATGCCTCTTAGTTATCTTGTTTTTGGAGTTCTTTATTTTCAGCTAATACATTGTATCCAGGGGCGGAGCCAGGATTTCGGCTTGGTGGGGGGTGTGGCGCAAAATTCTAAATAAAATACCGTGTAAAAAGTGTCAAAAAAAATGTTTCCTAATACAAATTAGAAAGTTGTTGTGTATTTGCAATCTAATGAAACGTAACTTATATTGGGTTTTTTTGAAATGTTACATGTATTGTTTTTAATATTAATCTTTGATGAGTATTATAAAAGTTTGATTGATAAATATAACACGGACGCATGACCTTTGACCCTGTGTATAGCATTTTGAGTGAAATAATAGGAGAAATTCCAAAATGTATGTAGTATTTTGAGTGATAAAAATACAAAAGGTAAAGTATTTTGATGTATGTCGTGTTTGATAAAAATATAGTAGGAAAAATTCGAAAATGCATGTATTATTTTGAGTGATATAATAGATGAAATTCCAAAATGTATGTAGTATTTTGAGTGATAAAAATACAAAAGGCAAAGTATTTTGATGTATGTAGTATTTGATAAAAATATAATTCCAAAATGTATCTAGTATTGAATGATATAATAGGCGAAATTCCAAAATGTTTGTAGTATTTTGCGTGATAAAAATACAAAAGACAGAGTATTTTGATGTATGTAGTGTTTGATAAAAATATAATAGGAAAACATCCAAAATGTATGTAGTATTTTGAGTGATATAATAGGCGAAATTCCAAAATGTATGTAGTATTTTGAGAGATAATGATAGAAAAGGCATAGTATTTTGATGTATGTAGTATTTGATAAAAAAAAATAATAGGAAAAATTCCAAAATATATATAGAGTATTTTGAGTGCTAAAATACAAGAGGCAAAGTATTTTGAGTGATAAAAATACAAATCAAAAATAGGAGAATCAAACCCAGCCAATTATGGAACAATTCAAGCGCTACACCACTATAGCACTTACACAAAGCTCTCTAGTGTAGGAACATGATGTATATAGACGTCTCCGTGTAAGATATTAACAAATTAAGGGGGCATTTTAATAATTTCTCAAACAAGTTAAGGGGGCACCAGCCCCCATTGCCCCAATATAAGTCCGCCTATGATTGTATCCTTTTTATTCCTTGGGTTGCACACGTACAATATTGTTGACATTTATATCTTTTCAATTTCTTTCGTTTGAGACAATAGTTATATAGTTGATTAGTTGTATTTCCTAAATTATTAGTGGCATTGAAATATATTTAGTCTTTTGGGAAATTTTATGGCAGTTTTTGGAGTATTATTTTGTTTTTTTGAGTAGTAGATATGTATGTAATAGCAAATAGAAATGTCTGATTTTGACCCTACCGACGACATATGGCCTTTCCACCGCATTAGCGACAGTGTTGGAATCTGATTTCCTATTTTTGCTCTATCTATTCAGTTCTGAATCTGATCGATTCTATTTTTGAATGAATTTTTCAAATTCTGTGCATTTTGATATGTTAAGTCATTCTTTCTATCTTCCGCTTTTTTATATGATGCGACTCTTTTGTAAGACTTACGTGGCATTTAATCACGAGATATCCACATCCCGAATGGCCTAAAACATTTAGCCTTGCTTATGTTTGAGCAGTTACAATTCTTAAAAACCAACGGGAATGAAACAATGGTTTGAAGCTCAAGCTTTTTAGCTTCATCCCCATCCTCGATTTCTTCAAGACAAAAGCAACATTCTGAACAACAACAGAGAGAAGTGAAATTCATAAGGATCAAGAGCCACGAGAGATTACTAGAGATTCGTGTTGAAGGTGTTAACAACAAGGTGCTGTCACTTTGTACACACCAAATGCACCAGTTATGCAACAGACAGAAGCAACACTTTCTCACAGGAAATAGGTCGAGCACCTTGGACCTCAGACGGTTATTCAGTTATTTAGCTCAATCAAGTTAGTTAGACGGTTAATTGACTTAATACGCAGTTCCCTCTACTTCCTAACTTATATATAAGACTACTGCACCTCTTGTAAACATCATATTGATGAATATACAAATTGATTAAAAGTTCTCAACATTTCCTCTGTTTCTAGTTTTCTGTTTTCCGGAACTTGTGTTCTTGGTTCATCAATAAGCTTGTGTTGATGAAAGTTATCATGGTATCACAACAATAATAGTTGATTCCGCACTTCCAGTTGTCCTTGTATCTATGGCTACAATCAATCAAAATCAAGAAGTTGTTCTTGCATATCTCACCTTGCACCCAAAAAAGAATCCGGCTTTGGTCTTGGTCTCACCTCCCTTTGATGAACACAATTATCACAGCTAGAGAGAGTCTATGCTCACAGCCGTGTCTTCCCAGAACAAGATGTGTATCAATGATGGATCTATTGAGCCTTTACTTCCTAATCATCCCAATTACTCTTCTTGGTGACAGTGCAATAGCATAGTGAAGTCTTGGTTTGTAATTTCTGTCTCAAGGTCTATTGCTCAAAATATCTTGTATTATAGGATTGCTAAAGATATATGGGATGATTTAAAGGAGTGATATGAGGGTGGTGACACTTATACTTTGTCAGATATTATGGAGGAAATTCAAAATACCAAACAAGGTGGTTTGTCTGTTTCTCAGTATTTTGCAAAGTTGAAAACCCTTTGGGATCAGTTGTTAGTCTTGACACCACCATCTGATTGTGAAGATGGTAAAGTTTGGTTCAAAAATTACAATGAAATGCGGTATGTGATACGGTTTTTAAAAGGGTTAAATGAGAATTTCTCTACTATACAATCTTATGCTTTAATGTTACATCCTCTACCAATTGTGAATGTTGTTTTTTCAATGGATACCAAACAAGAAAAATAACACACTATGGTAATAGTGGCAATAAAATGGTAGAATCTGCTGCTGTGTTTGGTTTATTAGAACAGGTAAATAAATCAGCAATAGCTGTTCAAGGAGAGCAGAATGCTGCATATAGAAAGAACTTCAATAATAGGAATTAGAAACCTCAGTACTCTTATGGTGTCATGTTAGGCCATATTGTAGATAGGTGTTACCAAAAACATGGGTTCCCTACAAACTTTAAAGAAAATGGCAGATGTAGGGGTAGATCTGGTTTCAATCCATCTGCAAATAATGTTGCTGCTGATTCTTGGGATCAAGAACCACATGAAGAAGTGCATGCTGACCCTAAAGGTCCTATAACACAGGAGCAATATCAGTATATCTTGAGTGTTTTGATAATGGGACAAGATCAAGCAACTCCAAAGGTGAATCTTGTAGTTCTCAATTCTAATTCCACAGAAAGTTTAGGTACTCATAAAGGAACAAGATTATATGATTGGATTGTAGATTCAGGTGCTACAGAACACATAATCTTTGATCCTTCCCTCTTTAGTACTTGTAAAGTTGTTTCTAGTTTATCAGCTTGCTTGCCTAATGGTAAAGTTGCTAAGACCACACACATAGGAAAAGTGAAAATAAATAAGGCTTTAACTTTAAATAAAGTGTTGTGTGTGCCAGATTTTACTTTGAATCTTCTTTCTATTAGCCAAATGTCAAATCTTCTATTTTTACTGTTAAGTTTTATCATGATTGTTGTGTTATACAGGACATACTGAATATGCTGAAGATTTGTATAACTAGTCTACTCAATGGCCTTTATGTGCTTCAAGAATATAGTTCCTGTTATTCTTTTGTTGTTCCTGATGTAGTTCTTAAAGATGGCACTACTTAGCTTCTTTGACATTATAGAATGGGCCATCCGTGTGATCAAAGATTGCAAGTTTTGCACACACTCAATAAAGCTTTTTTTGTTTCTGATAGTTCTGTCTGTGAAATTTGTCCTTTATCCCAAAAAAACATTTGCATTTTCCTTTGAGTACTTCTATCACACATGATTTGTTAGATATTGTACACATGGACATTTGGGGTCCTTATAGAGTTGCAGGAGTGCATGGTTATATGTGTTTTCTCACCATTGTAGATGATTTTAGCAGATTTTATTGGGTTTACTTGTTGAAAACCAAGGCTGATGTTAGACCGTTGGTGTAAATGTTTTGTAACCTGGTTAGTACACAATATAATTAGAAAGTGAAAGTTCATAGAAGTTATAATGGCCTTGACTTCCATTTACGTTTTTTGGTTGAAATTTTTCCTAACTGGTAGAGGATGGAGCACCACCTCACCAACGACAAAGCCGAGAAGAATGATCCACGAGCCAACTTTTGGAAACAAGATGATGCTCAAATCATGTCAATGCTTGTTAAAAAGTATTGAGCCCAACATTGGTATGACTTTATTATATCTCAAGACTGCAAAAGATATGTGGAATCGGTTAAAACAAATGTACTCCAGGTCCAAAAATTTATCACGAATTTATGAAGTATGTAAACAATACTTTAATTTGGAGCAGGAAATAAGACCATGAGAGTTATTTTTCTCTTGTTATGGGTGTGTGTGAGGAGAAATATGTACTTGCCACATCACATGATGATGAGTGCCATGGAAAAACAGCGGCACAACATGGATGTCGTCCGATTTCTTGGCAGGCTAAGATCCGAGTATGATCCGGTTAAAGCGAGATTCTCGGAGGCACCGAATTACCCTCCATTAGTGAAGTTTCTTCCCGACTTCAAAGAGCATTACCGTGTCTATTCAAATGTTACCACCCATGATGATGTGAACCATCTGCTATGTTTACTCAAAGTCCAGGCCGAATCGAGGAGGACGTGAGGCCGGAATTCCATAGGTCGTGGTGGTCGGGCGGCCGATCGGCCGGAATGGTGATCGGAAATGCGACCATTGTGGTCGAACCAATCATGTCATTGAAGATTGCTGGATATTACATGGATACCGCCTATATATGGCCAATCAAGTCTCATCCCAACCACAGGTGCGCGATCTCGAAATCAAGCGGCACGCCATGAGTGATGGAACTCCCACGGACTTCGCAGCCAATTTAGTTCAGACGGGCTCTTCACCGTGAGGTTTTTTATCCACTCAACCTACTCCATGTCCTTGACTCGGTGCAACCGAACATATGACCGGTCTATGTAATACAATTCTAAATTATTCTCCTTTATCTCAACCTAAATATGTCGCTTAGCTAATGGTTCCCAAACTCAAATTACGGTACTCTGGGGATGGGGCTTATTAAACAAAACTATTAACAAACTACCTTCATGCGTCCCTGGTTCCCATATAGCCTACTCTCATCATGAACTTACCCGAACTTTAAATTGTTTCGCTATTTTCCTGATCGTGTTTTGCGTGATCTTCGACGCGGGAAGACGCATTGCATAGGTCATGAGTAATTGCCGGCTTTACTACTTTAATCTCCACCCATCATCTCTGCTTTTGTTGGCGGTTGATTTAATGATTGCATTTACCGCCTCGTACCGCTACCCCTTTTATCGTCCCCTCTTCTTCGTGGCCAAATTCCCAATATTTCTGCTTGGGGACTGCAGTGAACTTACTGGCCATAGCATTATTTGCTGCTTTAAAACGCACTTAATAGCACAGAGATAAACTCCTTTTGAACTAGTACATTTTTACGTGGACCAGATCATATTTCATCAAATAAATTCATATTTATTACTTTATTGGATGATTTTTCTGTATGACTTGGATTTTTCTAATGAAAGACCGTGATCGATATTACATCTTGCTTCCAGCTTATTCCAATCAAATTCAAACCCAGCTTTAATTGTTCGTGCGCGACGTGATGGTTAAGTAGTGATAATGCCAAAGAATATAAAACTCAATTTTCTCAATTCTTATCGACCATGGCATCATTCACCAAACATCTTGCTCTTATACTTCGCACACAAAATGGGGTAGCCGAATGCAAAATCGCCATCTCATTGATGTGGCACGTGCTTTTATGCTACATATGCGTTCCCAAAACCCTTAGGTGATGTCGTCCCTAACGCTTGTTTTTAATCAATCGTATGCTCTACTAAGAATCTCAAAGGTGAATCCTTTTTTTCCATTCTTTTCCCCCATCCCACCCCCTTATCCTCTACAACGCCGCATTTTGGTTGTATTAGCTTCTGCTCATAATCTTGGTCCGGTTATGATAAATTTGATCTCGTGCAACCAAATGCATCTTTTAGGGGTATTCACGTACTCAAAAAGGATATCGCTGCTATAATCCTATTCTTCGTAAACTACTTCGTCACGGCCAGCGTCACCTTTAATGAGACACAACCATACTACACCCAACCTTTAAATGATCCAAATTTCTTGCAACCGCTTTCTCACGATTCTACAGTTGTGTCCTTCCTCTTCCTTGATCGATGGCGTTCGGGATAACCGTCCTCCGATTACACAAGTATATCATAAATCGTCGTCACGACCCGGCCGTCTCCTCGTCCTCAAGATCCTCCAATACGATATTCTATTGCACAACGCAAAGGTACCCGATCTTGTGTTACTCGACATCCTGTATTGGTAATTTCTGCTCTCTTGATCGCTTATCTTCTCCATATGCTTGTTTTCTTACTAATCTATCCCAAGTTTCATCCCTAAGTCTCCTGAGGAAGCTCTGTCTAATTTGAACGGCGGTTGGCTATGGAAGGTGGAAGATGAAACCACTCTAATGGCACGCTGGGACTTAGTCCTCTTCACTTATGGAAAGACACTGTTGGTTGCCGATGGGTTTACACAATTAAACATAATCAAGATGGCACGGTCGAGGCGTTACAAAGCCCGCTGGTAGCCAAAGTTACACCCAAACATATAGGGGTGGATTATGATGAAACCTTCTCTCCGGTTGCTAAGTTCCTCTATTCAGTATATTGATTTTTCTTGCAGCTCATTTTCATTGGCCATTATTTGAGTTAGGGCGTCAAGAATGCCTTTTACATGGCGATTTGCAAAGAGGAGATTTATATGGAGCAACCTCCTGGGTTTGTTGCTCAGGAGTCTCAGTGTATGGTATGCAAGTCGAAGAAGTCTCTATATGGACTTAAACAGGTCCCTCGAGCGTGGTTCGGAAATTCTACAAGTAGTAAAAGAATTTGGACTTTCACAATGTCGAATCGATCACTCAGTGTTTTACATACATACTAAACAAGTGACATATTTATCTTGTTGTATATGTTGATGATATTGTTCTTCACGAGAATGTGGAAAAAGGCATCATTCATCAAAGAACTGTTGTTAAAACACCACAGCAAATGGTATGGTAGAAAGAAAACACTAACACATTCTCAATGTGGCTAGAAGTTTATTGTTTCAATCATGTTTGCTTGTTGCTTATTGGACATACTTTATCCTACATGATGTTTACCTAATAAACATTATTCCATCTCCCTTAATAATAAATATGACTCCACATGAATTGTTGTTTGGCTCTCAGCCTGATTACGACAGTCTTACGGTTTTTGGTTCTTATGGTTTTGGTTGTTTGGCATATGCTTGTAATCTTTCTACTAATGGTGATAAATTTACAGATAAAAGCATCAAATCTGTTTACATAGGTAATGCTCCTAACATCAAAGGGTACTGCTTGCTTAATCTTCAAACTAGGCAAGTCTTTATTAGCAGAGATGTGTTTCATGAGCTCATTTTTCCTTACAAGGAACTTGGTAAGGCAGATCAAAGTTCAATTGATAGTTTTTTTTTACCAAAACAGTTTGATGAACATGTTACTGTGGAATTAAAACCACAGAATCGTGTGAGTCCTGCCGATCTTGGACACACAGAAACTTCAGATTCTAGTGTACATTCAGACCAACAGGTTGCACAATCTCCTCGCTACATGTGATCAACAGGATGTTGTCCAGTGCCACCCCAAACTTAAGTTAAGAAATCAACAAGGAACAAGTCTGTTCCATCCTACTTGAAAGAATATGTTTGTGGGAATACTGCACTTAACACTACTCCTTATGACCTTACCAAAATGGATTCATTGTCTAATATAACTCTGTCTTACAAGAATTATGTGTTGAGCTCTGAGATTGTTTCAGAACCAAAAACTTATCAGGAGGCTATTCAACATGAAGAGTGGAGAAAAGCCATGCAAGCTGGACTAGATGCATTACATAACACAGGCACATGAGAGATAGTACATTTACCAAAAGAGAAGGTGCCTATAGGCAGTAAATGGGTATACAAGAATCAAGAGGCATGCAGATGGCACTATAGAGAGATTCAAAGCAAGACTTGTTGCCAAGGGCTATACTCAGCAACTAGGCCTTGAGTACCTGGAAATTTTTTCTCTTGTGGCAAAATTAACCACTGTCAGAACCTTATTGGCTATCTCAGCAGCAAAGTAGTGGCATTTACATCAATTAGATATAAATGATGCTTTTCTTCATGGGGACCTGGATGAAGAAGTCTACATGTCCATCCCACAAGGATTTCAGTCTAAACCTGGGACAGTATGCAGATTGAAAAAGTCCCTGTATGGACTCAAACATGCTAGTAGACAATAGAATATCAAAATAACCCAAGCCTTGCCTAAGAGGGGGTTTAGGCAATCAAAACAAGGCTATAGCCTATTTGTAAAGAGTACAGATGAAAACTTTACTGCAATACTTGTGATGTAGATGATGTTCTGGTTTCTAGTCCGGACATCAAAAAGATGAGAGACTTGAAAGATTTTATGGACAAGAATTTGGGATTAAGGACCTTGGAGAACTAAAATACTTCCTAGGCGTATAGGTTGCACGATCAAAGAAAGGGACTGTGTCGTCACAAAGGAAGTACTGTTTAGAGCTACTAAAAGAATATGGATATTTAGACTGCAAGCCTGCAAAAACTCCCATGGATCCAATAGTAAAACTTCATAGCAAGGATTCAGATCCACTAAAGTCTAATAGCTACTACAGGAGCCTCACATGCAAATTATTGTACCTAGTGATTACCAGACCAGACATCACATTGCCACCCAACAACTAAGTCAATTTCTTGAGTCCCCGACTTAACTCCAACTCAAGGCAGCACACAGGTTACTAAGGTACGTGAAAAACTCTCCTGGAGAAGGAATTCTATTCCTAGCAACAAAAAACATGGAGTTAAAAGCATATGTAGACACTGATTGGGCAGGATGTGAAGACACTAGAAGGTCCGTTACTAGTTTTTCTGTGTTCCTAAGTAATTCCCTTATCAGCTAGAGATCAAAGAAGCAAACTACAACATCAAGGAGTTCATCTGAGGCAGAGTATAAAGCCATGGCTATGGCATCCTGTGAGCTACAATGGCTAACCTATTTGCTGGCAGAATTCAACATCAAACAGTCTAAACCTATTCCACTGTGTTGTGATAGCAAAAGTGCACTTTACATAGTGGAGAATCCTGTATTCTTTGAAAGAACTAAACACATAGAAATAGACTGCCATGCGATAAGGGATAGATATCTATCAAGATTACTAAAACCCTTGCCTATTACTACACACTCACAGCTGGCTGGTCTTTTTACTAAACCCTTAGACAGAACCAGGTTCCATGACATGTTATCTTACTATCCCCTCACCAATATCTACATGCCAAAGTGATCAGCCTGAGAGGGGGTGTTGAAGGTGTTAGCAACAAGCTGCTGTCACTTGTACACACCAAATGCAGCAGTTATGCAACAGAACAGAAGCAACATTTTCTCATAGGAAATAGGTCGAACACCTTGGACCTCAGACGGTTATTCAATTATTCAGCTCAATCAAGTTAGCTAGACGGTTAATTAAGTTAATAGGCAAGTTCCCACTACTTCCTAACTTGTATATAAGCTTACTGCACCTCTTGTAAACATCAGATTGATGAATATACAGTTTGAATAAAAGTTCTTAACATTTTTCCTCTGTTTTCTAGATTTTGTGTTCCTTTCATTCTTGTGTTCTTGTTTCATCAATAAGCTTGAATTGATGAAAGTTATCAATTCATGCTATATGATCAAGAGCTACGAGAGATTACTCGAGATCCGTGTTGATATTGTGTTATAAAATTTTGGTTTGAAAACAATATTTCATAATTAAGATATATAAAGTAAGACGGAATGAACCTTTTTTTTGTTAACTTCTTCACCTAACGTCAGGGGCGGATCAATGTGTGTTGGCTAGGGCGGGGTCATGTGATCCCACTGAAATCCGGAGATATTTTTTTAGTATTAAAACGATGTAGTTTTGTTGATAAAAATGTCGTTTTGCCTTTAAAAAATATAGTTTTATGCTCCGATGACCCTATTACAACAAATTTTCACATTAAAAACATAGTTTCGACTCCAATGACCCACAAAAATAAATTTCTAAATCCACACCTGTCTCACGTCATCTCTCAACCATGGGTAGGGTATTAATAATCCACAAGGAGAAGATGAACCAACTACTAACTTATACTAATATCTAATGTATACAATGAAAAATAATAAGTTCATAATATCTCTTGGAATTTCTAACTTTAGAATACAAAATGAATGGTAGTGAATGCACTTGGTATTGTTAATAGATAAATGTACATCCACAAATCATATTTTTTTTCATAGAAATGTTGTAGTGTTTTTACATTTATTGTGGAATTAAGATGCAGATATAGTTCTAAGAACATAGATTGAGATATACAGCTAAAGTTTAAGCTTGATTTTGTTTAAGGTAGCAACAATTTCTTCCATGCCACTTCTTTCCTTTGGAAACTTGTTGGTGCAATTCAATGCTACATTCATTATCATCATCACATAATCCATCATTTCCTCATAGTGTTTTCCTTCAATTGTGTTTAGCAGACTCTCATCGATAATATCAATCAGTGCACTCTTGGTTGAATTATTAGTTACCCAACCGGGTAGACTCAAGCTCTCGTTGAACATTTCATCATCGGGTCTTTTTCTTGTAAAGACTTCCATTAATAGTATTCCGAAGCTATAAACATCACACTTTGTCGACACCAATCCTTCCGAGCCATACTCTGAAAAACGACAACAGCACACAAATTAGTTGTTTGAGAAAGAATAATAATATATAGGATTAAAGTCGGCCTATCTACCTGGAGCGATGTAGCCGAATGTTGCTAGTGTATTAGTGTGTGTAATGCTGTTTTCCCCCAACATTTTGGCAATGCCAAAGTCACATACATGAGCAACCTTATCTTCATCAAGCAAGACATTGCTAGGCTTCAAATCAGCGTGTACGACTGGTTTTGGGACACCCGAATGTAGATATTCCAGTGCAGACGCAACGTCAATCATAATGTTCACCCTTTCTGTGAAGCTAAGGAAATGATTGCCAGAATGCAACCAATTTTCAAGACTCCCATTAGGCATGAACTCAAGTACTATCGCCTTGAAGTCGAGATTAGAACAACTCGAGATGACTTTAGTAAGATTTCGATGACGAAGATTGCGCAGCATCTCGCACTCCACGTCAAAACTTCTATGGGCTCCTTCTGTTATTATATCGAACACTTTAACCGCAACAACCATCCCATCTCTAAGCGTACCTTTGTATACAGATCCAAAGCTCCCTTTCCCGAGCAAATTTCTTTCATTATATCCATCAGTAGCATGTTGAAGTTCATAAAATGAAATTTGATCCTTGGCAGTCACTTGTACTAATTCTTCACCTCTTCGGAACCGATTCTTTCTTCCAAGTATTAAATATACAACAATTATTGTAATGGCAAAAACAGTGGCTATTAAACCAAAACACAGAATTAACACATGCGGATGCGTCCACAATTTTTGTGGGGATGCATGATCATGACATGGAGAAACATGAAATCTTTTCTCTCCACAAAGTCGACCTTTATTGGATATGAAAGATTCCCATGTGAATTTTGTAAAAGGGCCTCTATCTGGGATTGGGCCATCTAAATTGTTGTAAGAAGCATTAAATCTTTCAAGGTACCGAAGCTCTTCAAGCGTTACCGGAATGGAGCCAGACAAATTATTTGCGGATAAATCTAAGTACTTCAAACTTACAGCACTTCCAATTGATTTTGGGATCAGTCCTTCCAATAGATTGTAATCTAGATAAAGCTCTTCCAAGCTCAGTAAGCTTCCGATTGCATCCGGAATATTACCCGAGAGGTTATTCATCGACAAGTCCAGTGATACTATGTCCTTTATGTTCCCCACTTGGTTTGGAAGTGAACTGCTAAGGGAATTATTAGAGATATTAAGAACCAAAAGGCTGTTCAGGTTCCATAAATTCATCGGTATACTAGAATTGAGTTTGTTGGAACCTAGGAAGAGCTTTCTCAAGGAAGTAGTATTCCCTATGCATTCAGGTATGGGCCCAAAAAATGTATTGTAACTTAGATATAACTCGCTTAAACGTTGCAAACCGAACAAATCGCATGGAATCCATCCGCTTATTCCGATGAATCCCATATCAAGAAATTGAAGTTTCTGTAAAAACGCAATAGATTTTGGGAATGGACTGATGAATTGATTGTGACTAAGATCCAGTGCCAAAAGATTACTCAAGTTTCTTATGCTAGCAGGAATTTCACCGGACAATCCACAAGATCGTATCGTGAGTATTGCTACAGACTTAGAAAGATTGCCTAGAGATTTTGGGAGGATTCCATTCAAAGGATTAAAAGATAACTGTAGTTCTTGTAGATATATGCAGTTGGCCAGTGGTGTGAGAAATTCTAGCTCCGAAGACGAAGAATCCTTTGTCAACTTATTCCAAACCAAACTTAAAGTCTGAAGAGACCTTAGATTCCCAAGGAAGTGAGGAATAGTGCCCATGAAATTGTTAGCAGAGAGATCAAGATCAGATAGTTGAGAACAATTTGAGATGAAGATAGGCACAGCTCCACCGAGCATATTCTGATATATGTCAAAAACTTGTAAATTTGGTAGCCCAATACCTGTAGCTGAGGGTAGACTCCCGGTTAAATTATTTCTACTTAGATCCAATGCAATTAGGCTTGAGATGTTGAAGATTCCTTCTGGTATTGTACCAATCATTTCATTATCATACAATCCAAGCAGTTCCAGATTTGGGAGGTTTCCAAGCTCTTCCGGTATGATGCCTGTAACAATGGAAAACACCGTGATTACTAAAGGTTAAAACACAGACGAGAAACTTGCATTTTCAGAAAGATTAAGGGTCTGTTTGTTAAACAAATTAAGTATTTATTTCGAAAAGTTTAAGAGGTGGTTACAATATAATGTGTTTGATAATATTTTTAGCAAATCTTAATTAATTAAATGTCACTTTTTATTTTATTTTAAATGATCTTCTTTATTAATAGTCGTCAAAATGAGGGAATCAAACAGTACAATGTTGTATGTGTGCAGCCTCCATTTACACTTATTCGAAAAATAAATAGAACTAATCCATACATCATACAAGACGCTGGGATAGAACTAATTAAGTTTCACTTAATTCTACATGTTAAAAGTGACAAAAAAATTCAGCACCACATGTTCTGCTTATCGCTGAAAAAATCTGCCGGCTCTTCTCCATCTCACGTCCACATGAAGCCTTATTTATAAGAACTATTATTATTCATTTGTTTCTTTGCTTTACTTTTCTTATTAATATTTTTTTTATAGATTCCTTTTTAATATAATTTTCTTATAAGTTATGTTTATCATAGTCTGAAAGAATAAAATACTATTATTATCCTTCTCTATACACATTATCATAACCATTTTATACACTTTGTATCTAGTTATATTAAAATAATTATATTCATAAAGTAATTTAAATTTTGAAAAATACTAGTTACACAACAAAATAGATATAACAAAGTGATATACCACATTTTTATACAATTGATCAAGATGAGGTCTACATCATAATCAATATTACAAGACGCGTTGTGTCATTTTGTTGTGATTATTTTACTATGAAAACTAGCATTATTCTTATATTTTGAATTTCATATGATTTTATTTTTAGGTTTTTGTCCAGAATGACAAAATTATTAAAAAAGGGGATAGAAGGACATTGTAATTTAATAAGGACAAAAGTAACATATGTGAAATAAAGTAAATATGAAGTAACAATTGTGAAATACAAAGTAACATTAACACATGAAGTAACATTTTTAAAGTAACATTTGTGATTTTTGTCCTTTATAATCATGAAAATGTTACTTTTGTCCTTGCAGACCCATTTATCAAATTTTTTGTCCTTATAGCCCCTTCCCCCTTTTATTTTTTGTTAAAAAGTCGTTTAAAATGAGTAATACATTTTTTTTTAATTTTAAGTTATGAAGTATTATTTGAATAAATCTAGCAAAAAGAAATATAGCATTTTTATAGACATACAAAAAATGTGTATACATAAAACATTAAAAATAAAGCATTTTATGTTTTTCAGATTTTTAGTGTTATCAAACAGTCTAATCAATTTCAGCACTTAAATCATTCAGCTACTTAATGTAATCATACTTCAGACTTCAGATTTAACAAACAGCCCCTAAGATAGAAGCAATGCAAACATAAAGTATGACGAAATTGATAAAACACAGAAACAAAGAAGACACGGTGATTTAACGTGGTTTCCGGTGTTGTTTCGACTACTCTACGGACAGAAAAAGAGATATTTTATTATGCACAAAGTTACAAGGATTTTCACTCACTTGTGAAAAGCACACACTCTACATTGATTACAACATTGGTATTTATAGGCACAAATCCCTAACCCTCACCACATAAGATCTTTGTCGGAATTGACATAAATACCCCAGATGTAGACCCCAACTCCAACTGTTATCCACCAGATGAAACTCAGCTCAAAAACCGACTTTCCCAGACTTGTAATCAACTACTTAGATGTGGAACTCAGATGTACTCAGCAATAACTCAGCTGACAAAACTGAAAGCTGACTTCAGAAGAAACTCAGTTTGCACTTCAACACAACTGACTTTCACAGAACTGAATACTCTTACTGAACTGACCATCATTCTCAGTCTCAGTTTCACAGATTAGTCCCACCAGTTTACTCATGACTTTAAAGATCAAGTCACCAAAACTGACAAATCTCCAACTTGACTTGAACTCTCATTTATAGTCAACCAAATTGCATAATCAGAAGTACTTGTACTAGATGCCTTCGTCAATGCCAGGATGTACTTGTACCAGACTTCTCCACAGAATCCACTCAGCTGATATGTCCTCAGCTGAGTATCCAGTTTTCAGTTTATAAGCTTTGAATATTCAGCAAGCCCAGACACAATTGAAATTTGCTTTGCTGAACTGGTTTAGTGAACATATCAGCAGGATTATCCTTGGTGCCAACCTTCTTCACTACTACCCTCTTCTCATTTCTCAGAAAATGATATCTCACATCAATATGCTTGGTTCTCTCATGATGAACCTGATCCTTAGCTAGACAAATTGCACTCAAACTGTCACAATAAATCTCAACTTGATCTTGATGTAGCCCTAAATCACTGGCTAGTCCCTTCAACCAGATACCCTCCTTGGCTGCTTTAGTAACAGCCATATACTCAGCTTCAGTTGTTGATAAAGCTACTGTTGCCTGAAGAGTTGCTTTCCAGTTGACAACTGAATTCCCCAATGTCAAAACATAACCAGTCATTGTTTTTCTGCTGTCCACATCTCCTGCATAATCAGCATCACAGTATCCTATGACCAAACTCTGAGCATCGCCTCCATAAATGAGACCAAAGTCAGATGTACCTTTAAGGTGCCTGAACATTCTTTTCACAGCTTTCCGGTGTTCCTTTCCAGGTTAAGCTATAAACCTGCTGACAACACTGACTGGCTGAGCCAGATCAGGCCTAGTGCACACCATGGTATACATCAGACTGCCAACTGCACTAGCATAGGGACTCTTGACATGTACTCCTTCTTCTCTGTTGATTATGAAGCAAAAACTGTCAAATGAACATTTGATGCCATATGAGTATCTATTGGCTTAGCAGCTGACATGCCAAACTTTGACAAAATCTTCTGTATATAGCCCTGCTGAGATAAAAATAGTTTCTTCTAAATTCTATCTCTTCAGATCTCCATCCCCAAAACTTTCTTGGCTGCACCCAAATCTTTCATTTCAAAATCAGCACTAAGAAGGACTTTCAGATACTGAACATCAGACTTCTTTCTTGCAGCTATCAGCATGTCATCCACATATAATAGAATATAGATATATAATCCATTTTTCAACTGGCTGTTGTAAGCACAACAGTCATAAGGACTTCTGTTGTAACCCAACTGGATCATGTAACAGTCAAACCTTTTATACCACTGTCTAGGAGCCTGCTTCACTTCATACAAGGACTTCTTCAACTTGCACACAAAATCTTCCTTACCATAAATTGGCAACCCTCTGGCTGAGTCATGTCTATCTCTTTGTCTACCTCACCATGTAGAAAAGTTGTCTTTACATCTAACTGCTCAAGTTCTAAGTCCTGTTGTGCCACCATTGCTAGTAACACTCTGATTGAAGTATGTCTGACTGGTGAGAATATCTCATCAAAGTCCACCCCTTCTTTGCGACTGAACCCTCTTGCAAGCAAACGTGCCTTATACTTAACTCCTTCTGCCTCAGTTACCCCTTCCTTCGTCTGATTCTTCAGTAATGACTCCATTTCATCTTCTATGGCAGCAAGCCATTGAGATGCTTCAGAACATGTCACTGCTTCCCTGTAAGTAGAAAGTCCAAAACCATCCACTTCTTCTGCAACTTGATGTGCATAACCAACCAAATCATCAAACCCATACCTCTTGGGAGGTACCCCAATGTTGGATCTTCTAGCTCTGCTGACAACTATACTCTACTGGCCCATGTTCTCAGTTTGACGCTCAACTAACATTTACCCAGCTGACTGGCTTGGACTCAGTTCTAGTTCAGCAACCAGATCAGATGAAAACTGACTTGGATCAGTTGATTGTTGCATTTCAATTGACTCCACCTGAAGCTCTACCTTATTGTCAGTTTTCTTAGTTTCAGCACTGGTTTCAGATTTAGTAGTCCCTCTCACTGATGAACTGAGCATAGAATTTTCATAAAAAACCGTATCTGTGCTGAGAATAACACTGTTTTCTGCTGATGACTAGATTTTATAACCCTTAACTCCATCACCATACCCCACAAACACTCTTTTCTTGGCTCTTGGTTCCGTCTTCCCTTCACTCACATGATAGTAAACTGTGCTTCCAAATACCCTTAGAAATGAACAGTCAGTAGGCTTGCCTGACCACATCTCAATTGGTGTTTTGAGACTGATCCTTGTGTGAGGAGTCCTTTTAATTAAGTAGCAAGCTGTGCTTACAGCCTCTGCCAAAAATCTTCTTGACAAACCAGCATGAGAGAGCATGCATCTTGCTCTCTCCAGAAGAGTGTGAATTTACCTTTCAGCTACCCCATTCTACTGAGGAATATTCTTGACTTTATGATGTCCGGAAATACCCTCATTTCTACAAATCTCATCAAACTCAATCCAGTAGAATTCAGACCATTATCTGTACGAAGCCTCTTGATCTTCTTCCCAAACTAATTTTCAATTAGAGCTTTCCATTGCATGAAGTTCTTGAATGCCTCACTTTTGTGTTTCACCATCACCACCCAAGTCATCCTTGAATAGTCATCTATGAATGACACAAAATATCTGTGACCACCCAAAAACTACACCTTTGATGGTCCCCAACAATCTTAATGAATGTAATCAAGTGAAGACTTTGTGTTGTGTACCCCTTTTGAGAACTTCCCCTATGAAGCTTCCCAAACACACAATGCTCAAAAAATTCCAGATGCTTGACCTTACACTCCTTAAGAAGATCCTTCTGAGAAAGAACCTGCATCCCCTTTTCACCTATGTGACCCAGTCTCATGTTCCACAGCATGTAAGTGGATCGATAAATCTCAAAGAGATGCCACAAAGAAAGAGAACCAAAGAATAAATGACCGCTTTGTAATATATACAAGATCTCTTTCTTGACTCCCTTGAGAACTAAAACTGAGTTTTTATAGACACTCAACACTCCACCTGCACCATTGAATCTGAATTCCTTGTTGTCTAAAGAACTAAGAGATACCAAGTTCTTGGTCATCTGTGGAACATGTCTAACTTCATTCAGTTTACAAAATCTTTCATCCTCTGTCCTCAACTGAATTGAGCCAATCCCAACTACCTTGCAGACCTTGTTGTTTTCCATAGATATTTGACCACCATCTATCTACTAATAACTTGAGAACCACTCTGTGTGAGGACGAATATGAAAGGATGCCGTAGAGTCTAGAATCCACACATCAGTTCGATGTGCTGACTCTCCTTCCACTAAAACCATATCCTCATCTGAGTCATACTCAGCTGCTACAGAGCTGTGCCAGAACCGTTCTCATGTTTTTTCTTCATTTTTGGACAATTGGACTTCCAATGTCCCCGCTCCTTACAATAATTACAAACATCTATGGATTTAGGGCCTTTGGACCTTGTCTTCATGGAATTTTTCTTCATAGACAGACCATTCTCTTTTCCCATCAACTCTCATCGACTACTAGTCCAAGAGCTTTGATTATCTCGCCTAGGCGCCTTATGTCTCAGCTCCCTGACATGCAAAGCTGACCATCATCCTCCAAAGCAATTGTATCCTTCATAACTATGAAGGACTGTACAAAGTTCTCATAGGAAGCTGGTAGTGAAACCAGCAAAATCAGTGCAGCATCTTCATATTGTGTTCAGCTGATCAAGGTGATCTCTCAACTGAGTCCCCTCATGCATCCTCAGGCTGAATAGCCTCTGCTTCAGTAGCAACTTGTTGGTCAATGACTTAGTCATATACAGGCTTTCAAGTTTCAACCATAACTTGGCAGTGGTGTCTTCCTCAGCAACTTCTGTGATAACATCATCAGACAAGCACAACATGATGGTTGAATGTGCTTTCTCCTCAAGACTGGCATAATCTGTTGAACTGGCATCCCTTTCATCAGATAAAGGAGCCCACAATCCTTGTTGCTTTAACAAAGCCTTCATCTTGATTTGCCATAAACTGAAATTGTACCACCCTGTAAATTTATCAATATTTACGTTCATTGTTGGCATCCTTCTTATTAAAGAACAGACCTTTGATCACAAAATCCTACCACCGGTCATCAGTCTTGGTGAAGATCAACTCCGTTCAACCTGTAAAATCCTCAGAATCCACGAACCAAAACTCTGATACCAGTTTGTTAATACACAGATGAGAAACTTGCAGTTTAAGAAAGATTAAGACAGAAGCAATGCAAACATAAATTATGGCGAAATTGATAAAACACAGAAACAAAGAAGACACAGTGATTTAACGGGGTTTCCGGTGTTGTGCCGACTACTCCACGGATAGAAAATGAGATATTTTATCCTGCTCAAAGTTACAAGGATTTTCACACACTTGTGAAAAGCACACACTCTGCATTGATTACAACATTGGTATTGATAGGCGCAAATCCCTAACCCTCACCGCCATAAGATCTCTGTCGAAATTGTCATAAATACCCTAGATGTGGACCCCAGCTCCAGCTGTTATCCACAAAATGAAACTCAGCTCAAAAAACAAACTTTCCCAGACTTGTAATCAATCTCGGTCACGGAACTCGGATGTACTTTCGGCAATAACTCGATTGACAAAATCGAAAGTCGATGCGAGAAGATACTCAGTTTGCACTTCACCACAACTGACCTTCATAGAACTGAATACTCTTACTGAACTGACCATCATTCACAGTTTCAGTTTTATAGATTAGTCCCACTAGGGGTGTACACGGTTCGGTTCGGTTCAGATCGGTTAATGGCTGTAACCGAAACCGAACCGAAATTTTCGGTTAATTGAAAATCCGAACCGAAACCGAACCGTTTGTAAAAGAAAACCGAACCGAACCGAAATAACCCGATCGGTTTGGTCGGTTAACAGAAAAGCCGAAATAAAATCAAAAGTAAATAATTAGAGATAACCGAATTGAACCAAACCGAACCGAAATAACCGGTTGATTAACCGAAAACCAAACCGAAATAACCCAAATTTACCCTAATTATACAATTACAACATTTTGATTCACTATATGGTTATAAACGGTTTGGGTTTTTCTATTTGGTTTCGGTTCAGGTTCGGTTTCGGTTCGGATATAAACGGTTTGGATTTCGGTTCGGTTCGGTTCGGTTTCGGTTCGGTTTGTGTAATTTACAGCACTATCCGTAACTGAACCAAAAATTTCGGTTTTTCATTTTAAAAACCGAAAACCGAACCATAGCACTTATTAACCGAACCGAACCGAATTACCCCGGTTCAGTTCGGTTTTCGGATTATCCGTATCCGTGAACACCCCTAAGTCCCCCTAGTTTATTCATCAGTTTAGTGATCAAGTCACCAAAACTGACGCTAAACTTATCATTCTAAATAGAATCACTGATTAAGCAAAGGAATGAACAATGAACAAGTTGAAGTTAAGTTTCTGATGAAGTTAAAAAAGTTCATTGAAGACTTCATAAAAAACCTACACTAATGGCTAAGTTAGCTAGTGGCGGTTATTATGTATTAACAACAATGTATCTTATTGTAACACTATATAGTGATCACAATGTATCAATGAAAGTGTAATTGCTTCGTTATCCTCTGAATAAAAGAATTTAGCTCATTTCAGTTTTTGCTGATCATCCCAATCTGTTAAGGAAGTATAAGTTTGAGCTGAATCATGTTGTGAATCGAGCCTTAGTTATGAGCTGGACTCGTTTGATGTTTATGTCACAAGTGTAGTGTCTACGATCTAGAAAAGATGCTTATTGTTATGAGTTTGTTAAGTCTGTTAGTATCAACATTGATATAATGATGTAATCAGCTGTGTATTGAATCAATCAATGAAGAATCTTTTACCCTAATTCCCTAAGTTTGTAACAGAGCATTATACGGTGGAAACATGTCCACCACCGATCCATATGGGTCTTCTAATGTTCTAGCTTCGATAGTCATACTCGGTGCCGGAATCACATCAACCGGCTCGATTCCTCTTCCCTCAGCAATGATTGATGTCGGACGAGCGATCCCTAGCTTCGTTGGAGCATATCCGAGCATTTTTCCCTGTTTTGGATCTCTTCCGATCCAGTACTCTATGCCGAGCCAAATTCTGTCCATAGGTGTTCTTCCGCACCGCCCGCCCCACACACTCAGCACTGCCGTTTGGTGGAACACTAAATCAAACCGGCAATGTTAAATTAGACCGGAAAATCTATTTGCTATGGATGTATTCGATTCTCCTAGTCATTCGAGGCTACAAGCTAGATGGGCAATTGTTTGGCACAAAAGCGCTCAACCATAGCTAATACAATGCAATGGCGGCACCGGTATTTAAGTACACCCAGCTTATGAACAGTGAACACTACATACCAGCTTCTCATCGGATGGCTTCTGGGTTTGATGACAGCGAATTCCTTGACCGAAGTGGTAGGATGGTGTACAAATTTTGAAGTGTAGAGAACCCTAGAAACTCTGCTCAAAAGTCAAGTTCAAGCAAGAATCCTTGAATACAAAGATGCATTGACCGAAACCTAGAAGGGGACGAAGAGTATGGCTGATTATGTAGCCTCAATAAAGAGTTTCTCTGACAATCTGGCTGCAGCTAGGCTTCCTATACTTAATTATGAGCTTGTTCTTGCAACCTTATTTGGCATACCCAGGGAATGCGAATCTGTAGTGGTCAATATTATATCAAGAGTTACCTCTCTTTCTTGTCCTGAGGTTCAAGCCCAACTACTGACTCATGAACGTTTGATCTCTTGATAAAACACTCTTGCAGTTAATTTTGTGGCTCCTAGTGCCAATGCTGCTTTCACTCATTCAAATGCTGCTTGAAATCATACTCATACTCAAGAATTTCCCACAGGACATCCCACGGGTAGAACAAGAGGAATGGGGTTATATAGAGGATGAACAGGTCAATGAAGGGGTAGTGGTAGAAACTTTCAGTCTGCTGGCTGTTTAGGGTAAATTTATAGTGTTTTTATCGATATATTTTATATCAATTTCCCCCATATATGGATGTTTTTCATAGAAATCGAGCTTATAATCGATTAATTGAGCAAGTGGTGTTTTTAATAGGTTAATTGCAAAATGTAACGATTTATGTGCTTAAATTGTGATTTTATGTTATTTTGGGATTGTGTTACGCTTTGGTATATTTTCCTATATTGTAGATACATATTTTGGCATGCAAGAGGATTAAATGATGAGGTTTTGCATGGAAGAGAAGTGAAATGGAAGGAAGATGGATATAAAGCTTGGAATGAAGCTTTCAAGCAGCCGAACTTCCGACGCAGTTCTTGATATGATATAAAGTGATTTGACTCTCGACCTCAAGAGAAGATTTGTAGGTCTTGAAGAGAGGATTCTACAGGATTTTGAATCACTTCATTCTGAGTTACGAGGCCCGAGATATGAGCGTTACAAGTTTGGATGCTGTTGCTGAAACTACTGGAAAATGTCGTAATATACTCGTAATACGACGGGCTAGTCAAAAAGGCGTTTTCTGAAGAAGTGTCCTTAATGAGAGTTGTAGAGTTTTCCGAGAGCTTAATTATGACATTCGGATCATAATTTTTGGAGGTCTACAACTCAAGATATGAATTTTAGAAGTTTGAGTCCATTCTCAAACCAGCGTCCAGGGAGCTAATTCACATACAGAGAGTTCAAACTGCCTCCAAACGAGCGTCCGCCACCGCCTAATTGCTTCAACCGACTCAAGAGGCTTTTATTTCAGCCGACATCAATATTACTTATTGCAGCCGCCTCTCTTTTTCCTTATATATACAGCGCATGCAACCCTAAATATATCCCAGAATTGATTATTCATATACACAGCCGCATTACACCACAAAGGGGCGGCAACTTGAGAGTTCAAGGCCGGTCACCCGAGCCTTGTGCTCGGGTGATCCGGGGTTAGATTAGATGTAGATTTTTTTTTCATTTATTTCGTTGTTGATCCGTGGAGTTCATCCAATGTACCAAAACTATGTGAGTTTAATCTTTTAATTTATTCAGTCCTTTATTTATTTTCATGATGTTTAATTTGTTTTGTATTCTTTCTATGATCTTTGATGCTATTATGTGAATTACATCGGAAGATTGTTTGCTATTGATCGTTTACAACATACCGAAGTTGAGTAAGCTACATCATCAGTAGAAAGATGAGATTTTTAATCGTTAATTAGTAATGATTAATCGGTTAATTATCTAGGTTGTTAGGTTCTAAAATACGGAAGTTAACTGAATCTAAACCTTTGTTTTGTATGGAAATCGTTCTCAACATTCGGAAGATGAGAGATCGATAATTGAATTCACTAAGGAATTAGGAATTCATAGCTTGAGAATAAATTCACTAAGGAATTAGGGGTTTATGTCTCGTGATAAGGTGAAACCACAAACTGAATTAAAATCATGAATTGAACTAGGGTTGAGATCACATAGGTTTGTACTTTGTTTGATCCCATGTTTCCTTAGGTTAGTTTGTTTATTTTATTCCTTAGGTTAGATTATTTGAATTATTTTCTGTTTTTATGTTTTGTCTTTCGTTTATTTGTTTTCTTGAGTAGCAATTGGTAGGATTAATAGATTAGATTTAATATCCCTTTTCCTCGTGGATCGACCACTGTACTTACCTACTATGCTATCAACTACCCGATATTTGGTCGGTTAGGAGTTAGTTTGCATGTTAAGTATAGGTTTATAAATTTTCTTTTGTTTTTATGATGCAAAATCCTCCCAACACTGGCCAAGGCAACGGACAAACTTTCCAAATCTATCAAAGACCGGTCACATTGCTTCAAAGTGTTGGGATAGTATTGAAACTGATTTTGTGATTCCATCTAGCCCAACAACACCAACAAAACAAGTTTTAGCATATCTTGGATCTCATGAGGCTGTATAAGCCCCCTCTTGGTATCTGGATAGTGGAGCAAGTAACCATGTCACTTCTGATCTGAACAACCTAAGCCTCAACACACCGTATGAAAGAATAAATGGTCTGGTTGTAGTGATGTTGAGAAATATTGTATTACACACACTGGTTCCACCAGCATTTTGTTGCTACACACTAATTCTACCTTATTTTTGAATAATATCATTTCTGTACCTCATATAGTGATGGGAGTCAACTTTACATGATTCCGGTGCATCTTTTACCCCCGTTTATCCCACTTTTAGCACGTTTTCTGGTGATTTAGACCGTTTTCGGGGTAATATCGTGAGTTATTAGCACGAGAGTAAATCCGTCAATTAGATGGTTTACTACTCCTTTTTGATGATATTGACCCTCTTCCGAGCACTTTTACCCTTCGGAATGTTTTGGTTGTTTTTGGTTGTTGTGATGATATAGGGAAATGGTGTCTCGATGACCCGGAAGGCGATGATTTATAGTAAAAAGCATAACCGAGGCAAGAAAAGAGATCAAAAGAGGAAATAGATGAAGGAAAATGAAGATTTGGGGATGCAGGGGACCAAACGCACGTTCCGCACCTTCAGACGTGCGTTCAGAACTCAGGCGGGCGTCCATAAATACTGGACGGGCGTCCAGAATGATAAAATTGATTACAGAGTGGGAAAAGGGTTCTAAGATTGCGGTGTAGTCTCGTTTTAGTTGTTAAATCGAGCTCGTCGTGAGGTCACTCATTTTTACGTTTAAGCGGCTCAAGTGCTTAGCTTGTTGGTGAACTTTCCTTAGGGAAGGGTAGTTAGCATAGCATAAGGTGTTAGAAGAGAGTTGTTCAGACGCTAACACCGGGTTTAGGAGTTCGCACCCGTGAAATTGAATGCAAGAGTTCGTTTGTTATATTGCACACTCCCAGTTTTGTCTATCCTTGGGGTTGAAATTAGCCATTTGGATCATGGTTCGGCTATGTCCTTCTCCCTTAGTTAAACTTTGTTAGTATTCGTTTTATTAGTCGTTGAAGTAATTAACCTCTTTGAACATTGGTTTGCCTAGACTAAGTTTTAAGTTCACTTTGGTACTCACATACACTTGTCCTTTGGGTTCGACCTCGGACTCTTGTAGCTATACTCGCAATCGACCCGGTCCACTGCCGGTTAGAGAGATTGTTTAGTCACTGTTGTCTTGAGTATTATAAATTTGTTTGGTGAAAACAAAGCTCATCAAAATGGCGCCGTTGCCGGGGACATAGTGTGCTTTTTTGTGATATCTTGCAAGTGAACCGAAGGCTTGGGCCTAGGTTTTGTTTTATTGTTTTCTTATTTTTCTTTAGGATGGATTTTTGTTGAAGAGTCACATCACTTACTTCGTGGTGGTGGTGGTGACTTGAGACTGTGATTGTGTTCTTGTTGTTTTCTGAGTTCTTGCAAATGAGCTTAAATGGAAGGATTTTTCAACCAATACTACTCACTTGGACAACAATACCCTTACCAACCTCAGGAACCTGAACAATGTTATCAACAACAGTTCGTGCCTCAGCCTCAGTATCAACAAAAGAATAGCCACGGTTCATGGGCTTATCAGTGCCCTAATACATCTCAGAATCAGAATTTTGGTTATTCGAGTCACGAGCCATGGTATTATGAGGGTTGTCCAAATCCTAATGATTTTCAAGATTATGGTGCTCGTTTTCAAGAGGGTTGATAGTTTCACACGAGTCGATCACCCAATCCGAATTCGGCATGGCAAGAGCCCTACCATCCACTTCATCATGATCAGTTTGCACCTCATCCACACGAGGAGTGCATGGAGCATATAGCATATATCTATACTTATGATGAAGCAAGTAGGGAAATGAACAGAGTGGATGAGCTTTATGAGAAAGTTGCTATAGCCAAAGCCGAGAAAATTTCGGAAAATCAGATTTCTGACTGGGAGATGCGAATGGATGATCTGAAGCAGGAGCTCATGGAATCTACGATTCGGGTTAATGGAATCCGAGAACAGAGTAAGAAAGATGAGAATGAGACTCCTATGGATGAAGAAAGTAGGGTAATTGTGCACAAGCTTCTACGGACGTTGTGTGATAATCTCAGTCGATTCGTGAAAAAACGAAGAGTGGAGCATGAAGAAGATGCATTTGCAATAGAGGCGGCTAGGGTTGATGAGGACTTCACTGTTGAAGTTCAAGTTGAGAGTGAGGTTGATGATTCAGTTTTCTAGGATGAGGTTTCTGAGCCAGACAGTGAGTCGGGACCGCCCATAGCACCATCACATTCTATTGAAATATCTGATGATACCCTGGTGGAGTGTGAGGCGGAACCAACCATTGTCATGACTGAGCAAGAATTCTTTGGTAATGAAACGCTTTGGGATCAAGAAGAACTGCAAGACTGTGAGTTGGAAGCGGCGCAATTGTTGTCTACTACACCACCTTCCCATGATATACAAAATGATGACTTGACAGAGAGTGTGGTAGATTCGATTGTGGTCGTCGATTATGTGGAGATAGAGTCGAAAGAGAAACTGGGATCGCCCATTTCACCCTCACTCCTAATTAAAGTAAATGAAGATGTCATTATGAAGAGTGTGGTGAAATCTATGAGACTGAAGAGCCATTTATGGTAGAGCTACCGGGAGAAGTGGAGATTATCAGCATGTCGGTCCCGGATTCCTCGCCCCGTGCCAACGGTATAACTTTGAAAAAGTTGGCATAGTATAAGTCATCTTGTCGAGCCAACGACATAAAACAAAGGCGCTTTGTGGGAGGCAACCCACCTTTTTGATAATTATGTATTTGGAGTAGTTTTTGGTTGCAAGAGGGGAGAGTTTTGTCTTGAAAAGGAAGTTTGGGGTGAGAGCTTCATGTTGGTTCTGGCTTTTGTACTTAGACGGGGACGTTTTTATGTGAGCCTCTGTGGCCTTATTTTATGCGTGGATGCTCTGTGTTTCTTTTGATTATCTTTACATCCAGTCACGATTCCGTCTAGTATGGTTGATGTGCGTTGATACTTTGTTTGTGGCATGGCTTCTATTTTTATATATCTCATATCTATCACCATCTTTTGGCACGTGGACTTTTCCCGTGCATGTGTTTGCCTTGGTCTTTGTTTTTATGGTTTCAGATACTCGAGATGGAGCTTACTAGAAGATGTCACGTGGGCTACAAGTGCGCCTTTCTGCCGGGTTGTGGTCAAACAACTAAGTCCTTTAACTCTTTTTATCACTCACACACTGTGGACAATGTTTCGTTTAAGTGTGGGGTGGGGAGACTTAACCGTTTTCTTGGTATTGATTGTTAAATGTGCTATGAATGTGGTATACTTAGCCTATGACCGGGCTCGAGTCGATTTTGGGTAATTTTTAAAAATTTTCAAGGGTTTTCAACACCGTGTTGTGTGTGTTATTTTCACAGTTGAGTGGTGATCACCTTAGTCGGGATCCCGAGCATGTGCATTGCGGTTTGATATTATTTTGAGAATGGAGTTTATTAATTTCACGAAAGCTACACTTTGTACACAATTTGATTGCTACCACCTCTCATGTCATTAGTCTCAAGGCGAAATGTTTAAGGTTCACCTAAGTAGGACACGGGATGACGGTCCTGGCATTCTTTTTGACCCTACCATAGCCAAATAAGCCTTAACCCGAACATTTTCCTTTCGTAGCCCCTCTCAGCCTTGATAGGATGGTCTGACCACCATTCGTATTATAGCCGTTTTGTCACGTAGTCAGAAACCTACCCTGGAGCCTTAATTTATGGTCACATTTCCTTCATTTTTACCCTACGAGTGGACTTAGTCTTTTGTTAGACCACACTGGCTAAGGCAAGTGTGGGGTGGGGGAGATGATGTTTCTAGTTGGGTCGTTGTTTCTTGGTTTTGAGCTATAAGGAGAGGAGGAGCTCGGTTGGGCCTGGTGCTCGGTTTTGGGCCAAAAGAAAAGGAAATCTCTTCTTCTATCTTTTCTCAAAAAAAAAAAAAAAAAAAAAGAAAAAAGAAAAAAAAAACAAATAAACTTTGATGTTTATAGAAAATAAAAGGTTGGAGTCAGAATGAGGAGCTCAAAAGTTACTTTTATGATGTTAGAGTTGGGATAGTGAGGTAGGTGCTAATGTGTTCGAACTCACCTCATGACGCTTGAAACATAGTTGAGTTTGGCAATAAGTTCGGGAATGTTAGCATTCTATGGTTCCCAAAGTGTTAAAAGTGATCAAAAGGGAGTTTTGGTGGTTTATATGATAGAGATGAGGTGTTACGTGTATTGACTATGTTCACTCGTACTTCTTTTTCTCCAGTTTCCCAAAATTATCCTTTTCGATTACCCGAAATTACCCTAGCCTAACATTATAACCTTTCAAGTCCTGCCCGATCGTGTCCAAACTTAGTGACCTTGATTAGTGGAGAGGCTAGTGATTATGAGACGGTTGGTAGACTTTTGGTTGGAATTCAAGCCCCGACAATCATTTTGAGCACTTGGTTTTAGCTTTGCACCACACACACTCCATTTTCTTGATAATGTTATACCGATGTGTATATGCTCGTGTTTCTTACTTTGTGGTTACCTCGAGAGTGTGAGTAGTAGCACCTACATCACAAAGTTGAATCCCTTGGTTGGTTTTAAAACGCCTAATTTACTCGAGGACGAGCAAAGGCTAAGTGTTGGGTGGTTGATGGGAGTCAACTTTACATGATTCCGGTGCATCTTTTACCCCCGTTTATCCCACTTTTAGCACGTTTTCTGGTGATTTAGACCGTTTTCGGGGTAATATCGTGAGTTATTAGCACGAGGAGTAAATCCGTCATTTAGATGGTTTACTACTCCTTTTTGATGATATTGACCCTATTCCGAGCACTTTTACCCTTTGGAATGTTTTGGTTGTTTTTGGTTGTGATGATATAGGGAAATGGTGTCTCGATGACCCGGAAGGCGATGATTTATAGTACAAAGCATAACCGAGGCAAGAAAAAAGATCAAAAGAGGAAATAGATGAAGGAAAATGAAGATTTGGGGATGCAGGGGACCAAACGCACGTTCCGCACCTTCAGACGTGCGTTCAGAACTCAGACGGGTGTCCATAAATACTGGACGGGCGTCCAGAATGATAAAATTGATTACAGAGTCTGATGCCCTCCAAACGCTGGTTTGAAACCATCCCAAACGCACGTTCCAGGTCCACCAAACGCACGTTTGACTCACCAAACGTGCGTTCAAGCTGAAGAACGTCCAATGTCCTGCCCAGAAATGAAGCAAAACGCACGTTTGAACCATTTCAAACGTGCGTTTGAAGAACCAGACGGGCATCCAGATCCTCAGACGGGCGTCCAGATCCTCAGACGGGCGTCCAGCCCTGTTTCTTGCAGTTTTTCCTCTCCGCCTATAAATACCCCTTCTTACACTCCATGAAGGCACACTTCGACTTTCTCCCTTCCCTTAGCTAGGTTTTGCTCGATTTTTGTAAATAGTTTGTTACATTCTGTTTTTATGTAGATCAAAGACTTCTCAACCTACTCTTTTCATTTCTTAGATTAGATTTTCATTACAAACAACAAGTCTCTATCTTTTATGTAATTCTCTCTTTTGTGCTCTTCTTCTCCAAACTCGAATTTCTGCAACTTTATGGTAAATTTCTTCTCTCTTATGCTTGTTATGCTTCTCCTTTACTATTTCCTTTATGTTTTAACTAGTATAATGTGTAGCTAATTCCTCCCCATAGTCGAATCATGTGAAATTTGGTGAAATCACCCTTTGGGTGATGAAATTGGGAGTGGGTAGTGCTTTTTATTGTTGTTTCTTGCATTTTTCACGTCTTAGAACTTGTTATAACGGATTTGGACTATATTGATCACCTAGGTCAAAAATCACACACATCACTCTTGAGAGTTGTTCAGAGAGAGGGGTGTGGGAAAAAGGGTTCTAAGATTGCGGTGTAGTCTCGTTTTAGTTGTTAAATCGAGCTCGTCGTGAGGTCACTCATTTTTACGTTTAAGCGGCTCAAGTGCTTAGCTTGTTGGTGAACTTTCCTTAGGGAAGGGTAGTTAGCATAGCATAAGGTGTTAGAAGAGAGTTGTTCAGACGCTAACACCGGGTTTAGGAGTTCGCACCGTGAAATTGAATGCAAGAGTTCGTTTGTTATATTGCACACTCCCGCTTTGTCTATCCTTGGGGTTGAAATTAGCCATTTGGATCATGGTTCGGCTATGTCCTTCTCCTTAGTTAAACTTTGTTAGTATTCGTTTTATTAGTCGTTGAAGTAATTAACCTCTTTGAACATTGGTTTGCCTAGACTAAGTTTTAAGTTCACTTTGGTACTCACATACACTTGTCCTTTGGGTTCGACCTCGGACTCTTGTAGCTATACTCGCAATCGACCCGGTCCACTGCCGGTTAGAGAGCTTGTTTAGTCACCGTTGTCTTGAGTATTATAAATTTGTTTGGTGAAAACAAAGCTCATCATATAGCTAAAAACTTTTTGAGTATTTCTCATTTTTTCTTGATGATAACCATGTCTTTGTTGTGTTTTCTGACAATTTTTATTGTGTTAAGGACAAGGGTACCAAGGCTACTATGCTAGATGGACAGCTTACGGATGGTATGTATCAATTTCAAAGATTTTCTCTCCTCTCTTCTCAATTAGAGCCACAATCCTCTTCAATGTCTAAGTCTAGCTTTGTTGTCAGTTGTTCCAAGTCCTTAGAACTTTGGCATAGAAGGTTGAGGCATCCTTCAGTTAGGGTTTTGAAAAATGTCTTGAAAACTTGTAATCAATCTATCGGTATTAAAGAATATTTCTCTTTGTGTGAGGCATGTCAATTTGGAAAACTGCACTCTCTGCCCTATAATCAATCTCAAACTCTGTCCGATATGCCTTTGAAGTTAATTCATACATATATTTGGGGACCATCTCCTGTCAAATATGTTAATGGATAGTCCTACTACATATCCTTTACTGAAAATTACAACAGATTTACTTGGATCTATCCTTCAAAGTTTAAGCATGATGCTTTAGATGCTTTTCTTAAGTCCAAAGCCCTAGTTGATACTCAACTAAGTCTCAAAATCAAAAAAGTGTAGTCTGACTAGAGAGTGAGGTTTAGATCCTTTGAATCACATCTCAGTCAGTCCGGTATTCACTTCTGACATCCATCTTCACACACAACCCCCAAATGGTACCATTGAAAGAAAGCATAGATATATCACAACAACTGGCCTGACTCTCCTAGCACAATCAAATCTTCCCGTGAAATGTTGGGGGCATATTTTTGAATATGTTTTCAACATTATTAACACTTTTCCTACACCAGTCCTTCATGACAAATCACCTTTTGAAATGCCGTGCAAGAAAACCCCAGTTTACGATAGCTGCAGAATCTTTGGATGTGCTTGCTACCCTCTACTAAGACCAAATCACACACACAAATTCCAGTATCACACTCATCAGTGTACCTACATTGGTATAAACTCAGACCACAAGGGACACGTATGTGTGGATCCCTATGGTAGGATAGACGTTTCTAGGGATGTAACCTTTAATGAAATTGTCTTTCCCCAAAGAACCATTATTCTTGCTACTATAGAATCAGACTTATTAAATACAACTAATGAATACTCTAACCCTACCTCTACTCTAAACAAATGTCATGTCATGACATCTCTGGGTCTTGATACAGACATTCTGAAGCAGACTAAAACATTGGACACATACGGTACTGACATTATACACACTCCATCATCACCTAGCACTTCTGTACATATGCCAATTTACACTTCTGATTCATCATCCACTAAGAATTCACATAATTCAGACTTTGTGACACACACTGGTACTTCTACATTAGCCATTTAATCATCTACACAAAATGCAGCTCTTGTTCATCATATGCAGACTAGGGTAAAAAGTGTAATATTTAAAGCCAAATGTTTTTTTTTGGGTTGGCACAACATACATGTTTTGGTTCAAAATAACGTACAAAAGTGTCTGATGCTCTTGCTTATCTAGAGTGGTCTAGAGCAATGTAAGAGAAGTATAGGCCTATTGGCGACAATCACACTTGGGACTTGGTCCCAATAGATCCTTCACAACATATAGTCGGGAACAAGAGGGTGTTCAAAGAGAAACTCAAGCCAGATGGGAGTGTCTTGAAGCATAAAGAAAGACTAGTAGCTAAAGGATTCCATCACCAACCATGGATAAACTATACATATACATTTAGTAAGTGGCTAAGTCCTTCACAATTAGAGTGGTCTTGTCTATAGCAGATCAGCAACACTGGCCAACACTGTAGGTAGATATTATTAATGCCTTTCGAAATGGCACTCTTCATGAGACTCTGTTCATGTCTTAACCAGAAGGATTTGTTGATCCAACCAAGCCTTATCATGTATGTTGTCTAAACAAGGCCTTGTATGGTTAAAAATTGTCCCAAGGGAATGGTTTGATGAAATGAAAACACAGTTGCTTAGATGGGGGTTCAAGCAGGCAATTTTTGGCTCCTCTTTGTTTGTGTTCAAATATGATACTACCATAATATATGTTCTGGTTTATGTTGATGAATTTCTTATCATAGGAAACTCTGCCTTTGTTATTGAAAATTTTATTAAAGTGCTGAACTCTAGATTTCCATCCAAAGATCTGGGCCCAATATCTCATTACCTTGCTATGGAAGTTCACAGAACATCAGACTCTTTTATTCCCTCACAAAAAGAATATGCCTTGCAGCTTCTTGAAGAGATGGACATGTCCAACCTAAAGCCATATCCTACACCAATGATTTCTGGGAAAATTCACAGACCAGACGAATGAGAGCCACATCAGAATCTTACTCCCTATAAAATTTCAATTGGGGATCTGCAGTATTTAACATTCGCTAGATCATATTTATGCTTCTCTATGAATACTCTGTCACAGTTTATGCATGCCCCGACTTCAGGACATTGGAAGGCTATAAAGAGAGTTCCCATGTATATTAAAGGAACCATAAATCTTGGGCATGTTTTCAAGGCTGTTTGAAGTCTAGAGATTCATGGTTTCTCTGATGCAAACTGGGGTTGTTACCCCTTAGATGAAAAATCAGTGGCAGCCTACTGTGTATACCTTGGTTCTTCACTCATCTCCTGGTCATCTAAGAAACAACGGGTTGTCTCAAGGTTCAGTATAGAATAAGAGTATCGATCATTAGCTCAACTTGTTGTAGAAATCCTATGGTTGTAGTCTCTGCCGAAGGAAATTCACATCATACTGGCCATAATTCCTCAACTTTAGAGTGATAACATTCGTGTTGAATCTCCAATAGGAAATCCTGTCTTCCACGCAATGACCAAATATATTGATGTCCATTTTGTTAGACATCATGTTCTGGCAGGACAACTTCAAGTCTCCTATGTTTCTTCTTTTTATGAACTTGTAGATTGTCATACAAAACCTATTATGGGTGCTCATTTTACTTTTTCTAGGTCCAAACTTAATGTGGAGTATTAAGTAAATACGATTGTATTTTAATTAATAGTCTGGAGCACATTGGGTTTCTTATATCGTTATCACACTAGGAATATGATAGGAAATAATTACAATTATTATGCCCTACAATACATGGCACTTTCTTGTCGTTGCCGTCAATACGCCCCAGCAATCCCATGAGAATGGAATGAATATGGACGTTGCTCTTCAAATCAGTGAAGCAAACGTGACCAAGCGGTTTGGTGTGAATGTTGGCCAATCGATCTTGGGAGGAGATGAAGGTGACGTGCAATTTGTTGAGTGGAACCAACTCATGAACATGGTGGAAATCAATCTCTATGTTCTTCATGCGAGCATGAAAAACTAGATTGTTCTTAAGATAAGTGGAACCAATATTGTCACACCACAATTTAGGAGGTTGAGGAAGGTGCACCGACATATCATGAAGCAAAAAATGTAACCCATTGAAATTCAGCAGCAGCATGAGAGAGAGCTTTATATTCAGCTTTAGTACTACTTTTGGTGATAATGGCATGTTGTTTAAGGCGCCAACTAATCAAGTTGGAGCCAAGAAATATACAATAAGCACCAGTGGAACGACTATCATCAGGGTCGGAGGCATAATCAGCATCGGTAAAAGCCTATAAAGCAGGGTTTAGGAAAGCACGTCAAAAGGAGACCGTCAGAAATCGAATTTTTGAGATACAAAAAAATATGTTTCATGGCAGCCTAATGCGTATCCCGAGATGCAAGCATAAATTTGCTAACTTTATGCACAATTAAAGTGATGTCAGGGTGAGTGAAGCCAAGATACTTGAGACAATTAACGTGCTACGATAAATAGATGTGTTAGACTTATTTCTAGTTTTAATGATGAGTGCCAGACTAGCTGTCATAGAGCAAAGGCAAAAAGATGTCTAGATCAAATGTATAGGCTTATTAGAGTTTGATCTTTGTATAGGTTTGATCAAACAAGCATTGTAATTAGGTCAGCTGACTTTGTCAGCAGACCTGTCTAGGTCAGTAGGGTAACTTGGTCAGGAGACTAGTTAGGGACCTGCTGAAGACTGTAGGCTAAGGGATCAAACTTAGTAATTAAAGTCAAGGATATGGAATCAGAATTTAGGGAAGTCTGTGATGACATAAACTGATTACATAAACCTTATGTACAAGGTCTAAGTTCCACATGTTAAATGAAGACTGGAACTTAGTTATAATTAAAATGGTGAACTCTAACTTAACAATAAAAAGATCAAAAGGAGTCAGCTGAAGTGTTTTGATAACACAGCAGACTCAAGTCAGCTGACTTACATGTACATTAGCAGACCAATACACACAGGTATCTGCTGTATATAAGTCTTGAGTTATTCAAAGGTTACATTGGAAGATTACAAAGATAAGGATGGATCACAAGCCTTGATATTGTCAACAAATCAATGGCTAAGATTAAACTAACGTTGGGAAGATTCAGAGGATTAACCAATAGACACAAGTCAAAGGGTGTGGGACCGGTAATCACTGTCAAAAAGCGATCGACAATGTCGAGTACCATGTACGATGATGAATACAAGTCGAATAGGGCGTATTCAAAGCGGCTATGTTTGAATTTCAAACATAAGACATAGGATTCACAACTATAAATAAAAGACTCCTGATTCAGATTCAGATGATGAAAAAGTGATAATCTTTTTGAGCTATCAGATTCTTATCAAGAAATCACCCTGCTGACTTCATTGAGCTCAAACCTTCTGATCCAGAAAACTCTTCAAGTGTAACCTGCTTTCAAGCTACATCAAGTTTACACACTTTAAGATATAAAGCTACTAATCATTTCATCCTGATCAAGCTACTGATATTTGAATCATTTACTTGATTCAATCTTTCTTTTACAAAGAAACCTGCTGAAGACAAAGAATCACTTAGGTGTCAAGAACTGTTGTTTGTGGTGGAGCTGGTGAAGAGGCAATCCTACCCTTCAAGGACCAGTGGAACAATTTGAAACAGCAATCTTACTCGTTTCAAATATTCAGTTTGTGAAGCCATAGTTATTGGTCAAGGACCAACAACCTAGGGATTTTTGTAACTGGAACTTCAAACATCTCTAGTGGACTTCCTCCAACATCACAGGAGAAGAGTGTACGTATAGGATTACACCACCTGGAACCACTATAAAAACTGACTACTTACTTTCTGCATTTAATTTCTGCATTTAGTTTACTGTCCACATCAACCTACTGAAACTAGCATCTGAATTACACACACTGACACTACTGAGTATCTAATACTTAGTATCATCTATTTAATCAACAAGTAATAAGGATATAAACATACTTATTCCGCTGCAACAAATTCAGTAAGTTCAATAGTCAGCAGATTACTAAGGGATCAACAGACTACTGAGCAGTCAGCAGGCTACTGACATTGCTGAGTTTGTTTACTCCAAAAAGTTTTAAGTGTTATGTTTATTCACCCCCCCTTCTAAACTTAACCAAAGCCTTTTCAAGGGACCAACAAGATGCATCAGAGAATGGTTGACCATCAAGACGGCTAATGCAAAGATTAGAAGCCATCGGTGTGACACACAGTTTGGCTGTTGTCATGCCAGCTCGCTATAATAATGTGTGAATATAATTGCGGTGGATCAGAAGAAGACCGTCAGGAGAAGAGTGATCCAAACACCAAGAAATCAAGATAATGGCCCAATGGCTTTTACCAGGAAGTGGGAAGATAAATAATCAATAGTTTGTTGAACAAGATCGCCAGATGTACCTGTAAGAAAAATATCATCAACATAAATTAAGAAAAAAAACAGAGTGAGAGGTATGATGATAGATGTAGGTGGAAGTGTCGGCCGTTGAGGGCCGAAATCCAAACTGCCGAAGAACATTAGTGAATCTGGAAAACCATGCATGGGATGCTTGCCAAAGACCATAAAGACTATGTTTGAGCTTAAATACTTGATTAGGATAATCAAGTGATGAAATCCCTGTGGTTGCTGCATATACACATACTCAATGAAACCCATGCAAAAACTCATTCTGAATATCAACCTGTCGAACATCCCAATCATGTGAAACGAGTGATAAAACAGTACGAATAGTGACCAGTTTGACATCCGGACTAAAAGTGTCCGAAAAATCAACACCGGCTTCTTGATGAAAGCCTTCAGCAACAAGACGAGCTTTATAACGCTCGATTTTCCAATCTGCATGCCGTTTAACGTGGAAGTCCCATTTATTACCAAGAAGATTCTGAGATGGAGAATATGGAACAAGGTCCCAAGTGTGATTTTGGACCAAAGCATAACTCGTCTCTCATGACATCCCTCAACTCATGGTGTTTTAAGGCTTCGGTAACCAAGGTAGGCTCAGGGCATCGGTGGTGGCAGTTATGGCTTTGGGAAAGGGGTAGCAGACAAAATAATGGTCAATACGTTTGGGTTTAAAGGTATTTGTTTCGGACCGAGTAACCATTTGATGCGGAGCTGGAGCCGGAGGGGAGTCAGAGGAGGGAGATTCGGTGAAGCCAGTGGTAGAAAAAGGTTCAGATGCAGGGGTCGGATTAATACTTGGAGTAGGTGAAGAGAGTGGGGGCTCGAATATGGTTGAGGAAGAGACCAAGGGTTGTTCAGGGGCAGGAAGGGCTATAGCCAAAGAGAGAACTGGAGTTTCCGGAGTGTAGGGGTAGTTTCGGATGAGGAGGAGTTATAAAAGAAATAAGCCTCGTCAAAGACTACATGACGAAAAATATAGATGCGACCAGTGGAGAGGTCAACACATTTTTACCCTTGGTGATTTGGACTATAGCCGAGAAAAATACAGGTTTTGGAACGGAAGTCAATTTTATGGTTATTGTAAGGGCGGAGATAAGGCCAACAAGAACAACCGAAGACACGGAAAAAGGAATAATCGGGAAGACGATGATAGACCATTTCATAGGGAGATATATGATCATGGACTTATGTGGAATGACGGTTGATGATGTAGGTGGCGGTGAGAAAGGCATCTTCGCAATAAGGAATGGGTAGATTAGAGTGAGCGAGAAGGGCAATGCCAATTTCGATAATGCGACGATGACGTCGCTCAATGGCACCACTTTTTTCGGGCATGTAGGGACAAGACAAGCGATGTTGAATGCCTATAGATGTGAAATAATTGCTAAGGCGATGATATTTCCTGCCCTAATCAGTTTGAAGGCAAAATTTTGGTGTTAAATTGACGTTCGACCAAAGCACTAAATTGAGGAAAATTGACTCCACGTCGGATTTACAACGTAAAGGATAAAGCCACAAAAATTTAGTAAAGTCATCAAGAAAACTAACATAATATTTATTTACATGAATAGAGTCTTCGACACAATGGCCCCATACATCTGAATAAATTAACTCTAATGGACGCTAAGAAGTAAAGGACGACATAGGCAACGACTGACGATGGATCTTCGACATTTGAAAAGCAACACAAACAGATGTAGAGGCAGTTGAAGGTTTCGAGATATTATTGTGACCAAAAACTTGACGAAGAACTGGATACGAGAAATGTCGTAGACGTTGATGCCATTGAGTGACAGAGGAGCAACAAGAGGCAAGAACCTGAGCCGGAAAGTGACTGAAAGATTTGGAGAAATGGTAGAGGCCAACTTTAAGGTAGTCCTAAAGATGGATGTGGCCCGAGTAATCCTTCACAAGAAAATAATTACAGTGAAACTAAAAAAATGGAATTATCTTTAGACCGATAAAAGATTATTATAAAGGGAGGGAGCAACAAGAACATTATCGAGTACATAAGATTTACTTGGAATAGAGAGAAGGGAGGAACTAGAGTGTGTAATAGTCAAACCTGTACCATCACCCATATAAAGTTGATCAGGGCCATTGTAGGAGTCGGTAGAAAGGTTCAAGTTACGTGGATTATTGGTGGTGTAATGGGTTGCGCCAGTGTTGGGAATCCAATCAGTAGAGACGGATGGAGTTGCAATATTGGCCTGAGGTGGATGGTTAGGACGGGGCGGGTGGAACGTAGAATTGAACCTGTACCAGCAATCATGAACCGTGTGACCAAAATGATCACATAATTGACATTGAACGGATGAACTGGGAGACTATTTGCCACACCCACGACCTCGTCCCTGGCCTTGACCTTGCAGAGGACCATGCCCCATCCTCGGTTATTTTGAGAACCGGATAAACCACGGCCACGGTTACGGTTATTCTGAGTATTGGACGTGGAATAGTTGGCTGAAGGATTTGACGCCGGCAATGCCGAGAGGGCGGCAACAATGGGAGGAGGCATATTATGCTGAATTCGAGCCTCCGTAGTAAATAGAAGTGATAATACTTTATCCAAGGTAATATCCGATTGGGTTGAGAGCAAAGTAACAAGCGAATCGTAATCAGATCCCAAACCTGCAAGTACGTTGGCAATAATATCATCGTTGTTCAAGCGGTGGCCTGCTATATTAAGCTCATCGATGATCCGTTTAATGGTCATAAAATACTCGGAGGATGAAATATTTCCCTTCTTTGTGGAAGCGAGATTGAATACAGATTGACTTAGGAAATTAAGGTAAAAGATTCATGAACCAACTGAGGACGAGATTGAGAGGCGAAAGACGTGTTGAGAGCTTTCCAGATTTCGGCCGACGTGGAGGCCATATAAATGTGCGCAAGAACATTGTTGGAGAGAGAGGGGGTGATGGTTCTTAGGATCAAACAATCATGTTTAACCCAACGGAGATATGCTGAATTCGGTTTACTAACGCCTTCAGTAGTAATGGTTGACAGAGGAGCTGGAAGAGAACCGTCAACGTACCCTAGAACACCTTGTCCACGTAAATATGGCTGGATTTGAGCACGCCATAAGGGAAAAGTTTGATGAGTGATTTTTGTTAGATGGAAGGTAGAGGAGGGGGAGAAAGAGGGATAGGACGCTGTACAGTTGGTGTCGGGTGAAGATGTGGCCGAAGTAAGGGTTTTGTCGGCCATGGAAGCTGCATGAAGAAGGAGAAGAACAAAGGTTTTTTTTTTTGCTTTTGACGTCAGATGGGAGAGGGAGGGTGGGAATTCGTGAGAGACGAGTTGAATAGCTCTTATACCATATTAAATTAAAATATGATTGCATTTCATTAAATAATCTGGAATACATTGGGTTGTTTATATAGCTATCACAGTAGGAATATAATCGGAAATAATTACAATTGTTATGCCCTACACTACTCGGCACTTGCTTGTTGTGCAAGGCTATCGTTGCCGTCAACATGGAGCACTCAACATTTAGTTTCAGGGAAGTATAAGTTTGAGCTGAATCATGTTGTGAATCGAGCCATAGATATGAGCTGGACTCGTTTGATGTTTATGTGACAAGTGTAGTATCTAAGATCTATATAAGATGCTTATTGTTATGAGTTTTTTAAGACGGTTAGTATCAATATGGATATAATGATGTAATCAGTTGTGTATTGAATCAATTAATCAAGAATCTTTTACCTTAATTTCCTAAGTCAATCTGTTTTAGTTTGTGCCTTAAATCTTAGAGGTCAGTTTTAGTTTAAATCTTGAATCGGATTCAAGATTTTTTTTACACTAAATGCAAGAAGACATGGCTGAAAGTCATTGGATGTATTGAATAAACAAGGAAAAGTAAAGATTCTTTCAAACATAGTTTAAGTAACGTTATGCTATGTACCTGTGACATGGTTACTGCCAAGATGTAAAGCTTGAAGATTAGTTAAATTGTTCACCTCCTTCGGCAGTGTCCCTGCGCAAGACAAAGCATATCAGAGTGAAGTTCTTGACATCTGTTATATTTAAACGGTATCCATGTAATTAAAGGCATTTGTATTAGATATTAAACACAACAATTTTTCTATAATATATATATTGATACTAGTGTATATTACGCCGTGCAAGGCACGGCGTTCCCGTTAAAGCCGTAAACGTAAAAATTGATGACATTTTTACAATCATAGAGATGATACAATCATGGATTTTTATTAACATGAAACCATATAATTCAAAAGAATCATTAGTTTGGATATCATAAGTTACAAAAGAAAATTTTACGAGGCCCACAATATTTTTCTAGAGGTAAAATGCAAAATATTGCATCTTTTCAGGGTCTATAAACCCATTTAGGTAAATGTAGATCAGTGAAAAATCGTATACATCTATAAATAATTATATACCTACAATATTTTTCTAGAGGTCAAACGGAAAATATCATAAATTTTAACAGCGTTTGTGTGTGTGTTTATATATATATATATATATATATATATATATATATATATATATATATATATATATATTTGATAAAGTTACTCTATGCAATTTTTTATAATAATAGTTAGTAGTTACTAGCTGGCCCTATCCCCTCCCACTACCCACCACCTCTATGTATTTTACTATGCCTATAATCATTATCCACCTACAAAAGTAAACAGCTAGCCATACCCCCCTCCCCCGGCTCTTCCCTCTCCTTCCTTAACCCAAGACGTATATATCACATATCCATTATTTAAGATAACATTTTATTTTGGTATATATATTATATTATGTATACATAATATTCTTTAATCTATTAAGGTGTAAACGTAGAAGTAAAGGATATTTTTACATTCATAGAAATGATATAGTCATGGATTTTTGTTAATACAAACCCCTTTGGTTCAAAACATACATCAGTTTAGTTATCATAAGTTATAAAATATAGTGGAATACAATCATTGCAAACACATATAGTTATGTATATTACTACACCATCAAATTTTATCCATGATAAAAGATACTGGTGGTAATATACTAACTATATTTCCCCACTATAGCAAAGTTTGGGTTTTAAAAAGCATAGACTACAACCATGACTGCATTTTAATACATAAACATACACCAATTCTTAATCGTTGGATAATTGAATATTTATTAATAAAATAATAAAGTAATTCCATTTTAAATAGGTATTACATGTACATCTATATAGGTCTGGTCTTTGACAGCATATCTATTGAATCATATACGTTTTATTTTTTACAACAATATTATACTCGAAATCATATATTTATTACGCTATGGTTTAGGCTCATTATTCTACTCGAATGTAATAAATATGATTTGGAGTATACTTATGAGTACAAATTTAATAAATATGATTTCGAGTGTAACAATTAATAGTATGACTCATAAAAAAAACAGTATCACAATAGACACAAAAAACATATATATTCATGTGAAGCTTTACATTTTACCTATATATATTGCTAGAGTTACTTAACTTAACAAAGTAAAAAAAATCACGTGGGCCGAAATATTTTTTTATAGGTAAAATGCAAAGTACTACATTTTTAACGGTATCCATAAACTAAGTAGAATGTAAAGTATTACATTTTTTAACGGGATCCATAAACTCATTTAAGTAAATGTAGTGTAACTCCCCCGACCCCGGGCCTGGTAGTGCTAAACGAGTCATAAATAATCCGGTCAACTGCTTAGACCGCTGTCCTCGCTTGGTCTAAAAGGGCTAACCCGAGTTGACAAGACATTTATGTCTCACACTTATATGGGGGTGAGCAGGACTTTACTTTACCAATGTGGGACTTTATATTCTCCCCCTCTTATAAGAGACTGGCGTCCTCACCAGGACGGCCAAGACTTGTCCCAGTTCGTCCCTACCATAGGATTCTATAGGTGGCCCTCACCGCCTCTCACGGTGTGACACTTAGTTCCGTATGATAGTCGGCTCTGAAACCATTTTGTAACGCACCCAGACCCCGAGTCTGGTAGCGCTAAATGAGTCATAAATGATCCAGTCAACTGCTTAGACCGACGTCCTCGCTTGGTCTAAAAGGGCTAACCCGAGTTGACAAGACCTTTATGTCTCTCACTTATATGGGGATGAGCAGGACTTTACTTTACCGATGTGAAACTTTACATGTAGATCCATCAATATATATGTATCTACATTTTTTATATATATATATTGCTATAGGTATCTAAAGTTACTCTATTTAATAAATATGATTTCGAGTGTAACAAGTAATAGTATGACTCATAAAAAAAAACAATGATATCATGATAGACACTTTAAAACATATATATTCATGTAAAGCTTTGCATTTTACCTATATATATTGTTAGAGTTACTCTACTTAACAAAGTAAAAAAAATCACGTGGGCCGAAAAAAATTTCTATAGGTAAAATGCAAAGTATTACATTTTTTTAACGGGATCCATAAATTAAGTAGAATGTAAAGTATTACATTTTTTAATGGGATCCATAAACTCATTTATATAAATGTAGATCTACCAATATATATGTATCTATATATATATATATATATATATATATATATATATATATATATATTGCTATATGTATAAAGTTACTCTATTTAACAAAGTAAAAAAATAAATCACGTGGGTAGACATATTTTTCTATAGGTAAAATGCAAAGTATTACATTTTTTAACGGGATCAATAAACTAAGTATAATGCAAAGTATTTCATTTTTTAACGGGATCCATAAACTAAGTATAATGCAAAGTATTACATTTTTTAACGGGATCCATAAACTCATTTAAGTAAATGTAGATCTACCAATATATGTGTATCTACATTATATATATATATTGCTATAGGTATAAAGTTACTCTATTTAACAAAGCAAAAAAAATAAATCACGTGGGCCGAAATATTTTTTTATAGGTAGAATGAAAAGTATTACATTTTTTAACGGGATCTATAAACTAAGTAGAATCTGAAAATATTACGTTTTTAACGTGATCAAAAACTCATTTAAGTAAATGTACATCCATCAATATATATGTATTTCTACCTACTTATAAAAAGAGAGCAAAAAAGCTCCTCATTTGGCCACGTCCCTCTTCTTCACAATTTTAGAAATGCTGCCACGTGGCACTCCCTTATTGGTCCTATTTTTGTTTCCCCCCTTTCCCTCTTTCTCCTCCCAAAAATTGAATTTCCTATACTACTCTACCCACTCCTCAACTACTCCACCCACCGTCCTCATCTCCTCTCCTCTTTTACTGAAAAGTCTCAAACGTACTCCACCCACCGTCCATTTTGGTTCACATTTTTCTTGCTCTTCTCTTACAATTTCCTTTCATTTAACGATGCACCACTGTTTCCTTTTTATTTTACTTTTTTTACAATTTCCGAGATGCATTACTTCAACTGCGATGGTACATGTCGTGTTTTTAGGGAATAAGGGCGTCCTGAAGAGAACGTCTACATTCAGGTGACTTTTTATGTTGTTGTTCTTGCTTTGTTTATGTTTGATTGAATCAACTAGGTAAGTTGTGATCCCTAGAAACCAGAAAATTTATGCTGTGATTTTCGATGTTGTAGAAATTGGAGAGGGAGAGGCAGGACTCAGGAGAAACAATAGCAGAAAGCGGATAAGGAGAAAGCTGAGCACGACAAATCTGAGAAGGTATCTTTGTTAGCTCCATGTTTTGGTGTGTGTTATTGTTGATTTATTATGTCTATTGATCCCCCTCTTGGTAGAAGGGTGGGTTAGTTTACCAGAGTTGGTTTATTTGTTTGATCATTCCATTGTTACTTCAAGTTATTTGTTGTTGTTTTGCATTTTTTTACATGTAGCAATTCATTGTCATGTATAATTCACAACCAACTGAGAAAGAATAATAACAGGCACTTTTGGTTTTATGATATTTAAGATTGGCTACTTTGATTCATGTTTTGGTTTGGCCCCTCATGTATAAAAGATTCAATTTCGATCAGAATAGAAAGGCTGACCAGAATCATGGCTGACCAGAATCACGGCTGACCAGAATCATGGCTGACCAGCTCAAACGGATGGGGGTTTTCTTAATCTTTCCAGTTGAAACGAAAAGTGATGATACATCGTAAGACAAAACGAGAATAAGTGCTTTTTTTTTAATTCCATGCCGTTGCTTAATATTTTTTTTTATTTTTTATGATTATCAGTACGAAAGAGGGTAGTGGATTTTTCTATGGCATTATGTCTTCAATTTCGTGGGGGTTCTGTGGTGTAATGTCAAGTTATGCTTTGTGGATAGGTAGGGAGTGGACATTGTACTCAAATAGTATGGGCTCTCGAATCCTTCATACAGATGATAATCTGTTGGTTAACCTTGGCTTTCAGAAGGTTATAGAGAAGCTCATGCAAGATTGCAGATTCTGCAATGTATTATGTAAGCATATAAAGGTACTTCTTGTTGGTTAACCTTGGCTTTCAGAAGTACCTTTATATGCTTATATAATACAATGTATGGCTGACCAGGATTATGGCTGCCCAGAATCACGGCTGCCCAGAATCATGGCTACCCAGAATCATTCTGACCATGGATGACCAGAATTATGGCTGACCAGGATGACCAGAATCTGGCTACTCTGCTGGTTTGTTTATTTGTGTTCCTCTTTATGAATTTATTGACCTTTATTCCTTTATATACATAGGAAGGCTGACCAGAATCATCGCGACCATGGTCGCCCGAATCATCTTGACGAGAATCATCGCCGACGAATTATGGTGACGAGAATCATGGTGACGAAATTATGGTGACGAATTATGGCCGACATATTTTTCTATAGGTAAAATGCAAAGTATTACATTTTTTAACGGGATCAATAAACTAAGTATAATGCAAAGTATTTCATTTTTTAACGGGATCCATAAACTAAGTATAATGCAAAGTTTTACATTTTTTAACGGGATCCATAAACTCATTTAAGTAAATGTAGATCTACCAATATATGTGTATCTACATTATATATATATATATTGCTATAGGTATAAAGTTACTCTATTTAACAAAGCAAAAAAAATAAATCACGTGGGCCGAAATATTTTTTTATAGGTAGAATGAAAAGTATTACATTTTTTAACGGGATCTATAAACTAAGTAGAATGCAAAATATTACATTTTTTAACGGTATCCAAAAACTCATTTAAGTAAATGTACATCCATCAATATATATGTATTTCTACCTACTTATAAAAAGAGAGCAAAAAAGCTCCTCATTTGGCCACGTCCCTCTTCTTCACAATTTTAGAAATGCTGCCACGTGGCACTCCCTTATTGGTCCTATTTTTTTTTTTTTTCCCCCCCCCCCCCCCCTTTTTCCCCTCTTTCTCCTCCCAAAAATTGAATTTCCTATACTACTCTACCCACTCCTCAACTACTCCACCCACCGTCCTCATCTCCTCTCCTCTTTTACTGAAAAGTCTCAAACGTACTCCACCCACCGTCCATTTTGGTTCACATTTTTCTTGCTCTTCTCTTACAATTTCCTTTCATTTAACGATGCACCGCTGTTTCCTTTTTATTTTACTTTTTTTACAATTTCCGAGATGCATTACTTCAACTGCGATGGTACATGTCGTGTTTTTAGGGAATAAGGGCGTCCTGAAGAGAACGTCTACATTCAGGTGACTTTTTTATGTTGTTGTTCTTGCTTTGTTTATGTTTGATTGAATCAACTAGGTAAGTTGTGATCCCTAGAAACCAGAAAATTTATGCTGTGATTTTCGATGTTGTAGAAATTGGAGAGGGAGAGGCAGGACTCAGGAGAAACAATAGCAGAAAGCGGATAAGGAGAAAGCTGAGCACGACAAATCTGAGAAGGTATCTTTGTTAGCTCCATGTTTTGGTGTGTGTTATTGTTGATTTATTATGTCTATTGATCCCCCTCTTGGTAGAAGGGTGGGTTAGTTTACCAGAGTTGGTTTATTTGTTTGATCATTCCATTGTTACTTCAAGTTATTTGTTGTTGTTTTGCATTTTTTTACATGTAGCAATTCATTGTCATGTATAATTCACAACCAACTGAGAAAGAATAATAACAGGCACTTTTGGTTTTATGTTATTTAAGATTGGCTACTTTGATTCATGTTTTGGTTTGGCCCCTCATGTATAAAAGATTCAATTTCGATCAGAATAGAAAGGCTGACCAGAATCATGGCTGACCAGAATCACGGCTGACCAGAATCATGGCTGACCAGCTCAAACGGATGGGGGTTTTCTTAATCTTTCCAGTTGAAACGAAAAGTGATGATACATCGTAAGACAAAACGAGAATAAGTGCTTTTTTTAATTCCATGCCGTTGCTTAATATTTTTTTATTTTTATGATTATCAGTACGAAAGAGGGTAGTGGATTTTTCTATGGCATTATGTCTTCAATTTCGTGGGGTTCTGTGGTGTAATGTCAAGTTATGCTTTGTGGATAGGTAGGAGTGGACATTGTACTCAAATAGTATGGGCTCTCGAATCCTTCATACAGATGATAATCTGTTGGTTAACCTTGGCTTTCAGAAGGTTATAGAGAAGCTCATGCAAGATTGCAGATTCTGCAATGTATTATGTAAGCATATAAAGGTACTTCTTGTTGGTTAACCTTGGCTTTCAGAAGTACCTTTATATGCTTATATAATACAATGTATGGCTGACCAGGATTATGGCTACCCAGAATCACGGCTGCCCAGAATCATGGCTACCCAGAATCATGCTGACCATGGATGACCAGAATCATGGCTGACCAGGATGACCAGAATCTGGCTACTCTGCTGGTTTGTTTATTTGTGTTCCTCTTTATGAATTTATTGACCTTTATTCCTTTATATACATAGGAAGGTCGATCGTAATCATGTCGACCATGGTCGCCGAGATCATCATCTTGACGAAATCATACCGACCATGGTGACGACTGTAATTATGGATGACCGAATCATGGTCGCCAGTGACGAATCATCTCGACGAATCATCTTGACCAAGGTGACGAGAATCATGGTCGCTGCAGGATCATGGTCGCCCGAATGTGAGCGGGCCAAAATCATCATGCCGATTCGTCCACCATGATTCGTCCCGTGCTTTTCGAAATGAAACTCTATTTTTTAATTGTTCAGCTAGAAATTCTGCATAACTATTTGGTTTCAACTTAAAAAACAGATTCTCTTTGTTATGCATCATTATATTATGTCCATATTATATAAAAGCGGTCTGGAAGGGGCATGCCGTGCCTTGCACGACACACATTACCAGTAGTATATTTATATATATTGTTAAAGTTATTCTATAATTTGAAGGGAAAAAAATTCTAGCAGCTGACACGTGTCAAGCCCGAAGCTTGCCATGTGTCAGAATGAGAACACACCAAAAATTTAAAGAAATGGGGATGTGGAAGCTTGTATGCTCTTTTTCTCTCATCTTATAGTATATAGATTGAGGGAGGGATTTAAAATTAATTGACCCGTATTGGTCCATTGACCCGTTCCACGACATGTTCAGAAAATAAATTTAAAAAATTAAATTAAAAAATAAACAATAAACTTAACGTGTAAACTACGATTCACCCACGATCCTAACCCCTCAACTCTCCACTTCGCAATCTTAAACCGTCCTCCCACAAGCACCTTGAATTCTTTCATTTTTTTTGGTTTAAAGCCCCGGTATTCGGAAGCACCTTATTTGCCTCGTCTTTTCCATTGCTTCCGTGATATAACATTAAACCCTATCGAGCAGAAGTGAGTAACTGGTATTTCTCTGACATAATATGATAGTTGAAATGATTTTTCTTGTCATTCATCATTCGTAGTAGTACAAATGTATAGTCATCTCCAGGGCTTCAACATCTATACACAATGTCCAAACTACCCTTTCTAGAAAATACCATAAATATAATTTCACAATAATAATATAAATCCGTAATACCCCACCCCCCTCAAGTTGGAGCGTGAAGATCATGAACGCACAACTTGTGTAACAAAAATTCAAATTGTTGTTTTCCCAATGTTTTCGTAAAAATATCCGCCAGCTGGACCCGTGTGGGCACATATTCGGGAGCAATCAGGCCCTCCGTGAACGCAACACGAACAAATTGACAATTCGCTTCGATATGTGGTCCTCTCATGAAAAACTGGATTCTGCGCAATATGTAATGCAGCCTGACTATCACAATGGAGATGGACACTCATTGGTACGTTAACACCTAAATCGCCGAGAAGTTGTCTAAGCCATTTCAACTCACATGTAATGGACGCCATTGACAGTACTCAGCTTCCGCAGACAAACGGGAGACAATATGCTTCTTCTTTGTCTTCCACGAGACTGGTGAAGTCCCAAGTAACATGAACCACCCACTCAAGGACCGATGATTGACCGGGCAACTCACTCAATCGGAATCACACCACCCTTCTAGGGACAATGGGGTATCCGCCCGCAAAAGCACACCCTAACCCGGGCTTTTCTTCAATTAATGAACCACTCTCAACGCAGGTTCCCAATGCTTCACGCACGGTGAGTGCATAAATTAAGAAAGAATATAAACCAAATACGCTAAGTTGGGACGTGTAACACTAAGATAAATAAGACGTCCCACCAATCTTTGATATTTTCCAGGATCATACAAGAAGTCACCATCATCAACTGCCAATTGATGATTTTGTTCCATAGGGAACTCAGCAGGACGAGCCCTTAGTAGACCGGTCTCCTCAATTATGTCAAGCGCATACTTTCGTTGAGATAGGAAAATTCCCTGTGGATTCCTAGCAACCTCCAATCCAAGAAAATATTTTAATCTCCCCAAGTCCTTCATTTTGAAACAGTTGCCCAAACAATTTTTGAATACCTACAAATTCGTTGCATCGTTTCCAGCGAGTATCATATCATCGACATATACTAGTACTTTAATCCATATATCTCCATGAACAAGTGTGAATAAAGAATAATCTGAGTAGGACTACCTAAAACCATATTCTTTTTAAATGTCTCTAGTCGCATGTGCTGTTAAATAAGACATTAAGAATACGGTTAGACAAGCACATATTGGATGTCTTCTATCTTATAAAGATAGGGATAGATCTCATCTATCGAAATGTAAGGACACATGGACTTTAAGTGGACATGTATTAAAGAATGCGTACATTAGACTGACCCACTTACTTTATTAAGTGTCTCACTATGTGATGGTTGTGTAATTATCCTAAGACCGGAGTCTTCATGGCATCAAGTGTGGATTGTCATACTTTGACACTATTGAGATTTCCCCTAGCCATGGGGCGATCATGCGGTAGTGATTGGCTGTGATAATGAAGCATGTGTAGGATTCATGTAGCTCATCCGGAAATTGCGTATCCTAATAGTAGGAGTAAATATCCGAAAGAGCCTTCTTATAAAGAATGTCTTATTCTCGAAAGTCTTTGCAAAGCGGAAGTAATGTGTTACTTCAAGAGGATAGGATATCCAGATTATTAGATACGGTCGTTGATATTTGACACTCGACATACAACCGTACGAATATTATAACAGTGATAGGATTCTATTTATACGGTAACCATTTCACATGAAAGGTTGTAGTCATAGGACTAGAATCTTTCCGATGATTGGGGGTCGTGAACATGTTGCTAGATGCTAGGCTGAGGCAAGCACTTATGGATCCAAGAGAAGGACAAGATCTAGTACAATAAATGTGAGAAGAAATGTTGAGGGACCAAGAATTAATGAAGGTCCAATAACAATTTCTGATGGAGCAGAAGAGGATGAGGATGAAGAAGATTACCTTGTCACCTCTGATGGGGATGAAAAAGAAGAGGAAGGGAGAGAAGAAGAAGAAAAGGATGATCATCACTCTGATGATCATGGTGAAAGCCTTGATTTTGATGACAATCTGACAACAGAGGTCGGACAACGGCTGAGTGGACCAGCTGAGATTTCTCCACCAGCTAGTACAACAGCAGAGATCCCCAACACTGAGCAAAGGGGCATGTCAGCAAACCAACAATCTTTTGCTGCTGAAAAAAACTGAAGAAACAACAAAAGAAGATGATGAAAAGTCATCTCAAGGACTTGAAGCAGCAGACAGCCCCCACCAATCACTATCAGACATGGAGATTGAAAAAGAAGGTGAAGAACAACCAGCTGATGAAACTATACAAGCACCATCTGCAGTTCCAGACAGATGATTTCATCTAGACATTGGACCTTTAATTGTTGACCTAGAGAATAAGGGTCCAAGTCTGGAAACTCTGAAAACAACAATGAGGGATGCAGGCACTTCATTGCATAAAAAATTTGAGGCTTTACTTAGCCACATTGAGCTACAGGATGAAATCATTGAAAAACAAGGAGATTTGATCAGCCATTTGAATTCACTGATCACACAGCATGTCCATACAAAATTGGAGCATCTGGCAAGTGCTGTTGACGACATGCTTAACCCCATGGTTAATGAGCTAGAAACCAATGTTGAACAAATTCAGGTCCTTGACAACACTCTAGATCATTCTATGAAGCAACTTGACATCCTAATCATAGTGTCTGAAGCAACCAACACGATCTTGTCAAAAAGACATAATGCTACCAAAAAGGGGGAAGGTAGGAAATCTGAAAGTCCTAAGGGTAAGGGCACCAGGAAAAGTATCAGAACTTCAGAGAAAAAGTAGACTGTAATAACTTTTCTCTAATATCTTTTGAACAACATTTGCCCTTTATGGATGAGTAAAATTTCTAAGTTTTATTCTCATTTATTATATGAAATGTTTACTTATGTTCAGGCTTATAAGGGTTTCGCCATCATCAGAGAGGGAAAAATTGTTAGGAACATTTTATTGTTTTGATGATGGTCATACTAGCTATAATAGCATGCCTGAAAATAAATTAGAAATCATAATGTATAGGTCTCACTTAGAGTCTGACATTTTGTATAACTTTAGTCAGACAAGCACTGTACTAGACTGGTAGGGCAGCTCAGTTAAATGTGGAGTAGAAGACCAGCTGAGAAGATGGCCAAGGAACCAACACTGTGAAGTGAAGAACTTATAGATAGACTTATAACGAAGGAAGTTTGTGATGACCTTGGATAAGTCTGAGATATACTTTACAAGTGATGAAATCAATTTCTTAAATATGATGTACATTGATATCACTCAAATCAAGGATCAGTGAAGTATAATTATACATTGGATATCAAGAGTAAATGAAGAAAGAAAGACAGAGTAAAAACAGTAAAACGGCAAAGCATAAAGTCTGGCAGCTGACTAAAAGGATTGACAGTGAAGTAAACCTCAACGGTGAAGTAACAGTCAGAACTGCTAAGTAAGTCGTTTTATGATTTCTGCAACGTGATTAATTCAAAAGATCAAGCAATTAATGCAGAATCAATCAAGGATGGATATTATGAAGAACGTTTGAAGTAAATTCGGATCACCAAAATGAAGGAGAATGAAATCAAGGAAGAATAAAGGACTATTCTAGGAATTAAATAATGGAATTTCAAAATCAAGGAATCATGGCTATAAATTGAAGGCATTGCCAGAAAAGAGAAAAGATGATTTAACGATTGAAACATCAAGAAATCTAAGTGCTGAAATTCTGTCAATTTCACAAGCCTTCTTTCTGAACTTAAAAGGCAATATCTAAAAGATCAATCTCAGAAAATATAGCATCAAATCTACATCAAGTACTGAGTCTGATCAAGCCATTGTGAATCCAATTCACATTCAACTGAAGCAATTGAATCATTCTGTCTTAGAAGGAATTGCAACCTTGTGTGACTGCTGTTGAAGGATTTGTTCTCAAGGAGCAGTGTGTTGAAGACTAAGTAACTTAGACTTTCGTAGCAGGGGAGTGATAGTCTTGAGATTGTGAAGCTTGTGTAGCCAAGGATAATCTTACTATTGTATTGGTGAAAAACAATAGTGAATTCCTCCAATCATCACAGGAGAATAGTGGATTAAGGGATTACACCACCCTGAACCACTATAAGTTTTTGTGTTCATTTACTAACAGCACCTTACTTTACAGTATTTACGTTCAGCAATTTATTTACTTGTGTGTGCTTGGCTAACCACTTTGAAATCAAGTTTGGAAGGGTTTTATCCGCTGCCCAAAAACTTTTGTTATAGAAAAGTTTTTGAAACTCCAATATAGTCATTCACCCCCCTTATTATATTTTCACCCTTCTTTAGGACCAACATATAGTCAGGAACAAGTGGGTGTTTAAACAAAAACTCAATCCAGATGGGAGAGAATTGAAGCATAAAGCAAGCCTAGTTGCTAAAGGATTTCATCAGCAACCAGGGATAGATTGTACATATACCTTTAGTACTTTGGCTTAGTCCTCCACAATTAGAGTTTTCTTGTCTCTTCTAGTTCAACAACACTGGCCAATAGAATAGGTAGACATTAATAATGCCAATCTAAATGAAACTCTTCATAAGATTGTGTTCATGTCTCAACCAGAATGATTTGTTGATCCAACCAAGCCTTATCATGTATGTTGTCTAAACAAGGCCTTGTATGGTTTATAACATGTACCAAGGGAATGGTTTGATGAAATGAAAACCTAGTTGCTTAAATGGGGTTCAAGCAGTCAATTTTAGACTCCTCTTTGTTCTTGTTCAAATATGATACTACCCTGATATATGTTCTGGTTTATGAAGACGATTTATTTATCACAGGAAACTCTGCCTCTGCTATTCAGAAGTTTATTAGAGTGTTGAACTCCATATTTCCACTCAAAGGTCTGGGGCCAATATCTCATTTCCTTGCTGTGGAAGTTCACATAACATCAGACTCTCTTATTCTCACACAAAAACAGTATGCCTTGCAGCTTCTTGAAAAGATGGACATGTCCAACCTAAATCCATGTCCTACACCAATGGTTTCTAGGAATATTCTCATACTAGATAAAGGAGAGACACTTTGGAATCCTGCTCTCCATATAAGTGAAATTGGGGGTCTGCAGTATTTAACATTCACTTCATCATATTTATCCTTCTCTGTGAATACTCTGTCATTGTTTATGAATGCATTGAATTTAGAAAATTGGAAGACATTAAAGAGAGTTTTCAGGTATATTAAAGGGAAAATAAATCTTGGGCTTGTATTCAAGGCTACTGGAAGTCTAAACATTCATGGTATCTTTGATGCAGAGTGGGTTGTAACCCCTTTGACATAAAATTAGTGGCTGCCTACTATGTTTAGCTTGGTTTTTCACTAATCTCCTGGTCATCTAAGAAACAACGAGTTGTCTCAAGGTCCAGTACAAAATCAGAGTATCGGTCATGTTAGACTTATTTTTACATGTTTTATGTTTTGGTGATGAGTGCCAGACTAGCCGTTATAGTGCAAAGGAAAAAAGAAGTCTAGATGAAATGTATAGGTTTTATTAGAGTTTGATCTTTGTATAGGTTTGATCAACAAGCACTGTAATAAGGTCAGCTGACTTTGATCACGATCGTCTAGTCGATAAGGTACCCATGTCGATGAGACTTGGTCGATGATAGGGTAGGTAGGGTCGATGAGACTGTCTAGGTTAGTAGGCTAGTTAGGGTCTTGCTGATGGTTGAAGACTGAAGGCTGAGGGTTCAAACTCAGTTATTGAAGGCTAAGGGATCAAACTTAGTATTTGAAGTTAAGGATATGAAATCAGAATTTTAAGGAAGTCTGTGATGACCTAAACTGATTCCATATACCTTATGTAGAAGGTCTAAGTTCCACAAGTGATATGATGGATTGGAACTTAGTTATAAGTAAATTGGTGTTATCTAACTTCATAATAAAAAGTTAGATATAAAAGATAACAGCTGCATTATTATAAAAATTATATAAGCAGACTGATATCAGCAGACTTACATTCAGATAAATTTGATGAAGATATAATTTGAATTAATCAGGGAAATATTGAAAAAGATAATGAAAAGGACGTCCAACCACTTTTTGGTTAGCTACAAGAATCAAGGGCCAAGATTAGAGAAACGTTGGATGTATACAAAAGTCAAAGGGAGACAGACTGAGGACTCACAAAAAGCGGACTGACACTGTCAGTACTATGTTCAGGGTGACAGAAAGCATGTCAAACAAGAGATAATCTAGCTATGAAGTTGAGTCAAAAAAGGGTAATGAATCAGATGATACTGCCCTTATTGCTGAAATGGATGATTATGATTTAATGGCAAACATGGATAAGACAGAAGAGGTATATGATTCTGTATCTGTTAATACACTTGCTGACAGTGATGGTGAATCCACTTGTGGTTCAAATCCAAAAATTTCTGATAATGAAGAGGCTTTGGATGCCATCCTTAATGAATTAAGGACTATACAATCTGGTTATGAGATTGTGAAGGCAGAAAAAAAGGCTCTTCAATCAGAAGTTGAAAGATTGAGGGCTGAACTAAGTACTCTCAAAGGAAAAGAATAGGAGGTTGGACAGAATCAGCATAAACCTGCTGAACCCTCAGTAGCTGCTGAGTCTGCTGAACCATCCTGTTCTTTCACTACATTCAAATCGGGTAAGCCATATGGAGATAGAACTAGGCTAGGATTTGGAACTCAACAATCCTACAAGGATGGATCTAGTAAGGGTACTGAACGTAGTACCGGGATTGGTCCTAAGTTTGTACCTGCTCAAGATCCAGTTCCTGAAAGGGTTGCTGAGATAGTGAAGTCCACTGAGAAGACTTCTAAAAAGCCAAATCAGAAGTCAAAGAAGTCTACAGCATCTAAAAAGAAGAATAAATCTAACAAGAAGAATGCTGTACCTTCTAGACTTGCTGATAGAAGACCTGCTACCAAGTCTGCTGGACCACAAAAAGGAAAGAGTCAGAAATATTCCAAGGATAAGCATCCTAAATCCAGAAATGCTAATCATTCAAGGGATACTTATCTCAGAGGGGAAAGGTAGACTATTACCTTCTGATGAGAATTGGAATATTCCTGCTACAGTTGCTAGAAACAAGAGATATAATCATAATGATAGGACTCAGCAGAGGACTCAGCAGAGGACTTATACAAGACCTCAGCAGACTCCTCAATACAAAGCTGTCTTTAATAAACAGCACAATTATGGTTATGCAACTACTTCTAACAAGACAAATCATTCAAAGCAGGTTTATAGACCAAAAGGCCAGAGAACATATGTGGTTTCTACACAACCAGACATCAGACCTTATGGATGTGTAGAATACATGTATGAACCTAAGTATGATACCTTCAAGAGAAGACCTTATGGAAACTTACCGATGGTCATACTTACCACTGACTGCCATGGACCCAAACAGGTTTGGGTACCTAAAAATCATTAACTTTGTTTTGTAGGGTATTTGGTACTTTGACAGTGGATGTTCAAGACACATGACAAATAACAAGGACTGTCTGAGAGACTATGTAGCAAGAGATGGACCAAGGGTGAATTTTGGAAACAAGAATGCACCTGGGTATACAAGAGGTTATGGTACACTTGTCAGGAATGGACTGACAATCAAGAATGTTGCTTATGTTGAAGGACTTGATTACAACCTATTGAGCACAGGACAATTCTGTGACATGGGATACAAAGTAACATTTGACAAAAACACTTGTACTGTCATTAGTGAAAGAAGAGATCAAGTTGTGCTAGCTGGAAGAAGACAACATAATATGTATGTTGTGGACTGGTCAACAGCAGTTGCAGAAACATGTCTGATAGTGCATACCAAGTCAGAACTCAATTGGCTATGGCACAAGAAGTTGAATCACCTAAATTTTGATGATATTAATCAGCTGGTTAAAAAGAAGTTGGTTGTTGGTTTACCTGAGATCACATTCAAGAAAGATGGTATATGTGATGCCTGTCAGCAAGGTAAACAAACAAAATCTAGTTTCAAGTCAAAGAGTCAACAGTCAACAAAAAGAGTGTTAGATCTGATGCATATGGATTTGTTTGGACCAGTGACACCAATCAGTGTGTCAGGAAAGAAGTATACTCTTGTAGTGGTAGATGACTATTCAAGATATACTTAGGTGATCTTTATGAACAAGAAGAGTGAAACTTTACAGAAGTTACCTGAGCTCTTAAAGAGATTGCAAAATGAGAAAAGTTTGACAGTAGTGAAGATCAGATCAGATAGGGGTACTGAATTTCTCAACAAAGTCATAAGAGAATTCTGTGAACAAAGTGGTGTACTACATCAACTTGCTGCTGCTGGTACACCTCAGCAGAATGGAGTTGCAGAAAGAAGGAACATGACCTTAAAAGAAGCAGGAAGAACAATGATCTGTGAAGCTATGTTACCAGAAAGATATTGGGCTGAAGCCATAAATACAGCATGCTATACACAGAACAGGACATCAATAAACAAGAAGCTGTTGAAGACACCTTATGAGATTTGGAATGGAAGGAAACCAAATATATCATATTTCCATCCATTTGGAAGTAAATGCTTTATCTTAAATCATAAGGAACAACTGAAGACTTTCCAACCAAAATCAGATGAAGGGATTTTCTTGGGATATTCTTCAGTCAGCAAGGCATTCAGGGTGCTGAACAAAAAGTCATTGAAGCATGAGGAGACAATACATGTTGTATTTGATGAACCTAAGTTTACTGGTATGGAAGATGAAGTTTCAGAACTTGCTGACAATGAACAAGTGATTGATCAAGATTCCATTGATGTTATGAAAAGGGTTGATGAGTTGAAAGTTTCTGATCCTAACCCTACCGATGGACCTGCTGATGACACTGCTGATGCAACAACTGAAGCTGTTCAAGGATCTGCTGAAGCAACAACAGAACCTACTGAGGATGATATCCCTGAGAATCAAGGCAATAGAAACCTACAATGGTTAAGGGATCACCCTGCTGACCAAGTTATTGGAAATATACAGTAAGGTGTGAGGACTAGAAGACAACTAGAAGCCATGTTTACTTGTTTTCTATTTCAGATGGAACCAAAAGTTGTTGAAGAAGCAATATCTGATCCAGATTGGATAATTGCTATGCAAGAAGAGCTGAATGAGTTTGAAAGAAATCTAGTTTGGACACTAGTTGAAAGGCCTAATCATGCTAATATCATTGGAACAAAATGGGTATACAGAAATAAACTAGATGAATATGGTACCATTGTAAGGAATAAGGCCAGACTAGTTGCAAAGGGCTATTCACAAGCTGAAGGAATAGACTTTGATGAGATATATGCCCCAGTTGCAAGAATGGAAGCCATAAGATTATTCTTGGCATATGCTGCTTATAAAAACTTCAAAGTATACCAGATGGATGTCATGAGTGCATTTCTAAATGGCATTCTAGAAGAGGAGGTATATGTTCAGCAACCTCCTGGTTTTGAAGTTAAAGATCAATAAGATAAAGTGTACAGACTCAATAAGACACTTTATGGCTTGAAGCAAGCACCAAGAGCTTGGTATGAGACCCTATCTCAGTTCTTGGTGGAGAATGGTTTTACAAAAGGAACCATTGAGAAGACACTCTTCAGAATCAATGAGGGAAACAACACCCTGCTGGTACAGATCTATGTGGATGACATAATCTTTGGTTCTGAAAATGAATTGCTATGTGAGAAGTTTGCAAATCTGATGAAAAGTAAGTTTCAAATGAGTATGATGGGAGAGATGAATTACTTTTTAGGCTTACAAGTCAAACAGTTGAAAGATGGAATCTTCATTCATCAAACAAAGTACACAAAGGAGCTGTTAAAGAAGTTTGGAATGGAGAATAGCACCAAGGAATCAACTCCTATGAGTACAAATCTAAGGCTAGATGAAGATAAAGGAGGCAAAGATGTTGATCAGACCTTATACAGAAGGATGATAGGCAGTCTGCTGTACCTTACTGCCAGTAGACCTGATATATCTTTTTCTGTAGGTGTTTGTGCAAGATATCAATCTAAACCAAAGGAAAGTCATCTTGCTGCTGTAAAAAGGGTTCTCAAATATCTAAAAGAGACTCTTGGAGTATGAATTTGGTATTCATAAGATGGAAGTTTTAAGGTTATATCCTACTCAGACTCAGATTATGTTGGATGCAAGATTGACAGAAAGAGTACCACAGGAACATGTCAGATGATGGCAAATAGACTTGTTTCATGGTTTAGTAAGAATCAAAACTCTATATCAACTTCTACTGCTGAAGCTGAATACATAGCTGCTGGAAGTTGCTGTGCACAAGTTTTATGGTTGAGACAACAGTTAAGGGATTATGGGATTGAAGAAAAAGAAATTCCCATAATGTGTGACAACACAAGTGCAATTGCTATCACAGAAAATCCTGTTTTGCACTCAAGAACCAAACACATTGATGTGAGATATCATTTTATAAGAGATCATGTTGAAAAGAAAGATGTGGTGGTTCTTTACATCCTTACTGAGGATCAGCTTGCTGATATCTTCACTAAACCTTTGGATAGTGAAAGATTTGCAAAGTTAAGGACTGAGCTTGAAATTATAAAGGTTGACTGATACATAAAGGACAATAATGTACTGGAATTCACCAAGGGGATTAGCAGATTAGTCATTGGTATCAACAATTCAATGTACTTGTTTATGTTTGGACAATTGAGCAAATGAGGTTGCCAAGGGGATTGGTCTTTGTTATGTTGGGTGAGCTCACTTGACAGATCAGTCATTGGTATTAAACTTCATCTTGTATTATCAATTGGACAAAACAAGTTTTGAAGGTCAGCAGAGTTTTATCGTCAGCAGCCTGCTGAGAGTCATCTATGTCAGCACACTGCTGAGGATACCCTACTGAGGGGGAAGTCTGCTGAAGGCACTTTAAAGTCAATTCTTTTAATAAAGTGGTCAACTGCAAAAACGCGTGAATTCCTTAAACAGATTTACAACTACGGTTAAAAGATCGGACGGTTACAATCTTTTATAAACCAAGGAGTGGGCCACGTGTCAAGATCTCACCGTTCCCCATTCAAATCGTGGTTAATAAACAGTACGTGGATAGGACGGTTTCGGACAGTTACAACAACCTATCTCTATATATACACAGATATACACAGAGAGAAATATTTACAAATCTCAGATCGATTTCCTCTCAATTCACACTGTGTGAACACAAATTTGAAGAAGTTTGAAGCTTTCATTTACATCAAAATGGTGGATAAAGTTCATATTGGAACCAGTCAAGGCGTTAAAGGGTATGTGACTGATTGTTCAATCAGTGAACTTTCAATCAATATTGGAAGAAGGATAAGAAGGATTCCTGGTTTGAAAGGTGTCATCAATCGAAGATTAGAGAGAATATCATATGTCAATGTTCTGGAATTCTGGAAGAACATTGTGATTGATGATGATGAAGAAGGATTCAATACAACAGTGCAGGGAAAGCAAATACATGTAAATTCCAATCTTCTGAGAGAAATTTTCCTTTTTGGACTGCAAATGGAGCACCTACAAATCTAGAGTCAATGAATTTGCCCATACTGGAGTTTGTAGAGATGATAAAGACCAACAAAGCCATCCCATCATCTTTAAACATCAATGTGAAGCATATAGCATTGGAGTACAACCTGCTGAGCAAAATAATTGCAAAGAATATTTTGGGGTTCAGTGGAAGTCTGGACACATTATCAGGCCCCAAAATAGATCTCATGATCATCATCTACAGGAGCATGAAGTTTGACTGGGCTGGATACTTCGTGCAGTACTTCCAAAAGGTCTTTGTGGAAGATAGAGATGGTATAAGGAGGACAAAGACCAAGCCTCTAGGTCTGCTGATTCAGACCATTCTTAATGATCTTAAGATTCCTGAGGCTGCTTCAGTAAAGATAAACAAATCCAGATACAAGCCAGAGGTTCTTGGTGTTATACCTGGTCTGGATGATGTTGAGAGTGATGAGGCTACTGTTGCTGATGATGATGATGATAATGATAGTGATGATGATGCTGATGCTGGTGGTGAGCAGGTTATACCACAATCTGAACCTGCTGCACAAAAGAAAGTGGAAAAGAGAAAGGTTGTTGGGCCTGAAAAGCCTGCTGAGGCTAAGAAGTTGAAAAAGAAGAAGCCAGCAGAGAAAGCTAAGTCTCCTGATCCCAAGAAAAGGAAAAATATTGAAATAGATGAAGATGAGCAACCTCTCAAGAAACTCAAGCAAGTTACTAAGAAAAAGAAACATGGGAATGGGAAGGAACTTAGAGTCCTGGAAGCTAAAAAAGAAACAGAAGAAAGTACACAGGCTATTGAAGCTGAACCCTTAAGAATTGTTAAGCCTACTAGAACTGAAGAGGTTGTTGTTGAGCAACCTCCTGAGCCTACCAAGGAACCACAGCAGACTACTGAGTCTGTACCTGTTGTGGAAGTTGAAGTTGAGGCACAAGACCCTGCAACCCTAGCAAGAACTCAGGGGGAAGAGCAGTCTGCTGCTAACCCTGCTGATGAGCATGTTAGTCAGGGGGAAACTTGTGTAGATCAGACAGAGGCAGTAGGACAACAGATGCAATATGAAGAGCCTGCTGACCTGGTGGAATCTGATCATGAATCTATGAGGATGCTTGTTGAATCACTTGCTCAACAATTTAGGGACAAGAAAACTCAACAAACTGCTCCTAGGAAGCCATCCATGCCTTATGAGAGGAAGGAGCAGAGGAAGAAGAAAGAAATGGTAGATCCAGATGTCCAAAAGGTTACTGATTATTTCCAGTGGAAATTTTGATTGTACCGGAAACAGAAACCATCTGCTGATCCTATGACAGAATTTGAAGGATGGGCCTTCAATCAGCTTGGTGTGGAGAGTCTGGTGGACCTAATTGATACAACAATCTTACAAACCAGACTGATGGATTTGCTGATAGAAAAGAGTAGGAATGCAAGGCTGACAATCAGGGATCCATCACAACATCCAGATAGTGATGACTCATCATCATCAGATTCTGATGATGACCATCCCAACTTCCCAGGGTAGACCAGTGGTGTTCAAGGAGACAAATCAGATGCACCCACTGGAGGGTCTATTGAGGCTATTGAAGAGTCTACTGAAGGAAGGAATCAGTAGTTTATGGTTGTTGAAGAAGATGACCATACCACTGAGGACCTAACAGTGCTTGGACAAAGGTTGGATATGGTGATGGGAGTGGAAGAGCCTCCATCACATTCTGAAGATGAAGAAGATGTCCATTTCACTGAGGATCAAACAGTGATTGGACAGAGGGTTGATCTGGTGATGGGAGTGGAGGAATCTCCATCACATGAAGAAGAGGAGGTTCAGGCTGCTGACGTCCAAACAGCACCTGAACAAAGGTCGGAACTAGAAGGCCAGGTTGCTGTAGTGGAGCCAGAGGATATGGTTTTCACTGAGGGTAAGGATAGTCACCAGCCTGCTGATGTTGATGATAATGAACAGCTGGTGGACTATGACTTCAGTGATGAAGAATTTCAGATCTTTGGAGATGAGCCTGCTGAAGAAGAGCCAAAGAAATCTGAACAAGCTCATGATCCCATACTAGAGGAGTATGAAGGACCTTTCACTAGAGAAAGGGACATGAGCTTTGCATTGGTTGTCAGCAGACAGCAGAGGCAGTATAATGTAGAAGAGCCTACTAACAGGGAGTCTGCTTTGCACATGACTGGTGGGTGCCAGCATATATGTTGGACGAGTTGAGAAGGACCAGAAATGAAATTGCAAATCTACGGTCTCAACTTGACAACCAAGAGAAGAAGTTGGATGACTTGGTCAAATTGGTGGAAAACAGACAGAGCATCACTGAGGAGGTTAGATCCAATCAGAATTCTACTCAGAATGCAATCAATAATTTGACCAGGATCTCAATGGGTATACAAACTAGCTTTGCATGGAGAGACAAATTTATGAAGGAGCAATTTTCCATTGTGATGAAAGAATTGAAGGACATCTCTGACGCATCCAAGGCCACTTTGTCTAGGCCTGCTGAACCATCTCACCCTGCTGCAATAGATCCTAAGGTTGCTGAGAGGCTCAATCTGCTGGAACAGACACTCCAAGGAAGAATAACAGCTGTGGACACCAGAACTGAAATCATGGAGGGGCAACTTACCAATCTGGTGAACACACAAGATTCTGTCGATGCCCTTCTCTCTTGTTTTGTTGATGATGTCAATAAGGGGGAAGAGGCAAATACAGCAGAAGCAAAGGAAGCTGCAAGGCTATTTGCCAAGAAGAGGTTTGAAGAGGATGTAAATGCTTTTAGAAACCCTGCACCTGGCAGAGTTCAACTTAATGATGACCTGTTCAAGCAGTACAAGCAGTTGTTTAATGGAAAGAAAAAGCCATACAACCGGATGGATTTATTGAGGGCTTAGAGCATTTCCTAGGTATGAAGCTCTGGGAATCAAGGATAAAAGCTTTAAGGGCTACATACAGAGGAGGCAGAGGTGGAAGAGGTGGAAGAGGTGGAAGAGCACCAAGACTGGGATCAAAGGAAGCAGCTAAGGAGTCTCTAGATGAATTCAAACATTTCTATATGAGGCAGGGTTCAGTATACATACAATAAGACTGACCTTACCTGAAGCATGGAGGTGGTGGAAGGATTTGAACTCTTGGGTTGATTTCAATCCCATTGAGAATGAGTGGATGCAAGAGGTGGTGCAAGAGATCAAAGAGTATCTGGAGAAGCAAGAAAGAGATAGACAAAATCAATAGGCTTCTCATACTCTTTTTGCATTTAGATTAAAATAGTATTTTTGAACAAATGATTATAATGAAACATCTGAATTTTTGGTATGTTTGTTTGTTTTTCTTTTTGCTTTGCTGTATGTGAGGGTATTGGCATCATCACCAAAATTGGGGAAATTGTTAGACTTATTTTTACAAGTTTTATGTTTTGGTGATGAGTGCCACACTAGCTGTTATAGTGCAAAGGAAAAAAGAAGTCTAGATGAAATGTATAGGTTTTATTAGAGTTTGATCTTTGTATAGGTTTGATCAAACAAGCACTGTAATAAGGTCAGCTGACTTTGATCAGCAGACTGTCTAGGTCAGTAAGGTACCCATGTCGAGAGACCGTAGGTCGATATAATGCCAGGTCAAGAGGGCTAGTTAGGGTCTTGCTGATGGTTAAAGACTGAAGGCTGAGGGTTCAAACTCAGTTATTGAAGGCTAAGGGATCAAACTTAGTATTTGAAGTTAAGGATATGAAATCAGAATTTTAGGGAAGTCTGTGATGACCTAAACTGATTCCATATACCTTATGTAGAAGGTCTAAGTTCCACAAGTGATATAATGGATTGGAACTTAGTTATAAGTAAATTGGTGTTATCCAACTTCATAATAAAAAGTTAGATATAAAAGATAACAATTGCATTATTATAAAAATTATATAAGCAGACTGATATCAGCAGACTTACATTCAGATAAATCTGCTGAAGATATAATTTGAATTAATCAGGGAAATATTGAAAAAGATAATGAAAAGGACGTCCAACCACTTTTTGGTTTGATACATGAATCAAGGGCCAAGATTAGAGAAACGTTGGATGTATACAGAAGTCAAAGGGAGACAGACTGAAGACTCACAAAAAGAGGACTGACACCGCCATTACTATGTTCAGGGTGACAGAAAGCATGTCAAACAAGACAAATCAAACGGCTATCTTTTGGATATTTCTGCCTATAAATAGAAGGCTCCTGATCAGAATTCAAGTAATAAAAAAGTAGAAGAAAGTAAGAAAATAAGAAAGAAAGCAAGGAAAAATAGCAAGAAAAATGAACAAGTGTGAAATATAAGGGTGAAGCTTTATACAGAACAGAACTGATATTATCAAGAACATCACCCTGCTGAGCTTACATTGCTGATCAAGATAATCTTCAAGTGTAACAAGTTATCAAAGGATATCAAGTTACATCAACTTCAAACACTTGAAGACTTCAAGCTGCTGATCACCCTACTGATCAAGCAACTGATCTTTGAATCATTTACTTGATTCAATTCTTATTTTATAAGAACCTGCTGAGGACAGTGAAGCATCTCAAGGGTGTGAAGGACTGTTGTATGTGGTGGAGCTGGTGAAGAGGCAATCCTACCCTTCAAGGACCAGTGGAAGACTTTGAAGCAACAATCCTACCTGTTTCAAGTTTTCAGTTTGTGAAGCCACAGCGATTGGTCAAGGACAAACAGTTTAGGGATTTTTGTAACAGCAACTCAAAGATCTCTAGTGAATTCCTCCAACATCACAGGAGAAGAGTGGAGTACAGAATTACACCACCTGGAACCACTATAAAAATCTTGCTCATTTACTTTCAGCATTTATTTTCTGCATCTAGCATACATATCACATCAACATACTGATTAAGCAAACTGATACATACACACACTTACACTACTGAGTATCTAATACTTAGTATCATATTTGCACAACATATTTCAAGGCTTAAACTAATATATTCCGCTGCAACAAGTTCAGTAAACCAAGGTCAGTAGACTACTGAGGTATCAGCAGCCTACTAAGCTATCAGCACTCTACTGAGTCATCAACAGACTTGCTGATTTACTGAGTTTGTTTAACTCCAAAGTTTTAAGTGTTAAGTTTATTCACCCCCCCTTCTAAACTTAACCAAAGCCTTTCCAAGGGACCAACAGTCATTAGCTCATCTTGTCGCAGAACTCCTATGATGCGCCTCTCTGCCAAGAAATGCACATCAAACCGCCTGCATTCCTCGACTTTACAGACATAACATTGGTGTTGAATCTCCAACACGTAATCCTCGCCTTCCATGCAAGGACCAAACATATTGAGATAGATGTCCATTTTGTTAGGCATCATGTTCTGGTAGGCCATCTTCAAGTCTCCCATGTTTCTTCTTTCGATCAACTTGTACATTGTCTTATAAAACCTGCTACTGCGCACATTTTACTTTTTCTAGGTCCAACTTAATGTGGAGCATTCCACATTTAGTTTGAGGAGACTCTTAAGGAAGTATAAATTTGAGCTGAATTATGTTGTGAATCGAGCCATAGTTATGAGCTGGACTCGTTCGATGTTTATGTGACAAGTGTAGTGTCTAAGATCTAGATAAGATGTTTATTGTTATGAGTTTGTTAAGTCTGCTAGTATCTATATTCATATAATGATGTAATCAGCTGTTCATTGAAACAATTAATGATGAATCTTTTACCCTAATTTCTGAAGTCGATCGACTCGATCTGTTTTCTTTTGTGTCTTAAATCTTAGAGGTCAGTTTTAGTTTAAATCTGGAATTGGATTCAAGATTTTTACACTTAATGCAAGAAGACATGGCTGAAAGTCACTGAATAAAGAAATAAAATGAAAAGTACAGATTCTTTCAAACATAGTTATGTACCTGTCAGATGGTTACTGCCAAGATGTAAAGCTTGAAGATTAGTTAAATTGTTCAACTCCTTCGGCACTGTCCCTGCGCAAGACAAAGCATATCAGAGTGAAGTTCTTGACATCGATTATATTTAAAAGGTATGCATGTAAGGGCATTTGTATTTTATATTAGACACACAATAATATATATATATATATATATATATATATATATATATATATATATATATATATATATATATATATAGATATAGAGACATATATATATATAAGGTGTATTACATCAGAGTCTATATATTACAATCTCATCAACACTTCGCAACAAGACTGGTTTTTTTTTTTAAGGCTCGCAACAAGACTGTCTGTTTCTTAAAAGTTAAAGATTCGACACTAAAAAGAAGGTGGGCCTAAAGGACAAAAAAAAAGATTAGAAATAGGTAAATAGGACAGAAAAAAAAGACTATGTTTGAAAAGACGACAAAAGATATAGCGCATAAAAACACCTCATGACTACCACTCCGTTTTTGGGTCTGTAGGGAAGTTTTGTCCCCTTTATTGCAAGAAAATCTTCTTCTTTTTCCTTTCTAGATAACGGAATATATATCCTCGGCCACTGTACCACCTCCACACCACCACCATTTACCTTCCCTCCTCCGCCACCTCCGGCAGCTGCCGCAGCAATTCCGACCACCACCTTTCCACCTCTAACACTATTACTCTCATCATTAACAGCACCACTACTACTACAACCACCACCTTGCTGCTGCGGCGGAGAGAGAAACTGATGATTAACCTCTGAATTAACAACTCCTTGATTACGAACTAGCAGAGAACCACCACCATTATTCAATTTAATTTCCTCTTTAGCTAATAAAGAAGAAGAAGAAGATGAGCTCCTTTTATTAACAATAAAAGGAGAAGTCCTTTTCACCGCTCTAGATCTACCGGAAATAGCTCTATTTCCGCCACCGGATTGCGATCGCTCTATCTACCGGAAATTGCTTCTGGCAGCTTTCTATACCCTACTTGGGAAGGGGAACCCAATAGGGGATTTGTGTACCTTAAGATCGTGCACATTCATAAAAAAATGGGGCTGGAAGATGGTGATGATGGTGGCGGGTTGGTGGGAGGAGATGATGGTGGTGGTGGGGCTGGAAATGGGGCTGACATTTTTTTTTTGTAGAAGAAATTAGGTTTGGAAGAGGAGATGTGTTATTTTTGGATAGACATATTTTTTTTTGTCCTTTTCAATCATTGCTTTTATTTCTTGTCCTATTTACCCAAATAAGATCTAAACTCGTCCTTAACAATCTTTTTCTAAAAAAATAAAATACAGAATTAGTAAAAAGAAACCATTTGGAAATACAAAATTAGTAAGAAAACCCGTTTGGAAAATTCTTGAGTAAAATGATAACTCAATATAAGATTTATAGGGAGAAGTACGAACACTATTAGATTTATAGCCTAAAGGGAAAAAAAAAATTAATAAAAAAAAACACGTTGATGATGTTGTTGTTGTTGTAAATTATATTTTTCTCTTTAATTCATCAATTTTAAAAACACATATCTTTTGATCTGGATCGATCTCAAAACATGATAAAAAATTTCACCCTTTTTAAAATTTTTTTGTGCTCTTCGTTTCGAGAATTCGTTGGATATCATTACATCATTATTCATGAGATGCTGTCAAAATTCTTTCATTAGTGAATCCCGAAAAATTGTGAATTATAACAGTGAATTTCGAAAAACAATGAATTTGGATAGTGAATTTTCGAATGTTGTTGAAATTTGAGGTCTCTTTTCAAGGGATTGAAGAAACACAACAATGTCAAATAGAAAACGCAGAAACTTGAACGCTTGATATAACGTAGAATCGTGATAAACACTTTCCTACAAAAGTTATTTGACCATTATCAAATGCCTTGGGTTACACAAACACTTTTGTGAGATAAGACTACGTTCCCTTCAATTTTTGGCACTAAAAGAGAAGATTACTTATGGAGTTAGTTTGGATGTGTTTTTACTCTCAAAGATGAAGATGCAATTGAATGCATGTCTTCAATGCACTGAAAATGATCATGTATATTAGTAGAGAACCGTTCTTTCATGTAAGCACCCTTTGGAAAGAAGTTATATGGAAGAATCAGTTGAAAAATGATGAAAAGACACACCAATTCACAAATTCGGGTCACAGGCGGGCGCCTGTGGTTGGCCTTTGAACACCAGAAAATCGACCATCTTTCTGATCAACTTTCTTCACAGATTTTCAGCACAGGCGGGCTCCCTGTTTCTCCGAAATTGAATTTTGCATCCATTAAGTGGCTTTTCGATCCTTTAAGTGGTTTTCCGACCTCTACTTGATCATTTATATCCGTAAACTCGTAAACATTTATATGAGTGTGCACTCCGCACCTCCAAACTCATGATATAGTGTTTCGAGTTCACCCATCTTTGTACCAAACCCCTAATTACACAAATGTACATTGTTATACTTAAATCACCAACAGAAGTTACGTCGGAATATGGTGAATATGAGATCGAAAAATAAATTGATGAAAGAATTTTGAAATTTTGAGTTATAAATAGTGAGATACAAGTGTAAAAAAATGATGGATGAGATAAAAAAAATGTATTAGAATATTTTTTTTTTGTAGATGCGTGCGTCCAACACCTTTTTTTGTCTAATAAGTTTGCCCGTTATGCAAAGTTTTGAAAAGATGTCCTATTCTCTTATTGAAAACTTACTTTTGTATTTCTCTCTAACTCCCCCCAAAAATTGAAGATTTAAACACCACATTTCTTTATAATATTTCATACATTGCCAACTGACATAGTTATGGTCTGAAGTTATACACGTGGCATCTAATCGACTGCTTCGGGTGTTCTGAACAAATAAGCCAAGCTGAGATAATGATGCTTTGTTCGACTAATGAAAGCCTTGGTGTATCTGCAAATCTTTGACATATATCGCACATTTCAGAGAACCGGTGTGCGTCTTGAGAGAGTATTGGCTAATAATACCCTGCTGAAATGATTTTCTGGCTCAGTGAGCGACTGACGGGAAGGCCTCCTTACACACCTGCATATACCTCGGCTCATATCTTTGCAAATTTTTATGGTCGCACACACCTTAGCAACGGTTTGGTGTATGATCGCCAATATAAGATGCCATCGAGGACGGTGTATCGCGCCGCCCTTTTCCTTTGAGCGCGAGATCAATCCTCATCAGCAGGTAGGGAGCCCGCCTCTATGTATGCTTTCATTTCATCCACCCAATTTGTTGAGGTGGTCTCTATATCCATAATCGCTGGTTGATCGATTTTTGGCTCGTGCATATATTCGACCAGCATGGTTGGGTCTTGGATTTCCTCTTCTGAAGATTATTTTGACAAATAGTCTGCCTGCATATTGTCTTCTTGGCCGATTCTGTTAAATTCACAGTAGTTGAAGCTGCTCCTTAACCATTTCACAATGTCAAGGTACTTTCTCAGGGTTTCATTTTTAGCCTCGTAAGTACCTGAAATCTGGTTGACAATAACTTGAGAATTGCTGCATGCCTCAACATTGTCCACTTTCATTGTGCATGCGAGCTCGAGAGTAGCAATGATGGACTCATATTCGGCTTGATTGTTTGAGGCCGGGAACTCATACATTAGCACTTTTTTGATTGCTTCAATGGTTCCCGGTTTGACAAAAATTATTTCAGCTTCCCAGCCACTTTTGTTAGCCACGCAATCAACGCACAACTGCCAAAAATTCCAAAGTCTTACGGGTGCCGAGGTTAATTGTGAGTGGGGTTTAGGTAGGGGTTGCGGATCGGATTGCTCGGCGGTGAAGCTGGTCTCAACGATGATGTCTGCTAAGGCTTGGGCCTTAATCGCTTTTCAGGGCTGATACTAGATGTCAAACTTTTTTAACTCGATTGCACAGCGAACGAGACGGCCTGAAAGGTCGGGATTATGCAAAACTTTGCGCAATTGACTATCTGTCAAAACGATTATAGCATGCAAAGAAATTAGCCCCTGAGTTTGTGGGCATAAATGATAAGCGAGTAGGCCAATTTCTCTATATTAAATCATTAACTCCCCACCGAACTAAGAGCCTTGCTTACAGAATAAACGGGCTTTGGAGGGTGATGCCTCCTTTACAAGAATGGCGGCAACAGCCCGGTCTGAGGCCGCCAAATAAAGATGCAAAATATCGCATAGCATTGGCCTGACTAAAAAAGGCAGCTTCCGCACGTAGTCTTTGAGAGCTTGGAAGGCTTGTGTGCACTCTTCGTTCCTACTGAAAGTTTTGTCGCCCCTTAGTATATTAACTAATGAGAGGCATTTCTCGGCTAACTTCGAGATGATTCTTCCCAAAGCAATGATTCTCTCATCAAGTCTCTAGACCTCTTTTATGCAGGTTGACTCATTCACATTCAGCAATGCCTCTATCTTTTTTGGATTGGCCTCGATCCCTCTTTGGCTAACCATAAACCCCAGAAACTTGCCCGCCTGGATTCCAAATATGAATTTGGCCGGATTGAGCTTCATCGAGTTTTTTTAACGTTCTCGGAGGTTTCTTGTAGGCCGGAGACGATTTGATGATCTTATCATCGATGTAAGCTCCCATATTCTTGCCGATATGTGAGCTGAAGACGCGATTAACCATCCTTTGATAAGTTAAGCCGGCGTTCTTCAGCCCGAATGACATCATTTTATAGAAATAGAGGCCCCCAATAGATTTAAAGACTGTCTCTTTGTCACGGTCGGCCATCTTTACTTGGTGATAACAGGAATATGCGTAGAGGAAGCTCAGAAATTCGAATCCGGCAGTAGATTCCACAAATGATGAATCATCGGAAAGAGGTAAGAATCCTTAATGCATGACATGTTGATGTCGCTGAAGTCAACACACATCCGCCATTTACATTATGTTTCTTGACCATTACTACATTTGCGAACCAGGTCGGATAAGCAAGCTTCTTGATGATGCCCGAGCTTGTCGATCTCAACCTTGATTGCGGCCTCTTTCTCTTGTGAGAGCTCTCTTGATTTTTGTTGAATCGGTCTGAAGGTTGGATCGTAATTCAGGTATTACAGAGCGATATGTGGCTCGACCCCTCTCATGTCCGTCACAACCCATGCAAAAGCGTCTAGGTTGGACTTTTGTTGAGAGATCAGTGTTTCTCTTTCCTTGTCGGACAAATGAGCTCCTATTTTGATTTTATGTTCTGGGTATGCCTCATTTATCATGACCTCGATCAATTGATCATCATTAGTAAAATCGGGCTCATCCCTCACTTAAAATGTGTTGAACTCTACCTCGGTAGGGACGAGCTCTCTAACCATGTTTCAATGACTGGACCTTGATGCAGCCTTTGGTTGCTCGGTGCGGGCCCTTTTTGGTTCGACCAATGCCCAGATTGGGACTGCCGGATATACTGCAATATTCTCAAGCCGACAGACAACGACCCTGACCTTGCTTCGGTGTAAAACTTGTCCTTCTGATGTGGAATCGGGATGACCATCTAAAATTTCCCTAAGGCCAGAATCCCCAAAATCATGTTGTAATTAAAATGGAGATCGAGTACCTGAAAGTTTACCTTTTCGGTTCTGTATGGATCTCAATCACCCATTCTAACTTCCATATCGATGGCACCCTTGACTTATACTTGATTGTTGGTGAAGCCCTCAAGAGTGCCATGATGCGGTCTGAGATGCGAATCGTGGAATCCTAGGTGCATGAAACAATAGTAGTACAAGATGTCATGGAAGGCCCTTGTGTCGATCAAAATATGGTGCACCAAAAAGTCGTTGACCGTGCCCGACACGATAATTGGCACATCCAAAGCATCCAGGGTGGTTACCAACTTGCTACGGGTGAACGAGATCGACTGCTCATATTCGCACATGACGGATGGACCATCAAAGATTTTCTTCAAGGAATAGATATGTTCCTTGAGCTTGTTTTTTATGGGAGGCTGCTCGGTTTTGACATGTATCTCCTATTTGTATAGACAGGCTGGGGGATGCCCTCTGTAAATGTTATCCCTGTCCCGTTTTTAGCGATAAAAAAACCTGCAGGCGACCAGTTTCTCAATTTTTCTCTTAGCAAACGACAAGAGTTGGTGTCGTGCCATGATCCTTGTGGTAATCACAATACTTGGTCTAATCGCTTTCTACTCGTAGGTCGGGCTTCATCGGTCGAGGTTTAGGGAGGTCGTTCCTTAACTCATGCGTGATCTCCGCTATTGGAGCTGTGAGTTGTGTGTATCACTCCCCTTTCAATTTCTCGGGCTCTTTCATCTCCTGATTTTGGCTAGGAACCTCCTTAGGTGGGTTGGACACCGCCTTCTCATTCTTGCTGGATGATGATGATGATGGGATGACCTCGGATGCAGTCCGTTTCCTCATGAAGGCGAGCATCTCCTACAGATTTCTCGGCCATCTGACAGCGAACTTGGCTTTGAGAGAGCCTTTTGCTAGACCACTCTGGAAGCATGTCATGACCAATGAATCAACGAATCCTCTTGTTTGATCATAAATGCTGACGAACCGATCGTATTTGCTTCAAGTTGATTCGCCAGATTGGCCCGTGTCTTCTTGGGCTGACCGGCTGACCTGAACATAGCGATGAACTTTGTCTGGAGGTCGTTCCATGATGTGACCGATTTAGGAGGCAGAACACCACTCTGTATTTTTTTGAACGATGATAAGATTTGCCTTGATGCCCCCCAATCTTGCTCTCGTATTTCGGGGAGCGGATTGTTGTTCACCGATTTTCTCTCATTCCCATACCTCGACACAATCGCCGCATACTGGCCCAAGGCGATCAAGAACAGATCCTCTTTCATGAGCCCGCTCAGTGGTCGAGTGGACACTCCGTTCCCTTCCAGAGCGATGAGAAGGAGAGCTGGGTGAATTAGCGGAAAGGCCAACATATTTGCATATGTCTGAAGTCCATGATTCGAAGAGCATGTCTCCCAGGGCAAAAGTTCCTGGATCGTCTTCCACATTCTTTCAACATATGTGGGGTGGGCGATCAGTGTTACCGTATAAGTTTCTTGATACGTAACCACCTCCAAATCCAAGGGTGGCTTGTGAATACGTCTCTGTCGGGAGGTCCCCGCGACCTCTTTCCTTCTCTTTGGCTGGTTGCAGTCTGAAGAGCCTCTTTATAGTCAGCCTTTCTAACGAGGAATGACCGGATATCTGTATGTTTTGGAACTCATGACGATGTCGGTGAGGAAGAGTGGTGGCCACCTGAGGTCAGGTAAGCAGTAGCGCGACCATGCTCGGACCTCTCGGTGATCTGAAGCGTGTTTCCCTTCTTCTTGATTGGTGGCGGGAGCCCATCGTTGCGGACAACCCCGGTACATCTAGCCCTAATAGGTATGCCGATTGAGGTATACAAAACACACTAAGAACGATGTAAATCCGAAGGATCACAGAAAGATACGATAAAGATCTGGTGAATCTGTGGAAGGTTCAAGTGAATATTATAGGATCTAAGAATTTCCGCCTGGAAAACAATAAAGTTGTTGTTTTCCTCGCATGGAATCCAAAAAGTGGCGGTTCTAGCTCGTCGGAAACGCCGCAAAACCGTTTTTTGGGAGGTGGATCTGACTGTAAAAATGTTCGCAAACGTAAATTCCCTGTAACGGAGCCAACTGATATTGTCGGAAATATCACAAACGAGTTTGGTTAGTTTTAACGGTGGATATCGGGCGCAAGTGTATGATTTTTCCGGTGAGACACGGTGGTGCTCAAGAAAAATATGAAGATTGTATGAAGACAATAAAGCAAAAAATGAGCGAGCTCGACCGTCAACAAATTGGCAGAGGTTGTCTGCCTTGTAGTAATTATAAGGTGTCCTGCTCAAAAAAAAATTTATATGATGTCCTTTTCATGGTACAATGTCTCTGTTTATATTGACTAGGAGATTACGGTTACAAAGAGTAATTAGTGCGTAATAAACATGATTAACTACGTGGTTGACGTAGCCGCACGATCATTTCATAGAGAATTCTCATTACTCTCTCATTGCGCTAACGTACATTACTCTAGAGAAATCTCATTGTACTAAGAATACTCTTGAGATCTCTTCATCTAATGAGATTACCTTGTAAGCTTTTCTGTGCAATGTGATTTCTCTATGGGCTGGCCCGGAGAAATCTCTGTGGGTTTTCTATTTGCAGTTGCAGCAACTGTTTCTATATTGGGTTATTACCAAGAAAAAACGTTTTTCCTTCCGACAAAAAAAAAAGTTTAAAATTGAAGGTTTTTTCTTAGGTAATTGTACCGGCAGAAGACAAAGCGCGCATAAGATAGTGAAGTTCTTGACATGGATCCAAATTAATTATAAGAAAGTACGTAGTCAATTTATTGTACGTGCAGCTGAAATTGCTTAAATTTCCAGTTGACAAAAGATGGATACTACACTTACCTACTAAATTGTTGTACTGGAAAAAGGCCCTCTCCAGATTTTCCATGTTACAAAATGTTTTTGGTATTTGCCCACTGAAGTTGTTGTAAGACAAGTCAAGGAATGTAAGCCGTGAACATCGATGCAGATCTGACGGAAATGGACCGCTTAACATGTTAGACCGCAGTGAAATGTAAGATAGTTTCTGAAGATTAGGACACATGGTAGTTGGCAGATTGCCGTGAAGCTGATTAAAACCAAAGGACAAATATTCCATGGAGGAAACATTAAAGATTTGAAAAGGAATTGAACCAGACAACTCATTTTGATAACATATCAAATTCTTCAAGTTGGTCAAGTTAGTGATGGAAGAGGGTATAGAGCCGGTAAACGAGTTGTTGTTTAGATACAAGGACTCTAGTTGATTCACCGAACCGATCCAAGACGGGAATTCTCCTGAAAGTGCATTTCGGCTTAAACTAAGCACTTTCAATCTTCTCAACTGAGCTAATTCACTTGGCAAATCTCCTTGGAAGTTGTTTCCACTAAGATCCATCGATGCTAAGAAGGAAACATTGCCCAATTGCGGTACTATGGTTCCGGTTAGACCCATGTTTGATATATTTACGGACTTCACCCGATAATGACGTACGGCACAAGAGACTCCAATCCAGTCACAGACTGATAATGATGATCCATTACCAGTAGACCAGTTCTTAGTCAAGATTTGGTTAGGATCATGACTGATTCGAGCTTTCAAGGATAGAAGAGCTTCTTGATCGCTTATAATGCTATGTTTAGCAGTGTCCATTGCTGCTGCCGAAGCCAAAAAGCAACTTATTATAAAAGATACAGTGTAGCAATAACATTGAAATCTACTTCCTTCCACTTCCATGATGAGTATAAAAGTAGAAATAACCAGTACGTACTGAGGGAGGGTTACTTGGTAAATGGCATGGCCACTATATATTTAGATAGAAGTAACACTTGTGGATTGTTCAACATGCATTGGCAACCACAGTTGATCATGTGGACGGAGCAATAATGGGGTCAATGAGCAGGAAAGTCTTTGAATATGACTTGACCACTGGACATTTTATTCCACGCCAGCCATCAGTATTATACACCACATCTTTTCCCTGTTTGTTTCCTATTATACACGACTCGTCCAGGAAATGTTTAAGCCGTTCATTTCTTATCAAATAAATTCAATAATATATGTAAGCCTTACGTCATACATCAGAACTAAAACGACGCGGAAGATAAAAAAACTCAAAAACTCGGGAAGACCAAAAGACCGAACACACGGTGATCAATGCTGTGAAAAACTAAATCCAATAAAGAGAACTAATCATCCAACATTCAAATCCCAAAAGATCTCAAAAAAGCTAAACCAAAAGAAGAACAACATTGTTTGAACACTGAAACAACATCACTAGAAAGAAACAACTAAAAGACTAAGTCTTCAAAAGCTTTCATCTCAAACTTCGTCATCAAAGAACTCACAACCAGTAAGAACCTGCTTCATCTTCTTTGGGAAAGGGAAGACAAACACAACGTAACGGGTAAAGTAAGTAAAAGTACTCTGAGAACGCGTAGAAGATCGTATAACTATGATCTCATAAAGAAATAAAAGCAACGCCGCCTTTTATTAATTCATTCTGTATTAACCCTAGCTAACTATCATATTATGTTCATAAAGATAACACGAGGTTCCAAAGGAGTATCTAGCTTAGGTCAAGTTTGTTACATCATGAATAACAAGGGCACTACGCCTAGTAATAGGATGTACTAGGACAATCTGGGTGCAACCTACTTAGAGACACGCTCTAAGTAGCCCCGGAATATCCGAGTCCCGATAGTGTGATGACCGGCGAGTGCACCAGACGCTTTATCTCGCCAATCGATTGACCAGGCGTGGGTACGATCTACTTTGTCCGGTCGAGAAACACATCGCGATATTGTACTATGCCTTACCCAAAGATTGCATGATGTTTAAGATTTTAAACTAACACATACGCTTGATTAGATGTTTAACTAGCCACCTAAGTGTTTTCAAGTAAGCTCCTCACATCTCCTACTCGTCGCTTAGACCACTGTACACGGACAAGTCTTAGCAATTACACGACATCGATAAACTCTAGCTTATCGAAGCACAAGGCAAATCCAATGCTTTTCGACGGTCCCACACTTCATCTTTTAGGGAATCCATGTGGTGCCGGAACTAAACGCATCAAAAGCTAATTCAGAGCTATGTCACGTAAGGTTATTCAGTAAATACGCTATTATGGAGCTTGAAACACATAACAAAGAAAAACAGCACTGAAACAATCCTTGTCCGGACGGATAAACTTTCATCCGTGACGGACGACTCTCTCTCCTTTCGCCTCTCGTCCGATCATCGAGAAATAGCCGTACGGATAAGCAACTCATCCGTACAGATGAACCCGACGAACTAAAGCACTCGGTCGACCGAATGGATAGGCTAGGTCGACCGAGCCTCTCTCTTGCCCTGTTTCACGTTTTTCTGCACCACAGAGGACAGTTTTCTGCACTCTGCGTTTTCTACTCAAATCCAACCAAACTTAACATTATTCTAATCCTCCAAACAGCAGAAAAACATCACCTTTACAACTTTACGAAAACTTAATTATACGATAAGAAAACCACGTTACCTTAAATTGCGTGGTACAACGATCCAAAGCTTCAACCTTTAAAAGTTTAACCTTTAACACCAAACGTTAACGGTTCTAGAGATTGTTGATATCCAAACGATCCTCGTCTCGCGGTGATCCTTTCTCTCTTGATGAGTCTGTTCAAAAGATCAACGGATTAGCCTCGAGATTGAAAGCTTCTTCTCCCTTTTTTTCTCTCCTGCGCCTCTCTTCTCTGAATATGCGCCCCTCTTCTTTTTTTTTTTTGTCAAAAACAACTAGGTTGAAATTAGGATTAGTTTTCCTTTTATAAGCCCAATTACCTAATTATTTTCCTTAAAAAGAAAAATCCTTGTTTATCCCTTTTCTCTTTCTTTTTTCATAAATCCTTTAATTAAATAACATAATATTCTAATTTTTGCTAAAAGACTAATTTGCCCTTTTTCAAAAATCGGGATATTACATTCCTCCCCCCTTAAGAGGAGTTTCGTCCTCGAAACTAGAACATACCTGGGAGATGAGGGAACTCTGGGAACTCGTCGATCATGTCCGCTTCCACTTCCCAAGTGGCTTCCGTCGGTGCATGATTGCTCCATTGCACTAACACTAACGGGATCACCCGCCTCTTTATCATCTTTTCTTTCCTATCCAGAATCTTGATCGGTTTCTCCACGTATGATAGATTATCTTGCAAAACTTCCGGATCAATCTCAGATTCCACATCCACTTTAGATAGACACTTCTTAAGCATCGATACGTGAAAGACATTGTGGACTCTAGACATCGATTCTGGCAACCGAAGTCTATAAGCCAACTTCCCAACTCTTTCGATGACATCAAAAGGTCCTACATACCTTGGACTTAGCTTTCCTTTCTGTCCGAACCTCTTGACACCCTTCATTGGAGACTGTTAAGGGTGCATTTACACGATTTATAACGCTATATTCTATGATATTTTCCCCCGTATTTGTACTAAATTGCATAGGAAACGGGTGTTTAATGGAAATATTGAGTAAATGAGGTTTTATATAAGTTATTCACAATATGGGTTGATTTTGGTGCTTTTAATATGATTTTATGATTATTTGGACATTATTACGTTTTGCGATGTTTTTATGTGTTATAGATACGTGTTTGAGGCTCAAGAGATGATCAAAAGTTGATTAAGTTCGAGTTAATTGATGATAAAAGAGATAATGAAGGAATGACTTAGAGGAAAAAGAGATAAAGATCAAGAAATCAAAATTCGATCAAGCTGAACGGGCGTCCAGAAAAGCGATTTTGATACAGAGAGTTTGGACGCTGTCTGAACGGGCGTCTGCAGCTGTCCGGGTCTATCTGGACGGGCGTTCAGGAGAGTGGACGAGCGTCCGTCGGCCGACTTAGTGAAACCGACTTCAAAATCTATATATAGCAACTGTTTTCTCCATATATGATGTACCATATACACATTATTCGAAACCCTAAACCTAGGGGCGGCTCAAGGCTGCGCTTTTCTTCCTTTTATTCCAGTTTATGCACTTTAGATCTAGATCAAATTAGTTACTTCTTTATGCATTGTTTCTGCAAATTTGAGTTGCTGAGGATGTTCAGAAGCTGAACGCTTCATCAATCGAGTATTGTGAAGCCATCCAACGATTGTTGATTTCGTTTTCATCGATTGTACTGTGAGTTTTTATTAAAGGTTGTTTCTTTATTCATGTTTATTATGTTTAATTGCTCTTATATCGGAAGATATGCATGTGTTGATTGTTTATTGTTGATGGAAATCTCTATAAACCTTAGATCACCATGAATAGGAATAGTATTTGAATCTATCTTAACGGAAGTTAATAGGTTTAGTTGCTAGATTATAAACATAAAGTTTACACCTTTGGTTAGAAAACACGTTAATCTTGCATTGGAAAATAATGGATTAATAGATGAACTTTCAAAGGAATTAGGGTTCATATTTAGATGAGGTGAATCACAACCTAGATAAAAACCGCAGTATAATCGAGATAGGAAATCAACGCTTGTTGGATAGGTGGATCAATCCTTGTTTGGCTCGTTAAACATTAAATTTTAAATCCTTGCAACTTGAGTTTTGTTTAGCTTTAATTTAGTTTACTTTTTGCACGTAGTTTAGTTTAGTTAATAAGTTCGTTACCCGTATCTTTCCTAGCATTGGTGTTCACCTCTGTCTAGTTTAATTTTCTTGCATATTTGTTTAGTATAATTCCCTGTTTAGTTTTTCGTGACATAGTAAGTTAAAACAAAAGCTAGGATTAACAACAGTCTAGTTCCCCGTAAGATCGACCCGGCATAGCCTCTATACTACGATCCTTGCACTTGAGGTTAACCGGATTATAAATTTTATTACTTGTTTATTTCGTTAGCAATAATCCGTGGACAAGTTTTTGGCGCCGTTGCCGGGGAACCGGACGGTTGCCTAGTTTTTGTTTTTCATTTTTATTGTCTTAGTGACATTCATTTATTTTTTTAATCCGTTTAGTTAGTTGCAGTTTAGAAATTAGGGTTTTCCTTCAGTAGTTTTTTGACTTCCCTTAGGATTAGTCTTTCTTAACTGCTTTTTCTGCTTTTTGTATCGGTTCCCTGTTTCGCTTTCAAGTCTCTATTTTTCGCTCTTCTGCTCAAGAACCGAACGGGCGTCTGAACCAGTGGACGCCCGTCCAGCTTCTTCGATTCCCAGTAGACGCCGCCCAAAGTATATCGGACGCCCGTCTGACCTTTTTGCCTCTTTTGCCTAGTTTCTATTTCGTTTTTATTCCCTGTTATAGGTAGGTTTTAAGTTCTACTAACCATTAAATAGTTAGGTTTACGGTTTAGATTTTTAGGATTTGAGGTTTTTACGTTTGTGTTTAGTCGCCCTTCTCTTCTATCTCTCTTCTTCTATTTTCTGTTTCTGTTCTTAATCCCTCTCTGTTTCTGCATTTTTTCCTCTCATTTCTGATTTTCCCCGTCCAAGGATATTCAAGCAGACTGCATTTAGCGTTCGGTTTCTCGAACGCCCGTCCGCCTCAAACTCAGCGAGCATTTGCTCATATTTTTGGACGCCCGTCCGTCTGCTTCTCTCCTTCTCTTCTCTTTCTTTTTCCTAGGTCTTGTGTTAAGGGTGATTTTATATGATTTATACCGTTAGATTTCGTAACGATTTCTCCCATAATCTGATAAATTGCATAGAAAAGTAAGTGCTTATTAGATTTATTGAGCAAACGAGTTTTAAATGTGTTTAAATGCAAAATCGAGATATTTACGTGATTTTATCGGTGTTTTATGTTTATTCGTATGATGTTACATTTTGCATGTTTCTATCATGTTGTTAGGTACGTTTGCATGATGAGTAAGGAGCTTAAACGATGATCACATGAAGATGGAAGAGTTGAAAGATGTTTAAGTGAAGAATCATTGAAGAAACCGGAACTAGGCACTTCATGGAGATTTTGTACACACTTGTAGGCACTTTCAGGGAAAGTTGTCTTGATGAAAGTTGTAGAGGATTGAAATAGCTTTCCAACGCATGTTGAATCACCTCATTCGGAGCCCTAGAAGTGAAGTTATGAGCAAAATACTGGAGCTGAGTAGTGGACGGGCGTCCATAAAAGTGAACTGGCGTCCAGAATCGTATTTTACATTCAGAGAGTTCAGACGCGTTCTGAACGAGCGTTCATTCTCCGTTCATAGAGGTTGGACGAGCATCCAAGGTAGTGGACGGGCGTCCACGGCACCGACTCAGCGAAACCGACCTAAAAATCTATAAATAGGCGCGATTTCTCAAACCCTAAACATATAATTTCGAACCCTAAACCCTAGGGGACAGCTTGGCTGCGTTTTTCTACAGTTTTTATCTACTTTTATGCACTTTAATTCTTAGATTAGATTAGTTAGTTTCATGCACTTTTTATTCAACAATTCAAGCTTTCAAAGGATGTTAAGAGGCTAATCCCTCTTTGAACAAGCGTTGTGAAGCCTTCCTTCAACAATTCAGTTTTGATTCGTGATTAATCTGTGAGTATCTATTTCAAGTTCGTTTCTTTTATCATGTTTTGTATGTTTTATTGCATGTTTAATCGAAAGATGCTTGCTTTGATGATTGTTTATATGCTGAGAGTCATGTCAACCCTAGATCACCATGATAAAAGAATAGATCTTCGATCTAACTAAAACGAGAGTTATTAGATTGATTTTCTAGATTAGAAATTGAAAGATTTCACGCCTAGGTTAGAAAGACGTAATCTTTAACATCGAGAGATAAAAGATTAGAAAACGAACTCGTCTACGAGAGTAGGAGTTTATGCCTTCGATTAGGTGGATCACGACTTGAGTAGAGATCATGAATTAATCAGAATTGGAATTGAATGTTGATAGGATAGGTGGATCAATTGCTTGTTCGTTCGTTATACTTGATTTAAATCCTTAAAAATTGAATTGTTTAGCTTTAGTTTACTTTTCTGCACTTTAGTTTAGTTTAGTTTATTGCTTTCAATCTTTCCTAGCATTGGATTAATCTCCTCTGTCTAGTTACTTTTTCTGCATATTTGTTTAGGTTAGATTCGTGACATAGTTAGTTTAAAGCAAAAACTAGGATTCACATTCGCCGCCTCAGGATCGACCCGGCATTAACCTCTCATACTACGATCCTTATACTTGAGGTTAACCGGTTTATTACTTGTTGTTTTGTATTGATAAAATCCGGGACATCTTGATATTAGTTTTAGGCTTTTAATCTCTTAGTTAGGTTTTTAATTTCTTTAGTTTTTAGGTTCAATATCTTGATTTGGGCCTCGGTTTATGCAAACTCGTAGTCATAAGGGACCACTAATCTATTCCTCGACCCGAAGCGGACCATAGTCCGACCCAATAGGCGGAGACTTCGCTTTCGACGGGCGAAACGCTCTAGATCAAGAATTTGAGCAATATCTTGCGGGAGAAATCGAAAAATAGTAATAATGGCTGCGAGAAGATAGACGGACGTTGGCCGACTATGCCATGCCTGGTATGATCCACAATCAACCCGGCTATAATCATGCCGGCCATTACTGCTCCAACCTTCGAGCTTAAACCCGGACTTATACAGATGATGCAGCATGCATCTATTTTCCATGGGTTCCAATCTGAAAACCCCAACACTCACTTACACACATTCTTACATATATGCGGTACTACCCGTATCCAAGGTGTAAGTGAGGACGCCATCAAGCTTAAACTGTTTCCTTTTTCCTTGCGAGGGGAGGCACTAGAGTGGTATCACTCTCTCCCTTCTGAATCCATCACTACATGGGCTGAACTCGAGAAGGAGTTCTTATGTAAATACTTTCCACCTGCTAAGACCGCCCATTGCTTGAATGAAATTTTCACATTCCGCCAGATGGAAACCGAGTCATTCTTCGATGCATGGAAAAGGTTTAAGTCTCTCCTGCGTAAGTGTCCCCATCATGGCTTGCCGAAGCAAAGGCAAGTCCATAATTTCTTTAGCGGATTGACCGAGCTCACTAAGGGCATGGTCAATAGTTCCTCGGGTGGGGCATTTCTGAAAAAAAACACCTGATGAGGGGTGGGCATTGTTCGAGGACATTGCCAAGTATAATTATGCCCCCTCTTATCAGGCCATCCAAGCACCTCCTCCTCCCAAGGTGGAGGAAGTCAATGTTCAAAGTCTGATAGCCATGCTGCAAAAGCAGATGGCAAGTCCTCAAGTTCCAAACCCGATTAATCAGACTCCTTCGTTTCCGCAGAACCCTCAGGTTCTGTATTGCGAAAATTGCTATCAGATTGGTCACATGTTTGGCCAATGTCAATTTCAGTCCCCCTCTGCTCATCAAGTCAATGCTGTTCATAACAATGGACAGTATAATCCAATCACATGCCAAGTATGTGATGATTCGGGCACATCGCCGCTTCGTCCCATGATTGGACGAAATGCACGTGTGAAATGCTTTTTCGGCCGATCTAATCCGAGGTTCAATAACCACCTTCTCGCCGAATAATTCTCAAAACCAGGGCTTCGCCGAATTCGAGCTTTAATTCAAATCCAAATTTCAATCCGAGCTTTAATCAGAATCCAAACTTCAACAGAAACCCTGGATTCAATCAGAACCAGAACTCAAAATTTTCAAATCATACTCAAAGGTTCAATCAGAATTGGCCTTCCAATTCTAATTCTCAATTTCAGAATCGGCCCAGCCAGCCATACTCTCAAAATTCCCAAAACTCTCAAGGCCCCTCCCAGTCCAACAATCTCAAAGCTAAGTTGGAGGAGCAGAGTAAAAGTATTCAACTTCTAATGAATACAAACAAGAGCCTTGAGAGGCAAATAGGACAACTGGCTGAGCAGCTAGCGTCAAGACCCCCAGGGCATCTGCCTAGTTTTACTGAGAAAAACCCGAGGGGCGATCAAGTTGCTCATGCCGATTTAAGCAGCAGCCAATGAACTGACCTGGTACCTTCACCTCAATATGGTAGAGAAGAGGCCAGTGCGATGAATTTAAGAAGTGGCACTCAGCTGAGTGGTCCCCCTGGCTTCCAGGGAAACCACTAGCCCCTCCTGCCAATGATGGTACAGGAGGGGAAGTTGAGCACCCATTATCCCCTCGTCTGCGCAGAGAGCATACTCAGTGGTCGATCCCGAGTGGTGAAAGAATTGAGAGTACTCGGGTGGTGACCCCCGAGAAATGAAAGAGTTGAAACACCTCGTGGCATTTGAACCCCGAGGAAAGAAGATTCGGTTGAGAGTCGGTGGCCGATCCTCGACTAATAAGAAGTCTGAAAAGTGGTGAGGTGGAAAGATCTCGAAGACAAGGCCGTAAGTTCATCCTCAAAGAAAGTCTTTTCCGAGAGTGACCTTAAAAAGCTTCCATTTCCACCTAGAAAAAGCAACATTCCCTTGCATGAAGATAAGAAGTACGAAAAGGTGCTTAACTTGCTGAAAAATACTCAGGTTAATCTATTACTCAGTTCAATTTAAACAGGCACAAACTGAATGTTGTTGACACCACCATCAGTTTGAGGGGGGATGTTAAAGCCACGTGTTAGTCTGTGTTTGTGCCACCTGTATGCTGTTTTTAGTGTGGTCCCAACCTTAGATTCTCTATTAGATTTTGTGTACCATTTCTGTTATTTGGTGTAAGGATATAAGTCCAGCTGCTACTGTAAACTGTGACTATTATTATCTTATCTAATATATGAGAATGGTATCTTCTTAACTCTCTCTCACATTGAGAGGAGTTTTCCACGTTAAAATTCTAGTGTTACTTTATTCCGCTTTATTTCACTACGTGGCTTTCTACTAGATGCACTTGAGCACTATTTATTTCGTTGAACACGGCCTGCGTCATCTTTTTAATCCTGTTTTTTCTATAGGTAAATGTTTGCTTCAGTCTCAGTTTAAAAGTTATTTATGACAGCTTAAGGTATGTAAAACTTGTACATTTTACTTTCAACCATAAATTTAATACGTTTTACGGATGTACCTGAGCTTAGTTTTGTGGTTTTCAAGTTGTGTTACTTTGTGGTAACTACTAGCGTTTTTTATTTGTGTATAGCTCACAAACTATATATTCTGTAACATAGTGAATGGTTATTTCAATAGGTGGGGATGTCATAGCTTAAGTAGTTAAGTAGATTTGTACGAAAAGGAGGCCGTCCGACACCGTTTTCGAGGTCAAAATCCACTGTTTTCCCTTCCATTTTGGGCTCAGAAGATTTCAACACGTTTTCTTCCCGTTTTAGTGTTTTCTGTTTTTCTATTTTAAATTTTTCATAGTTTAGGTTTCTGTTTTTGTTTCATACAATATTTTTCTCTCTTCTTTTCTTTTCTCTAGGTTTCCTTTCTTTCTTGCTCAACATCTTGATCTTGGATCTCGGTTTATGCAAACTCGGAGTCATAAGGGACCACTAATCTACTCCCCTGACCCCGAGCGGACCATAATCCGACCCAATAGGCGGAAACTTCGTTTCGACGAAGGAAACGCTTTTGATCGAGAAATTGAGCAATATCTTGCAGGTGAAATCAAAGACATAGTAATAATGGCAGCGGAAGATAGACGGACGTTGGCCGACTATGCCATGCCCGGTACAGTCACCATCAACCCGGCTATCGTCATGCCTACCATTACTGCTCCAAACTTCGAGCTTAAACCCGGACTTATACAGATGATGCAGCATGCATCAATTTTCCATGGTTTCCAATCTGAAAACCCCCACACTCACTTACACACATTCCTACATATATGCGGTACTACCCGTATCCAAGGTGTAAGTGAGGACGCCATCAAGCTTAAACTGTTCCCATTTTCCTTACGCGGGGAGGCACTAGAGTGGTATCACTCTCTTCCCTCTGAATCCATCACTACTTGGGCTGAGCTCGAGAAGGAATTTCTAAGTCAATACTTTCCTCCTTCAAAAACAGCCCATTGTCTGAACGAAATCTTCACATTCTACCAGAAGGAAAATGAGTCTTTCTTTGATGCGTGGAAAAGGTTTAAGTCTCTTTTGCGCAAGTGTCCTCACCATGGCTTGCCAAAGGAAAGGCAAGTCCATACTTTCTTCAGTGGATTGACCGAGCTCACCAAGGGCATGGTCAATAGTTCCTCAGGTGGGGCATTTCTAAAGAAAACACCTGATGAGGGTGGGCACCGCTCGAGGACATTGCCAAATACAATTATGCCCCTCTTATCAGTCCATCCAGGCACCTCCTCCTCCTCCCAAGGTCGAAGAGGTGACTATGCAAAGTCTTGTTGCCATGCTGCAAAAGCAGATGGCACCTTCTCAACTGACAGCCTCTCAAAACGCCCCCTATCCGAGTTATCAGGCTCCTTCACTTTCACGTAACCCTCGTGTTCAGATTGTGAAGCTTGTCGCCGACCGCCATACGACCGCCAATGTCGCTTTTCCCCCTCTGCTCATCAAATCAATGCTGTTCATGACAATGGACAGTATAATCCAATCACATGCCAAGTATGTGATAGCATGGGCATATCGCCGCTCATCCCCATGATTGGGCGTATGCGGAAGTCAATGCTTTCTCTGGCCAGACAAATCAGAGATTCAATAACCAATTCTCTGGCCAGAACAATTTCCAAAACCAAGGGTTTAATCAATCTTCGGGATTTAATCCTAATTCTAACTTCAATAGAAACCACTGGTTATAATCGTAACCCAAGCTATAATTCTTCCAATCCACGAAAGAAAGGTTCAATCGAATTGGCCACCAATTCTAATTCTCGCATTCCAAAGTCGGCCAAGCCACCATTTCCCCGAACTTTCAAAACTCTCAAGGCACCTCCCACCAGGGCGATATAAAAGCCGAATGGAGTTCATTTCGAGAGGAGGAAGCAAAGCAGACGATGAAAAGTCTTGAGAGGCAAATCGGGCAATTGGTCGAGCGCTTAGCCTCTGACCGTCAGTCGGCGCTGCCCACCTTCACGGAAAAGAATCCAAGAGGCGGTCAAGTCGCTCAAGCCGATTTAAGCAACACCAATGCACCGACCTCGTGCCAATAATGCAATACGGTAAAGAGGAGGCCGGTCGATGAACTTAAGTGGTTCTCAAGTTGGTGGTCCCCTGGCTTCCAGGAAACCACTAGCCCCTCCCGCCACGATAAGGCGGAGGGGAAATTGAGCACCCATCATCCCCTTGGCTGCAGAAGGCAAATCAGGTGGCTGATCCCCTGAGAAGTGCAACATTTGAGGATCCTCAGGTGGCTGATCCCCTGAGGAATGATGAGTTAAATGATAGTCAGGTGGCTGATCCCCTGACTAACAAAAAGAATGAAAAGACGGTTCGGTGGAAAGATTTGGAAGACAAGGCCGTTAGTTCATCCTCGAAGAAAGTATTTTCCGAGGATGATTTGAAAAAGCTTCCCTTTCCACCTAGAAAGAGCAACATCACATTGAGCGAAGATAAGAAGTACGAAAAGGTGCTTAAATTGTTGAAAAATACTCAGGTAAATCTGCCATTATCCGAGGTCTTGGTCGAGATGCCTAAGTATACAAAATTCATCAAGGACGTTGTCTCTTCGAAGAAGAAGTTAGCAGAAATGGATCAGGCAATTGGTGAGGATTGTTCAATGATCAATTTTCCAGACTTACCAATCAAAAGAGGTGACCCAGGCAAATTTGTGCTCACATTGCAGATGGGAGGCCTGGTCTTCCCAAATTCTTTATGTGACCTGGGTGCATCCATAAGCTTGATGCCATTATCTGTTTGCAAGCAGCTGGGTTTACAAAGTCTTCTAGAACCCACTACCATGAACCTGCAGTTCGCTGATAGATCTTCTAAGAAAGCCTCAGGGATCCTAAAGGACGTATTGGTTCAAATTGATAGGTTTACCTTCCCAGTTGACTGGTACGTCTTAGATATGGAGAAAGGTGAGAACGTTCCCCTGATTCTTGGAAGACCCTTCCTATCTACAGCTAGAGCCCTCATCGATTGTGATGGTGGGCAAGTGACTATTCGAGTTGGTGACCAGGAGGTGAGCTATAGTGTCTCTAAATCTATTCAAGTACCCTCTGGTTCTCCAACCGGCTGTTCCATTGAGGAGGCGTCTGATGACTTCAATGACTTCATGGATAAGCAAGTCATGGCTGTAGAAGAAGAATATGAGCGATTGATCGATAATCTGAACAATCATGGTATGGTAAGTCTAGATCAGTTAGCAGCTGAATTCGAGGATGAGCTAAGAGAAGAAGTGTTGGCGGTGGGGCCTTAAGTAAGCTCAATGATATTGAGTTGAAGAGTGGAGATCTCAAATCAAGCTTGGAGGAACCCCAGTAGACTTGGTTCAAGCCGTTTCCTAAACATCTTAAGTATGTGTTTCTAAGAGAAGGTGACAAGCTTCCTTTGATCATCTCTCGCCAAGCTATCTCGTATAGAAGAGCTTAAATTGTTAAACGTATTAGCAAAAATGAAAAAGCCTTTGGATGGCGGTAGGAGATATCCGAGGATATCTCCCGACATCTGTGATGCACAAGATCAAGACCGAGGAGGGTGCAAACGAGTTAGACAAACCTCGAGAGAAGACTAAACCCTCACATGCAAGAAGTAGTCAAGAAGGAGATTATAAAGCTTCTAGATATGGGTATCAAATACGCTATTGCAGACAGTGAGTGGGTATCCCCAACTCAAGTAGTTCCCAAGAAAGGTGGAATTACCATTGAGAAGAATGAGAAGGGAGAAGAGATAGCATTGAGGCTCACATCGGATACAGAGTATGTATCGATTATCGAAAGCTCAATGAGGTCACACCGAAAGATCATTTCCCTTCCATTCATTGACCGATGCTTGAGCGTCTGGCGGGGCACGCATTCTACTGCTTCCTAGATGGATATTCAGGATACTTCCAGATACCCATCGATCCTGTTGACCAAGAGAAGACCACTTTCACTTGCCCTTATGGTACATTCGCCTACAAGCGGATGCCATTTGGTCTCTGTAATGCCCCAGCCACCTTTCAAAGGTGTATGATGGCAATCTTTGACGGGCTAGTTGAAAAGTGCATGGAGATTTTTATGGATGATTTCTCGGTCTTTGGTCAATCCTTCAAAAGATTGCCTCGATAATCTTGATCAGTCTTTCGTCTAGATGTGTGGAGAAGGACTTAGTGCTTAATTGGGAAAAATGCCATTTCATGGTAGATGAAGGCATAGTTCTTGGCCACAAAGTGTCAGCCAAAGGTATAGAAGTAGATAGGGCCAAGGTTGAAGCTATTGAGAAGATGAGTTATCCTAAGAATGTTCGGGAAATCCGAGGTTTTCTCGGACATGTCGGCTTCTATAGGAGGTTCATCCAGACTTTTCAAAGATTGCCAAGCCCCTGTCTACTTTACTCAAAGAAGACGTTACTTTTGATTTTGATGAGAATTGCAAGCGCGTTTGAAGAGCTTAAGAGTAGGTGATCTCTGCTCCAATTCTTATATCGCTTTGGATCGGAACCTACCCTTTGAGCTCATGTATGATGCATCCAACTATGCAATTGGTGCAGATATAGAGCAAAGAATCAAAGGGAAGTTTCAGCCAATCTACTATGCCAGTCACACACTGAGCCCCGCACAAGTCAACTACACAACAACTGAAAAGGAATTGTTAGCTGTGGTGTTCGCCATGGACAAATTCCGTAGTTACTTGTTGGGTGCCGCAGTCACTGTTTGGACTGACCACGCGGCTTTGCGATATCTCATGACCAAAAAGGAAGCTAAACCGCGCCTCCTACGTTGGATACTGATCCTACAAGAGTTTGACGTGCACATCAAAGATAAAAAGGGGAGTGATAACGTAGTGGCTGATCATGTGTCTAGAATGTTGAGTGAGGAAAAGGGTGATCCTGATGATATAGATCTTTACTTTCCTCTAGAAAACATCATGCTTATCGATGGTTGCGCTCCAGATGTTCCATGGCATTCTTCCATCGTAAACTACCTTCATGCCCAATACCTTGATCCTGAAATGTCGTATAAAGAGAAGAAGAAGTTCTTCTCTGATATGAAATATTTCGTTTGGGATGAACCTTACCTCTTCAAAATCTGTAAAGATGGTTTGCTAAGGAGGTGTGTTCCTGAATCTGAGCAACGCGATATAATCGAGCAATGCCATAGTGGACCCACAGGTGGTCACTTTGGTCCTTGGAAAACGGTTGCGAAGATCTTCCAATCCGGTTTCTATTGGCCTACTATCTTTAAGGACACAGAAGCTTTCTGCAAAGCTTGTGATAGGTGCCAAAGAACCGGAGCTTTGACAAGGCGTTTTGACATGCCTTTGAAACCCATCCTAGAATGCGAGGTCTTTGATGTATGGGGCATCGATTTTATGGGGCCTTTCCCATCATCTTGCGGGAACAAATACATCTTAGTCTGCGTTGACTATGTTTCGAAATGGGTGGAAGCAATAGCCACTCCTCACAATGATCATAAAACGGTCATGAAATTTCTGAAGAAAAACATCTTTGTGAGGTTTGGATGTCCCCGGGCCTTGATAAGCGACGAAGGGACACATTTCTGCAACCGACCACTGGAGAAAGTACTCGAGAAGTACGGTGTTCGTCATAAGACCGGCACACCATATCATCCTATGACTAGTGGTCAGGTTGAGCGTAGCAACCAGAGCTTGAAGAAGATCCTGGAAAAGACAGTGAATAGCCATAGAAAAGACTGGAGTCTGAAGTTGGATGATGTACTATGGGCGTATCGTACTGCTTATAAGACCCCCATGGGTACATCACCCTATCAAATGGTTTATGGAAAGTCATGTCACCTGCCAGTTGAATTAGAGCACAGGGCGTATTGGGCTACCAAGTTTCTTAACTTCGATTCCCAATCCTGTGGCAAACATCGACTGCAGCAGTTGCATGAATTAGACGAATTTAGACTCCAAGCTTATGAAAGTGCCAGGATTAGTAAGGAAAAGATGAAACTCCTCCACGACGCGAAAATTAAGAAACGAGAATTCAAATTCGGAGAGCAAGTGTTACTCTACAATTCCAGGTTGCATTTGTTTCCTGGAAAGTTGAGGACACGTTGGTCCGGCCCCTTTGAGATTCTCCAAGTCATTCCTGGGGGCGTTCTAGAACTGCGCGGTTATGGTGATCAACCGTTCCGAGTGAATGGTCAAAGGTGTAAACATTACCTTGGTCAAGCCAAGGAAAGTCCTTTGATTGTTAAATTCCTCGAAATCCTCGGGTGTAGCACCCCTAAAGTCGATGAGTTTACCGAGTTTTCGCCTGACTTGTTTTCGGAGGATGACGGTGTTGGTCCATCAGAAGAAGTTCTAGCAGGTAGTTGGGATATGGAAGAGTTTTTCAAAGAGCAACAACTTAAGAGGAAGCTGGCAAAGAAGAGATCGACCATGGGGAAGTTTAAGCGTGCTTGGAAAGCTATCAAAGATTTGACCCCATGCGTTAGATGTTGTTTCTGCGGCCACACCACTGATCAGAGCTTACACGATGTAGTGGCTGGAAGAAAGGTTAAATGGCCTGATCCAGGCTGAGCTTCACCTGTGTCGAGCGAACGACATAAACCAATAGCGCCACTAGGGGGCACCCTAGATATCTGTTTTTCTTTTGTTTATTTTCTTTTGTTTTTCTTTTGTGTGTCTTCGTTTAGTTTTAGTCTAGTTAGGGTTTTGTGTGAATCTGCTCTGTATTTGTAGTTGACGGTTGGATGCTCTGCACTTTTCCTTGGACGATGATTTTTCCATCTAATACGATTATCTCTTGTGTTTCATATGATATAATTCCCCTTTCCCGAGATACTTTTCGTGTTTGTCAAGTGTGCGGGATAGTCTTGATAGCGTTTGTGAGTTTCGCACGATGTCGATTTTCCGTGGATGGTCCACAATCTATCGATGTCTTGAGCATTTCTCGATTGGACGACGCCACTTCCAGTGTTGCCCTCTTTAGAACTACAATCAGCTAAGTTCTCTTTTCTTTTATTTTGCACACCATGAGGACATGTTGTCATTTAAGTGTGGGGGAGGGGAATGGTCGCTATGTATCGACCATTTGGTTGATATTATTTTCTATGCTAAAATGAGCTAAATTTTCAAAATTTTTGTTTTGTCTCGAGTGAGCAATGCATGTTTTGTTCGGTTTGTTATATTCATCGATGCTTTATGCCATATGTTTGATAAGTTAGTTGATTCACCTGACTATTTTTCACGAGCCATAGTGAATGATGAGCTATTTTATAAAGTTATACCCCGTTTTGGATTAGTAGTTTTTGATTTTCTTATAAGTCATGTGCTTAGTGCTACGTATATATCGTGAGATTTATGGTAGTTTGTATTTAGTTCCGTAGTATGAGGTACTGTGAATATCTAGAAGTTTGAATGTGATAAGTAACACGGAGCTAATGTCAACTAAAAAGATAAGTTAGAAGTTGAATTAATATGAAATTATTGGGTGTGTCGAAAGCTAGTCGATGATTTGGGTGAGGTAGGGTATACCACGTATGTCCTATACCACTATGATGACCAAAAGCTCACGACAGTTAGAAAAAGCTGCCTTATGATTGGAGTAAGGTAGGGGATTATCTCGAAATGTCCTATTCTACTATGAGGGCAATAGCTCATTCTAATCTGTGTTTAAAAGTGAATAAGTTAAATCAACTTAAGAATTGTTATGAAATGAATAAGGCTTAGTTTTCGTTAATCTTATCCCCAGTATAAACTGATAGATATGTTGTAGGGATTATCCTCTGAGTATTTCAGAAAGGCCCTAGATTCATTCGATCATTCTTTTCGGGATATGTCACGTTTGTAGGGTGCATCTTATGAGTGTCATTTATTGCTAGTCTACGAGGGGGTATTAGCTAGTTTTACTTGGAGTTCCTCAAGTTTGGATTTAGTGGAAGTTTTCTATGGCTATGCACACACACACAATGGTGAACTTCTAAGTTATTGAATATATGTTATATTTGTTGAGATGTCTATACTATCTCGAGCTTGACTATGTTTTGTTTTGCTCGGGACGAGCAAAAGCTAAGTGTGGGGGAGTTGTTAAGGGTGATTTTATATGATTTATACCGTTATATTTCGTAACGATTTCTCCCATAATCTGATAAATTGCATAGAAAAGTAAGTGCTTATTAGATTTATTGAGCAAACGAGTTTTAAATGTGTTTAAATGCAAAATCGAGATATTTACGTGATTTTATCGGTGTTTTATGTTTATTCGTATGATGTTACATTTTGCATGTTTCTATCATGTTGTTAGGTACGTTTGCATGATGAGTAAGGAGCTTAAACGATGATCACATGAAGATGGAAGAGTTAAAAGATGTTTAAGTGAAGAATCATTGAAGAAACCGGAACCAGGCACTTCATGGGGATTTTGTCCACACTTGTAGGAACTTTCAGGGAAAGTTGTCTTGATGAAAGTTGTAGAGGATTGAAATAGCTTTCCAACGCATGTTGAATCACCTCATTCGAGCCATAGAAGTGAAGTTATGAGCAAAATACTGAGCTGAGTAGTGGACGGGCGTCCATAAAAGTGAATCGCGTCCGTAATCGTATTTTACATTCGAGAGTTCAGACGCGTTACGAACGAGCGTTCATTCTCCGTTCATAGAGGTTGGACGAAGCGTCCAAGGTAGTGGACGGGCGTCCACGGCACCGACTCAGCGAAACCGACCTAAAAATCTATAAATAGCGCGATTTCTCAAACCCTAAACATATAATTTGAACCCTAAACCCTGTGGGGCAGCTTGGCTGCGTTTTCTCGATTTTATCTACTTTTATGCACTTTAATTCTTAGATTAGATTAGTTAGTTTCATGCACTTTTTATTCAACAATTCAAGCTTTCAAAGGATTTTAAGAGGCTAATCCCTCTTTGAACAAGCGTTGTGAAGCCTTCCTTCAACAATTCAGTTTTGATTCGTGATTAATTTGTGAGTATCTATTTCAAGTTCGTTTCTTTTATCATGTTTTGTATGTTTTATTGCATGTTTAATCGAAAGATGCTTGCTTTGATGATTGTTTATATGCTGAGAGTCATGTCAACCCTAGATCACCATGATAAAAGAATAGATCTTCGATCTAACTAAAACGAGAGTTATTAGATTGATTTTCTAGATTAGAAATTGAAAGATTTCACGCCTAGGTTAGAAAGACGTAATCTTTAACATCGAGAGATAAAAGATTAGAAAACGAACTCGTCTCCACGAATAGGAGTTTATGCCTTCGATTAGGTGGATCACGACTTGAGTAGAGATCACGAATTAATCAGAATTGGAATTGAATGTTGATAGGATAGGTGGATCAATTGCTTGTTCGTTCGTTATACTTGATTTAAATCCTTAAAACTTGAATTGTTTAGCTTTAGTTTACTTTTCTGCACTTTAGTTTAGTTTAGTTTATTGCTTTCAATCTTTCCTAGCATTGGATTAATCTCCTCTGTCTAGTTACTTTTTCTGCATATTTGTTTAGGTTAGATTCGTGACATAGTTAGTTTAAAGCAAAAACTAGGATTCACATTCGTCAGTTCCCCGTAGGATCGACCCGGCATTAACCTCTGTACTACGATCCTTATACTTGAGGTTAACCGGTTTATTACTTGTTGTTTTGTATTGATAAAATCCGGGACATCTTGATATTAGTTTTAGGCTTTTAATCTCTTAGTTAGGTTTTTAATTTCTTTAGTTTTTAGGTTCAATATCTTGATTTGGGCCTCGGTTTATGCAAACTCGTAGTCATAAGGGACCACTAATCTATTCCCCTGACCCCGAGCGGACCATAGTCCGACCCAATAGGCGGAGACTTCGTTTCGACGAAGGAAACGCTCTAGATCAAGAATTTGAGCAATATCTTGCAGGAGAAATCGAAAAAATAGTAATAATGGCTGCAGAAGATAGACGGACGTTGGCCGACTATGCCATGCCTGGTACAGTCACAATCAACCCGGCTATAATCATGCCGGCCATTACTGCTCCAACCTTCGAGCTTAAACCCGGACTTATACAGATGATGCAGCATGCATCTATTTTCCATGGGTTCCAATCTGAAAACCCCAACACTCACTTACACACATTCTTACATATATGCGGTACTACCCGTATCCAAGGTGTAAGTGAGGACGCCATCAAGCTTAAACTGTTTCCTTTTTCCTTGCGAGGAGGCACTTAGAGTGGTATCACTCTCTCCCTTCTGAATCCATCACTACATGGGCTGAACTCGAGAAGGAGTTCTTATGTAAATACTTTCCACCTGCTAAGACCGCCCATTGCTTGAATGAAATTTTCACATTCCGCCAGATGGAAACCGAGTCATTCTTCGATGCATGGAAAAGGTTTAAGTCTCTCCTGCGTAAGTGTCCCCATCATGGCTTGCCGAAGCAAAGGCAAGTCCATAATTTCTTTAGCGGATTGACCGAGCTCACTAAGGGCATGGTCAATAGTTCCTCAGGTGGGGCATTTCGAAAAACACACATGAGGGGTGGGCATTGTTCGAGGACATTGCCAAGTATAATTATGCCCCTCTTATCGTGCCATCCAAGCACCTCCTCCTCCCAAGTTGGAGGAAGTCAATGTTCAAAGTCGATAGCCATCTTTGCAAAAGCGGATGGCAAGTCCTCAAGTTCCAATCCCGATTAATCGGACTCCTTCGTTTCCGCGAGAACCCTCGTGTTCAGACATAAAATTGTTTGTCCGATTGGTCACATGTTTGGCCAATGTCAATTTCACCCCTCTCGCTCATCAAGTCAATCTTTTTCATAACAATGGACAAGATAATCCAATCACATGCCAAGTATGTGATGATTCGGGCACATCGCTTTGCTTCCATTCCCATGATTGGACGAGAATGCGAAGTGAATGCTTTTTCGCCGCCTAATCCGAGGTTCAATAACCAATTCTCGGCCGAATAATTCTCAAAACCAGGGCTTCGCCGAGTTGAGCTTTAATTCAAATCCAAATTTCAATCCGAGCTTTAATCGAAATCAAACTTCAATGAAACCCTGGATTCAATCGTAACTAACTCAAATTTTTCAAATCATACTCAAAGGTTCGATCGAAATTGGCCTTCCAATTCTAATTCTCAATTTCGAATCGGCCCACCACCCATACTCTCAAAATTCCCAAAACTCTCAAGGCCCTCTCCACCCAACAATCTCAAAGCTAAGTTGGAGGAGCAGAGTAAAAGTATTCAACTTCTAATGAATACAAACAAGAGCCTTGAGAGGCAAATAGGACAACCGGGGGTGGCGGCTAGCGTCAAGACCCCTGGGGCATCTGCCTAGTTTCTTGAGAAAAACCCGAGGGGCGATCAAGGTGCTCATGCCGATTTAAGAAGCAGCCAATGAACTGACCTGGTACCTTCACCTCAATATGGTAGAGAAGAGGCCAGTGCGATGAATTTAAGAAGTGGCACTCAGCTGAGTGGTCCCCCTGGCTTCCAGGGAAACCACTAGCCCCTCCTGCCAATGATGGTGCAGGAGGGGAAGTTGAGCACCCATTATCCCATGTCCTGCAAGAGCATACTCAGGTGGCTGATCCCCTGAGTGGTGAAAGAATTGAGAGTACTCGGGTGGTTGACCCCCCGAGAAATGAAAGAGTTGAAACACCTCGTGGTGGTTGAACCCTGAGGAAAGAAGATTCGGTTGAGAGTCGGTGGCTGATCCACGACTAATAAGAAGTCTGAAAAAGTGGTGAGGTGGAAAGATCTGGAAGACAAGGCCGTAAGTTCATCCTCAAAGAAAGTCTTTTCCGAGAGTGACCTTAAAAGCTTCCATTTCCACCTAGAAAAAGCAACATTCCCTTGCATGAAGATAAGAAGTAATGAAAGGTGCTTAACTTGGTCGAAAAATACTCAGTTAATCTTCCACTCGTAAGTTTTGGTTGAAATGCCTAAGTATACCAAGTTTATCGAGGATGTTGTTTCTTCTAAAAAGAAGTTAGCGAGACATGGATCGAGAAATTGGTGAGGATCGCTCAATGGTCAATTATCAAGACTTACCAATCAAGAGGGTGACCCAGTAAGTTTGTGCTCACATTGCGGATGGGAGGCCTAGTCTTCCCAAATTCTTTATGTGACACAGGTGCATCCATCGACCTTGATGCCGTTGTCTGCTTGCAATCGACCTTGGTTTACAAGATCTTCTAGAACCCACCACCATGAACCTTCGGTTCGCGATAGATCTTCCAAGAAAGCTTCAGGATCCTCAAGGACGTATTAGTTCAAATTGATAGGTTTACCTTCCCAGTTGACTGGTACGTCTTAGAGATGGAGAAAGGTGAGGATGTTCCCCTGATTCTTGGAAGACCCTTCCTTTCTACAACTAGAGCCCTCATCGATTGTGATGGTGGGCAAGTAACTATTCGAGTTGGTGACCAGGAGGTGAGCTATAGTGTCTCTAAATCTATTCAAGTACCCTCTGGTTCTCCAACCGGCTTTTCCATTGAGGAGTCATTTAATGACTTCAATGATCAGTATGGACGAGCAAGTCAAGGTCAGGAGCGGAATATGAGTGATTGATCGATAATCCGAATAGTCATGGTGTGGTTAATCTAGATCAATTAGCAAACTGACTTGAGGATGAGTTATTAAGAGAAGAAGCTTTGGCAGTGGAGCCACTAAGTAAGCTCAGCGATGTTGAGTTGAAAAGTGAAGGGCTTAAATCGAGTTTATAGGATCCCCCCGCAGATCTAGTTCTGAAGCCGCTGGCTAAACATCTTAAGTATGTGTTCCTACGTGAAGGTGACAAGCTTCCTTTGATCATATCTGCCAAGATATCTCGAATAGAAGAGCTGAAACTGTTAAACGTCTTGCGCAAAAATGAAAAAGCCTTTGGATGGCAGGTGGGAGATATCCGAGGAATATCTCCTGACATCTGCATGCACAAGATCAAGACTAGTGAGGGTGCTAAATGTGTAAGACAGCCCCAAAGGAGGCTTAACCCTCACATGCAAGAAGTAGTCAAGAAGGAGATCATTAAACTTCTAGATATGGGTATCATATACGCCATCGCCGACGATGAATGGGTATCCCCTACTCAAGTAGTCCCCAAAAAGGAGGGATTACTATTGAGAAGAACGAGAAGGGAGAAGAGATAGCATTGAGGCTCGTTACATGTGCTATGAGTGTCTCATTGACTATAGAAAACTCAACGAGGTCACAATGAAAGATCATTTCCCCTTCCTTCATTGACCGTGATGCTTGAGCGTCTGGCGGGGCATGCATTCTAATTGCTTCCTAGATGGATATTCGTGATACTTCCAGATACCCATCGATCCTATTGACCAAGAGAAGACCACTTTCACCGCCTCTTATGGTACATTCGCTTACATGCGGATGCCATTTGGTCTTTGTAATGCCCCACCACCTTCAAAGGTGTATGATGGCTATCTTTGACGGGCTAGTTGAAAAGTGTATGGAGATTTTCATGGACGACTTTTCGGTCTTTGGTCAATCCTTCGATGATTGCCTCGATAATCTTGATCAGTGTTATCTAGGTGTGTGAAAAGAACTTGGTGCTCAATTGGGAGAAATGTCATTTTATGGTAGATGAAGGAATAGTTATTGGCCACAAAGTGTCCGCCAAAGGTATTGAGGTAGATAGGGCTAAGGTGGAAGCTATCGAGAAGATGAGTTATCCTAAGAATGTTCGTGAAGTCAGAGGTTTTCTCGGACATGTCGGCTTCTATAGGAGATTCATTCAGGACTTTTCAAAGATCGCCAAGCCCCTGTCTACCTTACTTAAGGAAGACGTTGAGTTCGATTTTGATGATAGCTGCAAGCTAGCGTTTGAGGAGCTTAAGAGTCGATTAATCTCCGCTCCAGTTCTTATATCGCCTGACTGGAACCTACCCTTCGAGCTTATGTGCAATGCATCCAACTACGCGGTTGGTTCAGTTTTAGGACAGAGGATCGGAGGAAAATTCCAGCCTATCTATTATGCCAGTCACACACTGAGCCCCGCACAAGTTAACTACACTACGACCGAAAATGAATTATTGGCTGTGGTATTCGCCATGGACAAATTCCGTAGTTACTTGTTAGGTGCTCAAGTGATTGTGTGGACTGACCACGCTGCGCTGCGCTATCTCATGACCAAGAAAGAAGCTAAACCGCGCCTACTACGTTGGATACTGATCCTACAAGAGTTCGATGTCCACATTAAAGATAAGAAGGGCAGTGAAAACGTAGTGGCGGATCATGTTTCTAGGATGTTAACTGAGGAAAAGGGTGATCCTGATGATATATATCTTTACTTCCCTCTAGAAAACATCATGCTTATCGATGGTTGCGCTCCAGATGTTCCTTGGTACTCCTCCATTGTCAATTACCTTCATTCCCAGTATCTTGATCCTGAAATGTCATATCAAGAGAAGAAGAAGTTCTTCTCTGATATGAAATCTTTTGTTTGGGATGAACCTTACCTCTTCAAAATCTGTAAAGATGGTTTGCTAAGGAGGTGTGTTCCTGAATCTAAGCACCGCGATATAATCGAGCAATGCCATAGTGGACCCACAGGTGGTCACTTTGGTCCTTGGAAAACGGTTGCGAAGATCTTCCAGTCCGGTTTCTATTGGCCCACGATCTTTAAGGACACGGAAGCTTTCTATAAAGCTTGCGATAGGTGCCAAAGAACCGGTACTCTAACAAGGCGGTTTGACATGCCATTGAAACCCATTCTTGAATGCGAAGTCTTTGATGTATGGGGGATTGACTTTATGGGTCCCTTCCCATCTTCATGTGGAAATAAATACATCTTAGTCTGCGTAGACTATGTATCGAAATGGGTGGAGGCAATAGCCACTCCTCGCAATGATCACAAAACGGTCATGAATTTTCTAAAGAAGAATATCTTTGTGAGGTTTGGATGTCCACATGCCTTGATTAGTGATGAAGGGACACACTTTTGCAACCGACCTTTGGAAAAAGTCCTCGAGAAGTATGGTGTTCGTCACAAGACTGGCACACCATATCATCCGATGACTAGTGGTCAGGTTGAGCGAAGCAACCAGAGCTTGAAGAAGATCCTGGAGAAAAGCGTGAATACATCATAGAAAAAGACTGAGTCTAAAGTTGGATGATGTACTATGGGCATATCGAATCGCCTATAAGACCCCATGGGTACATCACCCTACCGAGATGGTTTATGGTAAATCGTGCCACTTGCCGCTTGAGTTAGAGCACGAGAGCTTATTGGGCTACAAAGTTTCTTAACTTCGATTCCCAATCTGTGGCAAACACCGATCGCAGCGGCTGTAATGAATGGTGGATGAATTCAGACTCCAAGCTTACGAAAGGGCCAGGATTAGTAAGGAAAAGATGAAACTCCTTCATGACGCAAAGATCAAGAAGAGAGAATTTCAAGTTGGAGAGCAAGTGTTACTATACAATTCCATGTTACATTTGTTTCCTGGGAAGTTGAGGACACGGTGGTCTGGTCCATTTGAGATTCTCCAAATCATTCCTGGAGGCGTTCTAGAACTGCGCGGTTATGGTGATCAACCGTTCCGAGTGAATGGTCAAATATGCAAGCATTACATTGGTGAACCCAAAGTAAAGCCTTTGGTTGTTCGTTTTCTCGATATCCTCGGGTGTAGCACCCCTACAGTTGATGAGTTCGACGAGTTTTCGCCTGACTTGTTTTCTGAGGATGACGGCACTGGTCCATCAGAAGAAGTTCTAGCTGGTAGTTGGGATATGGAGGAGTATGAGAGGGAGCAAAAGTTGAAACGCCATCAAAAGAAGAAGAAATCGACCATGGGGAAGATTACACGTCTATGGTGAGCTATAAAGGATTTAACCCCATGTGTTAGATGTTTGCTTCGCACCACACCATCACGAGAGCTTACACGGTAGTAGTGGTGGCGCGTAAAAGTTAAGTGGCCTGATCCGGGCTGAGCTTACAAAGTGTCGAGCTAACGACATTAATCATTAGCGCCACTAGGGGACCTCCTAGATATCCATTTTTTTCTTTTGTTTTTGTTTATTTTCTAGTTTTTATTTTCGGGCTACTGTCGGTTTCTCGTAGGCTCGGATTTTATCGTTTCTTAGTTTTTGTATTTGACGTTTTTCTGTTTGAATTGGTGTTTTGAATGGAATTTGCTATTTTTATTGAGAGACTGCTGTGGATGTTTTTCAATCTCGATTTCTCTTTGTTTATCTCTACTCTATGATATGGTATAATCCCTTGTTTCCCCCGAGGTAGTTCTTTGTTTTTCATGAGTGCAGGGTATTTGCATTAGCTTTTGTGAGTTTTAGACGATATCAGTTTTCTGGTGGATGGTCCACAATCTACTGATATCCTCGAGCATTCCTGGGTGATGCGCATCATTCCAGAGTTGCTCCCTTTCGGAAGACAATCAGCTAAGTTCTCTTTTCTTTTATTTTGCACACTATGAGGACATGTTGCAATTTAAGTGTGGGGGAGGGGAATGAGTCGATTTGTATCTACCATTTGCTTAATACATGATGTTTCTATGCAAAATGAGTAAAATTTTTGAAATTTTTGTTTTGTCCCGAGTAGGCAATACATGTTAATGTTCGTTGTTTTCGATAGTCATCTATGCTTTATATCATATGTTTGATAAGTTAGTTGTTTCACCTGATTTATTTTTCACGAGCCATAGTGAATGATGATCTATTTTTATAAAGTTATACCCCGTTTTGGATTAGTGATTTTTGATTTTCTTATAAGTCATGTGCTTAGTGCTACGTATATATCGTGAGATTTATGATAGTTTGTATTTAGTTCCGTAGTACGTTATACTGTGAATATCTGATAGTTTGAATGTGATAAGTAACACGTAACTATTGTCATTTGAAAAAGTTGAGTTAATAGTTGATTAATAAGGGTGTGTCGAAAGCTGGTCGATGATTTGGGTGAGGTAGGGTGTACCACGTATGTCCAATACCACTATGATGACTAAGAGCTCACGATGCTAGAACAATTTGCCTTATGATTGGAGTAAGGTAGGGTATTATCTTGAAATGTCCTATTCTGCTATGAGGGCAATAGCTTCTTCTAATGTGTGTTTAAAAGTGAATAAGTTAAATCAACTTAAGAATTGTTATGAAATGAAAATAAGACTTAGTTCTCGTCTATCTTATCCCCAGTATAAATTGTCTAGATATGCTGTAGGGATTATCCTCTGAGTATTTCAGAAAGGCCCTAGATTCATTCGATCATTCTTTTCGGGATATGTCACGTTTGTAGGGTACATCTTATGAGTGTCATTTATTGCTATTCTACGAGGGGGTATTAGCTAGTTTTTACTTTGAGTTCCTCAAGTTTGGATTTAGTGGAAGTTTTCTATGGCTATGCACACACACAATGGTGAACTTCTAAGTTATTGAATATATGGTATATTTGTTGAGATGTCTATACTATCTCGAGCTTGGGTTTGTTTTGTTTTGCTCGGGACGAGCAAAGTTTAAGTGTGGGGGAGTTGTTAAGGGTGCATTGACACGATTTATAACGCTATATTCTATGATATTTTCCCCCGTATTTGTACTAAATTGCATAGGAAACGAGTGTTTAATGGAAATATTGAGTAAATGAGGTTTTATATAAGTTATTCGCAATATGGGTTGATTTTGGTGCTTTTAATATGATTTTATGATTATTTGGACATTATTACGTTTTGCGATGTTTTTATGTGTTATAGATACGTGTTTGAGGCTCAAGAGATGATCAAAAGTTGATTAAGTTTTAGTTAATTGATGATAAAAGAGATAATGAAGGAATGACTTAGAGGAAAAAGAGATAAAGATCAAGAAATCAAAATTCGATCAAGCTGAACGGGCGTCCAGAAAAGCGATTTTGATACAGAGAGTTTGACGCCGCCTGCGACGGGCGCCTGCAGCTGTCCGGGTCTATCTGGACGGACGTTCAGGAGAGTGGACGAGCGTCCGTCGGCCGACTTAGTGAAACCGACTTCGAAATCTATATATAGCAGCTGTTTTCTCCACATATGATGTACCATATACACATTATTCGAGACCCTAAACCTAGGGGCGGCTCAAGGCTGCGTTTTTCTTCCTTTTATTCCAGTTTATGCACTTTAGATCTAGATCAAATTAGTTACTTCTTTATGCACTGTTTCTGCAAATTTGAGTTGCTGAGGATGTTCAGAAGCTAAACGCTTCATCAAACGAGTATTGTGAAGCCATCCAACGATTGTTGATTTTGTTTTCATCGATTGTACTGTGAGTTTTTATTAAAGGTTGTTTCTTTATTCATGTTTATTATGTTTAATTGCTCTTATATCGGAAGATATGCATGTGTTGATTGTTTATTGTTGATGGAAGTCTCTATAAACCTTAGATCACCATGAATAGGAATAGTATTTGAATCTATCTTAACGGAAGTTAATAGGTTTAATTGCTAGATTATAAACATAAAGTTTACACCTTTGGTTAGAAAACGCGTTAATCTTGCATTGGAAAATAATGGATTAATAGATGAACTTTCAAAGGAATTAGGATTCATATTTAGATGAGGTGAATCACAACCTAGATAAAAACCGCAGTATAATCGAGATAGGAAATCAACGCTTGTTGGATAGGTGGATCAATCCTCGTTTGGCTCGTTAAACATTAAATTTTAAATCCTTGCAACTTGAGTTTTGTTTAGCTTTAATTTAGTTTACTTTTTGCACGTAGTTTAGTTTAGTTAATAAGTTCGTTACCCGTATCTTTCCTAGCATTGGTGTTCAACCTCTGTCTAGTTTAATTTTCTGCATATTTGTTTAGTATAATTCCCTGTTTAGTTTTTCGTGACATAGTAAGTTAAAACAAAAGCAAGGATTAACAACAGTCTAGTTCCCCGTAAGATCGACCCGGCATAGCCTCTATACTACGATCCTTGCACTTGAGGTTAACCGGATTATAAATTTTTTTACTTGTTTATTTCATTAGCAATAATCCGTGGACAGAGTCGCTCGAAGGTAAACTCTATCCCCGACTTCGAACTCTAGCGGCCTTCTTCTAACATCAGCCCAACCCTTTTGACGATCTTGAGCGGCTTTCAAATTCTTCCTTATCAACTCGATCTTCTCCTTGGCTTGCTGAACCATCTCCGGCCCTGTAATGTGTCTCTCTCCCACTCCATCCCAGTAAAGTGGAGTTCTACATTTCCTACCGTACAAGGCCTCAAAAGGTGGCATTCCTGCACTAGCGTGGTAATCATATTGTGTGGCGAACTCAGCCAAATTGAGGTAATCTATCCATGATCCTCCGGCATCCAAAACACAAGCTCTAAGCATATCCTCAAAAGTCTGAATTGTTCTCTCGGACTGCCCATCCGTCTCATGGATGAAACGTCAGACTCAAATCGGTCTTAGTCCCAAAAGCTTTCAAAGCCCTTCCGAAGCGATCGATAAATCTACTATCCCTGTCGGATACAATAGATAAAGGCACACCATGAAGCTTCACTATATTGTCGATATACATAGTAGCGAACTTCTTTATAGGCATGTCCACTTTACACGGTAAGAAATGGGCTGATTTTGTAAGTCTATCCACAATCACCCAAATCATGTCATGACCGCCCTTAGTCTTTGGCAAACCGGTGATAAAATCCATCGTGATATTCTCTCATTTCCATTCCGGTATCTCCAAAGGTTTCAACAAACCTCCTGGCCTCTTATGTTCTGCTTTCACCCTCTGGCATGTATCACATCTTGCCACAAACTCTGCGATCCCTAACTTCATACCAGGCCACCAATATCTCTCCTTGAGATCCCTATACATCTTAGTGGCTCCTGGATGTACCGCGAAAGCAATCTTATGAGCTTTATCCCTAACCTTCTCTCTTAGGCCGTCCACATCAGGCACACATAAACGGTCTCCATACCAAAGATGACCTCGCTTGTCCAACTGATAACCAACTGTAGGCTTTTCTGGAGCTACTTGCTTCAATTTAATCAGCACAGGGTCCTTATCTTGCTTAGTCCGAATCTCATCTAGCAAATCTGACCTTGCCATCAATGGCGCCAAATTCTGATCTTCTGTCTTCCGTTCAAACACTTGAATCTGCAACCCATCTAACTGATCCACAACTTCTTGCAAGGTAGTGATAGCATTAACCGCTCTCCGGCTAAGTGCGTCAGCTACGACATTCGCTTTATCCGGGTGGTATTGAATATCCTGGTCGTAGTCTTTCACGAACTCCAACCATCTTCTTTGTCTCATGTTCAGATTCTCCTGAGTAAAGAAGAACTTAAGACTCTTATGATCCGTGAAGATCCTTGTCTTGACACCATACAAATAGTGTCTCCAAAGCTTCAGAGCAAACACCTATGCTGCCAACTCCAAGTCGTGTGTAGGGTAATTCTTCTCATGCACCTTTAATTGCCTAGATGCGTAAGCAATTACCTTTCCTGACTGCATCAAAACACAACCCAAACCTTGACCCGATGCATCTGTATAAACATCATAGTTATCAAAAACTTCCGGTAACGCCAACACAAGAGCTGTGGTCAACTTTCTTTCAAGGTCTGAAAAGCTTCCTCACAGTCATCTGTCCACTCATACTTAACGTTATTTTGAATAAGCCTCGTGAGAGGTGTAGCTATCTTAGAGAAATCCTTCACAAACTTCCGGTAGTATCCTGCTAAACCCAAGAAACTTCTTATCTCTGTTACTGATGTCGGTCTAGGCCACTTAGAAACGGCTTCTATCTTTGCTGGATCCACCTTAATACCTTCTCCAGAAACTATATGCCCAAGAAAACTAACCTGGTCCAACCAAAACTCACACTTAGAAAACTTGGCATACAGTTTGTTCTCTTTTAAGGTCTGTAGAACTATCCTTAGATGTTCCTCATGCTCTTCCTCATCTTTAGAGTATACCAAGATATCGTCTATGAAGACTATCACAAACTTATCAAGATAAGGCATGAAAACTATTTGCATCAAATCCATGAATTTCGATGGAGCATTAGTGAGTCCAAACGGCATGACCAAAAACTCATAATGTCCATACCACGTACTGAAGGCTGTCATAGGTATATCTGCCACCTTAATCTTCAACTGATGATAACCGGACCTAAGATCAATCTTAGAGAACACCGTCTTACCTTGCAACTGGCTGAACAGATCATCGATCCTTGGTAAAGGATACTTATTCTTGATCGTCAGTTTATTCAACTCCCTGTAGTCGATGCACAAACGCATACTCCCATCTTTCTTCTTCACAAACAAAACTGGTGCTCCCCACGGTGATGTACTTGGCTGGATGATGTTTTTCTCTAACATCTCCTTAAGTTGAATTTTCAACTTTTTCAACTCTGCTGGTGCCATCCTGTAAGGTGCTTTAGCTACTGGTGAAGCTCCTGCGATCAACTCGATCTCGAACTCTATGGCCCTGTCAGGCATATGTCCTGGAAAATCTTCCGGGAAGACTTCAGGAAAGTCCTTAACTACACGAGTCTCTCCTAACTCGGGTTTGAGCTTTTCCTTATCTAACGCATAAACAACAAAACCCTGGCAACCCTTCCTCAATGCTTTTATGGCTTTAACTGTTGAGATGATCGGATGACGTATCTTGCTAGGCTTGTACGCATTACCCTGAAATGTCTTAGCTGATTTTCCTGAAACCTTAAAGATCACCCTTTTACCTCTACAATCCAAGTAGACGTAATTCTTAGACAACCAGTCCATACCTCGGATAACATCAAAGTCTGAGAAATCGAACACCGTCAAAGCATGCTGGCACTGGTAGGTCCCGACTCTAATATCAACTTGGGGTGTGACTTGAGAACATCTAGTAACTCGGCCCAAAGGGGTGGTTATACTCAAAGGTTTCTCCAACTCCTTAAGAGGTAGGTTCAACTTCTTAGCTATCTTTAAGGAAACAAAAGTTCCTGAAGCTCCGGTATCAAAAAGAGCTGAAACTGCTAGATTATCTATGATTATGGTACCTAACAAGTGAATCAATTTACGTATAAATATGTAATATCATATGCGCGCAATATCATATTAAATATTTATAAGAAACACAAACACTGAAAAGTACCTGTCACCACAAGGTCATCTAACTCTTCTGGCTCCGCATCTGCTGCAAAGACACGAACTTGTCTGCTACCCATAGAACGATTACCCTGCTGATTACCTCGTCCTCCTGCTTGATTACCTTGAGAGAGCTTCTTAGGACACGCCCTCGAATAGTGTCCTGTTTCCCCACAATGGAAACAACTCGTGCTACCTGCCATGCACTCTCCCGAGTGTGCCTTATTACACTTAGCACAAACTGGGGGTGTTCCACCTGCCGAACTCTTCGTTGCTAAACTCCCTGTCTTCTTAACATTTTGCTGCGGCGCTCCTCTATTACTTCCTTGAAAACTTGAGAAAGACCTCTTATCTCCAACTACAACCGTTGGTCTACTAGCAAATCTCTCCGCTGTCAAAGCTCTATCCATGACGCTTGCCATGCTGGTAGGTCTATCTCCTAGCATACCCTTTGCCACTTCATGAGACAATCCTTCCATGAACTTGTCAATCTTTTTCTCTTCACTCTTCATAATCTCCGGGTAGAATCTACCCAACTCATGAAACTTCTGTGAGTACTGTGTCACTGTAGTATACCTCCCTTGTTTTGAACTCAGGAACTCATTAGCCTTCGCATTCCGTGCTGTCCTAGGAAAGTATTCCTTGTAGAACAGATCCTTAAACACTGCCCAATCCGTGATCCTTGGATTAACTTGCTCATATGCTTCCATCCAACTTTCTGCATTTCCTGCCAACAAGGATACTGCTAACTGAGCCCATTCAGATTCTGGAGCTTTCATATTTCTACACGCCTTCTCGAACCCACGAATCTATAAATCTGCTGCCGCTGGTTCAACATTACCAAAGAACTCTGGCACCCTGTTCTTCTTCATCTTCTCATACCAATCCACTGGTCTGTCATAGCCTCCAAACTGATGATGTTTGTCTTGGGCTTTGCCCGGTGGGGCATTCTAATACCGATAGTTACGTTGTGGATGGGTGTAGCCAAAAGCTACTGAAAGAATCGACCTAGGTGGTGGTGGAGGTAGAACCGCCGGTTGCGATGTAAAACTCGGGCCGTGTAGAAGGAAACATCGATACCTGTGGATAACTGAAAAACTGACTAGCCGGTGGATGAGAAAGTCCCAACCCGGTCCAACTTGTGGTCCTTGGAGCTGAAGTAGTAACCGGTATGTGGGTGTTAAACCGTGAAGGGCCCCCTTGTTCCACTCTACCTCTGGTGACAATGTCTGGTCCCTGATTCACCCCACGCTTGATGTTGTTCATAGACGGGGTGTTCACTTGAGACACTGTAGGGCCCTGAGTAGCGGGTCCACTTCTTCTCCTTCTCGGGATGACGACTGTGGTAAAACCTGCCTGAGTGTTACATGTCTGGGTGTTTGCTACCTCGGTGTTATTGGAACTGGCTCCTCTCCTAGTGAGCACCATTCTCTAACCAAGAAAAGAGAAGGGGTTACTAAAGCTCTAAAACTTATCTTAAGGAGGAAATGAAGTCCTACACAGCAAGGAAAACCTTTCGCTCTGATACCAACTGTAACGCCCCATTCCCGGACCCCGAGTCCTTATCCGGAAAGAGCGATCGGCACATATATTATCAAATAAATTCAATAATATATGTAAGACTTACGTCATACATCATAACTAAAACGACGCGGAAGATAAAACAACTCAAAAACTCGGGAAGACCAAAAGACCGAACACACGGTAATCAATGCTGTGAAAAACTAAATCCAATAAAGAGAACTAATCATCCAACATTCAAATCCCAAAAGATCTCAAAAGAAGCTAAACCAAAAAGAAGGACAACATTGTTTGAACATGAAACAACATCACTAGAAAGAAACAACTAAAAGCTCTAAGTCTTCAAAAGCTTCATCTCAAATTTCGTCATCAAAGAACTCGTCAACCGTAGCAACCTGTTCATCTTCTTTGGGGAAAGGGGAAGACAAACACAACGTAACGGGGTAAGTACAAAAGTACTCAGTAACGCGTAGAAGATCGTATAACTATGATCTCATAAAGAATTAAAAGCAACACCGTCTTTTATTAATTCATTTCTGTTATTAACCCTAGCTAACTATCATATTATGTTCAGAGGATAACATGAGGTTCCAAAGGGGTATCTAGCTTAGCTCAAGTTTGTTACATCATGAATAACAAGGGCACTACACCTAGTAATAGGATGTACTAGGACAACTGGGTGAAACCTACTTAGAGACACGCGCTCTAGTAGCCCCCGGAATATCTCGAGTCCCGATAGTGTGATGACCGCAGAGTGCACCAGACGCTTTATCTGGCCAATCGATTGACCAGCGTGGGTACAGTCTACTTTGTCTGGTCAGAGAACACATCGCGATATTGTAATATGCCTTACCCAGCATTGCATGATGTTTAAGATTTTAAACTAACACATACGTTTTATTAGATGTTTAACTAGCCACCTAAGTGTTTTCAAGTAAGCTCCCTCACATCTCCTACTCTCGTACTTTGACCACTAGACACGGACAAGTCTTAACAATTACATAGACATCGATAAACTCTAGCTTATCGAAGCACAAGGCAAATCCAAAGCTTTCGACGGTCCCACACTTCATCTTTTTAGGGAATCAATATGGTGCCGGAACTAAATGCATCAAAAGATAATTAAGAGCTTTGTCACGTAAGGTTATGCAGTAAATACGCTATTATGGAGCTTGAAACACATAACAAAGAAAAACAAAGATCAAAATATCCATGTCCGGACGGATAAACTTTCATCCGTCACGGACGACTCTCCTTTCGCCTCTCCGTCTAATCATCGAGAAATAGCCGTACGGATAAGCAACTCATCCGTACAGATGAACCCGGCGAACTAAAGCACTCGGTCGACCGAATGGTAGGCTCTGTCGACCGAGCATCTCTCTTGCCCTGTTTGACGTTTTTCTGCACCACAGAGGACAGTTTTCTGCACTCTGCGTTTTCTACTCAAATCCGACCAAACTTAACATTATTCTAATCCTCCAAACAGCAGAAAAACATCACATTTACAACTTTACGAAATCTTAATTATACGATAAGAAAACCACGTTACCTTAAATTGCGTGGTACAACGATCCAAAGCTTCAACCTTTAAAAGTTTAACCTTTAACACCAAACGTTAACGGTTCTAGAGATTGTTGATATCCAAACGATCCTCGTCTCGCGGTGATCCTTTCTCTCTTGATGAGTCTGTTGAAAAGATCAACGGATTAGCCTCGAGATTGAAAGCTTCTTCTCTCTTTTTTTTCTCTCCTGCGCCTCTCTTCTCTGAATATGCGCCCCTCTTCTTTTTTTTTTGTCAAAAACAACTAGGTTAAAATTATGATTAGTTTTCCTTTTATAAGCCCAATTACCTAATTATTTTCCTTAAAAAGAAAAATCCTTATTTATCCCTTTTCTCTTTTTTTTCATAAATCCTTTAATTAAATAACATAATATTCTGATTTTTTTCCAAAAGACTAATTTGCCCTTTTTCAAAAATCGGGATATTACATTTGATAATATATGTGCCGAGCGCTCTTTCCGGATAAGGACTCGGTGTAACATCCCGACTTTTCGGAAAAGGACAAAAGAGTCTTTTAACTAAACTCGGATGCTCGTGTTATTTAATTAAACGATTTAAGGTATATATATATACATAAATTCAAAACCTATATATTTAAAAGGATTTTGGGGTTATGTAATATTTCGATTCTCGGAAAAGGGCAGACGTGTCAGTTTGCGAGAACGAAATATCATATTTATCTTTTATGGAATTAAAGTATATAATCATATATACATATTTTTTATGTGTTTTAAGCTATGTGGTGGGTTCTAAATGTTACCCCTTGATGTAATAACACTAAATGAACATGAACAAGCCATGATTAAGCTTCTGATGTGTTTAGTTCCGGCACCGAAAGTACCTTTCAAGGGAGTTGATGTTCGGGACCGTCGGAAGGGTATGATTGGCCTGTGCTTTGATGGATTAGTATTCATCCATGTCTGTGTATGTGCTAGGCCTTGTCCGTGTCTAGTGGTCTAGGAAAGAGAGTAGTAGAAGTGAGGGAGCTTACTTGAAAATACTTAGGTGGCTAGTTAACAAATTAATAACAAACGTACGTGTGTAGTTAAAAGATTAAACATCGTAACACTCTTGGTAAGACACTTGGCTATATCGCGATGCGTGGGCGGTCAGATAAAGTGAATAACTCTGCTGGCCTATGAACGGCTAAATGGTAGGGGACTTCGCCGAACGTGTACGCTATCGGGTCTTAACCCGTGGCTATCAGTGTGATCCACTGATAGGTTGCAAACGATACCTCGTGGTGGGTAGCACCATGCGTTATGCCCTTGAGTGCCAATGTAACAAAGATAAGTTAAGTTAGAAACGTTTAGTCACGACATGTTGATGGACATGAAGTGAACCCTAGAATTGAGTCGGTCTCATAAAGATAACTTAATAATGATTAATGAACCTTTTGTTGTAAGGCTTAGTTATACATTAGCTTCTTTCTCTTGCTAAGTACATTGTACTTACCTCAATTGCATATGTTGTTTTGTGTGCTTTTGGGGTGAGAAGACGAACAGGTCAGTCTTGAGCTCGTTGAGGAGTTCGATGAAGTTTTGTTGGCGTTGAAGTCCTTTTGATGTTTCCTTCTTTTTCTATTAAAGGTTGTACAGTTTAAGTTATAGATTCTTTAATAAGCATGTTACTTTTATTTCAAGTTTGTAAGATTAGCTTTGTATCTTTTTTTTTGTAACTGTAGATATTTAAATTTTATGTGACAATTATATATGTCACATAATACATTTGTCCTAAATTGAAATTTATTTTGTATTATTTCCTATAAAAATTCTAGGGAATGATGTAAAATAGATAATTGATTAAAATCTCTTAAATAAATATTAGAGATTTAATTAATTTCAATGGCTATACAATAATATATGTGTGACACATTATATTTGTTACATGTTAAATATGCCATGAAATTGGAATTTTTTAATATTATTTTCCTACATTAAATATTAGGAAATAATATGAAGACAATAAATCATAAAATCTTTTAAATATAATTAGAAGATTTTATTGATTTATAATAAATGTGGAATATTCCAAAGATTGTCTAAAATCAATCAGAATATTTCCTACATTTAATGCAAATCAATCATTAGCTTCCATTCACCACTATAAATAGGAGGCCTTGGTCATTTGCGAAAGACACATAGAGACACAGAACAACAGAAAAGGAGAAGACACAAAAGGTTGGTGAAAAGTCTTAGAGCAAAAGCTTCAAGTACTCTGCAACAACACCAAAAGTATCAGAGATCTTCCAAAGAAAAGGGCCGGAAGTTCTTCAAAAGAAGAAAATCCAAAAGCACCTCCAACATTCGAAGATCAACAGAAAAGACTTGAAGTTCTTCAACAAGGGGATCGAAGGTAACATAAAAGTTCCTTCCAATCTTCGTCAACTTCAAGGCGCCTCCGCTATATCCGGAGTCGTCAACTCAAATTAAAAGCACCTCCGCTATATCCGGAGTCGTCAACTCAAAATTAAAAGCACTTCCGCTATATCCGGAAGGTCAACAATCAACACCAAATTAAAAGCACTCCCGCTATGGTCCGGAGAGCATTAATCATCACCGACAAGAAAAGGGAGAATCAAAGGATTCAAGAGATTGTACCACTTTTATTTTATAAATTAATAAAATTTTAGTTGTTACAATTTTCGTGTTTTCTTTCTTTGTATTTCAGGGATAACAACGAAATTTGTGTTACAGTAACATCGTACGTTGTAAGTTCTATATCGTTGATGTAAGCTTTTCCTTTCTACCCCTAGACGGTTTGTATTCTATTCTAGTAGCATTTATGATTTTTACCCGAGCCTTTTGGGCTTCCGTTGCTTTATTTTGATACGACGACGTAGAGGCTGGCGTATAATATTAAATTTATTTAATGCAATACGCGCCGAACGTTCTCTTCCGGATAAGGGCTCGGTATCTGGGAGCGGGGCGTTACAGTTGGTATCAGAGCGAAGCGTTCCTTGCTTTCCTAGGCTTCCCTTTTCTTAGATAAGACTTTTTAGACGACTAAGTAACCATTCTGATTTCCTTGATCTTTCAGAATGGTAGGAACCCGTAGAAGTTTCTTTGCTAACCTAAACTTTTGTTTTTTTTAAGATAAGGTATCTTAGATCTTTTAGAACCTTTCTGATCTCTCTTGTTCTTGGTGGTAAACCTCGTAAAAACTAAGAATCGTTAGACCTTGGTCGAGTCGCACTAGGATCAGGTGAAGAGTCTTCTTAGACGAAGGTTAGTTTGAGTTCTAAGCTCACATCCTTCTTGTGATGCCCTCCCGTTTGTTCCTTCTAGAACCCTTAATAGAATTCCTACCTTCTTTTGGAGCTTTTAGACTTTTATCTCATTGCTCTCTTCTTGGAGGATTGAAAGTTTTCTTATTGCGACCTTTTAATTTAATCATTTCTTTGATTTTATAATTTGATGTTATGCAAAACGAGTAAACGATTTTGTTCACGTTTCTATATGTCTTTTAAGAACCTTATGATGTTTCAAAAATTCTGTAAATTTTCAGCCACTTACAAAATTTCCTTGTTTACGATTTCTATTTTGACATCAATTTAGTTTTCAATATGGATTGTTCATGAATTGTTTAACAAGGAGGAGTACTCTGTTCAGAAAAATTCTGCAGCGGTACTCTTACTTATGAGTCTGTTTTGAATAAGCTAAACACCTTCAAATGACTTGAAATTTTGATATGTTGAAGAAAACTTTGTGCTCTGAAATATTTGGTTTGGAGTCAAGTGCAAATTCTTTCTGGTTTTAGTGCAATCTGCAAAACAATGCAGATTATAAATTTCTGAAGATTTTGACAGCTTGCAGCAGTCGATGAAAATAATTATTTTTAACCAATTTATGCTTTTCCATAAATCTTGAATTTTATGTAGTATATGTAAAACTTGTATGCATACAAACTTTCTTTTTACATCATGTTCAAAATCAGTTTGGTTTGCTCTATGCAAGTCAATCATTTCATGATTGATGTATGTATCTAAACTTTTATGTATTTGTTCATGAAAGGCTAGACAACATTCTTTCACCCTAGAAGTTTAGGTGTGGGGTTTGAGGTGTTGGGAAGGCTTTGTAGCATAAGATATTTAACCTACTTGTTATCCAAAATAAGAAGTTTAGTAGGTAGATATCAAGTGTTGTAGATTTAATACCCTTTTGTGACAAGAAACAATTACATGGTGACTTTCCAATTCAATTTTTCCTTAACGAGGTGATTTTTATAATCATTTGGATTTATACTTAGTTACCTCTAATTTCAAATGTTTTCACCTTGCATACTATTTGTAACCAATGTGCTAGTAGATCATCCAGTTGAAACCTTTTAAACTCAGTAAAAGTTCTTTCGTTGCAAAGTTTTATTCTCCAAGTGTGCACATACTTTGATGTATTTTTTTTTTATTTATGAAGATGCTTTCATAGTGTCAAACACTGGATTTAAGGAAATTATTTTCTCATTCTTCGAACTTTTTGAACTGGCAACCGCATATCCCTCTATTGCATCATGTTTAGCAAATTCAGGTCAATACACTTTTGCATCCCAGTGATTACTTTCAATGCATTCCCTACACGACGTTTTAGTGCAGAAAACTTTTGTTTTAAGACTCAACTCTTTTATTAGAATTTTGTACCCTTTTCGATAACCGGTTGAAAGATCAAACTTTCTCAAGACATCCATCTTAATTACAAATTCTTTTGTCTTCCGGCAAGAATACGTGAATAACCATTTCTTACCTAAGTGCCATTTAATAACTCCAGACTACTTTTAGAAAATTATATATATACATATGTTCAAAAGTTCTATCAATAATTACTTTCAAAGTACTGCATCTTTTACTCCCTTATGAAATTCTTGTTTTTGAATAAGCGAGTAGTCGAACCTCTTTTACAACTCATGCATGTCTTTTAAAGTTATGTTTTGATAAAGAATGTTAGCTTGAAACTTATTTTGTTAAGAGTATTCCTCGACAAAAGTTGCTACAAGTGTTAAGTTGTTTTGTTTTATTCTAAACCTTCATTCTTCAAGTTGGAAGAAATGACTATCTGATTTTTTATTTTAAAACCAAAGGGGTGTCCTCATCCTTTGAACACTTTCACCTTCGATTCAAAACCTTTTAACAATATCACAATAGCCCTTCTTGTGTTAATTTTTGAACGACACGAAAACATGCACTATTTGAAACTCTTGTGTTTTCTTTACTCAGTCGTCACTTATGATTTCTTCACGAAGCACTTTCCCGATTTATCTTTATCACTGAACCTTTGAAGAAAATGCATTCTCTGAATCCATTTACTTTCTTTTCCATGTTATCATTCATGACCCCTTTCATAACATTTCTTCAATTTACTTGGATTTTCATCATGAAAACTTTCGAGAGAGTATGACTCGTCTTCAAATATTTTTTTTTATATATGAGTACATATTTGAATAAGATTTGAAACTTCTTTTACTTCCAGACCTTTTCTGTTGAACTCTTTAATAGCAATTTTTGTTTTTCTTTTGCATTCAATCATGCCAATTACTTCAAGTGAAAGGAAAATGTTCTCAAAATGGATTATATAGAATGATCGGTTGGCTGCAACTAATGTCCCTGCCAGAGAACTTTTGTTTTATCGATTTTATCACAAGTGGCCTCATCTTGGTAAATTTTATATGTCATCCATTTTGTGTTATCCAAACAAATGTGTTACTATATTCATGTGAACCAAGTTCATACCATCTTTCATTTTGTGATACACGTCTCAAGATTTTCCTATTTTTGTTATCTCATTTAGTAGTTTCGGTTTTCAAAGACTTTTATAACCATTTTTACCTTCCTTCTGGGATCAAGGTGCGAATAAGTTTAAAACTTTGTTTCTTGTATATGTGTTGTTTAAAAAAAATAAAAAAAATAAAAAAATTCTTTTACAACTCCAGTCTTCTGTTGGACTATAAAATTTTAGTTGCTGATAAACTCACTATCAAAAGTTGTATTCTTGTCTATAGGAAAGCCTTATATGTTTGGTAGAAGATGTTTATATGGTTTCCTTTTTTGAAGACTAGTAAAGATTGAAGTATGTCTATGGTTTGGGTGTGTTATAGATGGTTTAGTGCTGGACTGATAACAAGACGGAGTTGAAGTTCCTTAAGTTAATAATTAGTTTCTTGAAGGTAAGGCGAATGTATAGGACATAGTAACCTTTGTGTAAGTCTGGAAACATCAGTAAGGGTGATGAATGGACAAAGAACCTAGAAGAATGCTACTTGTTAATTAGTGGATTGACAAATGACTTTTGGGACAAAGTGTTATAGGAGGAGCTTAAGAAGTTAGGTTAGTAAAGTTGAGTATAGTAGATGAAGGTGTGGATAAGATAGAATGGTGCTTGGGTCTGATGTACTAGATTAGTTGTGATGGACGCGTTGAAGTCTTGATGACGAAAGTACTAAGGTTCAAATCAGTTGGAGATAACGTTTTGTTGGTTTGTTTTTGATAGTGAACTAGAAGGTAGGCAAGCTGGTATCTGAGATGAGAGTGGTGTTGGTTCCGGCAAGTTTCGAGGACGAAACTTCTTTAAGGGGGGAAGAATGTAACATCCCGACTTTTCGGAAAAGGACAAAAAAGTCTTTTAACTAAACTCTGATGATCGTGTTATTTAATTAAACGATTTAAGGTATATATATATATACATAAATTCAAAACCTATATATTTAAAAGGATTTTGGGGTTATGTAATATTTCGATTCTCGGAAAAGGGCAGACGTGTCAGTTTGCGAGAACGAAATATCATATTTATCTTTTATGGAATTAAAGATATAATCGTATATACATATATTTCAAGTATGTATATATATATGTTACTTGGGGGCTGAATTGTAAATTATGTGTTTTAGGGGTGTAATTGCAAGTTAATTAGTGAGGAGGTTATATTTGGGGAAATAACCTCCCACTAATCAAAGGAATTTAATCATAAAGCTTTTACGTTAAAAGAGAGAGAGTCATGAATTGAGAGCCAAGGGAGAAGGAGAAGAGACTTCTTCAAATTCACGGTTCATCTTTACTCCGATTTCAGTTCCGTCTGCGGCAGGAGCATCATGAGTTTTCCAGGATCGTTTTGATACCAAGTTTTCCAAGTTTCATCAAGGTAAGGAATTAGCCCTAATCTTGGTTTCTTCTCGTTTTGATCTAGTACAGTCGTAGAAGGTTGTTATTTTCATAGCTTTGGGTATTAGAAACTTTAATCCTAACTAGTTCTTGAATTGGTTATGGATTAAATAGGGTTTTGTTGGAGTTTGTTGTTGAGTGCTGCAGTCGTTCTTGAAGGTTTGGCTTTGGTGTTGGTTGCTAATAAGGTAAGAGATCTTCCTAATGTATAATTAAGTTGTATGATGTTAAGGTTGAGTGTTTGTGTTAAATTATTGGTTAGAAATCATGTTCTAGGTTGTGGTTATAGTGTTGGACAATGTGATATGTAAATGTTATGTTTCTCTGCTGTTCTTCTGTGTTAATTGATGTAAAGTTGGGTTGGGTATGTTTAGGATTCGTCAAAGTGCAGAAAACTGTTCTTTCTGGGTGCAGTCGGACCCATCCGTACGGATAGATCACAGTATCCAACCGAGAATAGTACAGAGAGTTATCCGTCTGGATAGTGTAACCTATCCGTCCGGATAGAGCAGTGTATCCGTCCGGATGTAACAGTATCCGTCCGGATAGTGTCCTCAATGTGTGATCTTCTTTTTTTTATGTGTTTTAAGCTATGTGGTGGGTTCTAAATGTTACCCCTTGATGTAATAACACTAAATGAGCATGAACAAGCCATGATTAAGCTTCTGATACATTTAGTTCCGGCACCGAATGTACTCTTCAAGGGAGTTGAAGTTCGGGACCGTCGGAAGGGTATGATTGGCCTGTGCATTGATGGATTAGTATTCATCAATGTCTGTGTATGTGCTAGGCCTTGTCCGTGTCTAGTGGTCTAGGAAAGAGAGTAGTAGAAGTGAGGGAGCTTACTTGAAAATACTTAGGTGGCTAGTTAACAAATTAATAACAAACGTACGTGTGTAGTTAAAAGATTAAACATCGTAACACTCTTGGTAAGGCACTTGGCTATATCGCGATGTGTGGGCGGTCAGATAAAGTGAATAACTCTGCTGGCCTATAAACAGCTAAATGGTAGGGGGACTTCGCCGAACATGTACGCTATCGGGTCTTAACCCGTGGCTATCGGTGTGATCCACTGATAGGTTGCAAACGATACCTCGTGGTGGGTAGCACCATGCGTTATGCCCTTGAGTGCCGATGTAACAAAGATAAGTTAAGTTAGAAACGTTTAGTCACGACATGTTGATGGACATGAAGTGAACCCTAGAATTGAGTCGGTCTCATAAAGATAAATTAATAATGATTAATGAACCTTTTGTTGTAAGGCTTAGTTATACATTAGCTTCTTTCTCTTGCTAAGTACATTGTACTTACCTCAATTTCATATGTTGTTTTGTGTGCTTTTAGGGTGAGAAGACTAATGCAGTCACTCTTGAGCTCGTTGAGGAGTTCGATGAAGTTTTGTTGGCGTTGAAGTCCTTTTGATGTTTCCTTCTTTTTCTATTAAAGGTTGTACTGTTTAAGTTATAGATTCTTTAATAAGCATGTTACTTTTATTTCAAGTTTGTAAGATTAGCTTTGTATCTTTTTTTTTGTAACATCGTACGTTGTAAGTTCTATATCGTTGATGTAAGCTTTTCCTTTCTACCCCTAGACGGTTAGTATTTTATTCTAGTAGCATTTATGGTTTTTACCCGAGCCTTTTGGGCTTCCGTTGCTTTATTTTGATACGACGACGTAGAGGCTGGCGTATAATATTAAATTTATTTAATGCTATACGCGCCGAACATTCTCTTCCGAATAATGGGGCGTTACACACGGACACGGTCACAACACACGACACGCGCGGCATGATACGGTGATACGACTAATTTTAACATTTAAGTACAGTATATATACATACCGCCATACCGGTTTATTAATATACCATCACAAAGACACTTTACCTCTTCGTGGTTTAGCAATTCAAGGCTTTACCCCTTATGGTTTATCATTATACGTACGGTTTGCCATGAAACTTTCCGATTCCGGCTGTAAAAAATGAATATTCCATTAGCTCGAATATTCTAATATTCCATGAACTTTCTGATTTGCCCTTCTTTTTATTATGTCTTTTCCATTATACTTTTTTGGAAAGGTAAGAGTATAAAAAGTCAATAGTGAAATCAAATGGGGAAAAGTTATGGTTTTGTGATTTTGGGGCGATTGTGTATCGATTTTTCTGAAGATTTCTACGGTTACCACTTCTTATTTGCTCCTCACTACCGATTACAGCCCAAAACACAGGGACAGAGGTGGGACGGAGGGACGGTGGTTTTTATTTTCGGTACAACAAAATCCTTATATAAAAATCGGTTCAAAATTGAGCTAGTTGTCTTAATCCAAATTTTTGATCATCATACAAATATAGTCAATTAGCCCCCCCGATAATCAATTCCTGGTTCCAAAACCGAATGCTCTTGACCCTATAAGTACTATGACGATGCTAAATTACGCACCAAAATCTGGATAGGGCCAATGTTAATCTAGGGATGATTTATGAGGAATAGGATGGCTGAACTGGACGTAAAAGATGATTAGGGTTTTTAGTATTTGCGGCTGGGTTCAAGAATGTATCTTGAATTGCCTACGTATCCTGTGTAATGTCCAGGAATCAAGCCTTACGTAGTTCCTGGAAACATGTATTTATAGTGGCAATGTATGCCCTAACCCTAAAAATAAGTCGGCTGCATGTCATTGTCGCTTTTACCCTTAAATGGGCTTTTCCCCTGGCCCAAGTCATCCTGTGGATACTGGGCTTAAACAAACTGAAACGGCCTCCTCATCTCGACTCGATGTTACCGACATAGGTACTCGATGTCAAGCGTTTGGACGGCTCGGCACGCCTTACATACGGTGGGTAAAAGTTTATACAAACATGCCACCTGGAGCAATAGGATAATTCCACGTGGAGGGGTGAAACCCCGTATCGTCATAAGCCCCCCAGATCGGAGCGAAACTTTCATGGAGAGCTGAGGTCGGATCGAGAATTTTGAATTATCCTTTGACACGCTCATTTTCATCAGGCGGGAAAAAGGGCTGACGTGGGTGACGTCATTTCCCACTATCATAAATACGCGCGGCAAAAGAGGACTTCCTATTGGCTCAAAGAGATACGTGTCCCTTGAACTTCGCCCATAATCATAAAACCGCCGGATTCCCTGTCCTTTCAAATTACACATCAAACTCCATCATTTAAAAGAAGATTCAACATACCCGGAGTTGCCATTTGCTCTCTCCATTTCTCTGTAAAAACCGCTAATACAAGTAAGCCTCTTTTTCTCTGTTTTTGCTTTTCTTGTAGGATTTCTTTTGCATTTCCTCCTCCCCATGTCTGGTAGCGAAAGTGATTCACAAAACAGGGAGGAAATTGTGGTAGAAGAGGAGTCAACGGAGAGGACGGTTTCTGAACCAACTCCCGCCGGAGGCGAAGGAGTAACCGGAGAAGAAGAAGAAGAAACGTCCACGGCCCATCCTACCAAGCAAAAAAGACAAACTAGGATGAAGGGTCAAGGACCCCAAGGATGCATATCGGCTTTAAATTTAGCCAAGGTCCAGTCTATATGCGAAAGATACGGTCTTTTATACGATCCAAAAAACTTTAGGGTTTCCCATGAGAGTCACCAGTTTGCCAATGAGCCCTCTCATGGATTTTGCGCCGTTTACGACGCCCAATTGAAGGAAGGGTTAAGGATTCCCTTCGATCCGGCTGTGCTTGATGTTCTTCGACACTACCAAATCGGAATTACCCAGGTGGCTCCGAACGGGATTAGGAGTATAATGGGCTTTGTCATAGCTTGCCGAGTTGCCAAAGTTCCGTTTTTGTTAGGTTATTCCGTCAATACTACTCGATCCAGTCCCTACAGGATGCAGGATGGTACACTTTCCAAAGACGACCCTTGGTCCTTGAATTTGTCCAGAAAGTGACGTCGTCGCAAGGGGACTGGAAGCCCCATTTCTTTTTTATTCGATACGAGAATGACGGAGTTGACGTCCGGTCTTGGTTTAAAAGACCTCAGAAGTGGCACGACAAGCTAGACGCTCTGACTCCTCACGAGTGCCGCATCCTCGAGGCCGCCCATCCCGATGTGGCAACTCGACATCTACATTCTCTGTACCCTTATGCTGATATCGAGACGGCTGGTCCCGAACCCTACATGGCACTTGAAGAGGATTTATGGATCTTGTGTAGGACCATCTGTTTTACCGTGCTGCTACACTTTTATTTTGCTCTATATATTTTCTGTCTTTACTGTCACCTCTGCTAAAAATTTGCTATATATTCTGATGACGTTTTCCATCTTTTTTGCAGTGGATACTTTCTCGAAATTGTAATCAATTGGCAAAATGCCCAATTCCCGGACCACCGATCCTAAGGTGATCCTGCGACTAGCGGGTATCGACCCGAAGAAACCCTTATCGGGCTCGATCACTATAGGGGGCAAGATGACTCCTGCACGAATTCCGACTCCGTCTCCGACATCTGAAGCCTTGCGGGACTAGCCTGATGATGCTGTGATCCCTGCGGAAACTGACGCGAGCCAGCCGGCTCGAAAACGGAAAAAAACTACTGGGATGAAGCATGGAACGGGGAAATCACCTCGTAAAATGCCTCCTCCCGCTGACACGCAGGTGCTGGATGCGATCCAGGGATTGAACTTGTCCCAAAAGGAGGCTATGGAGTCAGAGGAGCTGAACGATTTCATAACTCGAAGCCTTCGACTCGTAAGTCTCATCCAATCTTCCTTTGAGGTATATACTTACATTTTCCTCTTCTTTATCCAGGTGAACCCTTTACTTTTTTCCCAGGCTAGACTGGCCTCTAGGGTGGCCGTGAACAAGATCGGGCTGTCTTCTGACGATATAAAGGCTAGAATCGGCGAGCTTGAGGCGGATATGGCAAAGAAGGATTCTCTGATAGCGAAGCTGGAAGCTCGTAAGGCTAATCTGGAATCCGACCTGAAGAAGACCCATGCCGACATTTCAAAGATACAACAGGAGATGGGGAGAAAGCTCTCGAGTCGGGAGAAGGAGCTTGGGAAACTGGCCTCGGAACTAAAAGGAGTCAAAGCAGAGCTAGAGAAGTCTTTAAAGGCTCGTGAGGACCTTCAACTTGAGGTCGATAGCTACGCCTCTCGTCTCGCTACATTTAAGACCGATTTCTTGACATCCAAGGAGTTTGACAACGATTTGTCACTGCTGATGAGCCAAGCCATGAGAGGAGGCTTTACTTCAGCTATTGATCAGGTGAAGACGGTCGTTCCAGATTTTGAAGTGTCCGGTATCGAGAAGGCCCATCTATACGATCCTGATTCCGCTACCCGATATGGGCTTTATATCAATGACTTCAAGGCGGGAACCTCTTTATACGACAAGTATGTGGTCCCGACTTTGGGAGGTGATATCGAGACGGAAGAAGTCCCAGAAGAACAAGCTGATGTGGTTTCTGACCCCGATCCCCCTGCCTCTTGAACTTTATTTATTATTCTAAAAAATTCATTCGATCTGGTTGTTCTTTACTTATTAAATTTGATTGCCGCCACTTTGCTTTGGAGAGGGTCATCGACTCGACTCCAAAAACTTTTGAATTTCTGTTGAAATTTTTTCTTTTTTCTTTGTTCTGTCATGTTGATTTCTTATCATTGTGTTGATTGCTTGTATAGTTGTGTTGATTGCTTAGGGTGTAGTCCTTTGGACTTAGTTCCCTTATCGCCTCATAGGGTGTAGTCACTTGGACTTAGTTCCCTTGTCGTTTTCAGGGTGTAGTCACTTGGACTTGTTTCCCTTATATGTTTTCAGGGTGTAGTCACTTGGACTTAGTTCCCTTGTCGTTTCGTAGGGTGTAGTCACTTGGACTTAGTTCCCTTATATGTTTTCAGGGTGTAGTCACTTGGACTTGGTTCCCTTATATGTTTTCAGGGTGTAGTCACTTGGACTTGGTTCCCTTATATCCCCTCGAAGTGTAGCATGAGTACATGATTTGTGGTACACTTGAGTATGCGTCGACCTAGCGTTGTACTGCCTCGTGGGCTTGACTTGGCTTTTGGTCGGAGCGCGATTCAACTGTCATTGACTGGCCGAATGAGGTTTCTCGATTGATTTTCGTATTATGTTGGCCGGTCGAGAGTGATATAAACGCTGTCATTGACTGAGAGAGGTGTATCTGAAAATGAAATAACTCCAATAAAAATAGTCAAAACAATTTGTCATGTAGACTTATTACGAAATTAATCGAAAAACAATAAAGGAAATTAGACAGAAAATTTCCTGAGGTTGGTCGCATGCAAAGTCCGAGGTACTGTGCTTCCATCCGATCTGCCGAGCTGATACGATCCCTTCGGATGAACTTTTAAAATTTTATATGGGCCTTCCCAATTCGGTTCGAGCTTGCCAACCGGATCTTGTCTGCTCGCCTCGTTTTTTCTCAACACGAGATCTCCCTCTTGAAAATATTTGTACTTAACTCTCTCATTGTAATACTGGGAAATTTTGCGTTTGTAATTTGCCATTCGATGTGCTGCAATTTCCCTTTTCTCTTCCACACCGTCTTTTGCTTGTTTGAGCTCGGCCATATTCGTTTCGATGTTATAGGCAATAACTCGAGGAGAAGACAAACCGATCTCCGCTGGTATAACTGCCTCACATCCATAGGCTAAAGCAAAAGAGGTTTCTTGCATGGCCGAGTTCGGAGCTGTACGATACGACCACAAAATACTTGGGAGCTATGCCGCCCAATCCCGACCCTCGTCTTCCAAATGCTTCTTCAACCCAAACTTTATCTGTCTGTTTGTCTGCTCGACCTGCCCATTGGATTGAGGTTGGGCTACTGAGGTAGGTCGATGCTCGATCTCGAACTCCTTTAACCACTCCTGAACTTTTTCATCTAGAAATTGAGCCCCGTTATCTGAGATCAAGTACTTCGGAACTCCATATCTGCACAAGATATTTTCCCAAAGAAATTTTTTGATGCATGAGGCCTTGACATCTGTAAGAGCTTTGGCCTCGACCCACTTTGTAAAGTAATCAACTGCTACCACCACAAATCGAAAATTTCCCAGAGCTCGGGGCAAGGGTCCGACCAGATCGATTCCCCATTCGTCAAAAGGCCAAACTGACTCAATGGCATTCATTTCTTGCGCTTGCTGGTGTGTAATAACATCATGTACTTGACAAGCTCGACACCTCATGACTAAGCTGCTTGCATCTCTTTGCATCGAGGGCCAAAAATAACCGGCTAGCTTGCACTTTCTAGCCAACATCCGAGCTCCGCAGTGATTCCCACAAATTCCTCGATGTATCTCTTCGAGCAGATAGGCCCCTTCATCCTCCGATGCGCATCGCATCCAAGGGATTACAAACGACTTTCGATAAAGAATATAGTCAAATAAGGCATACCTGGCGGATTGCAACCGGATCCTCCTCGCTTGAGATTTATCTGACGGAAGAATTCCATCCTTTAAGTACGAAACTATTGGATCCATCCATGTCGATCATTGCATGGCAGGCTGAACCTCGACTTCATTATAGCTTCTTTTTGACAACGTTTCCACTAAGACCTTGCGCTTGGACTTAAAACTGGATGCAAGTTTGGACAGTGCATCGGCTCTTTTATTTTCACTTCGAGGCACTTGCTCGACTCGAACCTCTTTGAACTTTGAGATCAGTTCCTGAACTACCCTCAAGTAATTTTTCATTGACATTCTTTGGCCTCATAGTCGCCTCGGATGTGGTTCACTACGAGCTGCGAATCGCTATATACTAGCGAATTTTCGACTCCCAACTTAGAGGCTAGCTTCAGACCCGTGATCATTGCCTCGTACTCTGCTTCATTGTTTGTGGCTTTGAACTCAAATCGGAGAGCATATGCAAATTCTTCTCCTCGAGGGCTGACCAATAATAAACCTGCACCCGATCCTTCTTTACTCGGTGCTCCGTCAACATGAATAGTCCACTGGTCTCCTGGAGTTTGCTTCTCTTGTTCTAACTGAAATGATAATCCCTCGGCTAGAAAATCTGCCAGAGCTTGACCCTTGACTGCTGTTCGGGGTATGAATTCGATGTCGTACTGAGCCAACTCGATAACCCATTTAGCCAACCGACCCGATGTCTCGGGCTTAGCCAAAATCTGCCTTAAAGGTTGATGTGTAACTGCTGCGATGGGGTGGGCTTGAAAATACTGCTTCAACTTTCTTGACGCATGAACTAACCCCAAGGCCAATTTTTCAGCTGGTGAATATCTGACTTCCGCCCAATGTAGCACCTTACTCACAAAATATACTGGAACCTGTCCACGTTCGCCTTCTCGGATCAAAACCGCACTGACCGCCTCTTCACAGATTGCTAAGTATACCAATAATTTCTCCCCTTCCTTAGGCGAAGTCAACGTTGGTAGGATAGATAGATAATCTTTCAAGTCATCAAAAGCTTTTTGACACTCCTCGTCCCACTGGAAAGGGCTAGCTTTCCTCAATATTTTGAAAAACGGCAGAGCTCTCTGCGCTGAGATCGATAGAAATCGATTGAGGGCCGCCATTCGACCTGTCAACCTCTGGACTTCCTTCACGTTACGAGGTGCTGGCATGTTTCTGAGGGTATCGATCTTATCGGGATTAGCTCGAAATCCCTCTTTTGATATCATGTAACCCAGAAATTTGCCAGACCGAACTCTGTTAACAGTGATTTTTACGGTTTTTATTGCTTTATTCCGTAACAATATTCTTCGTATTTTATTACTTTTTATAGAAAAGTAGGAGTTTAATTGAAATATTGAGATAATGAAGTTTGAAAGGTTTAAAAGTGCAAAATCGAGTTGTTTATGTGGTTTTTATGTGTTTATGTACGATTCTACATTTTGCATGTGTTTATCATCTTGTAGGTACGCTTGCATTTGATGGAAGGAGCTTAAACGATGTTCTGATAAAGGTTAGATGAAAGGATTAAGGTGCAAGTCGACTTGGGATTGAAGACTCAACTTAGACTTGAAGACAAGCAGGACTGAACGCACGTTTGATCTCCGTCCACCCTGGACGGACGTCCACTATGCTGAACGAGCGTCCAGGGGAGTTTTTCAATTCAGGATATTCAGAATTTTGGTGAACTAGCGTTTGCTCTCCATCCACTGGACGGGCGTTCAAATAAGCGGACGAGCGTCCACTGGAGGAAGTTTGATTCAGAGTTTTCAGATTTTTGCTGAACTGGCGTCCATTTTTGCATAGGACGTGCGTCCACTCAAGACTCGGCCCGACTCAAACAATTTACGTACCCTGGACGGGCGTCTACCCTCTTGGACAGGGGTCTACCCTCTTGGATGGGCGTCCAACCGCCGACTTAGCCATGGCCGACCTATTTCCCTATAAATACATGCGTTATTTCAAACCCTAATCATACACATACAGCAGCCGCACCACACACAAAATATGTCTTTCTTTCCTTCAATCGTTTCTTGGAGATCAAAGATGATTGAGGGGCTACAGCGATTCAGATGGGACAACGGGATGAAGCCAGTACAACATCACCTCAACCAAGAGATTTTCAATTAGCACTTGTTTAGTGAGTTTGAATTTTAATTTCTTTATCAATTGAATTGTTTTGAATGTTTGTTTCGTTAGATTGAGAAATTGATGAAACATTTATTTGTTTTTGAATTTGATGAGAATTAGATTCATATAGAACCCTTCTTTTGATACGATTAATAATAATTCAAGAGATTGTTTATTATTGATTGGATAGGAGATTCGGAGACGAACTCATGATCATGTTCTTACAATGTTATTTTTGTTTTGCTTGAGAAAGAAAACGAAATCCAAATAAATTTTATTAAAGAGATTAGATCGAATTTAGGTTAGATCATACCAAGAAATTTGGATTCAACTCATAACTTGGTTGGGTGGTGGTTGTTTGGTGGATCTTTGTTGCCCTACTGTTCTTTTAAATCTTGAAGAAAGTTCGTATCTTTGCATATCGATTTAGATTTTAAATTCATTAGTTTAGTAGAATTTATTTAGGATTATAGAATTTGTAGGAACCTTAGTAAGTTAATTAGATTTTTCGTGACAATTCACCGGTACTTTAGCTGTGCTTTAGTTTCTGACCACATTCGATTCCCTTGGACGACCCGGTAATACCCACTACAACGTGCCTTGCACTTGGGGTGTTCCGGTAAAAATATAAATTTAAAACTTACCGAACAAGTTTTTGGCGCCGTTGCCGGGGAATCGGTAACGGTTGTCGGATTCTTCGTAGGTGCAGTTTTCTGTATTGGCGAATTCTTTCTTTATTTTTATCATTAGGTGTTTGTTTTGCTATTATTCTTTCCCGTTTTTCCTGTTGTTTTCTCTGTTCCTGTTTTCATTTTTCTTCTTCCAAACGGGCGTCTTGAATAGTGGACGCCCGTCTGCTCTGAAAGTTTCTTGTCTGAACCGTTTCCAGCCTACCAGACGAGCGTCTGGCTTGCAAACGCCCGTCCGGATCTTTCTTCAGACAGACGCCCGTCCAAGCCTCTGGACGCCCGTCTGTCCTCTCTCTTGTCCCATTTTATTTTCTTTTATTCTATTCTGTTCTTTTCTTTTCTTTTTCATAACCTTTGGTTAAAAGGTCAAATCTCTCGTCAACCTGACCTATTGTCAGTGTTGACTTTTCTGTTTGCTCCCCTGATTTATGCAAACCAGGAGCAAAAAGGGTCCTTTGTTATACTGCTCTGAACCCGAGAGGGATATTGTGAAAAGACGATTATTTCAAAATCCTGACAATATGAGCGAAGAAGTATCTAGCAATCACGACCCGGACAACCAAGGGAATAATAACAATAACCAAATTCCCTTGGGTATGGATCCACAACTCAATTGAATATGCTCCTAATGCAAATGCTGCAGAACCAACAAAATCAGCAAGCCTGGATGAACCAAAGATTTCAACAAAGAATACTCCAAGCAAATTGCTCGCATCAACAAGTGAATCGTAATGTCCAACAAAGAAGCGACCCAGTGCAAAATTGTAGCAGAAAGAAGACCCTTACGCACCTTATCTTGATCAGGATTTCTTGGAAGGGCATAGACCAATTCGGCCTCCGGAGATGGGAGGAATGAATTTCGATCTAAAGAAAGGAGTAGTCGGATTGGTTCAGAATAGTTCATTCCATGGTACTGCTCAAGAAGATCCGCATGACTTCTTGTCGACATTTGTGCAAATCTGTGAAGCAGGTCATTACCCTGGTGTTCCTTCCGAGGTTGTTAAACTGAAACTTTTCCCATTCGCCTTAAAAGGTGAGGCAAATCGATGGTTCAAGTCTTTACCTCACCACTCTCTTCACACTTGGGCTGATGTCAAAAGAGCCTTTGCTCTAAAATTCGTTTCACCTGGGACGATCATGGATCGAAAACGAGATATCGCCATGTTTGAGCAACTAGAAGATGAAAGTGTGGGAAAGGCCTGGGAAAGGTTAAATTTGTTAATGAGGAAATGCCTTAACCATGGATATAATCGTCATGAGCTTTTAGAACTATTCTATCGGGGTGTCTCTCAACCCAATAGAGATTACCTCGATTCTACTGCTCATGGATCTTTTCTGGGAGGAGGGGACGATGCTGCCTATAGAGTAGCAGAGACCATTGCAAAGAATAACATGTGGTCAACTTCAAGGAAGACCCATGTTAATGAGGACAAGAAGAAATCTGCTGCAAGCAATGCTGAAACAAAGACGTTAGTTGCTTAAGTGGAGATGTTAAATAAGCAACTAGCTAATTTACAAATGCAGCAGCAGATAGGGCCAGCGGATACAAATTTCCTTGGAATGCAGGCAGGCAATGAGATGGGAGAAGAAGTGAACTTAATGGAAAACCAGAATCAAAATTTTTGAAATTTTAATCAAAATTCGTGTCAACAAAACTTCAATCCAAATCGGAATTACTCTGGGTTTCAACGTAACAATTCTAATCAAAACGGTGCACAAACAGGATCACTTCCTGGGAATGCAAATCAATCCTTCAATTCGAACTTTCAAAGAACCCAAAGTGGATGGAATCAAAATCAAAACCAACAACCCACTGATGTTTCTCAAAAGAAGTTTGATGATTTAGTTGACATGGTGAAAAGTCTGGCCACCAGTGTCAAAACCATTGAAAGACAAGTTGGTCAGATGGCGGACCAACAAGCGAGTCGACCTCACGGTAAACTTCCGAGCTACACTGAAAGAAATCCGAAAGGGGATGTCAATGCTTGCACTGACATTACCACTCAATGGAGCTATGAAGATGAGGAAGTGAATGAAGTTTCCCTATGGAGTGGAAAGAAAGTTGGAGCCGAGAAGGGCTCGGGAAACGAGTAACCCCTCCTGACGCCATAAGTTCAGGAGGGGGAAATTAGAATTCAAAACCTGAAGAAAGCGAAAGTGAGGAAGAGATGAATGACGAGGGTTCCTCGGAGGATGAAATCAATTCTGATGCAGCTGTGAGGAAGGGTCAGGTGGCTGAACCCCTGACGAAAAAGTAGAATGAAAAATTTGTTAGGTGGAAGGATAAGGAAGATGAAGCTATAAAGAATCAAACTGTGAATAATGATACTCTAAGCAAAGAAAGGAAAAATATTCCTTATCTGCCAAGGAAGAAAGAAAATGTCCTTGGTAATGACAAACAATATGAGGGAGTTAGAAAAATACTTAGAGACACAAAAGTAAGTATACCTCTGGCAGAGTTTCTGACTGAAATGCCTAAGTGCTCTAAGTATATCAAAGAAGCCTGTGCGAGCAAGAGGAAGCTCAAGGGGATGGCAGATGAGGTTTTGAAAGAAGAATGTTCAATGGTTTCACCGCAAATTCCAACAAAGCGAGGCGACCCTGGACGACTTTCAATCTCCTGTGAGATTGAAGGTTGCATGTTCCATAATGTCTTATGCGACTCAGGGGCCTCTGTAAACGTGATGCCATTAAACATTTGTAAAAAGCTCGGTTTAGATAAAAGGATGAGGGAACGCCCCATTTCTCTTCAAATGGTGGACCGATCTAGCCGAACAACAGCCGGTTGTGTCAGTAATGTTCTAGTGTATGTTAAACACTTGGTTTTTCCAACCGACTAGGTTATTTTGGACTATCCACCTGACAAAGAAATGCCCTTAATTCTAGGCCGATCCTTTTTAGATGCTTCTGCCGCCCTTATTGATTTTTATAAGGGTCAGGTCACAATGAGATTCGATGATACATCTATCACCTTCACACGGGGGACAAGCGCTGAGGAAACCCGAGTGGAAGAGATTTCGTTCATCGAAGCAATTTATGAAGATGAAGAAGATGACCACCCTGAATCTGAAAAAGAGCCAATGGAGATAGGTGCTCTTGATGCTATGAATCATCACGAAAGAGAGGACTAGCCATTGTCTGGTTCATCGCAGGCCGTAGTCACTAACAAGTTATCTCCACAACTTGCTTACACTGAGCCTACTGGTGAACAGAAGACATGGAACTTCACAGCTTTGAACGATGATGACTTCAAAGAGCTGCATCAGGCGGACTTTGATCCTGTAGAAGAAGAAGTCCTGATGGGTAGTTGGGACGAAGTCGATTTTTAAAGAGAGACTACCCACTGGGAACTCGACGATTGGGAAAAGCTAGCTGCTGAGCTAGAAGAAGAAGAGTTAAGAAGGATGATTGATCATGAAAAAGAGAAAGCAGGTGTTGACAGAAAAATCGGTATGGATGATTTAATTGATTACCTTTCAGGGGTTACACCTCGGGAAGATGAGTTGTTTTTCAGTCAACCCCTTCAAGCTCATTTGACCACTGAGGAAAAAGGTGGTCCTCTCAAATCTAGTATTGAGAAACCACCCACTGATTTGGAGCTTAAACCTCTTCCTAAACACCTTAAGTATATTTTTCTTAAGGACGATGATAAACTGCCTTTAATCATCTCTTCTAAACTCGAGGCCGAGCAAGAAGCACTACTGAAAAAAAAGTGCTTGTGAAAAACATCCTTGCGTTTGGATGGCAAGTGGGTGATATCCGAGGTATCAGCCCCGACGTTTGCATGCATAAAATCCGAACGGAGGAAGGAGCAAAAAAGGTTAGACAACCTCAGCGAAGGCTGAATCCGCACATGCAGGAGGTTGTCAAGTAGGAGATAATCAAGTGGCTAGATATGGGTATTATCTATGCCATCGCCGATAGTGAGTGGGTCAGTCCTACTCAAGTTGTGCCAAAGAAGGGAGGCATTACTGTGGAAAAGAATGAAAAAGGGGAGGAAGTTGCCTTACGCCTTGTGACTGGCTATAGAGTTTGCATTGATTATCGCAGGTTAAATGAAGTCACCGCTAAGGATCATTTCCCCCTACCCTTCATTGACCAAATTCTAGAAAGACTGAGCGGTCATAAATTTTATTGTTTCCTCGATGGATATTCTGGCTATTTCCAGATAGCCATCGACCCTAATGACCAGGAAAAGACAACTTTTACCTGTCCATCAGGCACTTTTGCATTCCGCAGAATGCCTTTCGGTTTGTGCAATGCACCAGCTACATTTCAACGATGTATGCTGGCTATTGTTTATGGACTAGTAGAGAAGTGTATGGAAGTCTTCATGGATGACTTCTCAGTCTATGGCGACAGTTTTGAAGAAATTTTGGAAAACCTAGATATGGTACTTCAACGATGCGTTGAGAAGAACCTAGTTCTAAATTGGGAAAAGTGCCATTTTCTAGTTGATGAGGGAATTGTCCTTGGACACAAGGTGTCCAAAGAATGGAATTCAGTGTGATAAGGCTAAGGTAGAAGCCATTGAAAAGATGTCGCACTTAGACCGTGAAGGTGGTACGAGGTTTTCTTGGTCATGTTGGTTTCTACAGGCGATTCATCCATGACTTTTCTAAAATCGCCAAACCTTTATCTAACCTTCTTAAGGACGATGTGGACTTCTCGTTTGATGAGAAGTGTATTGAAGCATTTAAGTGTCTGAAGGATAAGCTCATTAGCGCCCCTATCCTAATTGCACCTGACTGGACTAAGCCCTTTAAGTTGATGTGCGATGCTTCCAATTATGCAGTGGGAGCAGTTTTAGGACAGAGGATCGATAAGAAGTTCAGACCCATTTACTATGCAAGCCGCACTTTGAACCCGGCCCAATGCAATTACGCCACTATCGAGAAGGAATTCTTGGCAGTCGTTTTTGCTATTGACAAATTCAGAAGCTATCTTTTAGGGTCCAAAGTGGTGGTGTGGACTGACCATGCAGCCTTACGTTATCTTATGGATAAGACAGATGCGAAACCGAGATTACTCAGGTGGATTCTTATTCTACAAGAATTCGATCTGGAAATAAAGGATAAAAAAGGTAGCGATAACGTTGTGGCTGATCATTTATCTCGTTTAGTAAATGAAGAAAGTGGAAGTCCGAAGGAAATAGGGATAGATTTCCCTATAGAACAGTTGCTAAAGAGGGAAACTGTTAGGCCTTGGTATGCTGATTACGTCAACTATCTAGCCAGTGGTCACTTAGAAGAAATGACGTATCAGGAGAAAAAGAAATTCTTTACAGACCTGAAGTATCTCGTTTGGGAAGATCCCTATCTGTTCAAAGTCTGTAAAGATGGGTTGCTGAGACGGTGTGTTCCGGAGCACGAACAATGGAGTATCTTCGAAGAGTGCCACAGTGGTCCCACTGGCGGTCACTACGGAGCACCTAAAACCGTTGCAAAAATCCTCCAAGCCGGTTTCTACTGGCCCACGCTTTTTAAGGATGCCTAAGCCTTTTGCAAAGGTTGCGACAGATGCCAGAGGATTGGGAGGAAGAGTAACAGCATGGACATGCCACGGAAGCCCATTCTTGAGTGCGAAGTCTTTGATGTATGGGGCATAGACTTTATGGGACCATTTCCATCATCATGCTCTAATAAATACATCTTTGTTTGCGTAGAGTACGTATCCAAATGGGTGGAGGCAATTGCCACTCATACCAATGATCATAAAGTCGTGAAGAAATTCTTGCAAAAGAATATCTTTACTAGGTTTGGCTGTCCCCGAGCGCTTATCAGCGATGAAGGCACTCACTTTTGCAACGCAGCACTTGATAAAATTCTTGAAAGATATGGTGTCAAACATAAAATCGGTACACCATACCATCCCCAAACAAGTGGTCAAGTCAAAGTCAGCAACCGGAGTATTAAAAGAATCTTGGAAAAGATAGTGAACTCGAATAGAACCAATTGGAGTCTAAAGTTGGATGACGCACTATGGGCCTACCGCACTGCTTATAAGACTCCCATGGGTGCGTCTCCCTTTCAAATGGTATATGGAAAAGCTTGCCATTTACCAGTCGAGCTTGAACACAGAGCCTACTGGGCTATTAAATTTTTGAATTTCGATAGACAACTCTGTGGGGAAAAGAGGCTTTTGCAATTGAACGAGCTCGACGAATTTAGACTCCAAGCTTACGAGAATTCCAGGATAAGCAAGGAGAGAACCAAAGCGCTTCACGATGCTAAAATAAAAAATCGGGAATTCAAAGTAGGTGATATGGCTTTATTGTATAATACCAGGTTGCATTTGTTTCCTGGTAAGCTTAAATCCAGATGGTCTGGACCCTTTGAAATCCTCGATGTCAATCCGAGTGGAGCAATTGAGTTGAAAGGGTATGGCGGTCAATCGTTCAAGGTAAATGGTCAAAGGCTGAAGAAGTACTTTGGGCAACCAAAAGAAAAGCCTGAGGTCATGTACTTTCAAAAGAAAAATGAAACGAATGAGATGCTGACGTGTGAAGAGATTCCATCCGACTTCTTTGGTTCGGATGATGACATTTTTACCCCTACTTGTGAAAACCCTTCTGACAATACTCCTATACCTGTCAGCATACCTAAGCCGAGTTTTTCAAGAAGCAAGAAGAGGAAGAAAGTCAATGCTGTCTAGAAGGCTAAGTTCCATAATTTAATCGTGCATTTGACTTGTTGTTGTGGCCACACCGCTATTCATCATGCAGATTCTGATGACGAAGTGGCAGGAAGTAAGCCAAAGTGGCCCGATCCGGGTTGACTTTGAGGACCATGTCAAGCTAATGACATAAAACAAGCGCTACTAGGAGGCAACCTAGCTTTCTTTTTAGGTAGATTTGTTTTCTTTTGTCGTATGCATTTTAGTTCTTAGGAATAATACCTTGGTTAATTGCGTGGTGGATATCCTTGGACTATTTGTTGAATGCTTTATTTGCCTATTTTTGTGTGTATACATGTTTACTCATATACCCCTTGTACCCCAAGATTATATGCTATGTCGAGTGTTGCAGATACTATTGAGCGGTTTTTGCCAATTATCACTTTTAGTGTTGTCTGTTCATGATACGAGTTGCAGCGGTTCATCCCTGTTATGGCCTGACCACTGCCAACCTACAGCCCGACAATCATTTTGAAAACCGGCTAAGTATTCTTTTCTTTTATTTGCACATTCTGAGGACATAATGTGATTTAAGTGTGGGGGGGTGTCTACATCGGGGGTTATCATGTTAAATTTTATGAAAAATGAGTAAATGTGATTTTCTTGAAAATTTTTAATTTTTTTTGAAGTGAAAACTAACAATTGTGAATCACGAACATGTGATTGAAACAAAAAGGCTCGCTAGTTGTAGTTTCCTGACGATGATTGTCTATGACTTCTGTGAGATAGTTATAGCATGCTTTTACTGATACGAGATAGTATTCATTTCATGATCACGTAAGCCTTTGAAATTGAAACGAAATTTTTTAAACTGTATCCGTTCACGATCTTAGTGGTTTATCCTAGAGAGACTTGTGCTTAATAGTAACAGTAAACGTAACACCTAAATTCTGAACGTGTACTGTGAATATCTGAAGGTTTGAATGTGATAGGAAGGATATAATTTAAGGTTTGAATACCAATCTAAGATGAATTATATATATATTTATGTCGGGTGTAGCTGCCGATGATTTGAGTGCGGTAGGGCGTTATCACGAAATGTCCTATACCACTATGAGGCTCAATAGCTCCTGACTGCCTGATGATAGTAGTCCAGCTAGGGTGTTGTCACGAAACATCCTATTGCTGGGAATGAGGGCATGTGCTATACATGAGGTATTAAGTGAACTTTAAAAGAAAGTTAGCAAATGGCGATGTGGAACGTTAGTAAAGTTGGTTGGCAACTTAGTTATCTTCTGACTATCCCCAATATAAACTGAATGGTATGCATTAGGGATTATCCTAATAAGTACACGGGAAGACTTTGTGTGGAACGGTTACTGCCTATACCTAGGAAAGTCATTAGGATTGTTTGAAAGGATTTTTGTGCGAAAAAGATAGTGGAGATTGAAAAGGGCTTTTCACACACACACTGAATCTATATCTATGTTGGTATTAATTTCTATCATTGTCGTATCTTTGGTTACGTGAGTCAAGAACCTATGTGGATTACATGTACAGTGAGCCGGTTTTGATTATTTTGTTCGGGACGAACAAAAAGCTAAGTGTGGGGGAGTTGTTAACGGTGATTTTTATGGTTTTTATTTCTTTATTCCGTAACAATATTCTTCGTATTTTATTACTTTTTATAGAAAAGTAGGACTTTAATTGAAATATTGAGATAATGAAGTTTGAAAGGTTTAAAAGTGCAAAATCGAGTTGTTTATGTGGTTTTTATGTGTTTATGTACGATTCTACATTTTGCATGTGTTTATCATCTTGTAGGTACGCTTGCATTTGATGGAAGGAGCTTAAACGATGTTCTGATAAAGGTTAGATGAAAGGATTAAGGTGCAAGTCGACTTGGGATTGAAGACTCAACTTAGACTTGAAGACAAGCAGGACTGAACACACGTTTGATCTCCGTCCACCCTGGACGGACGTCCACTATGCTGAACGAGCGTCCAGGGGAGTTTTTCAATTCTGGATATTCAGAATTTTGGTGAACTAGCATTTGATCTCCGTCCACTGGACGGGCATTCAAATAAGCGGACGAGCGTCCACTGGAGGAAGTTTGATTCAGAGTTTTCAGATTTTTGCTGAACTGGCGTCCATTTTTGCATAGGACGTGCGTCCACTCAAGACTCGGCCCGACTCAAACAATTTACGTACCCTGGACGGGCGTCTACCCTCTTGGACGGGCGTCTACCCTCTTGGACAGGCGTCCAACCGCCGACTTAGCAATGGCTGACCTATTTCCCTATAAATACATGCGTTATTTCAAACCCTAATCATACACATACAGCAGCCGCACCACACACAAAAATATGATTTTCTTTCCTTCAATCGTTTCTTAGAGATCAAAGATGATTGAGGGTTAAGCAGTTCGCAGTAGGACAACGGGATGAAGCCAGTACAACATCACCTCAACCAAGAGATTTTCAATTAGCACTTGTTTAGTGAGTTTGAATTTTAATTTCTTTATCAATTGAATTGTTTTGAATGTTTGTTTCGTTAGATTGAGAAATTGATGAAACGTTTATTTGTTTTTGAATTTGATGAGAACTAGATTCATATAGAACCCTTCTTTTGATACGATTAATAATAATTCAAGAGATTGTTTATTATTGATTGGGTAGGAGATTCGGAGACGAACTCATGATCATGTTCTTACACTGTTATTTTTGTTTTGCTTGAGAAAGAAAACGAAATCCAAATAAATTTGATTAAAGAAATTAGATCGAATTTAGGTTAGATCATACCAAGAAATTTGGATTCAACTCATAACTTGGTTGGGTGGTGGTTGTTTGGTGGATCTTTGTTGCCCTACTGTTCTTTTAAATCTTGAAGAAAGTTCGTATCTTTGCATATCGATTTAGATTTTAAATTCATTAGTTTAGTAGAATTTATTTAGGATTATAGAATTTGTAGGAACCTTAGTAAGTTAATTAGATTTTTCGTGACAATTCACCGGTACTTTAGCTGTGCTTTAGTTTCTGACCACATTCGATTCCCTTGGACGACCCGGTAATACCCACTACAACGTGCCTTGCACTTGGGGTGTTCCGGTAAAAATATAAATTTAAAACTTACCGAACAAACTCCGAAAGTGCACTTTTTAGGGTTTAGCTTCATATCCGCACTTCGGAGTACCTTAAAAACTTCTCTAGCGTCGATGAGGAACTGTCCCATGGACTAGCTCTTGATTAATAAATCATCAACATATACTTCCATATTTCTTCCGATCTAATCCTTGAAGATCTTATTTACGGCTCTCTGATAGGTGGCTCCGGCGTTCTTCAAGCCAAAGGGCATCGTAACGAAGCAGAATGTACCGAACTCCGTTATGAATGCCGTCTTCTCTGAGTCTTGGGGATCCATAAAAATTTGATAATATCCCTTATAAGCCTCCAAGAATCCAAAAACTTCAAAGTCTATTGTCGAATCGACAAGCTGATCGATCTTCGGAAGTGGATACGAATCCTTTGGGCAAGCCTTGTTAAGATCCGTAAAGTCCACACACATCCTCCAACTGTTATCGGGCTTTTTGACTAATACCGGATTAGCCAACCATTCAGGATAGAAAATTTCTTTCACGATATTTGTGCTCAATAACTTATCTACTTCTTGCTTTACTTCCTCTTTTCTTTCAGGAGCAAGATTCCTCTTCTTTTGTCGTATTGGCTTCTTCATCGGATCGACATTGAGTCAATGCACCGCAACATTCTTGGAGAGGCCCGGCATATCGTCGGCTTTCCATGCAAACACATCTCGAAATTCTTTGTGAAAATCGACCAGTGCATTCTTGTCTGGGTGTGGGATCCACTTCCCGACCTGCACTCCTAGGCCTTCCTCTTCCCAGACGTTCACTTCCTCTGTCGGGTCGGCAGAGACCCAGCTTTTGTCCTCTTCATCCTCAGGAATTAACTGCTCGATCAATACTTGCCCAACACTCTTCCCTTTTACTGTGACCAGATTACAACTTCGCGCAGCTTCTACGTCTCCTTTCTCCTCGTGATACACCTGCCAGGTCAGAAACTTCATACTGTTATGTGCGATTAAGATGATGGCACGCAGATCGAATAATGCCGGTCGCCCTAATATCGCGTTATAACCCGAGGGGGCTTTAACTACGATATACGTCATGTCCATAGTCCTGTCTCTTTCTCCATCTCCGACCGTAGTCAACAAAGTTATAGAACCGACAGGATGGATGGCTTGACCTGTAAACCCGAACAGAGGCGTTGATATCGGAATAAGGTCTTCTTCCTTCAACTTCATTGCTTTAAAAGCGGAATAATACAAGATATTGACTGCGCTCCCACTGTCCACGCAGACCCTTTTTACTAATCCTCGGCTTATCACGGCCTCGATGACCAATCCTTCACTGTTACTGTGCGATCTCGGAATGTCATCTTTGGGCCCATAGCCCACTTCGGTCGTAAATTTGAGCCTCTTGGCTTCCCTCGATCTGTCAGGTGAGTGTCGACTGGATCGGGGATTATCTGACTCAGGTTGTGCTACGATCATATTCACATCGTATCCGACGCGATTCTCTCTATAAGGATCTCGATTCTGGTCTTCTCGACGTTCATAGCGATTATGTCTCTCGGGCGACTCTCCACGTCGTCTCTGGTTATCACGTCGAGGGGACTGATCTCTTCTTCCATCATAATTCTTTCTTTTATACTCTCTTCGCCCCTTGGGCTCTTCCTTCTGTGATCTGTCGACCACTTCATCTAATCTTCCTTCTTGGATACATGCATCTATATCCCTCTTTAAATCGTAGCAATCTTCAGTGTCATGACCCACATCTTTATGATATTCGCAGTATTTGTGGGTGTTCTTTCTCTTCTCCGGGGTTCTGCTTAGTGGCTTCGGGGTTCGTCCTATATTCTTCTTTATCATAATAGCCAGCACTTCCCTCCGAGATCGATCGAGGGGGATAAAGTCTTGTTCCTTCAGATTTCCCTTCTTACCAAGACGATCAGTAATTGGAGATCAATCGATCGAATACGTTAGATCTGCCTTCTCCGTTCGACCCTTTAGGCTGACTCTTGGTCTGGCCTCGGGTGTCATTTCTCGAGTTGAGACCAAGTGAGAGGGTGTGCAAACGCACAGCCTCCTCACCTTGGCAAAACTTATGGACTATATATGTTAACACATTCGTCCATATCCTGGGGCATCTTTTTGGCAAGTTTATCGTATAACTTCATATTTGGAAGCCCCGCCACGAAAGAACTAACTTGGAGCGCTTGATTCAGGTTGTATACTTTCATGGCCTCCAGATTGAACCGCTTCATATAATCAATGGTCGACTCACCCTTGTCCTGCTTGATGTTCATTAGGTGAGTAGCACTGAGGTGGAATTTCTTGTTCCCGATGAAGGCATCTCGGAACTTCTGCCCCAATTGCATAAAAATGGAGACCGAGCCGGGTCATAACTTGTGAAACCATTCCCGAGCTCGTCCCGTTAACAAAGTGTCGAATGCACGACACTTCATCGAATCGGTAGCATTCCTTAAGCGCATCAGAGACAAATATCGGTACAAATGGTCTTCCGGGTCTGTAGTTCCATCATATGGTTCCATCTTGGGCACTTTAAAAGACTCGGGCATTGGGTAATGCTCTATATCAGGAGTAAAGGGGGATTCGAGCCAGTCATTGACTTGGTCCTTTCCCACGATACGGTTGAACTTGTTTCGGACGCTATCTTCCACCTGCCTTTGGTACTTAAACTGCCCGATGCGTCTCTTATCAGTGTAGACGCTGTCCTCTACTTCTTCGACCCGGTCATCTCTGTTATCAACGATGACATTTTTCCCTTTATCTTTCTCAGGCACCTTTCGACCCGGTGGGTCTACGGGATCCTGCTCATCCGTGGTGTTGTATATTCCCTTGTCTATGAAGGCTGATGCCACCACTTTTTTCAAGGCTTCCTCATCCAACGATGCCAAGTGCTGAGCCATGTCTTGCAACTCTGGAGGAAGTTGGGGCTTTGGCGGTTGCACCGCCGCTTGCTTACCCCCGATGGGTGCTTCTGGACCCTTGGTTTGTCCCCCCGTTGGATTCACGTCCGCATGCTCTTCCGGTTGCGGATTTTTACTGCCTGTATCTTTCTGTCTTTTCGGTAGCGGTGCCATCGCGTAAGCCTCAATAAATCAACGATAGAAGGCCCTCCTTCTAGCGCCAATGACGATGCTAAATTACGCACCAAAATCTGGATAGGGCCAATGTTAATCTAGGGATGATTTATAAGGAATAGGATGGCTGAACTGAACGTAAAAGATGATTAGGGTTTTTAGTATTTGCGGCAGGGTTCAAGAATGTATCTTGAATTGCCTACGTATCCTGTGTAATGTCCAGGAATCAAGCCTTACGTAGTTCCTGGAAACATGTATTTATAGGGGCAATGTATGCCTTAACCCTAAAAATAAGTCGGCTGCATGTCATTGTCGATTTTACCCTTAAATGGGCTTTTTCCCTGGCCCAAGTCATCCTGTGGATACTGGGCTTAAACAAACTGAAACGGCCTCCTCATCTCGACTCGATGTTACCGACATGGGTACTCGATGTCAAGCGTTTGGACGGCTCGGCACGCCTTACATACGGTGGGTAAAAGTTTATAAAAACATGCCACCTGGAGCAATAGGATAATTCCACGTGGAGGGGTGAAACCCCGTATCGTCATACTACATTCTCCTTTGGTTTCAATTTTTTCACTGAATTCTTAATAATATATTTGTCAAATTTTGGTAGTAATTATGTTAATTGCTGTGATTCTCGACTGATTATTTGATCACCGACCGAGGCAATGGCCAAAATGGAAAGAGGGTTATGTTTAGAGTGGATAAGGGTATAAATGAAACTTTAGATAAAATTTAGGGTTTATTGTTAAAAAATACAATTTGAACATAGAAATATGAAAAAAGGACATTGAATTTTTTTCGGGTAAAAAGGACTTGTCCTTATTACACTGTGATAGTGAAATATTAGATTTGAGGTCGGTTCTACAACAGCAAACAGTGGATTTGGTGTTACAAACAGTGAATTTGTTCTTATCACCCAATTTATATTTCCATTGTCCCGATTCCTATTTTCTCCCTCTTTTTTGTCCTTTTAAACCAATCCCCCTAAAATATATATGGAAAGATAGGTTTGACGGTAAAAATTGTGCTTCTGAGGTATTCTCCAATTTTTTCCAGCCGGAATTGGGAAACTAGGGTTATTGGCAAACACTAAGGGCCAAACCATATATTAGTAAACCATAAGGGGTAAAGCATTCAATTGCCAAACCATGAGGGCGTAAAGTGTCTTTTCCCCAAGTAAATATGAAAATACAAAATCCATATTCGCAATATTCGCCATATGGTTAAAACGCAATCATCAATAAACGTAAATGAAAAATTGACACTAAAGATATATAACACAAAAAATTGACAATACCGAATCCGTAATAATATAGAGTGACATTGCAAAATAAACGCCATGGTAAAAATTATAATACTGTTGATATTCATAGAACATAAAACAAAATAAAATGCGACATTATCATTAACCAGAAAAGTAATCAAGTTAAGTTACATCTTGTTGATGGTGGAGTATTTATAAATGATACTACAACATACGGTTACAATTTATTGTAGTTTGTTAAGGTTGTTACTACAGACAAAGTGTCTAGAACTAAATCTTCAGATCGGATCATCTTCTCAGTTGAGTTATGAATGAATTACATGTTGCGCAGTTCGTAGTTCATCATTTTGCATTTATATGATTTTGTAATATTCCGATTTTCGAGAAAGGACAGACGTGTCATTTTGCGAAAACGAAATATTGGGTTTGATTTCTTTTATTCGGAGTTAATTATTTTGGGACGTTTTATATATATAATTTCGAGTTTTATATGTATAATTAAAAGGGAAAATCAGTTTTTGGGCAAGGGCAATTAAGGAAAAGAATTAACCCTCTTTAAGACCTAACTTAAGTCAGAGATTTTCAGTTTTCATTCAGCCTTTTCCCCCTTCCTTTATGCGATTGAGAGAAAGAGAGAAGAGAGGTTTGAAAGTTCTTCACTTTTGCTAAGGGAAAGTTGATCGTTTTCAGAACGGATTCAAGAATTGGACTCGGCGTAAATAGCACAACATTTTTGGCATCAGTTCTGTGGGATTGCAGCAGATTTTCGGAGCAGTTTTGATCAGTTTTGGGGCTGCAAATAAGTAAGAGAAACAGTCCTATGAATTCCATCATTTGTTATAAGGAATTGATCATGTTTTAAGGCTTCTTGGTGTTAGAAATATGAATCTTTGTTTTGGTTAATGACTATAGTTGTTACAGTACGTCTAGATGTGGGTCCTTGTGTTGTTTTGTTGGTTATTTGCTGGTTTTGGGTTGAAATACGATCTGGAAATCGCATGGTGATGAAGTTAGGGTTTAGGTCGAACCCAGGTGAACGAGCGTCCGGTATTCTGGACGAGCGTCCATCCTAGGTTCCACCTTGGACGAGCGTCTGGTTGTATTGGACGGGCGTCTGAGGTGCTATTTTACATTCAAGATTGAACTGTTTTGGGTGGACGAGCGTCCACTATTTTGGACGGGCGTCCAAGTCTTTAAACGGGCGTCCAGTTTTGTACTGCCTCCTTTCTATTGTTAATTGTTGTTCAGCCATATATACATGCTTTACTTACTTAAAATCTATATATATGATATGTTAAACATGGTATAACTTAGACAAGCCTGAATTGAGCTTCTGATTCGTTCAGTTAAAACACCGAATGTACTCTTAAAGGGAGTTGAAGTTCGGATCCGTCGGAAGAGCATGATAGGCTTGTGCTTTGATGAATTAGGATTCATAATTGGCTGTGTATGTGCTAGGACTTGTCCGTGTCTAGTGGTCTAGGAAGAGAGTAGTATGTGTTAGGGAGATTATTTGAAAACACTTAGGCTGGCAAGTTAATAACTTAATAAACAACGTATATGACTAGTAAAAGATTAAACAACATGTCTCTCTTGGCTAGGCACCAGGCTAAATCGCGATGCATGTGCTACCTCTGAAGGTGGAGGAACTTCGTAGGTCAAAAGACCCTAAGTACGGAGGGACTCTGCTGAGGTGTGCGTGCTATCGGAGTCTACCTTTTCTAGACTTCGTGGATATTGGTGTGATTCACTAATATGTTGCAAAAGAGTGTTCCCAAGGTAGAAGAACTCTGTAGGTGAAAGACCCTAAGTACAGAGGGACTCTGCTGAGGGGATGCGCGTAGTGCCCTTGAGTGCGGTTGTAACATAGATAGGTTAAGTTAGAAACAGTTAGTCACAACGTGTTGATGAGCATGAAGTGAACCCTAGATGGAGTTGGTCTCATTTAATCAACTAATTAAATAATTATCTTTTCGTTATAACTATGATTGTTTTCATAGCTTCTCTTTCTTTCTAAGTACGTTGTACTTACCTCGAATGCATACTTTTTCTATGTGTTTGGGGACGAGAAGACGAACAGGTTTTCGAGGAAGAGTTTGACGACGACGTTTGACGCCGCTCGTTGAAGAATCAAGATGTTTCTTTTCTGCTTTTCTTTGGTTGTACTTTCCGTACTTTTGAGGTAGACTACCGGTTTGACGATTTGTCGTATTCTGTCTTTTGGGATTTTCGTACTTTTCCAATGTAATAATTTACATTTCTACCCTTTAGATTTCTTTTCTACTCTTTAATTTTGGGAAAAATTTTATATACCCGAGTTTTGCTTTTGTTTTGCCTTTAATTTGATACGACGTAGTAGAGGCTTACGTATAAAATGAATTTACTTTTATTTTATACGTGCCGAACGTTTCTTTTCCGGATAAGGACTCGGTGTCCGGGAACGGGGCGTTACAGATGGTATCAGAGATGAAGCGTTCTTTAGACTTCCTTTCTTTAAGATAAGTTTCTTTAGATCTTTAGTAACGTCTGGTTTTCTTGATCTTTCAAAGATGGTAACGACAAGGAGAGGCGTTCGTGGAGCCGGAGCTCGGGGGTTAGTCAAGGGGCAGGGAGCCCAGTGCCCGTAGTAGGGGGCGGATTTGTGAGGCAGAATCCTTCGCCTCGTTTGAGTCTTTCACCATCACCCCATACAGCCACGCCTACACCACGGTCTCAACAAGTTGAGTCACCGAGGCCGCATCAGAATCTGCCACCCCGACCACCGCCAAGATATAACTACATTTATGGAGAGCCGGGACAAGCACCTATTCGTGTCACAGTAGTAGGCGACATCCCACCGATTAGTGCGCCACCACCAGTGACCAATGTGTATCATCCACCATCTAGTGCTTATCCTCCAAAGTATCCTCGGCAGATGAGCGTGTCTTCTACCCTCCTCATGTAGGTCATGTTCCTCACCTCTACAGCACCACCTTCACCACGCTTTTGACCACCGGCCAAGGCGTCGGTCATCCACCCTTTGGTTATCGGCGGCCTCAACAATGATCGGTCTTATCGGGGTACTATCCGTGTCGAAATGAGCCTCAAGTAATCCCACCTTATCCTCGACATCGCCAGATATCGGCCGCATGTATCTTTTGGTTACCCTCCGGTTCACCCACCAGCTTAGACCGTCTTTTGAGCAAGCACCGGTGCCGTGGATTGGTATACGAGATTGAGGAGAAATCGAGTTGAGAACTTCTTTGGTAATGTGGAGCATTCTAAAGCAGAGGAGTGGATAAGGGGATTCGAGAAAGCTTGTAGGAACATACATGTTCCTGAGACAGAAATGGCACAACTAGCGATCGGTTTTATGTTGGGAGCAAAGAAAGCATGGATTGATGCCGTTCAAAGCAAAGAACGGTAAGGTAACGGATTGGGAAGGGTTCAAGACGATGTTTTATAATGAGTACTTCCCGTTACTGATTCAAGCGAGATAAAGCAAGTCAATTCTCAAGCACAAGCAAGGTAATCATCGACAAAGTCCCAAGACACTAATAAATTCAATGAGTTAGGAAGGTTCTATCCGGAATTGATGAAAGTGGAAGAGAGAAAGATGGCCCTCTATAAGGATGGGTTGGCCTACGAGATTCAGTCGGGCATGCTAGGATTCACGGCAAGGAATATGGCAGAGTTGATGAATAAAGCCTTGGAAGTCGAGACTTTCAGGAAGAGAGCTACGGTGGTTGTTAATAATAAGAGAAATTTTGGGACAAGTCAAGGCAGTTATAGGGGAGCGCCACAGCAAGCAGCCAAGAAGACTACGGCTCCTACAAAGAGCTAAGGCCCCGAGCGGTGGCACCACTTTGCCCCAATTGCAAATGTAAATCATACAGAGAGTGCAGCAGTAGTAGTAACGGTTGTTACGTTTGTGGTGAGCAAGGACACTTTTCTAGAGCGTGTCCAAACAGAGAGAAACAAGAGTGGTTCGAGCCAAGGTAGCGGGAGAGGCGGCCCGAGCCGACCGGTTCGAGTTTTTGCAAATGGATGCTAATTTTGTGGAACCAGAGGATGACGTTATTTCGTACCATGTTTTGTTTCATTCTTGTGTTAAGATATTTTATAGCGTGATTATTCATGTTGTAACTATATTTAAATAAATGAATATGCATCCTAGGTACGATAATGTTAGAAAACCTAGTGGTCAAGGCTTTGTTTGACACGGGAGCGTCAAATACTTTTGTGTCAACCAAGGTAGCTAAGAAGTTGGATTTACCTTCAGAACCTTTAAGGAACACTTTGGAGATAACTATGCCGTTAGGGAAGGTAACAAGGGTAACTAGAATGATACCACAAGTGGAAGTTCGAGTCGGACCTTATCGATGTAAGAGCAACTTTACAGTTTTGGACTTTTCAGATTTTGATGTAATCCTCGGAATAGATTGGCTATCCGAGAATTATGTACACTTGGACTGTAAAGAGAAGAAAGTAACTTTTAAAATACCTGGGAAATCAGACAAGACGTATCAAGGGAATGTGTATAAGCCGAGTAAGAAGAAACATCCGATCATATCGGTTAAGCGTAGGGATTGTCAGAAGGGTTGTGAAGGCTACTTGTTGTATGCAGTGGACGTGGAACAAGTGAAGCCTAAGTTCGAGGAGACTCCCATAGTGAGGGAATACCCTGAGGTATTTCCAGAAGAGTTACCGGGAAACATGCCGGACAGAGAGATAGAGTTTGAGATTCAGTTGATACCGGGAGCGGCACCAGTTGCTAAAGCACCTTACAGAATGGCACCGGCTGAATTAAAGGAGTTGAAAGCTCAAATTAAAGATATGCTTGAAAGGAACATAATTCAGCCCAGTACCTCGCCTTGGGGAGCCCCTATTTTGTTTGTGAAGAAGAAAGATGGCAGCATGAGAATGTGTATCGACTACAGAGCACTGAACAACCTTACCATCAAGAATAAGTACCCTCTACCAAGGATAGATGATCTGTTTAATCAGTTGCAGGGTAAGAAAGTGTTTTCCAAGATTGACCTGAGGTCCGGATATCATCAACTGAAGGTTAAAATAGCAGATATACCGAAGACGGCTTTCAGTACAAGGTATGGACATTATGAGTTCCTTGTCATGCCTTTTGGACTCACTAATGCTCCATCTGCATTTATGGATTTGATAGGTTTCTATTTCTTCTCTGGTCCTTCTCAACTCATCTAACACATGTGCTGGCACCCCACCAATCATGTGCTCAGCAGACTCCCTATCAGCAGGCTCTTCAACATGGTATTGCCTTTGCTGTCTGCTGTCAACCAATGCAAAGCTCATATCCCTTCCTGCTACTATAGGTCCTTAATATTCATCTAGGATGGGATCAAGAGCTGGTTCAGCTGCCTGTTGTACTTCTTCTTCAACAGGTTCATCTCCAAACAGCTGAAACTCCTCATCACTGAAGTCATAGTCCACCAGATCTTCATCTTCATTATCAGCAGGTTGGTGACTATCCTTTTCCTCAGTGAAAACCAACTCCTCAGGCTCCACTACAGCAGCCTGGTCTTCTATTTCTGGTGCTCTCTGTGCCTCAGCAGCCTGAACCACCTCTTTAGTGTGTGATGGATATTCCTCTGCTCCCATCACAATATCAACTCTTTGCCCAATCACTGTCTGATCCTCAGTGAATTGGTCAGCAAATTCTTCATCAGAATGTAATGGAGACCTTTCTTCTCCCATTACCATATCCAACCTCTGTCCTAGCACTGTCTGATCCTCAGTGTTTTGGACATCTTCTTCTTCAGCATCTGAAGGTAATGGAGACTCTTCCATTCCCATTACCATGTCCATCCTTTGTCCTAGCACTGTTTGAAACTCAGTGTGTTGGACAACTTCATTATCAGCCACACCCTGCTGATCTCCCCCTTCAGCAGAGTCTTCAGCAGCCTCTCCAGTGGGTGCATCTGATCTCTCTTTTGAAATCCCACTGGTCTCCCCTGGAAAGTTGGGATGATCATCATCAGAATCTGATGATGATGAGTCATCACTATCTGGATGTTGTGATGGATCCCTGATTTGCAGGTTTGCATTTCTTTTCTTCTCTATCAGCAAATCCATCAGTCTGGTCTGTAGGATTGTTTTGTCAATGAGATCCACCAGACTTTCAAATCCAAGTTGTTCAAAAGCCCAGCTTTCAAAATCTGTCATAGGCTCAACAGCTGGTTTCTGTTTCTGGTACAACCCAAAATTCCACTGAAAGTAATCATTGATCTTCTTGACATCTGGGTCTACCCTCTCCTTCTTCTTCTCTTTTCTTTCATAAGGCATTGTACGCCTTCTTGTTTCAGCAGCAGGTTGTTGAGTTTGCTTATCTGCAAATTGTTCTGCTAAGGATCTGACAAGCATTCTCATAGACTCATGATCAGTCTCAGTAGGCTCTCCATACATCATATCTTGCACTACTGATTGAGTCTCTTCCACACAAGCTTCTGTCTCAGATTTTATCTAATGAAAAATAAACAAGTAATAAAAATAATCCGGTTTACCCCAAGTGCAGGTATCGTAGTATAGCAGTTACAACCGGAGTCGAATCACAGGGAATCTAGGTTGGTCTAGTTCTTAATTATTCTAAATTGTCACGAGAAATAACTAAGAACGAAAACGAAAAACAATAAACTGGACAGAGGGTTGTCAATCCAAAGCCAGGAAATATAGTTGCGGACCTAAACTAACTAAATAAATCTATTCTATAACTAAAAAAGAAAAATAAAATTCTAAGATAGCAACGAAGAACAAGGCACAAAGATAATTTCAATTAATTTCAACGAAGAACAAGCATTGATCCACCTATCCCGCAACCCTCAATTTCTACTCTAGATCGTTTAGTGAAGATTTAATAAAGATGTGGTTCACCTATCAAAGGTATGAATTCCTACTCTCGTAGATAATTCGCCTATTAATCTTTCATCTCTCGATCTTAAAGATTAACGCTTCCATAACCAAGGTGTAAGATTTCTCAATCTAGCAACCTAGAATTTAACCTAACAACTCTCGTTATTTTTTAGGTAAAAAAATCTAATCTTTACAACGGTGATCTAAGTCTAACAACGATTCTCATCAAACGTTAAACATCAACATGCAATAATCCATCGATATAATTGCATAATAACAAATTAAACATAATAAAGAAACAAACTTTAAATTGAAACTCACAAAACAATCCCAAAGTTGAGATCAAGATGTTGCAGAAACGGTTTCACATGCTTGCTCGAACTGGCCTCAGCCTCTACTCATCTCCAGAAGAACAAACAAAATAAATAAAAAAATAAAATAAAACATGGCTCGGTCGACCGAGTGTGCTTCTTCTCTCGTTTTCAATGCGTGCCTTTTCTCCGTGGATGAATTCTCTCATTGTTCATCGAATGCCTGCTCCTTTTATACTTGTTCTAGCCGACTTAGCGTAATTATTAGAAAAGCTTAAACCCTAATAAAATAGAAATAAAGATATTCCCATATTATCCTTTCTAATCTTCTAGACTCATGTCTGGTAGGGTGGACGCTTGTTCACTTTAAGTAAATTTTTTCGAGTCGGGCCGAGCTTGACAAGACGCCCGTCCTATGCATTTTTGAACGCTCGTTCAACAAAAATCTGAAAATCCTTCCAACTTGCACCTCTGGACGCCAGTCCACTGGACGGGACCTCAAACGTGCGTCCAGACTTGTATATCTTCATCCCAAGTTTAAGTTGCATCTTCCTCCTTCCATTTGATCTTCAGTTGGAAATCTTTTTAGCTTCCTCCATAGCATGCAAGAGTACCTACAACACGACAAAAGAATGCAAAATGTAAAATCATACATATAGACAGAAAACACCAATAAAACCATGTAATTAGCTCGATTTTGCACTTTAATGATTTCCATACGCATTCTTTCAATAAATCCATTAAACACCTAATTTTCTATAAAAAATAGTAAAACACGAAGGAAATTGCTACGAAATAAAGTCATATAAACCATAAAAATCACCGTTAACAACTCCCCCACACTTATCTCTTGCTCGTCCCGAGCAAAACAAAACAAGAAAACCATAGACTTACTTGAACATTGAACCACATAAAGTCCCATATATCAAATCACAACCGGTCGACTAGCGTAAAAAACATACATCCCATGCAATAAACGATTACTCGAATGTGTAGTGTGTGCAAAGCCTTCTTCAATTTCCACTGGTTCCACACTTGACAATTAAATTCAAGCTAACCAACAAATACCCATTTAAGACAGATAATGAATTACCCTGACTATACATATGCCCTACAAAACTACTCACGTCATGACTAGAGTAATACATGTGTTTTCGAAATCTTTTCAGTTGTACCCAGAGGATATTCCCTACAACATATACCTTGGCCTATACTGGGGATAAGGTAGGCGATAACTAAGTCTTTCACTTATTCATACCAAATTCCTTATGTAAGTTGATTTAATTATCTTTCACAATTATACACACATCAGAATGAGCTCTTGCCCGTCATAGTAGAATAGGACATTCGAGATATACCCTACCTTACTCAAATCATAAAGCACCTTTTTCTGACTGTCATGAGCTTTTGGTCATCATGATGGTATAGGACATTCGAGATATGACCTACTGCACTCAAATCATCGACCAGCTTCCGACACACCCAATTTATTTCATTTAAATTCAACTTCTAAAGCACAGTAGTTACGTTTCACTTATCACATTCAGGCTTCGGTATATTCACGATACTTCCTACTTCAATTCAAACTACACACATATTACAATTTCCATGACATGAGAACTAAGCGAACGGTCTGATAACCAGAATCAAACATTATCAGTTTAAATGAGTACAGTTTCCTAAGTTCAGATCGTCATTGGAGAGGCTTATGTGAAAAGAATTCGAGTAAAGGCTTATTTAACAAAGGTCTATGCTAAAATACTAGTCAACTCAGCACAAGTATGGGAATATAACAAGTAAGTAAGCCAAAAATAAAATCATGCTCGGGACAGATTTTTTAAAAAAATTTCAAATTTTTTCAATTTTTCACAAAAGATAAGCATAATAAATTGAGCACATAGGTACAAGCAATCCCTCCCCCACACTTATATAACAACATGTCCTCATGTTGTGAAGAAAATCTTAGCTGATTGTAGTTCGAAGGTGGAAATTCTGGAAGTGGTCGTGAGTCAAATCCAGAAATGCTTGAAGAAATCAGTAGATTGTGGACCATCCACCGGAAAACTGATATCGTCTAAAAGCTCACAATTGATATCGCAAATATCCTGCACACTTGAAAAACAAAACAAGACGTACCTCGGGGATAGGGGCACAAAAGATGATAGACAACGCAATATCATGAAACAAAGCATAAGCAATGCAAAAATTGATAATAACCGAATCTATGGGAAATGTAGTACACAAACGTAATATCGGCAAGTAGGAAGGAATCACATTGATTTTTCAAATTCAGCTCATGCAAGTTACCTGGCCACAAAAACCGACACCAAAACCCTAGACGACACAAAACAAAACAAAACAAGACTATTACAACGAGAAGAAAACAATCTTTCGTCGTTTATTCAACAAAAATAAAACAAATAATAATAGCAAAAACTTTTCTGAATATTGGGTTGCCTCCCAACAAGCGCCTTTGTTTAGTGTCTTTGGCTAGACACACTTAGCTCACTATCCATTATCAAACGGATACGTCCTTCTCGCATGGTTCTTCAACGAATATTCAGCATACGAGCCATCCAACTCACCTTCATAGGAAATTAATGGAACCATGGCTCGAAGGACCTTTATGAAGTATCTTCCCAATAAAAGAAGAACGGGATTAGGGGGTTCCACCTCCCAGTCCATGATATAGTGATCAAGTGGGAAAATCACTTCTTTCATGCTCACTTGCTCGTCCACAATCACCTCAACACTCTTTGGCTTCAACGGCTCCTCAAATGCGACTTCCTCCGGGTGACTTATCTCTAATTTAGGCACATCGTCCTCTATGTTCTCCAACACCGGGTGTATTTCTTCACCTTCTTGGTGATTAACATCTTCAACCATCTCTGATGTCGGATCCATCATAGGACAACCGTCTTCATCATCATACCATGCAGGAGGGAGGGAAGTTTCTAACCTTTGTAACTTAAGCCGTTCCATATCAGGTTCCAGCTCATCAATCATCTCTTGTTGCCAATTGCTTTGATCTTGACCCAACGGAGAACAAGGATAGTTACTACTCCCACCATTGTATGCTGGTGCATAGTTGGGGCTATACTGGAATTGATTCTCATAACTTGCACCATAATTGTAAGTATCTTCTCCATCATAATGGAGTGTGGGAGTTAGTTCAATGCCTTGGTCTTGAGCCATTTGCCCGATTTGCCTCTCAAGATTCTTGAGTGTCCTATTTTGCTCCTCCAATTTAGCTTCAAGATCAATAAATTGAGAGGTGCTCTGATAGGAATTCTGAAAGTGTTGCGGAAAAGATGGGCTAGGCCAACTTTGGAACATAGGATTGGGACTATTCTAATTGAACCACTGATCTTGATTGAAAGAATTGATATTGGGGTTCTGACTGAAGTTCGGGTTTTGATTGAAATTCCAATTCTGATTGAAACCCTGATTCTGAAAGTTACTTTGGCCAGAGAACTGATTATTAAATCTCTGATTTTGCTGGCCAAAGAAGGCATTAACTTCAGCGTTCTGTCCACCCATAGGACAGAAACGAGCAGTATGTCCTACATTGTCACATGTCTGGCATGTGACTAGATTAAAATTCCCCTGAGTATGGAAAGTATTAACTTGATACGCAGGAGGGGAAGGAAGCTGACACTGGCCAACAGCATGGCCAGGTCGACAACACCTTCCACAGAACAGAACTTGTGAGTTCTGTGGAAAATAGTGGTTTTGACCCATAGGATTACGCGACATTGTAAGGGCTGCCACCTGCTGTTGCAGTATGGCGATCTGATCCTGCATAATCCTAGTTGATGACATTTTTTTTTCTTTCGAAAAAGATAAAGAAACAGAAAAAAAAACTTACGGAAACAAAAACAGAAACCTACCTATGAAAAATTAATAACAGAAAAACAGAAAAAATTAATAAAAACTAGACAACCGTACCGATTCCCCGGCAACGGCGCCAAAAACTTGTCTCGGATTTTATCTAATGAAAAATAAACAAGTAATAAAAATAATCCGGTTTACCCCAAGTGCAGGGATCGTAGTATAGCAGTTACAACCGGAGTCGAATCACAGGGAATCGAGGTTGGTCTAGTTCTTAATTCTTCTAAATTGTCACGAGAAATAACTAAAAACGAAAACGAAAAACAATAAACTGGACAGAGGGTTGTCAATCCAAAGCCAGGAAATATAGTTGCGGACCTAAACTAACTAAATAAATCTATTCTATAACTAAAAAGAAAAATAAAATTCTAAGATAGCAACGAAGAACAAGGCACAAAGATAATTTCAATTAATTTCAACGAAGAACAAGCATTGATCCACCTATCCCGCAACCCTCAATTTCTACTCTAAATCGTTTAGTGAAGATTTAATAAAGATGTGTTTCACCTAAACAACAAGTAATAAAAATTTATATATCCGGTATTCCCCAAGTGTAGGGATCGTAGTACAGGCATTAATACCGGAGTCGATCTCAGGGAATTGAGGTTGTTTAATCTAGTTCTTATTAATTCTTCTAATTTTGTTACTACTAAAACAAAACTGAAAACGATAAAACAAACTGGACAGAGGATTGTCAGTCCAAAGCCAGGAAAGATTGTTGCGAACCTAAAATAACTAATTCTATAAATAAAAAGAAAATAAACTTCTAACTACCAACGAAGAACGAGGCACAAAGATTATCAATTAATTCAACGAAGAACAAGCTATGATCCACCTATCTCACAACTCTCAACTTCTACCCTAGATCGTTTAATGAAGATTTAATAAAGATGTGGTTCACCTATCAAAGGTATGAATTTCTACTCTCGTAGATAATTCGCCTATCAATCTCTCATCTCTCGATCTTAAAGATTGATGCTATCAAAACAAGGTGTAAGATCTCTCAATCTAGCAACCTAGAAATTCAACCTATCAACTCTCGTTATTTTTAGGTTAAAAGTCCAAACTTTATTATGGTGATCTAAGGTTTAACATCGATTCTCATCAACGTTAAACATCAATAAGCAACAATCCATCGATATAATTGCATAATCAATATAAAAGCATAATAAAGATACAAGCTTTAATAAAACTCACAAAACAAATCCAAAGTCGAAAGCAAGATGATGTTGAGATGGTTTCACATGCTTGTTCAAGGCCTAGCCTTAGCCCATCGTTATGATGCAAATAACATGAATGAAAAGTAAAAGAAAAACTGTTTATAATGGAGGAAAAACGCAGCAAAAGCTGCCCTAAAGGGGCTTGTGGCCGCCTAGGGTCGAAAAATTGTGTTTAGGGTTTGATAAAACGCGCCTATTTATAGGTTTTAAAGTCGGTTTCAGCATTGGCGGCGGCTGGACGCCCGTCAAAGGGTTCTGGACGCCAGTCCAGAGTCTTGAAAATCTTCGAGTCGGGCCGAATCAGTTCAGACGCCCGTTCTATGCAAAATTGAACGTCCGTCCAGCAAATTTCTCAACTCTCTGAATCCAGATGCTCCAGTGGGCGCTTGATTCCCTCTTTGACGCCACCCAAGATAAAACACATGCTTCTGAATCGAATAGCGCTTTCTGGGCGCCACCCAAAGGCTCGATGCCACCCAGCTTGACGGGTAGCAAACGCGCGTCTGACTTGTATATCTTCAATCCAAATTCAACTTGCACCTTCTTCCTTCCATTTAAACTTCAGTTGGTCATCTTTTAAGCTCCTTAAATCCCTCTCCATGAAATGTAAATGTACCTTCAAAACCATAAAAATACACAAAGTGTAAAACCATAAATAATTACCAATGAAACCACGTAAAATACTCCAACTTTGCAATTAAATCATTTTCAAGCACACTCTCTCAATATTTCATTTAAACCCTTACTTTTCTATAAAAAGTAATAAAACACTTAGGAAATTGCTACGAAATAAAGTCATATAAACCGTAAAAATCACCGTTAACATCTATCAAAGGTATGAATTCCTACTCTCATAGATAATTCACCTATTAATCTTTCATCTCTCGATCTTAAAAATTAACGCTTCTATAACCAAGGTGTAAGATTTCTCAATCTAGCAACATAGAAATTTAACCTAACAACTCTCGTTATTTTTTAGGTAAAAAAATCTAATCTTTACTACGGTGATCTAAGTCTAACAACGATTCTCATCAAACGTTAAACATCAACATGCAATAATCCATCGATATAATTGCATAATAACAAATTAAACATAATAAAGAAACAAACTTTAAATTGAAACTCACATAACAATCCCAAAGTTGAGATCAAGATGTTGCAGAAACGGTTTCACATGCTTGCTCGAACTGGCCTCAGCCTCTACTCATCTCCAGAAGAACAAACAAAATAAATAAAAATAAAATAAAATAAAACATGGCTCGGTCAACCGAGTAGGGGCACTCGGTCGAGTGTGCTTCTTCTCGGTTTCTGTGCAGTAGCTTTTCTCTAAGATGAATTCTCTGTTGTTCTGTCGAATGCCTGCTCCTTTTATACTTGTTCTAGCCGACTTAGGGTAATTATTAGAAAAGCTTAAACCCTAATAAAATAGAAATAAAGATATTCCCATATTTATCCTTTCTAATCTTCTGGACTCACGTCTGGTAGGGTGGACGCTCATTCACTTTAAGTAAATTTCTTCGAGTCGGGCCGAGCTTGACAAGACGCCCGTCCCATGCATTTTTGAACGCTCGTTCAACAAAAATCTGAAAATCCTGAATCCAACTTGCACCTCTGGACGCCAGTCCACTCTTGTGGACGCCAGTCCACTGGACGGGACCTCAAACGTGCGTCCAGACTTGTATATCTTCATCCCAAGTTTAAGTTGCATCTTCCTCCTTCCATTTGATCTTCAGTTGGAAATCTTTTTAACTTCCTCCATAGCATGCAAGCGTACCTACAACACGACAAAAGCATGCAAAATTTAAAATCATACATATAGACAGAAAACACCAATAAAACCACATAAATTAGCTCGATTTTGCACTTTAATGATTTCCATACGCATTCTTTCAATAAATCCATTAAACAGCTAATTTTCTATAAAAATTAGTAAAACACGAAGGAAATTGCTACGAAATAAAGTCATATAAACCGTAAAAATCACCGTTAACAGCTTCCCCCTGACTAACATGCTCATCAGCAGGGACAGCAGCAGACTGCTCTTCCCCCTGAATTCTTGCTGGGGTTGCAGGTACTTGAGTTCCAACTTCAACTTCTTCTACCACAGCTGATTGTGTCTCAGCAGGTTGTTTTGGTTCTTGTATTAGTTCAGCAGACTGCTCCACAACAGTCTGTTCAACTTCATCCTCAGCATCTCTTTGAGCCTCCAAGACTCTATGTTCCTTCCCTTTGCCATGTTTCTTCTGATAAACTTTCTTGAGCCTCTTGAGGGGTGGTTGATCAGTTTCCTCCTCAATGCTCTTCCTTTTCTTGGGCTCAGGAGTCTTAGCCTCAGCAATTTCAACATCAACAACCTTCTTCTTCTTCTTCTTCTTCTCTTTCTCAGCCTCAGCAGGCTTTTTCAGGTTCAGAAGACTTTCTCTTCTCCTTTTTCTTCTTTTCTTTTTCTTTCCCTTTCTCCTTTGGCGCAACTGGCTTTGATTTTTGGATAACCTGCTCACCACCACCATCTGCACCATCATCTTCACCATCATCATTATCACCAGCCTCAGCAGCCTCAGCACCCTCATCTTCTTCACTTTCAGCATTCAACTCAGGAATAATCCCAAAAACTTCAGGCTTGTACCTTGATTTATTTATCTTTTTGATCGGGTCGGATCAGTTTGAATTAAAATACTTGACCACCTCATACTAGCAATAGCACTAGGTACATCATAGCATAGCGATGGTGAATCAAGGTCGATCCCACAGGGAATCAAAATGTGGACCCCATATTTAAATAACCAATTTATCTATCTCGTTTGACAAAGGCGGTCTATGACCAACATAGTTACTAGAAAAGAATATCAGACTCAGACACATAAAGACAAATAACGTAATTAACCTCCCAATTATAATTCTTATCGTTTGGACCTAGACAACTTATATGATAAACAAGACTCATTAACTATCAATCCGTTTGTATCTATTTTAGATTGGCTACGGGAGTCATCCTCTTTAACTTGACTTAGCACCGATTAGGTCGCTAGATCACTGTGCTATATTACGTGACTTCGCCTGTTAGGCTTCCATCTCATATAACTCACACGCTTACGACACTAAGGATACCGATATTAATCGTACACCTCGTCTAGGCAACAATCCTAGGTTTAGGCGTACTTATACTTCCTAAACGATTACTGAAGCCCTCGTCCAACTAACAATTACCTAGTTAAAGTCTCATGCTAATCTACGATGTACGTTATAATCAAAGTGCGCAATTCCTAAATATATACCAACCTGAGATAACGCCGAACGTCCGTGAAGAGCAATTCATAAGCCTACCTAAGAGTTTTATATTGGTATTTCCTTTTACACGCTTTTAATTAAACTAAGCGAGTAACGAGCAATAGCCATACCTACTGAGATAATAAATTCAACTAGGTTAACCTAACCATAAAGACGTGGTGTAATTAACAGATGACAGGGGCTCGGTCGACCGAGTGAATAGGCTCGGTCGACCGAATGAACTTATTCGGTCACCCGAATCGATTTCGTCCCTAGATTACATCTCTGAACATATCTCTCAGCGTTTCATCATACAGTACGGATTAAACAGAAATTCATCAAGCATTCATATAAACCAACTTAGATACACGTTAATTAAACAATGCAGATTCATGAATAGACACTAAGTAGATGACGTAGGGTGTGTGATCCTTATAGACAAGGTGTTGCCACCTCCCCAACGTCATTGCCTAGATCTACATCATCTAGCTATGATTAACTAACTCAAACGATAAAAACATAATTGGGAGAACTAATTACTGAAAATAAAAACAACAGCAAAATTTAAAGGCTTACATATTGGAAGCCTCTAAGCTGCTGAAAAACCTCCAATCAAAGATGATATATGAATTGTGGAATGATATCAATTGTATCAATGGTAATAATAATAATAGTAATGGTAAAGTGTTTATATAGACTGCTCAGGCGACTTAGAAAACCGACCTAGAATCGAAATCACTAAACCCTAACCGCCTTACTAACATGCTGGACCTTCTGCAGGGCTTCTGGGACACTCGGTCGACCGAATGCATAGGCTCGGTCGACCGAGCCTCTTATTCTACTGGGCCTTGCTTTTCCTTCGTATTTCTGCGTATTGGGCTTCTGCACTGTCTGAACTTCTTTTAATTCTTCTCCAAAGTCCGTCCAGAATAACTCACTGCATATATTAAATAAAATATGGTTTGTAATATCAAATAATGCAATAAATCTTCGAAATGCAGAATAACGAATCGTTACTTGGGGTATATATAAATTAGGCATATTACGACTTATTGTCCCTACATTAAAGCTCTTTTAAACTAGAATCGGGGATAAAGATCATAGAATAATGGGTACAATTTGACCGTCATCACTTTTCACCTTTAATCTCTGGAATTTGAAGATGATCAAGCAACGTTTGAACCATCAAACCTAGAGGTTTGGTCTTTGTTCTTCTAATCCCATCTCTATCCTCCACAATGATCTTTTTGAAGTACTGAACAAAGTATCCAGCCCAATCAAACCTCATACTCCTGCATATGATTGTCAACAGATCAATTTTTGGGCCATACAATGTGTCCAGACTTCCACTGAACCCCAAAATGTTCTTTGCAATGATCTTGCTCAGCAGGTTATACTTCAGGCCTACGTGCTTGACATTAATGCTGAATGATGATGGAACGGCCTTATTCGTCTTTATTTTGTCCACAAATTCCAATCTCCTAATATTCATATCTTCAGGATTTGTGGGTGCTCCATTCCCCGGTACAAAGCCAAAAGCTTCCCTCAGCAGGTCTGAATTTACATGTATGTCCCTGCCTTGTACTTTTGTATCAAAACTGTTTTCATCTTCATCATCTATCGCTATGTTATTCTAGAATTCCAAAACATTAACATAGGATATCCTTTCCAATCTTCGATTCAACACTCTTTCCAACCTTGGTATCCTCTTTATTCTTCTTCCAATATTGATAGATAGCTCTGTGATTCCATATTCTGTAACATATCCTTTCACACTCTGACATGTACCAATGTGTACTTTATCCGCCATTTTTGTATAAGGAAGAAATCTTCAAGAAAATTTTCTGTAAATCTATGTTCACACAGTGTGAAAAGGAGAGTAGATTGAACTTAGAAGATTTTGTAGAGAAAGCTCTGTGATATATGCATGTATATATAGAAGTAGGTCTTAGAAAATGTCAGAAAACCGTCCTGTCCATTTACTATGTAGTTAGCCACGATTTGAATTGGGTCTTGTGAGATATTGGACACGTGTCCCACTTGATGATGTAAAACAGCTCGTAACCGTCCGATCTGGTAACTATAGTCATCAATAATGATTAAATTTTGGCGCGTTTTCTGTAATTGACCACTTTGATAAAATTTTGTCCAAAATAAACTTCAGCAGACTGAAAAGAATCTTCAGTAGACTTCCCCCTCAGTAGCATAACCTCAGCAGTGTGCTGACAAGTGTGAACCTCAGCAGGCTGCTGACGATAAAACTCTGCTGACCTTCAAAAACTTGTTTTGTCCAATTGATAACACAAGATGAAGTTTAATACCAATGACCAGTGTTCTAAAAATCGCCCTGGGCGCTCTCCTAGGCCCTAGACGCACCCCGGGCGTCTCGACTTGGCTCTGGGCGACCTCATCTGGGTGACAGGGGTGTTGGGCGATTTTCTGGGCGCTCCTGGGCGCTCCTAGGCCCTTCTGGGCGCTCCTAGGCCCCTTCTAGGTGCTCCTAGGCCCTTCTAGGCGCTCTCAGGTCATTCTAGGAAATTAGGGTTCAATCTGGGCGAACATCCAAGTTTTCCCAAGTGTTAGACAAGAAAGAGGCATAAAACCCTAAAAGCCCCTTAAAACCCTAAAACCCCCCGTAAAACCCTAAAACCCCCCGTAAAAGCCCTAAAACTCCCCGTAAAAGCCCTAAAACCCCCCCTTAAAACCCTAAAATCCCTTTAAAACCCTGAAAGTGCCTGGGCGCCGCTTAGGCGCCCCTGTAGCGCACCGAGGTCGCCTAGCGAGTTTTAGAACATTGCCAATGACTGATCTGTCATGTGAGCTCACCCAACATGACAAAGACCAATCCCCTTGGAAACCTCATTTGCTCAATTGTCCAAATATAAACAAGTACATGAAATTGTTGATACCAATGACTAATCTGCTAAGTGAGGTCACCCAACATAGCAAAGACTAATCCCCTTGGTGAATTTCAGTACATTGTTGTCCTTTATGCATCAGTCAACTTTTATGACTCCAATCTCAGTCCTTAACTTAGCAAACCTTTCACTATCCAGAGGTTTTGTAAAGATGTCTGCAAGCTGGTCTTCAATAGGGATGTATAGAACCACCACATCCTTCTTTTCAACATGATATCTTATAAAATGATGTCTTACATCAATGTGCTTGGTTCTTGAGTGCAAAACTAGATTTTCTGTGAATGCAATTGCACTTGTGTTATCACACATTATGGGAATTTCTCTTTCTTCAATCCCATAATCCCTTAACTGTTGTCTCAGCCATAGAACTTGAGCACAACAACTTCCAGCAGCTATGTACTCTACTTCAGCAGTGGAAGTTGATATAGAATTTTACTTCTTGCTGAACCATGAAACAAGTCTATTTCCCATCAACTGACATGTTCCAGTGGTACTTTTCCTATCAATCTTGCATCCAGCATAATCTGAATCAGAATATGATATGACTTTGAATCTTCCATCTTTTGAGTACCATATTCCTACTCCAAGAGTCTCTTTCAGATATCTGAGAATCCTTTTTACAGCAGCAAGATGACTTTCTTTTGGTTTGCATTGATATCTTGCACAAACTCCAACAGAGAAAGATATGTCAAGTCTGCTGGCAGTGAGGTACATCAGACTGCCTATCATTCTTCTGTATAAGGTTTGGTCAACATCTTTTCCATCTTTATCTTCATCCAGTCTCAGATTTGTACTCATAGGAGTTGATATATTTGTACTATTTTCCATTCCAAATTTTTTCAGCAGTTCCTTTGTGTACTTGGTCTGATGTATAAAAATTCCATCTTCCATCTGTTTGACTTGTAGTCCCAAGAAGTAGTTCATTTCTCCCATCATACTCATCTGAAACTTACTCTTCATTAGGCTTGCAAACTTTTCACACAAAAGCTCATTTTCAGAACCAAAGATTTGTCATCCACATAAATCTGTACCAACAGGGTATTGTTTCCCTCATTGATTCTGAACAAAGTCTTGTCAATGGTTCCATTTGTAAAACCATTGTCCACCAAGAATTGAGATATGGTCTCATACCACGCTCTTGGTGCTTGCTTCAATCCATAAAGTGCCTTATTCAGCTTGTACACTTTATCTTCTTGATCTTTCAACTCAAAACCAGGAGGTTGCTGAACATATACCTCCTCCTCTAGGAATCCATTGAGAAATGCACTTTTCACATCCATTTGATAAACTTTGAAGTTCTTGTATGTTGCAAAAGCTAAGAACAGTCTTATAGCTTCCAATCTTGCAACAGGTGCATATGTCTCATCAAAATCTATTCCTTCATCTTGTGAGTATCCCTTTGCAACTAGTCTGGCCTTATTTCTTACAATGGTACCAGATTCATCAAGTTTGTTTCTGTATACCCATTTTGTACCAATGATATTTGCATGACTAGGTCTCTCAACTAGTGTCCATACTTGATTCCTTTCAAACTCATTAAGCTCTTCTTGCATAGCAGTTATCCAATCTGGATCAGATATTGCTTCTTCAACCACTTTTGGTTCCACCTGAGATAGAAAAGAAGTAAACATGGCCTCCAATTGTCTTCTAGTTTTCACTCCTTGTTGAATATTGCCAATGATTTGATCAGCAGGATGATCCCTTAACCATTGCAAATTCCTATTGGTTTGATTTTCTGGAACCTCATCTTCAGTAGGGTCTGCAGTTGCATCAACATGGTGTTCAGCAGATCCTTGAACTGCATCAGTTACTGTATCAGCAGGTTCATCAGTATATTCATCAACATGTCCATCAGTAGGGTCAGGTTCAGAAACCTTCAATTCATCAACCCTTTTCGTCACATCAATACAGTCTTGATCTATCACTGGTTTATCATCAGCAGGTTGTGTATCTTTATCTTCCACACCAGTAAACCTTGGTTCATAAAAAACTACATGAATTGTTTCTTCATGCTTCATTATTCTCTTGTTCAACACTCTAAATGCTTTGCTGACTGAAGAGTATCCTAAGAAGATTCCTTCATCTGACTTAGGTTGAAAGGTCTTCAGTTGTTCCTTATGATTCAAGATAAAACATTTACTTCCAAATGGATGGAAATAGGATATATTTGGCTTCCATCTATTCCATATTTCATAAGGAGTCTTCAGCAGCTTTTTGTTTACTGTTGTCATGTTATGTGTATAGCATTCTGTATTCATGGCTTCAGCCCAATACCTTTCTTGTAGCATTGCTTCACAAATCATTGTTCTTCCTGCCTCTTTTAAAGTTCTGTTCCTTCTTTCTGCAACTCCATTTTGCTGAGGTGTACCAGCAGCAGCAAGTTGATGTAGTACACCACTTTGTTCACAGAAATCTCTTATCACTTTGTTGAGAAATTCTGTACCTCTATCTGATCTGATATTTATAACTGTTGAACTCTTCTCATTCTGCAACCTTTTAAACAACTCTGGCAACTTCTGAAGTGTTTCACTTTTCTTGTTCATGAAAATCACCCAAGTATATCTTGAGTAGTCATCAACAACTACAAGAGTATACTTCTTCCCTGATATACTGATTGGTGTTATAGGACCAAACAGATCCATGTGCATTAGATCCAACACCCTTTTTGTTGATTGTTGACTTTTTGACCTGAAACTTGACTTGGTCTATTTGCCTTGCTGACATGCATCACATATTGCATCTTTATTGAATGCGATTTCTGGTAAACCAACTACCAACTTCTTTTTGACCAAATGATTGATATCATCAAAGTTTAGATGATTCAACTTCTTGTACCATAACCAATTAAGTTCTGACTTGGTATGCACTATCAAGCAAGTTTCTGCAACAGCTGTTGTCCAATCCACAACATACATGTTCAGTTGTCTTCTCCCAGCCAACACTACTTGGTCTCCTCTTTCACTAATGACATTACATGTGTTTTTGTCAAAAGATACTTTATATCCCATATCACAAAACTGACCAGTGCTCAGCAGGTTGTAGTCAAGTCCTTCAACATATGCAACATTCCTGATTGTCAGTCCATTCCTGACAAGTGTACCATAGCCTTTTGTATATCCATGTGCATTCTTGTTTCCAATTATGATGACAAATAATTAAGTTGATCAGGTTTAATTATTCGTTTTAATTCCAAATCAGAGAATCTGACGTAGTCGAAGCCGATCATAATATTGCCCTACACATCACCACGCTTGGTCGACCGAACGACAACACTCGGTCGACCGAATGACATGTCTCGGTCGACCGAACACAGTTCTGTGTCTGTACAAATCATGATTACTTCTTAACGTTTCAAACCTAAACACATGGGTTCGTAAATTAATCTACATCACGCAATCAATACAAGAAAAACTACTCCATAATAAAATACATCAGATCTACGAATAAAGATTGCATAATTGAATAGTCATACCCTCGAAGATGAGAGTGACTCCCACTCTTTAATGCGCTCCCCAACCGGAGAATCCGATGAATCCACAATGAACAAACATAAAGAAAAGAAAACTAAAACTTAAAAAACTCAAATTGTATAAATTGTCTTGTGTTGTAATGGTGTGTTCTCAATTTCGTAGCTGCTGCTTAAATAGAGGATTTTGCGGACATAGGATGGATCTAGAAGATATGCACGCGTTTTAGGTCTGGATAGCTTCGGGTGACCGAACCATATGCCTCGGTCGACCGAATGAAGGGCTCGGATGACCGAGCCTCTCTTAGCACGTGTTTAACGCGTTTTCTCGTTAACTTGTTCCCCACTGCACTCTTCTATGCTGATCTGATTTGTCTCTTGATTAATGCTCCGATTTTCTTCCTTATTATCTTGAGATCCACCGATTGAATTACATTAATCCTCTCGATTTATCACGATCTGCAAAATCAGGATTTATCGCACAAATAAATTGTCCTTTAACAGTAAAAATGGCTAAATACCAAAAATCATATTAATAATCACTTAACATTAAATAATACATATAAACAAGTGATTTAATACAAAATATATATAATTAACTCCGATTTAAGGTTATAATTGATGACATAAATAGGTATATTTTAACCGTCATCAAAATGCCCCCCACTTAAACTTTTCTTCGTCCCGAACAAAGCGTCAATAAGTCATTTCCCAAGACAACATTTTCCGTGGTCAACTCATACTCACGCAAGAAACTCGAGTCAACTCATACCAGTCATGCTCATAAGATAAGCATTATTCACTACTCGCTATGAATCGAAGTGATTGTGTGCATGTGCATTGGTTTTATATAAATGTAGCAAGATTAGAGTTTATGTAGACTTCATATAAAAATTCACCAACATCAGCATTCATACTTCTTATGCCTCGCAATGGTTAAAGCACTAGAACAATAAGCAAGAGCGTATCTATAAGGATTTTGGACTTGGAGACCGAGTACTACTCAAAGCCTCTAAAAACTTGAACTTTTTCAATTCTTCATATTTTTCAAATACTACCAATCTCAAGGAAGAAAACTTTTTAAAGTATCTCCCTATCTTAGATCAAGCATAGCATCGAATATTACCACAAGCGCAAGGCTACTTTGGTAATTTACTACAAGCCCAGTGATTAGCTAAAATTTACCCCTCAAAAATACATTTATAAGTAAACTAACTCTCTAACTGGCAGAGTACCAGGTCGATTGTTAGGATAGCTACAGGAGTACGAGGTCGTCCCAAGAGAAATCTGGTTGTGAGTACCAAAGCGAACGTAGTTCTTAGTCTAGGCGATCAAAGTTTAGGTGGAGTGATTATACTAATGCGAAAAAGTAAAGATTATTCTAACGAGATTAAAAAGCATAGCCGAGTTATGATCCAACAGGTTATCTCCCCACAGGAAAAATTTGATAAGGAGTGTGTTTTATCGAGTTCAGTTTATATGATATTCACGGGTGTTAACTCTCTATTCTTGCGTTAAGATCTCAATGACTTCTAACTTAACCCCCATACTAGGTTTATTAACCCTCCCTTTAGAGAGCTAACTTGCCTAACATGGTTGACCGGAATAAAAGCCATTGAAAAACCTCACAAAAACATAGTTTTAATGTGTCACTTAGGTTGCCAATCTAACGATTAAGACTATGGTTTAGTGATTCTAAAACATGTTTCATTCATCTCGTAAAGATAAGAATCTCACATAGGCATAGTCCAGATCTGTCACTCAGGTTATCAATCGACAATCAAGACTATGATTAGTGATACTCGAGATCCCACATCTCACCGCAAAATACATTTATAAGCTCGATATAACAATGAACAAGGTTGTCAATCTCGTTCAAGGTTATCAAAATGATCAAAACAAGTTTAAAACATGAGTTTATCGTAAAAACGTTTAATTAAGCACAACACAACTCCATCTCATCTCCCGAGGGTTAATTTCACCCGTTTTCACATAATTCGGCTATGTAACTACTTTAGCTATTCATAACAACGGAGAAAACAACGAAATATAAATATATATATATATATATATATATATATATATATATATATATATATATAAGTATATAGTTATATATATATATATAAGTATGCGTATATATATAGATATATATATGACAAAAATGAAAGAAACAATAAAGAAAAGACGGAATTGAAATTATATTAAAACTATAACTAGTCGGGTTATTACACCGACATTATAACTACATATATAACTACATATAGACCCCCCAAAACATAATTAAAAGAAGGAAGAAGGAGAAGAAGGGGGGCAAGCGTTCATCTGCTGAAGCTCTGTATATATAGGCAAACATGTTGAGGCCGGACCGGGCCGGGAAAGAGCCGGACCAGGCCAGGTATCATCATTGCTTAACACCTCAGCTTGATTCTCGATCCTTCGGTTATAATTATAATTATTGAAATAAAACTTCTAAAATTCATATCTTGAGTTGTATACCTCCAAATATCTTGATTTAAACGTCATTAGAAAGCTCTCGGAATACTCTACAACTTTTATAGAGGACTCTTCTTCAGAAAATGTCGTTTTGATGAGCCATTCGTATGTCGTGTCGTTTTCGGGATTTTCCACTAATACGAATCGATTAGCCACTTGACCACTATTTGAGTTGTAGAAGTTCGATTGACTTGATTCAAAATGCGTTGGAAAGATTATTTGAAGATCTACAACTTTCACTAAGGCGACTTCTTCATAAAATGCCGTTTTGAAGGGCCATTTGTTCGTCGAAGATATAAATCGTTAGTGGTACCACTAACCACTGAGCCACTTGACCACTTAAGTTAGTGGCACACTCTTATATCCCTAAAAACACCTCTTCTAGGCCTCAAAACGTGTCGTTACTCGGGATTTTGGTCAACCTATAATTCTGCAATAAACCACCAAAATACCAAACGTAAATCCGACACGACACTCCGGTTACTAAACCAGTACAAAAACTAATAAAAACACATAAAAACACGATATTTTATAAAATAACTACTACTTATATATTTTTATGAAATCTAGGAATTAATGACTCGAATTGATACAAAAGTGCTCAAAATGATATCAGAAACGGGGTAAAAAGTTATAAAAATAACTGTGAATTTTTCCGTTATCACAACCCCCCACTTAGCTTTTGGTCGTCCTCGAACAAAACAAGCGATAAAATAAAATGAATGAGGAAAAATTCATGAAGATATAAGATATAAAGGACAGTCAGATGATGCAACCAATCGAATCATAACCACACGTTAACCGCAATTTAAATGTATAACAGAGTGAGTGTGTGACAAGCCTTTTCAATTTCCACTATCCTTTCTTGAATAATTCAAGCAAACGCACAAATATCCATTCAGACAGTCCTAATGACTTTCCTAGGTATAGGCAGTAACAATTCCACACAAAGTCCTCCCGTGTACTTATTAGGATAATCCCTAATGCATATCATTTAGTTTATACTGGGGATAGTCAGAAGATAACTTCTCTTTTTTTTCATTTTTTTTTTCATAGAATACTAACATATCCGAACTCATTGCCAAAATCGACTATCTTTCAAGCGTCATGAGGTGAGACCGAATACATTAATACCTATCTAACTCTTCTTTTTATTTTTTATTTTTTTTATTTTTTTATTTTTATTTTATTATGTGTAGCGTATGCCCTCATTCCCAGCAATAGGATGTTTCGTGATAACACCCTAGCTGGACTACAATCATCGAGCAATCGGGAGCTTTTAAACCTCATAGTGGTATAGGGCGCTTTCGTGATAACGCCTACCGCACTCAAATCGATGGTAGCTACAACCGACATACATATAGTTTATCTTATTTTGACATTCTTCCTATCACATTCAAATCTTCGATATTCACAAAGACATGTTCGTGGTTAGGTACTAAGTTACTGCTATTTCTAGGATAAACCACTAGAATACTGAATGTGAACAATTTAAAATTTTCGCTTCAATATCAAAGGCTTATGTGAAGGAATTCATGTTACACAAATAAATTTCGGCTAAAATGCACTTACGGTTCAAATTGGTTATATATATCCAAATTGATCATTACATCTTTAAATCCATGAAATATATACCTTGTACAATTTATTTTAATCAACTCATTAATGCTCGAAAAATAAAAAACTAAGGGTTTAAATACTTGCTGCCATTGCTAAGCCAACCACACTCTACCCCCCACTTACGATTTTGCATTATTCTCGTGAGTGTAAATGAGATAGAGAGGAAGACTTAGCTTATAAACCAGCAGAAAGGTGCTATCGAATCCCGTGAATGACCATGAGAAAGCACGTCCCGAATCCCTGTACCAAAACAACCAAAACAAAGCCAACACGGGACATGGTCCTCGTGCCAAAATATTGAACAGGATATGGGAATAATGAGATAATGGCTCACATCACGTCGGAAAATTCAATAGGCAATATAATAGCTTTAGATGGAAAAATAACCATACTTGGTAAAGCACAAAACATCTAAGCATATACGTATCATAGAGAGCATCAATTCATAGTCCACTATTCCTAGACTCATTTTTTATTACACACACGCTTTATTAAAGCGGGAATACTCACCACTATACTACAACGACTGAAAATTTGAAATGCAGACTAGATCGTAAAATGAAATGTGCGAAAGAGTATTGAGTCTTTTATACCCAGATCCTCAAGGATTCAATAACCCAAGTCCATGAAATGATACATTTGAATTTTTATCTTTTTTCTCCATCGGGATTTTCGGATAACCACCTAATCGTTCCCTCTTAATGACATTCAAACCTTCATCTCGAGACTTGGTTGTTCTTTGTGTTCATCTTTCATACATATTCTACATTTCATTAAGACTAGTCTTATCCAAATTATTATTATTATCGGGCTGCCTCCCGGTAACGCTTTTGTTTAACGTCGTTTGCTCGACAGGGTGACTCTAAACAGACTCAATCAACCAAAATCCGAACTTAAGAAGATCAACAGCTTAAGAAAAGTGATCAAAGCGAGAACCATCGAAATTAAATTGTCTAGAAACGTACCTCGTTTGGTTCTCGATGCTATCTCCTCACAGCCGTCAAACCTTCTTTTATCAGCCTGTCGAACCATCTTCTTTTGAAAATCACCATAAAGCTCATCCATCGGGGAGTATACAAATTGGACCGCAGAAAATTCATCCTCACAGAGTGGACGAATATTGTAATCCGGGACCGTCGTATCAAATATTACCAACTCTCCCAGTGGCTCTACCAAAGATGGCCGATCAATCTCTTGCTCCTCTAACCCTGTCTCATCAAAGAGTGCATTCAAATCCATCACACACCCTTCCACATCATTATTTTGTGGTTTATCGGAAGACTGTGTAATAGATAGAAGTTGCACCACTTCCATTTCTAAATCTTGCAGATCCTCTTTATCCAAAAATGAGCTATTTTCATCACCAAATACTTCTTGCTCAGTCATAACAATGGGCGGCTCCACCACACACTCCACCAAGGGTTCATCAATTTGTATCTCAAGGGGTGAAGGTGTAGCAGGTAGAACGTGAAACCTACCATAGTCAAACATCGCAATTGGAGATGGGACTGTAAGCAATCCCAACTCACTATCTGGCTCAGAAATCTCGTTATGGCCAACTGAATCATCAACCTTATTCTCAACCTGAACTTCTTCAGTGATAACATCATCATCCTGACCCACCTCTATTGCACATGCCTCTACTTCTTTCTTATACCTCATAATTTCAATCAATTCCCCCACCCTGTCTTGAAGATTTCTTATGGCGGAGTCAGTACTTACCTTGAACTCCTGCATGTCCAACAGTCGCTCTTGAAAGATCTGGTCCAATCGCTCTAGTTGCTCTATTTGACTGTCGGTGAAGTCTTGTTGTGGTATGGGGGAAAACTGATCGTATTGACTTTGATTCATCGGAGGTGAGTAGTAGTCCTCTTGCCATTCCAGACACTGATCAGGTGGCTGAATCTGGGTGAAGCTATCAACATGCTGAGTATGAACACCATAATCCTGATAAGCACAGGGGCTCTGACAACCCTCGTAATATTGTGGCTCATAACTCGAATAACCATAATTCTGGTCCTGGTATGCATTAGGGCACTGATAATCCCATGAACCTTGGTTATTCTGCTGCTGATATCTTGAGGTTGAGGCCTGAATCGTTGTTGATAACATTGTTCGGGTGCCTGAGGTTGGTAGGAGTATTGTTGTTCAGGTGAGTAGTATTGATTGAAAAATCCATCCATTTAAGCTCAATCTGCAAGATCTCAGAAAACAATAAAATTTTTCTTTTTTTTTCTTTTTTTTCGTTTTTTTTTATTTTATATATATGGTAGCCGAAGGTCCTAAGCCTCAGTTCTAGCTGGACTTACAAGATATCAACCTAATATAACAACCCCGTAAAGAGATTGGGTTGAGTACCAAAGTCGTATTCAAACCGTGTTCAGGACAATATTACTTCAACATCCCAAGACTCTTATCGAAAGTAAAATAAAAATAAAAACCTAGGCCCAAGCCTTCGGTTCACTTACAAGATATCACAACAATATCACACATTTCCCCGGCAACGGCGCCAACTTTTTGATGAGCTAAAATTTACCCCTCAAAAATACATTTATAAAGACTCGCAAAACCGTGGGTAAACTAACTCTCTAACTGGCAGAGTACCAGTTCGATTGTTAGGATAGCTACAGGAGTACGAGGTCGTCCCAAGAGAAATGTGGTTGTGAGTACCAAAACGAACGTAGTTCTTAGTCTAGGTGATCAAAGTTTAGGTGGAGTGATTATACTAATGCGAAAAAGTAAAGATTATTCTAACGAGATTAAAAAGCATAGCCGAGTTATGATCCAACAGGTTATCTCCCCACAGGAAAACTTGATAAGGAGTGTGTTTTATCGAGTTCAGTTTATATGATATTCACGGGTGTTAACTCTCTATTCTTGCGTTAAGATCTAAACACTCTCTTAACCCCCCATACTAGGTTTATTAACCTCTCCTTTAGAGAGCTAACTTGCCTAACATGGTTGACCGGAATAAAAGCCATTGAAAAACCTCACAAAACATAGTTTTAATGTGTCACTTAGGTTGCCAATCTAACGATTAAGACTATGGTTTAGTGATTCTAAAACATGTTTCATTCATCTCGTAAAGATAAGAATCTCACATAGGCATAGTCCGGATCATCACCAAAGTTGTCAATCGACAATCAAGACTATGATTAGTGATACTCATATCCCACATCTCACCGCAAAATACATTTATAAGCTCGATATAACAATGAACAAGGTTGTCAATCTCGTTCAAGGTTATCAAAATGATCAAAACAAGTTTAAAACATGAATTTATCATAAAAACGTTTAATTAAGCACAACACAACTCCATCTCGTCTCCCGAGGGTTAATTTCACCCGTTTTCACATAATTCGGCTATGTAACTACTTTAGCTATTCATAACAACGGAGAAAACAACGAAATATAAATATATATATAGATACATATATATATATATATAAGTATATAGTTATATATATATATATATATATATATATATATATATATATATATATATATATATATATATATATATATATATATAGTATATATATATATAGATATATATATGACAAAAATGAAAGAAACAATAAAGAAAAGACGGAATTGAAATTATATTAAAACTATAACTAGTCGGGTTATTACACCGACATAATAACTACATATATAACTACATATAGACCCCCCAAAACATAATTAAAAGAAGGAAGAAAGAGAAGAAGGGGGGCAAGCGTTCATCTGCTGAAGCTCTGTATATATAGGCAAACATGTTGAGGCCGGACCGGGCCGGGAAAGAGCCGGACCAGGCCGGGTATCATCATTGCTTAACACCTCAGCTTGATTCTCGATCCTTCGGTTATAATTATAATTATTGAAATAAAACTTCTATAATTCATATCTTGAGTTGTAGACCTCCAAAAATCATGATTTAAACGTCATTAGAAAGCTCTCGGAAAAATCTACAACTTTCATACAGGACTCTTCTTCAGAAAATGTCGTTTTGATGAGCCATTCGTATGTCGTGTCGTTTTCGGGATTTTCCACTAATACGAATCGATTTGCCACTTGACCACTACTTGAGTTGTGGAAGTCCGATTGACTTGATTCAAAATGAGTTGGAAAGATTATTTGAAGATCTACAACTTTCATTAAGGCCACTTCTTCAGAAAATGCCGTTTTGAAGGGCCATTTGTTCGTCGAAGATATAAATCGTTAGTGGTACCACTAACCACTGAGCCACTTGACCACTTAAGTTAGTGGCACACTCTTATATCCCTAAAAACACCTCTTTTAGGCCTCAAAACGTGTCGTTACTCGGGATTTTGGTCAACCTATAATTCTGCAATAAACCACCAAAATACCAAACGTAAATCCGACACGACACTCCGGTTACTAAACCGGTACAAAAACACATAAAAACACGATATTTTATAAAATAACTACTAATTATATATTTTTATGAAATCTAGGAATTAATGACTCGAATTGATACAAAAGTGCTCAAAATGATATCAGAAACGGGGTAAAAAGTTATAAAAATAACTGTGAATTTTTCCGTTATCACCCAGTGTTTAACATTTTTGTTAAAACACAGATATATCTCAAGCTTATTATTCCGCTCTTATGGCTAGAAGATCAGAATACATCAGTAGATAAATAACGACACTAGGTCCTCATAACCAATTATCTAAGCAATATACACATCATTCTTTCAATTATAATTCATGCAGTACTCAGCGATTCACAAATTGAGTAATGGAATAATACCTAACTACTTGCAATTGTTGGCATGAATATCCTTAAGTTTACTAACATTTTATCGCAAAAAGTATAACATGATCACGTACTTACGCATTTGGTTCATTTCCTATCAATTCTATGTATAAGAACTTCACAAGTTTAGGGGTACGAGTTAACAACTTGGCATTATCCATAAAAATTTTAAATTTGGCTCATTATTGTCAATATATCACCGTTTTTCTTCTTATACTATAGCACAACATATAGCAGCTAAGTCCCTTGCCCCCACTTAAATATGGCATTGTCCTCAATGACAAAAAATAAATGAGAGTTTAAGAAAAAGACTTAGCTCTGGAAACGGATCCCAAGTAAAGGAACAATATCGGAGGAAACCTCAGCACGTCGTGGAGAGACAGACACATCCTGTATAAGCAAACAAACTCCACGAAATCGTCAAATACCATGTCTATGGAAGTTATAAAATAATGTGGCAGTAATTAGGTATAAATACCTAAAAAACAGTTTAAGCCTCTTTACTTTATACTGCCATAGACAATACCAAAAGGGATTTAAACCCAAATAAAAACTCACATGACGTCTATCAAGGAAAAAACCTCGTTTATTCCGAACTTAGACTCGGAACATGGCGAGATGAAAAAAACCTTAACAGTCTCATGCTACTTTATTAAAAACAAAAACGAAAAAGATAGTTATAAGGAAATAGTTCTAAATTTATAGTCGTTAGCTCGACTCAGTTCCAGATGGTTTATTCATAGATAGGGTCTTCGAGGTACAAAACCTCCTCCTCAGCACCAGGCGGAAGCCCTTGATAATGCTTCACACGATGTCCATTGACCACAAACCTAGACTAGTCTTTGAAATTGAATAGCTCCACCGCTCCAGAAGGAAAGACTTGATGTACTCGAAATGGGCCATACCATCTTGATTTTAACTTGCCCGGGAAGAGTCTTAAGCGTGAATTGTACAAGAGAACAAGATCACCCTTTTGAAAGGTCCTCTCCAGAATCTTTTTTCCATGAAACTTCTTCGTGCGCTCCTTGAAAATCTTGGCATTCTCGTACGCCTCCAAACGAAACTCCTCCAGGCGAGTCAATTCTAACATCCTCTTCTCACCGGCTAAACTCTCATCAAAATTCAGCATACGCGTAGCCCACATGGCACGGTGCTCCATTTCAACCGGTAGATGACATGACTTTCCAAACACAATTCTATACGGGGACATCCCAATCGAGGTCTTATATGTAGTCCTATAAGCCCATAAAGCGTCGTCTAAGCGTAACGACCAATCTTTCCTAGTCGTATTGACAGTTTTCTCCAGTATACGCTTTATCTCTCGATTGGTGACTTCTACTTGCCCACTATTCTGGGGGTGATATGCTGATGCTAGCTTATGTCGAACCCCATACTTAATCATCAATTTTTCAAAAGGCTTATTGCAAAAATGAATTCCATTGTCGCTTATAATCGCCCTAGGCGTCCCAAACCTTGTAAAAATATTCTTTTTCAAGAATCTAACTACAACCATAGCATCGTTCGTAGGGGAAGCAATGGCATCAACCCATTTGGATACATAATCAACCGCAACTAAGATGTATCGGTTAGATAGTGATGAAGTGAAGGGTCCAACGATATCTATTCCCCAAATGTCAAAGAGTTCTACTTCTAAGATGCTCTTAAGTGGCATCTCATTCCTCCGTGAAATATTTCCCGTCATTTGACAAGCATGACATGCTCGTGCATATTGGTGTGCATCCTTAAACAATGTCGGCCAATAAAAACCGCATTGGAGGACCTTGGTCGCGGTTTTATCTCCCCCGTAGTGCCCTCCAATTTCATAAGAATGACAATGCTTTAGGATATCATTATACTCTTCCTCGGGCACGCACCTTCGAAAAACATTATCAGATCCTAGTTGAAACAGATAAGGCTCATCCCAATAATAGTGTCTGAGATCTTTAAAGAACTTTTTCCTTTCTTGGACAGTGAGATTTGGTGGTAGGTACTTTGTGGATAGATAATTTACAAACAAACTAAACCATGGTTGTTTCTTCTCCTTCACAACCTCTATTCGCGAAGAAACCGCAACACAATCATCATGTCCCCCGATGGTGGTCATGGAAAAAAGTTGTTCATCAGGAAAAGATTCTCCTATCTCAGGTAATTCCTCACCATCCTCTAATTGTAAGCGCGACAGATGATCGTCCACCACATTCTCACTTCCTTTCTTATCTCGGATTTCTTCGTCAAATTCTTGCAGCAGTAGAATCCATCTCAACAATCTTGGCTTAGAATCTTGTTTTTCTAGGAGATACGTAAGAGCCGCATGGTCAGTCCACACAGTGACTTTAGATCCCACTAAGTAAGATCTAAACTTGTCAAAAGCAAAGATGACGGCCAAAAGGTCCTTCTCCGTTGTGGCGTAATTTCTTTGGGCAGCATTCAAAGTCCAGCTTGCATAATAAATAGGCCTAAAGATCTTATCTTTTCTTTGACCCAAAACGGCGCCAACAGCAGTATCACTTGCATCACACATCAGTTCAAACGGAAGATCCCAATCCGGTGCAACCAGAACGGGTGCAGTAATCAGCCTACTTTTTATTTCGTTGAATGCTTTTATGCACTCATTAGAAAACACAAATGGCACATCCTTGGCCAATAATTCAGTAAGATGTCTAGAGATTAAGGAAAAGTCCTTAATAAACCTACGATAAAATCCGGCATGGCCTAAAAAACCTTGGAAAGTTTTAAGATTGGTAGGTGGAGGTAATTTCTCGATCACCTCAACTTTGGCTCTATCCACTTCTATTCCGCACTTTGATATGCGGTGGCCAAGTACTATACCTTCCGTAACCATCAAATGACACTTCTCCTAGTTAAGCACAAGATTCGTCTCCTCACATCTCTTCAACACTCGTGCTAGATGTGTGAGACATGAATCGAAATCGTCTCCAAATACGGAGAAATCATCCATAAAGATTTCCAAGAAGTCTTCCACCATATCCGCAAATAATGACATCATACATCATTGAAATGTCACGGGAGCGTTACACAATCCAAATGGCATTCGATTATACGCAAATGTCCCATATGGGCATGTAAATGTTGTTTTCTCACGATCTTCGGGTGAGATGTGGATTTGATAGTATCCCGAATACCCATCAAGAAAACAAAAGAAAGCATGCCCGCTCAGTCTCTCGAGCATTTGATCAATGAAGGGAAGAGGAAAGTGGTCTTTACGATTCGCATCATTTAGTTTCCTAAAGTCTATGCATACTCGATGACCGGTGATGAGCCTCACAGGAATTAACTCATTCACCTCATTGGCTTGCACCGTCAATCCTCCCTTCTTGGGAACTATGTGGATAGGGCTTACCCATTCGCTATCAGCAATAGGAAATATGATTCCCATTTCTAGCATTTTTATAACCTCATCCCTAACCACGTCCTTTAATTGTGGGGTTAGACGCCTCTGAGGTTGTGCAACCGCTTTCTTTTCAGGGTTCACGGAGATTTTGTGCATGCATACGCTAGGACTAATGCCCTTAACGTCAGCTATGGTCCATCCAAATGCTCCGCGGTACTCTCTTAAAACTCTCATTAGTTTCTCCTCTTGTAAATCCGTCAAGGAAGAAGATATAATCAGTGGCAAAGTCTTATCTTGAAGAAATACATACTTCAAATTTGTAGGAAGAGGTTTTAAAGTCAAATTAGTGGGAGGTTCTTCCAAAGAGGTCTTCAACTTTTGACCAGTGAGTTTAAGTTCGAAGTACTTATGCCACGTTGGTCTATGATAGAATCTTTCAATCTCTGCAGCACTTACTTCCTCTACAGGCCTAGGGGTTCCTCTACTACATCCTGGCCATATCATCTTCTCCTCCTCACTACTCACGTACTTGACTTCATCTTCTTCTTCCACGACAGCATCCAAGAAATCCTTGATACTTTCATGTTGTTGAAATTCTTGAACGATCCTATCAATGGAATCCAACATGAAACATGCATCCTCTCCATCATCAGGCTGCCTCATAGTGTCGAAGACATTGAATGCAACGCTCTCTTCGTTCACTCTTAACACTAACTCGCCTTTGTAAACAACAATTAGCGTTCTACTAGTGGACATGAAAGGTCTCCCTAATATCAAAGGCACTTCGTAGTTAGCTTCCATATCTAATACCACAAAGTCGACAGGGAATACAAACTTCTCAACTCTTACTAGCACATCCTCAACCACTCCACAAGGCTCCTTAACTGAACGATCAGCCAATTGCAAAGTGATTGAGGTCTTCTTAAGATCTTTCATGCCTAGCTTTCGGAAAATAGATAGTGGCATCAGATTCATGCTTGCTCCTAGATCACACAAAGCTTTGTTTAGACATACGTTACCTATGGTGCAGGGAATGTGAAAGCTTCCTAGATCTTTGCATTTTGGGGGTAACTTATGTTCAAGAATGGCTGAGCACTCCTCATTAAGTCATATGGTCTCTAAATCTAGAAGTTTCCTCTTAGTCGAGACGGCATCTTTTAAGAACTTAGTGTACTCAGCCATTTCAGCTAGCGCTTCAACTAGGGGTATATTGATTTGTAACTTACTGAACATATCCACGAACTTCTTATACCTCTTATTATCAAACTTAGGCTTCGGCTTGGGTGAAGGATAAGGTAGAGTTGAAGGATCGACATCAGTGAAAATTGGATACTTGTTATTATAAAGTTCAACTCAAGGGCCAGCAGGTTCTTTATAAGTTCTTTGCTCAGGCAAAGTCTCAGAAGTATTAGTCTCATTGCTTGGCTCACCATCCTTATTCTCTGTGACTTTCTCTTTCTCTTGCAGGGATGGTGGAGTTACTTCTTTTCCACTTCTTGTCATGATCGCATTCAAATCCTTAGGGTTCTTCTCGGTGTTGCTTGGCAACCTCTCGGAGGTCTAGTTTAGACTTGCTCACTAGTTGTCCTATTTGGTGAGTGAGATTTTGGACTAAAGCTTCTTGGTTGGTCACCTTAGCATCGGTCTTCCGACAATATTTATTTAAATCACCATTGATTTTGAAAGTTGTCCCATATTATCGAATGCGACATTACTCGGTTTTTCTATTGCGACTTCCCAACCAAAAGTTTTAGTTTGTTTGGTACATAAGTAGTAGGCGGTTTAGGCCCTTCTCCTGCATTGGGGTCACTATATCGGAATCCAGGATGGTTATGGTTAGGTTTATATCCTCCCATTGATTTCCTTGTTTCCCAATATAATTGGCTTCTTCAATGACTCAAAGATTCTCACTTTGAGGAATTACTTGATTCCAAATTTTCTACTACTTGCCATCCTCTCTTGCATTCCATCTACCTTGTTGTTTATAATGATAGTTGTTCTAAGATTTTGGTAGATGCACTATCTTCAAATATGTCGCCATCTTTACAAGAGCTATGTCATTGCCTCCCATTGACTATTCATCGCTATTTGTTCCATCTTTCCTTGTGCCTCCTTAGGAGATAAAGAACAAACGCCTCCATTGCTTTGGCGCTGTCTACACTAATTTTCTCGTCTCTCTCAACCCATGGTAAAAGTTTGCATTAAAAGCCAAAGAGAGATATCGTGATGAGGACACTTCCTCATAGCCTCCTTAAAACGTTCCAAAGCTTGATCAAAACTTTCCCCGGGTTGTTGCTTAAATCCTAAGATGTCTTGGCGTAACTTAAAAGTTTTTCCTAAAGGGAAGTACTTATTCATGAATTTTTGCAACAATTGTTCCCAGGTAGTGATAGATCCAGCCTCTAAAGAGAGAAGCCATTGCTTAGCTTTATCTTTCAAAGTGAAAGGGAAAAGCTTAAGACGAATGTTACCCTCAGGGATTAATTCTGGTTTCACTGTGCTAACGATCTCCAAGAAGTTCATCACGTGAAACCCAGGATCCTCGTTTTGGATTCCATGAAAAGTGGAATAGTTGGTTACCATTTGAATTACATTAGGCCTAGGGTGATAAGCTTCCGCAGGGTCTTGCGGTGCTACGATAGCAGGAATGAACTGTTCAATAGTGGGCGTTGCATAACTTTGCAAAGTACACCTCGCTCCTTGAACTAGGGCTTGGTTCTCATTATTAGCATTTGCATTCACATTATTGGCATTATTAATAACAATATTTTCAGCATTGTGTACCTGATTCGGATTCTGTTGTATTTCTGCCATTTCTCTCTCCGATTCAGACTGCTCCGAATGATTGGTTGAATGGCCTTCTTCTTGTTCGCTTTTCTCCAAATTCGGATTCTCTTCTCCTTGTCTAGCCAATTCTCTAGCTAACTTCCTATTCCGCCTCGCAATTTTCTCAATTTCAGGATTATATGGCTCAAGCGGTTCCTTCGATCTCCGAGTTGTATACTATAAAATTACAAAAAACAATAAAACAATCAATTACTATAAAGGCTAGGCCTTTACTAACCTATAATTAACTAAAACAGACTCGAAACAGAAAAAAAAAATAAATAAAACAGAAGCAGAATACTGTAAAACTAAAACAGAACAGAGACAGAAAAAAATAAACTCTCGGTCGACCGAGCGCTGATGTTCGGTCGACCGAGCGCTGATGTTCGGTCGACCGAACACTTTTTTTTATATTTATTTTTAACGACACTGTTTAATATACAGACTCTTATTCACAGAATATTTACGAATCCAATTCTAATAAAATAAGCTATATTTTAATTTTATGACTCGTGTCCTGATAGGAACCAACTTTACTGTACATTTTTGTATAGTTTAGCTCACGATTATCACATTTGTGGCATGTTTCGGGTGAGTTTAGACCCTATATTGAGTATGAAATGAGGTTTTCGTTGCACGGCGAGTGACTGTCGGTTTTTCCGTAAACTCGGCCTTATTTTAGCATTTTATACTCATTTTACCGAGCACCCGTAGTTTGCGGGGTTATGCGGTTTGTTGTTGTTTCCATGTGTCTGCAGGACTAGGGTGAGTTGGGAGCCCGGAAAGCGAGAATTTATGAGTTTGGACGTGCCCGAGGCAAGAAACGGAGGCTGAATGATGAAAAAGTGAAGTTTTTGGAATCAAAGGCTTTATCCGTACGGACAGAACCTTCCAACCATACGGATATATCTCAGTAAAGCAAGAATTTTGGTGCAGGGCTTCATCCGGACGGACCAAAGAGGAGTCATCCGGACGGACAACTTGGCCATCCGTACGGATGGATGTGAACTGAAGAACTGTCCGTACGGACAGGAATGTGATTCGTACGGATGGCCCATCTTACTATATAAAGCAGCCCACACATTTCCAGCCGAGGACTTTTGAAAACTTTTTGACTTTTTAGCTAGTTTAGCCCCTTTTGGGCGATTTCTTTCGTCTGGAAGCGTTAGATTAAGTGTTATATATCGTTGTTTTCGTCTTTTGATCTTCTCTTACATTAGCTACATCAAAACTTCGATCTGTTACGTTACGATTGTCAAGATTTGATCTTTTGAGCACAACTCGGGTACTTTCTCAATCTTAATAAAAGTGGGTATGATTTCTTGTTCTTTTATCGTTATTATTATGCTTTTCTTCATTGTTTGTTGTTTAGATTTGATCATGAGTAGCTAAATCTTTCGTATGGTCGAACTATGTGAAAGCGGGTGAAACGCCGTTAGAAGGATGAACCGGGAGGTAGTGTAGCGCGTAATAGAACGTTCTAACCGATAACCCATATCACGAAATCTGTTTTAATCGTAGTTGAGCTAGTTTGATCACCTAGTTTACCATCACACACACTTAGCTTATAAATGTATGTTGCGGCGACGTGTGGGAATCGGGGTTTCGGGACCGTAGACGTTTTGGCTTAAAAGGTAGTCTGACACCTACCTGTGCACTAGATTGACGCCCTAGTCATTAAGTCCAGTTCCAATACGGGGTTTTTATCGTTCACTCGGGCGAGTCTAGAGCTTAATCACGTTAGGTGAGTTGGCCTTCTAAAGGGAGGGTTGATACGCTTGCGTAGGGTGTGAGTTAGCACTAGAATTAGGACTCGACACCTGTGAGTTTATCATTAGACGGATAAGGTAGAAAGGGCACACTCCCGAGGTAGTTTATCTGAGGGCAGAGTAATCCGCTGGATCGTAGTTCGGCTGTACCTCTTTTAACTGTTAAGGAATTCAAATAGTATAATCTTTCTTTTACGCAGTAGTATAACTTCATATTTTTCTGGTTGACCTGAACTGAGTATTAAGTCAGCTGTGGTACTCAAAGCCAATCTCTGTGGGTTCGACCTCGGACTCCTCAAGCACTACCTGCAATCGATCCAGTCCACTGCCGGTTAGAAAGTAGACTTTGCTAAGGTTTCGAGTTTTTACTTGATTAACCGGACTGCAAAAATCCGCTTATCAAGTTGGCGCCGTTGCCGGGGATTGGCAACACTTTGATATCACAAAAGTTGACCTAAAACTTGGGCTTAGGTCATTTTTATTGTTTTCTTGTTGTTTTGATTTGGCTTGCAGTGTATGACCCGGAGCTCTGGGGCACCTCTAGAGCCTTACTATCCGGAAATTGACAGACACGCAAGGCAGTTGAGGAGAAGATCGGTTGCTCCAGTTCCAGAAACCGTGGACGGACACGAAACATCAGATCCCTCTTTAGAGGAAGAAGATATGACGACCAATGGTAGAGATCGGTTGAGTGATGATGGGACATCTCAAGTTGGGGGTTTGGGTACTCTAAATAACCCTCCTCCACGTGAAAGGAATCCTTTGGACCCTCCTATGGCTGTAAGGACAGATGGGACGAATTTTTTTGATCCCGCTTTAGAAGGGGGTGCACAGTTTCAGCAACAACCACCCGGCCAGGATAATTTGCAACTTCAGATGTATCAGTTGATTCAACAACAGGCGGCACAGATTCAGCTTTTGCAAGCAAATCAGAATAATCAGAATCAGCAACAGCAGAACAACCCTCCTGCCAATCAAGGGTTTTTATCAGCAATGGATTATGTGGTTACTCCATATCAAGGGACCGGTCACAATCCAATCAGAATCCCAGCTATCCATGCTAACAACATGGAACCGAAGCAGAATGTCATCAATCTTATTAGCGAGAATGCAGTCTTTTATGGGCAAAGGAATGAGGATCCCAATGAATTCTTAGAAAATTATCTGCAAATCATCTCGACATTGAAGTACAATAGAGTGACCGAGGAGGCACAAAAGTTGATGATGTTTCAATTTGCTCTGAGGGGGACTGCAAAGACATGGTTCAACACCCTTCCTAATGCTTCATTATCTACTTGGGCAGAAGTGGTCGACGTTTTTCTAAAGAAATACTTTCCTCCGGCAAAGATTGAAGACTTGAAGCGAGAGATACATAACTTCAGTGGGCGAAAGGGGGAAACTATGAAGGAAATAGTTGAAAGATTTAGGGCGTTATTGAAGAAGTGCCCTCCCCATAATTTGAGTACGGTTGAGCAAGTGATAAAGATCTATAGAGCCTTGGATAAGTCCGACAGAAATCTTTTGGATGCGACTAGTGGAAATGGTTTGACAAGAATTGATCCCGAGCTAGCAATGCAACATATTAATGATGCTATTGAGAGGGATGATGAATGGATTTCCAGTTCTGGGACGGAAAACCCGAACGAGTCTCAACAAACTGTTAAGGCACTTGAAGAACAGTTGGATAAAGAGACGGATGCACATAATGAATTGTTGGCACTCCAAACTGAGATGAAGAAAACGAAAGAGGCACTCCAGGCTTGTCAGTTGTGTGGCGGTAATCACTCGTCTCAGATCTGTCCAAACCCGAGTAGACCGACTTATCCTCAACAGTTACCACGACAGACACCACAGCCGACTCCACAACAACCTATTGCAAGTGTATCCCAACCGCAACCAGTGGCAGTTGTGGAAGAGTTAGTGGCAGCACTAAACAGATTGGGGGTAGGGAGTTCGAGTAGCAGTAATCAGCAGGTTCCGGGTAGAAGTCCTCAATTTGGTCAACAACAGAATTTTGGGGGACAAGTGAACCCGAATAATCAATGGGGAAACAACCCAAATTTGCAAGTTCCACCACACTACCAAGATTATGAGTCATCGATGGGACTTGGCATGGAAGAAGATGTGCAACAGAATGATGTGAGCTATGTTGGAAATAATTCTGGGGGAAATTGGAATCAAGGCAATAACAACCAAGGAAGCTGGAACAACAACAATTCAGAGAATAATTGGAGGAACCATAATTTGGGGAATACATGGAACAATAATCAGCAAGGCCTGAGTTGGAATCAAGGGAATCAGGGTGGCCAAGGAAATTGGGACCGAGGCAACCGTGGGTGGAATCCAAATAATCAAGGTCAAGGCAACCGTGGTTGGAATCAGAAACGCGACCAAGGGAACCCTCAAAATTTCCAAGGCAGTTGGAGAGAGAATAACCAAGGTAGTTGGGGTCGACAAAATCAAAACTTCAACAACCAAGGTTATGAAAGTCAGAATCAAGGTTTAGGAAATCAGAGTTGGGGCCAGAATCGACAAGGCCAATGGGGTAACAGTCAAAATCGAGATCATAGGAATAGAGAGCAAGGACAACAAGCCGGCAACCAATAGAATAACAAACAAGCCGGGAGTCAGAATTCTGAGACTTATCAACATCCGAATGCTCATAGACAGAACAACTCCTACAATCAACAAGGGGGTAGTCCGGGAAACCAAAGGAAGCCTTCGGATGAAAGCCTTGATCAGTTGAATAAGCTTATGATTGAACAGAAAGCGGCCATACGTAATTTGGAGATTCAGATGGGCCAGTTGACCGAGAATCGATCTCAACCACCTTTGAGTACGGGGCTTTCTAGTAACACGGAGAGGAACCCCAAGGATTCCAAAGTTGTTTGTGTGGTAGTCACCCGGAGTGGTAAAGAGACAGGGCAACAAGGTCGGGAACTTGAGAAGATGGTACCAAATTCTGAGAAAGAGAAATTTTCTGATTACAAAGGGCCGTTGGATGAGCAAGAAGGTTTTGATGAGGATGTCGAGAAGAGGGCTGAAAAGGAGAAAATCTCGAGGTTGGAAAGGGAAGTGGAGGAATACAAGCGAAAGTGGGAAGAAGCGACAAGGCCAAAGCCGGACATGGTGATCATTGATGTGAAGGAAGAAGAGCCATCGCAACCACTCAAGCCGAAAGGTAGTAAAAGTAAAATTCCCCCTCCTTCACCGGGTTTTGATGTGACCACTTTATCATTCCCTCCCAAAACAACCAAATAGGAGGTCTTGACCCAAAGTCAAGCCAAAATTTTGGAAATGTTGAGGAAATTTGAAGTGACCATGCCAATGTTGTATATCATTGCCAACATCCCGTCGTATTTCAAGTTTTTAAAGAATATGCTCTCAAGTAAGGAGAAGATGCAACAAATGGTTCAGTTGAGTTATGAGTGTTCTGCCATTTTTGAGAACAAAGTCCCTCCCAAAATTCAAGATAGGGGTAGTTTTACCATCCCGATAACTATAGGAGAAACTGTTTTCAAAAATGTGCTTTGTGATTTGGGGGCGTCTGTTAGTTTGATGCCAAAATCGGTGTATGATAAGCTAGGCTTAGGGAGATTAGAACCAACGAGCATGACTTTGCAAATGGCGGATAGGTCAGTTAGGACACCGCTAGGGGTAGCCGAGGATGTGTTGGTTCAGGTTGACAAATTTGTGTTTCCGGTTGATTTTGTGGTTCTTGATATGGACACTGATTCTAAGACACCTCTTTTGTTAGGTCGGCCTTTCCTAAATACTGAGGAGACCATGATAGATGTTAAGAGGGGGGATATAATTCTACGAGTTGGTCAAGATAGTGTCAAGATTAATGTGTACAAAACCATGAAACACCCCGAGGATGAGATGAACGATTGCTTTTCGATAGATGTCATCCACCCGTGTATTTTGGAAAATGTGAATTTGCAGGGGCACAAGGAACCATTGGAGAAATGTTTGATGAAATCATGCAAGGTGACTGACGACAGCCGGGTGATGCAAGTTTATGCCATGCATCTCGAGGCGGGAGAGTTTGTGAAGGACAGCTGGACTAAGAAGCTGGACCTCGGTTCGCCAGAAAATATGCCGAAGCCATCAATTGAAGAACCACCGACTGATTTGGAGTTGAAGCCGCTTCCTCAACACCTTAAATATGTTTTTCTTGAAGGTAGTGATTTACTTCCAGTTATTATATCTGCTACACTAACAGCCTTACAGGAAGTAAAGCTAGTTCATGTCTTGAAAAAGAGGAAACAAGCTTTTGGATGGAAAATGGTGGATATCAAAGGGATTAGTGCCGACATCTGTAAGCACAAAATCATCTTGGAGGACGGGGCGAGACCGAGGCGTCAACCGCAAAGGAGACTGAACCCGTATTTACTGGAGGTGGTACGGAAAGAAATGGTGAAGATGTTGACGTTGGGCATAATCTATCCTATCTCGGATAGTGAGTGGGTGAGCCCACAGAGGTGGTGCCTAAGAAGGGCGGTATTACTGTGCTAACAAATGAGCAAGGTGAGTCTTTTTCTATACGCCCTGTTACTGGTCATCGAGTCTGCATTGATTTTTGCATGTTGAATGAAAAGACTAGGAAAGATCATTTTCCCCTCCCGTTTATTGATCAAGAGTTAGATAAACTTGCTGGTCATGCATTTTATTGTTTTCTTGACGGATTTAGTGGTTATTATCAAATTCATATTGATGTCAATGACCAAGATAAGACCACTTTTACTTGTCCCTATGGCACCTTTGCATTTCAAAGAATTCCTTTCGGGTTGTGTAACGCACCCGCGACATTTCAGAGATGCATGCTTGCCATTTTTGCTGATATGATTGATCAATGCATGGCTGTGTTTATGGATGATTTTACGGTTTTTGGGGACAGTTTTGATGCATGCTTGTCTAACATAGATAGGGTGCTTGCTAGGTGTGAGGAGACCGATCTGATTTTGAATTGGGAGAAGTGTCACTTTATGGTGACTCAGGGTATTGTACTAGGTCATAAGGTCTCAGCTGAGGGGATAGAGGTTGAAAGGGCTAAGGTAGATGCTATTTCTAGGTTGCCTATGCCTACGAGTTTGAAAACGTTAAGATCTTTCTTGAGACATGCGGGGTTTTATCGTAGATTCATCCCTAAGTTTCTCAAAAGGCTACACCTCTTACGTCTACGTTGAAGAAAGGAGTGAATGTGACATTTGATGATGAGTGCGTAGAAGCTTTCGAGGAGATTAAGAAGCTTTTGACTGAGGCTCCCATTTTGATAGCTCCGAACTGGGAGCAAGGCTTTGAGATCATGTGTGATGCGAGCGATCTAGCAGTGGGGGTTGTTTTGGGACAGAAGATCAATAAGCTGTTTCGACCTATTTACTATGCCAGCCATACTCTCAACCCGGCCCAACAGAATTATACTACGACCGAAAAAGGGTTGTTGGCGGTAGTATTTGCTTTTGACAAGTTTAGATCCTATTTGGTGGGGTCTAAGGTGATCGTGCATACGGACCACTCCGCGTTTCAATATCTATTTGCAAAGAAGGATGCAAAACCGCGTTTGTTGAGATGGATTCTACTCCTTCAGGAATTCGATGTGGAGATTAAAAACCGTAAGGGTTGTGAGAATGTTGTGGCTTACCATCTTAGTCGGATTGAGCCGGTTAAGGATGATGAATCAGAGAGGATGGAGATAGATGACTCGTTTCCGGATGAGCAACTGTTCGTGGTAGGCACGATGTTGCCAGAAATGCGAGGAAATTTTCTGAAGAAAGGAAAAGAGGGTGCTCCGTGGTTTGCACCGATATTGAATTACCTCGAGAGTGGATTTATAGATCCGGAGTTGGACGAGAATCAGAAGAAGAAGTTGGTGAGTGAGGCTAAGTATTTTGTTTGGGAGGATCCCTACTTGTTCCGGTTGTGTGCCGATGGTGTTCTGAGGAGGTGTATAACCGAGGGTGAGCGATTAAGTGTGCTATCTTTCTGCCATGATAGAGAGGCCGGGGGCCATTTTTCGGGGCAGAGGACCGCGTTGAAAGTTTTGCAAAGTGGGTTGTATTGGCCAACGATTTTTAAGGATGCCTATGCGTATGTAAAAACTTGTGACGCGTGTCAACGTTCGGGCAGAATCTCAAAAAGGAACGAAATGCCTCAACAACCTATTATTGTGTGTGAATTCTTCGACGTTTGGGGCATCGATTTTATGGGACCTTACCCTCCTTCCTTTGGCAACAAGTTCATTTTAGTGGCTTGTGATTATGTCTCGAAGTGGGTGGAGGCAATCGCCTCTCCCACTAATGACAGACATGTCGTCATCAAATTTCTAAAAAAGTTCATCCTGACACGGTTTGGTGTACCATGGGCAATAATTTCTGATAATGGCACTCATTTCGCAAATAGAGATTTGGATAAGCTACTCCTAAAGTATGGGGTAACTCATAAGTTAGGGACGGCTTACCACCCTCAGACGAGTGGCCAGGTGGAGGTTTCCAACCGTGGTATTAAGCAAATTCTGGAATGAACTGTTGATAAGAACTGTAAGAGCTGGTCCACGAAATTAGATGATGCGCATTGGGCTCACAGAACAGCGTTTAAGACTCCGATTGGTATGTCGCCATACATGATTGTTTTTGGAAAAACTTGTCATTTACCAGTGGAGGTTGAGCATAGAGCGCATTGGGCTATGAAAGAGTTGAACATGGACGAGGCTCTTAGTGGAGAAAGGAGGATGTCCCAGTTGGTTGAGTTGGATGAGTTTCGGTTGCGAGCTTATGATTGCTCGGCTAGATATAAAGAGAGAACTAAGCTCCTCCATGATCAACTCATAAAACCGAAGTTGTTTGAAGTAGGAGATGAGGTTCTATTATACGATACGCGATTACATCTTTTCCCCGAAAAGTTGAAGTCTCGATGGTCGGGACCGTACACCATTGTGAGGTTGTTTGATTTGGGGGCGGTTGAGATAAAGCACCCCAAGTACGGGACCTCAATCATCAATGGTCTTCGTTTAAAGAAATATGAGAAGTTACCGTTTGATGAAGCTCTCGAGGTTGTGATTCTAGAAGACCCGAAAGTAGAAGAGGTAAGTTACTTAGTCCCGTCATGGACTCCAATGCATGACATCCCAATCTTATAATCCACAATCTGTTATCTTTCTATCCCTTGTTTTTCCTCGCCCGTGTCGGTAGTATAATTTGAGAAAACCGGTACAGTTTAAGTCATTTTGTCGAGCCAACGACATAAAACAAAGGCGCTCGGTGGGAGGCAACCCATCATTTTTCTGTGTTTTTGCATGTTTTGTAGTCCATCTGTTGTGTTTTGGTGCTGTGGTTGAGTCCGGATGATCACGAGGGGCCTTACTTGCATGAAATACACTTTTCCCCTGTTTCTGCACCTATCCGGACGGACAACATCTTTCATCCGTCCGGATATATATCTGAATCCACCTATTTTTGCCCAGCCAGTTGTCCGGACGGATAGAATATTCATCCGTCTGGAAGGTTCTTCTTCTATCCGTCTGGATGCCCATATATCCGTCCGGACAGGGTCCTTACTCGTATAAACCTCCATTCTCCCATACCATTTTTCATTCTTCTTCCTTCCACAAAAACAACCACCCCCGACTCCTCACCACCCCCCCACCCCAAAATCTTTGTTTTTCCACCGTTTTCCACCATTTTTGTTGCTCTAAACACCACTCCACTTCCTCTCCTCGATTCTTCCATCCAAATCTCCAAACAAACATCCATCAGGGGGAATCGAGCAATTACTTGAGAATTTTTCTCCGGGACAAAAACTCAAACTTGGGCTTTATCGTTGATCATCCGGAGATTCCGTCAACTCCATTGCACTCCTAACGTTCTAATTGGTAAGTCTAGTCAACCTTTTTCTGTTTATTTTCACTTTTTTCTCGGGGTCGATTTTTCGAATCGAACCTCGAACGAACCTTTAACTGATTAGGTTGTGTTTTCTTGTTTTTATTGTTTTGTTGTGGCTTTTGGTGGGGTGTGACGGTTTGGGGACGTCTGCATGGATGGTTTATGTTGGTGTTTGGGTTTTCTGGTGGTTTGATGTTGGTTTTCTTTTGGTTGATGGGTTGGTTTTGTTTTTGATGTTTTGGGGTTGTGTTGCTCAGTTTTGTGATGAGTCCTAAGACAAAAACCGCTGAGGGGAGTTCTAAGGCAGTTAAAGGGAAGGGCAAAGCAGTTGCCCCTAGAAAGAAAAAACCTAGGATTGAGGAGGTTCCAGTTGAAAGGTTGAATAGGCCTTTGATCATTGGCGGTGAGAGAGAGGGTAGGCTGGTTAGAGAGGCTAGGAAAAAACCGGTGTATGGTCAGCTTATCGATGAGTCTGAGGGGGGCACCGATACAGAAACAGATATGGAAGAAGAGCAGTTGGTAGACCCTAGGAAGACCAAGTCTGGGATAGTTGCGCAAACCGGGGGTGAGAAAAGGCAGGCTGACCATCCTCAAGATCCTAAGGCAGCCTCGGGAGGTCAAGTGGGGACTCCCGATAGAGTTAGAGTTTCTGAGTTGAAAGCACAGGCTTGGAAGGCACCAGGGGGTGTTTTGCCATACAAGGACAGGTTTATTAATGAGAATGCTGAGAAGGCTTTTAGGACAAGGTTTAAGGGTCGGGAAATTCTAGAGAGAGAGGTTGATATGGAAAAGATTGAGAAAAGCTTTCGGGATAATCTGAGGAACCGGAAATGGACAAAATTTGTTAAAGTGACGGATAGAAAGCCGAATTTTACTTTGGCACGGGAGTTCTTGGCGAATTTAAGCGAGGTGGATTTGTCCTTGGGTGTGGTGCGGGTTCGGAATGTTGATGTGCCATTTACACCCGAGGCCATTTCCTCTTTTTACAAGATCCCGGTCGTTTCTACGGACTACTTGGATGCCATTAAGGCCAAAAGTGATAACAGTGAGGATCCTTTCGAAGAACTTCGTGTAGCCATCAATCCTAATATTCCTTGGGAGATGAAGAAGAGTGGGGTCACCAGTATTTGGGTTATGCTTAAAACGACTCACTTTTCTCGGGACTGGAAAATAAAGGCCAGGTTTGTTCAGAATCGCCTCCTTCCCAAGGATAATTTTCATAAGTTTATCATGCTTGATTTGGCTATGTTGTATGCACTTCATTTCGACATCCCGATTGATGTGGGACGAGTTTTGTATCACGAGCTCACCAGGAATCGTAAGGATCAGCGGGCTAAACTCATGTGCATACATCTTTTGAATGGCTTGTGTTTGGAGGACGGGGTGAACGAGTACGTTTTGGATGAGAGGTATTCGAAGAAGCCAGTTTTGCTACGTCCCCAATCTGAGTCGGGTCCAGGTTTGCCACCCATTGGGGGTGATGACGAGCAGGGGGATCAGGATCCTGTTACGGAGCCTGCTGTGGATCCATCCTCCGAGTTTGTCCGCACGGTTTCTTTATCTACACGCACCCGGTACTTGATGATGGATGGGGTGCGTAATATGCTCGAACGGCAGAGGATTCAGCTGAACACATTGATTGAAGGGGTGCAGGCGCTCGGAAGGAACCTCCCAGACATGCCAGAGCTTCAAATAGATGCGGATCCTTACCAGTTCACGTCGTTCATCGAGGAGTCCATAGAGTTGTGCGTAGAGGAGGAGGCAGCTGAGATAGGTTTTAGAGCTGCCGCGAGCGCTACTGGAGAGGATGCTGGCACTTCTCAGGCTGCCCCCGCCACTGCTTCTGATGCTCCCCCTACAGAGATCCCGAGCACATCAAGGACCACCCCAGTTGCCGCTGTTTCTGTTTCTGAGCCCACACCACCTCCTTCCGAGGACCAGACTGGAGTTTAGAGTCAATGTTGTTCCTTTAGAGTTGGTCCTTTGTTCGTTTTTAGGTCAGGGTGTCGGTGTTTCAGTTTTTGCTCAGATTTGTCTAGGATTCTTGTTGCGATCACGTTTATGCTCTTTTCTCGATATATGTTGTAAGCCGTGAGGCATTTACTTTTCACTTTTCTGCCTCTCGTGGCTTGTTTCGTTTGGCTTTTGTTTTGGCATGGTTGGATGCTATGATTGACTGTTATATATATGCTATATTGTACTTTCTCCTTGCCGCATGTTCCTTCAAGTTTTCTGACGTAACGAGGTCGCTTATTTTGATTATCCCCGGATTTCCCCCTTTATTACTTGTTTTGGCACGTGGCCCATGTCCCGTGCATGTATGTCTTGGCTATGTTCGTCTTTGTATAGGGATTCAGGATGCTTTACTTCCCGACCGTTACGGGACTTGATCGCGCCGTTTTACCGGGCTAATAAGCTAAGTCTTTCTTTTTCCTTTTCGTTCACACACCGAGGACGGTGTTTCACTCAAGTGGGGGGTGGGGGACGACTTAGCTTATTCGCATGTTAGATTATTCGTATGTTTTAAAGTTATCATGCCGTTATGTGATAAACTTAGTTTTACTCATTCTCGAGTGGATTTCTAGGCATTTTCAAATTTTTCCATGGTTTTAACACCACGATATATGCATGTTTTTCACGATTGAGTTAGTAAAAGGTTTTTAGCTTTGTGAATGTCTCGTAGTGAGTCCATTATATCATGATACGGAACACTTCTAGTACACGTTTGACAACGGTTATGCTTAGTACGATTACTTTACACACCTGTACCCCTAGTTTCGAGGCGAAATAGAAGGATTAGCCTTGGTAAGAACACGGGATGACAGTCCTGGCGTCTTTTTGACCCTACAATAGCCAAATAAGCCTAAGCCGAACATTTGACCTTCGTAGCCCCTCTCAGCCTTGATAGAATGGTCTGACCACCATTCGCTTTATAGCCGTTTTGTTACTTAGTCAGAAACCTACCCTTGAGCCTTAATTATGGTCACATTTCCTTCATTGTTACCCTACGAGTGGACCTAGTCTTTTGTTAGAGCACACTTGCTAAGGCATGTGTGGGGTGAGGGGAAATGAAGTTTTTAGTTGGGTTGATGGTTTCTCGATTTTGAGCTATAAGGAGAGGAGGAGCTCGGTTGGACTAGGTGCTCGGTTTTGATCCAAAAAAAAAAACGGTGCCAATGTATTTGGCTGTATATAGAAATAAAGGGGTGGAATCAAAGTGATGAGCTCAAAAGTTAATAATGTTAGGGTTGGGATAGTTAGGTAGGTGTTCATGTATTCGATCTCACCTCATGACGCTTGAAACATAGTCGATTTTGGCAATGAGTTCGGGTGCGTTAGTATCCTATTGTTCCCAAAAATGTTAAAATAATCGAAAGGAGTCGGTGGTTTGTATGGTAGAAAAAGACGTGGTACGTGTTCTGATTAAGTTCACTCGTGCTTCTGTTTCTCCAGTTCCCAAATTACCCTTTTCGATTAACTGGAAATTACCCTAGCCTAACGTTATAACCTTTCAAGTCCTGCTGGACCGTGTTTAACCTTGGTTGGTCCCGATTAGTGGAGACTCTAGGAAGGGCAGGATTGTGTGAAGTCGTTTGCCCGGTATTCCTAGCCGGTAATCGTATTAAGTATAAGTCGTCGTCATTCACCACACACTCACCCCATTTCGTGATCTGGTGGAGTCAAGGTAATACACTCACTTAACTAAGTTCCCTTTTACTTCGATATTTTTAAACGCATGCATGTACCGTAAAGTTGATTCCTTGGTATTGTTTGAACGCCTGATTTACTCGAGGACGAGTAAAGGCTAAGTATGGGGTGGAGATAGGAACCAACTGTACAGTACATTTTTGTACAGTTTAGCTCACGACTATCAAATTTGTGGCATGTTTCGGGTGAGTTTAGACCCCTATATTGAGTATGAAATGAGGTTTTCGTTGCACGGCGAGTAACTGTCGTTTTTTCCGTAAACTCGGCCTTATTTTAGCATTTTATACTCATTTTCCCGAGCACCCATAGTTTGCGGGGTTATGCGGTTTGTTGTTGTTTCCATGTGTCTGCAGGACTAGGGTGAGTTGGGAGCCCGGAAAGCAAGAATTTATGAGTTTGGACGTGCCCGAGGCAAGAAACGGAGGCTGAATGGTGAAAAAGTGAAGTTTTTGGAATCAAAGGCTTTATCCGTAGGGACAGAACCTTCCAACCATACGGATATATCTCAGTAAAGCAAGAATTTTGGTGCAGGGCTTCATCCGGACGGACAAAAGAGGAGTCATCCGGACGGACAACTTGGCCATCCGTACGGATGGATGTGAACTGAAGAACTGTCCGTACGGACAGGACTGTGATCCGTACGGATGACCCATCTTACTATATAAAGCAGCCCACACATTTCCAACCGAGGACTTTTGAAAACTTTTCGACCTTTTAGCTAGTTTAGCCCCTTTTGGGCGATTTCTTTCGTCTGGAAGCGTTAGATTAAGTGTTATATATCGTTGTTTTCGTCTTTCGATCTTCTCTTACATTAGCTACATCAAAACTTCGATCTGTTACGTTCCGATTGTCAAGATTTGATCTTTTGAGCACAACTCGGGTACTTTCTCAATCTTAATCAAAGTGGGTATGATTTCTTGTTCTTTTATTGTTATTATTATGCTTTTCTTCATTGTTTGTTGTTTAGATTTGATCATGAGTAGCTAAATCTTTCGTATGGTCGAACTATGTGAAAGCGAGTGAAACGCCGTTAGAAGGATGAACCGGGAGGTAGTGTAGCGCGTAATAGAACGTTCTAACCGATAACCCATATCACGAAATCTGTTTTAATCGTAGTTGAGCTAGTTTGATCACCTAGTTTACCATTACACACACATAGCTTATAAATGTATGTTGCGGCGACGTGTGGGAATCGGGGTTTCGGGACCGTAGACGTTTTGGCTTAAAAGGTAGTCTGACACCTACCTGTGCACTAGATTGACGCCCTAGTCATTAAGTCCAGTTCCAATACAGGGTTTTTATCATTCACTCAGGCGAGTCTAGAGCTTAATCACGTTAGGTGAGTTGGCCTTCTAAAGGGAGGGTTGATACGCTTGCGTAGGGTGTGAGTTAGCACTAGAATTAGGACTCGACACCTGTGAGTTTATCATTAGACGGATAAGGTAGGAAGGGCACACTCCCGGGGTAGTTTATCTGAGGGCAGAGTAATCCGCTGGATCGTAGTTCGGCTGTACCTCTTTTAACTGTTAAGGAATTCAACTAGTATAATCTTTATTTTACGCAGTAGTATAACTTCATATTTTTCTGGTTGACCTGAGCTGAGTATTAAGTCAGCTGTGGTACTCAAAGCCAATTTCTGTGGGTTCGACCTCGGACTCCTCAAGCACTACCTGCAATCGATCCGGTCCACTGCCGGTTAGAAAGTAGATTTTGCTAAGGTTTCGAGTTTTTACTTGATTAACCGGATTGCAAAAATCCGCTTATCAAGTCCCCGGCAACGGTGCCAAAAACTTGATGACAGTACGGGTCAAGTAATAAAAATACCTGATACTAAATAACCAACTAGCAAAAGAACTAGGTTCAATCGCAGTATAGCTAGATAGAGTTGAGGTCGATCCCACAGAGACTCGGCAGAAACAAAACACAACTTACTTATAATTGAACTAAATTGAAAGGACGGTCTACGACCAACTAAACGTAGTAAATAAGATAGACACGACCACAAGACAAAGAATACTACCAAGACAAACTAAAGACTACTAAAATACGGATAATACTGTTGATATTATCTAAACAAATAGTATTGATTACGCTAGTAGATTATAACTCCCCCATATGAATTAGGATGATAACGAGATAAAACAAACGTTAAAGATTAATTATTATGACTACGGGAGTCATCCCCTAAGGTAGATTTAGCTCCGATTAGGCCATCTAAATCATCGTGCCTCCATTACGTGACTTCGCCTTTTGGGCATCCGTCTCATATAATTTCTGACACAACTACGTAACTAGGGACGCCGGTATAAACCGTAACCTCATCTAAGCAACATTCCTATGGTAAGGCGTACATTCTTAGATGCCGATTCAATCTATATCCTAAGTAACAATCACTTTTTAGGTTTCATGTTAAATTATGATGACAAATAATTAAGTTGATCAGGTTTAATTATTCGTTTTAATTCCAAATCATAGAATCTGACGTAGTCGAAGCCGATCATAATATTGCCCTACACATCACCACGCTCGGTCGACCGAACGACAGCACTCGATTGACCGAATGACATGTCTCGGTCGACCGAACACAGTTCTGTGTCGGTACAAATCATGATTACTTCTTAACGTTTCAAACCTAAACACATGGGTTCGTAAATTAATCTACATCACGCAATCAATACAAGAAAAACTACTCCATAATAAAATACATCGATCTACGAATAAAGATTGCATAATTGAATAGTCATACCTCGAAGACGAGTGACTCCCACTCTTTAATCGCTCCCCAACTGGAGAATCCGATGAATCCACAATGAACAAACATAAAGAAAAGAAAACTAAAACTTAAAAAAGTCAAATTGTATAAATTGTCTTGTGTTGTAATGGTGTGTTCTCAATTTCGTAGCTGCTGCTTATATAGAGGATTTTGCCGACATAGGATGGATCTAGAAGATATGCACGCGTTTTAGGTCTGGATAGCTTCGGGTGACCGAACCACATGCCTCGGTCGACCGAATGAAGGGGCTCGGTCGACCGAGCCTCTCTTAGCACGTGTTTAACGCGTTTTCTCGTTAACTTGTTCCCCACTACACTCTTCTATGCTGATCTGATTTGTCTCTTGATTAATGCTCCGATCTTCTTCCTTATTATCTTGAGATCCACCGATTGAATTACATTAATCCTCTCGATTTATCACGATCTGCAAAATCAGCATTTATCGCACAAGTAAATTGGCCTTTAATAGTAAAAATGGCTAAATACCAAAAATCATATTAATAATCACTTAACATTAAATAATACATATAAACAAGTGATTTAATACGAAATATATATAATTAACTCTGATTTAGGGTTATAATTGATGACATAAATAGGTATATTTTAACTGTCATCATGTATGAACTACCAGACAGAAAGCATAAAATATCAAGATACTCAGATAATAAATGCAGGGAAAGTTATATTATATTATTCATCCATTCATTTTCTCTTCTACGCCGTACAAAGGGGGTATTTATAGGGAGGGGGATATGTTGTAAAGCTTACACGTGTGAGCGACGTCGATGCCTGACAGGTGGCAATCCGCGCCGCTCCTGGACTAAGCTTATAAAATTTCCCTAAGTCTGCATTGAAGCTCGCCCATAAATGAACGCGCAAAGCTGCGAGGTGGGCCCCTGGTGATGGAACCGCCGGCGAGGTGGCCAAGAGGTTGGCGCCGTCGCGGGGTTGAGTGTGGACAGGTGGTTTGACTTGTTCTTCAGGCGAGTTGACCAAGGATAAAGGGACCGTGTCAGGTTCCGTATCATCACCAAGGACTTGTAGGGAAACTCATTTACCTCTCTCATACATGACCTGATATTGCATATGGAGTTAGCCTTGTCAGTCAATTCATGCATTGCCCTACTGAGCAACATTTGGATGCTATCTACAGAATACTGAGATACTTAAAGTCAACTCCTATCAAGGCTTACATTTCACTAAGTCTACTGAGAGACCAGTTAAGGTCTACACTGATGCTGACTGGGCTGGTTGCCACATAGACAGAAGATCTACCACAGGCTACCGTTCATAAGTATGGGGTAATCTTGTCACTTGGAGAAGCAAGAAACAGCCTACTGTATCTAGAAGCAGTGCTGAAGCTGAACTCAGGGCACTTGTTTTGGGCATTTGTGAAGCACTGTGGCTAAAGAGAGTCCTTACTGAACTTTAGCAACCTCTTCAGCAACCTATCATACTCTGATGTGACAATAATTCAGCATTATGCATGGCAGAGGATCATGTTCATCATGATAAGACAAAACATGTGGACATTGACCGACATTTCCTCTGTTGGTCCCTTGGAAAGGCTTTATTTAAGTTTAGAGGGGGGGGGTGAATAAACTTAACACTTAAAACTCGGAGTTAAAACAAATTCGGCAAGTCTCGGCGGAGTTCTTGATGTCTCGATGAAGCTAAAGTTCAAAGTTGATATGTCTTTGATGTCTCGCTAGCCTCACTCCAAGTCTCACAAGATGTTGCAAATGAAATATAAAAGAGTTTAAGCCTTTATAATATGGTGCTAGTGTAATACTAAGTATTGGATACTCAGTAGTGTCTGTGTGTAAGTGTATCAGTTTGCTTTTACCAGTATGTGGATGTATGTATGCTAATGATAAAAAGTAAGTGCAGAAAGTAAATGATGCTCAGGAATTTTTATAGTGGCTCCAGGTGGTGTAATCATGTACTCCACTCTTCTCCTGTGGTGTAGGAGGTATCACTAGAAACTTTGAGATCACAGTTACAATGATCCTAGTCTGCTTGTCCTTCACCAAACCCTGTGGCTTCACAAACTCCAAGAAGCTTGAACAAGGTGGTATTGCTCCTTCAAACTTCTCCACTGGTCCTTTGAGGGTAGGATTGCCTCTTCACCAGCTCCACCACAAACACAGTCCTTCACACCTCCAAAGATGCTTCACTGCCCTAGAAACTTCTTGTAAAAGAAGGTTTGAATCAACTGAATGATTCTGTGTTCAGCAACTTGATCAGTAGGGTTGATCAGCAGCCTTATGAATTTCAAGTGTTTGAACTTGATGTAACTTGATAGCTTGATATCTTGTTACACTTGAAGTTTATCTTGATCTTGCAATATAGCTCAGCAGGGTGTTGTTCTCGATATGTCTTTAAGCTCAGCAGATTATATCACCCAGAATAATACTTGATCTTTCTTGTAAATCCTTTTCCCCTTTACTTTGCACTTATAGAATTTTAGCTCACTTTTTCATTACTTGAATTCTGATCAGTTGCCTTGTATTTATAGGCTCCAAGATTTGAAAATAGCCGTTGATTTTGTCTTGTTTGACTTCTGATGGCTGACTTCTGAATCCTGGTACTGACACTGCCAGTCAGCTTTATGTCAGCTGTCAGACTGATCCCATTTGACTTCTGACTATCTCCAACGTTCCTTTTATCTCAACCATTCATCTTAAGAAGTGGTTGGATGTCCTTTTCATCGAAATCTGATCAGTTCAAATCATTGTTCCATCAGCAGACTGAATTACTGAGTCTACTGAGGTATATAATTATCTATTCCCCCTTAATACAGGAAGGTATATAATTAAGTTTTATATCTAACTTTTTATTGTTAAGTTAGATAACACTATTCAAGCTCATAACTAAGTTCCAATCCATCAATCCACTTATGGAACTTAGACCTTCAATCTTGAGGTATATGAGATCAATTTAGGTCACCACAGACTTGTCTAAATTTTAATCTCATATCCTTAAATGTAATTACTAAGTCTGATCCCTTAGCCTTCATAAACTGAGTTTGAAACCTCAGCCTTCAGTCTTCAAGCACCAGCAGACCCCTAACTAGTCTCATCGACCGGACAGTCCATCGACCCAACCAGATCTCTCGACCTATGAAGTCTCATCGACCCAAGCCAATCGACCTCGATGCGATGCTTGTTTGATCAAACGTATACAAAGATCAAACTCTACTGAATCTATACATAACATCTAGACTTCTTTTTGCCTTTGCACTATAACAGCTAGTCTGACACTCATCACCAAAACATAGGGCTTATAAAAATATGTTCAACAGTTTCCCCCATTTTATTAAAAATGTGTCCAACAATTTCCCCCTTTTTGGTGATGATGTCTATACCCTCACTTACAGCAAAGCAAAAAGAATTGATAGAACATAAAAAACAGAACAAAGTATAGATATCTCATTATAAATTTCCTTTGTTCAAAATTATTACAGCTAGATCAGACATTAAACATAATTTAAAGACTAGAACTTCATCTTCTGTATCTTTCTCCTTTTTGTCTTCTTTCTTGATGTTCTCGCAGCCCTCTCTTGTCTTTCCATTGTCTCTCTGATCTCTTTTACTGTCTCAAGCATCCATTCTTGTTCCAAAGGACTGAAGTCTACCCAACTGTTAATATTCTTCCATATGTTCCATGCTTCAGGTAGGGTCTTCAATATTGTATGCACTTTGAAGCCTTGCATCAGATAGAAATGCTTGAATTCTTCCACAGAATCCCAGGCTGCTTCAATAGAACCCAGCCTTGGTGCCCTTCCACCAGTTCTTCCTCCTCTTCCACCTCTGAAGGGCCTTGTAGTTATTAAGGATTTGATCCTTGAATGCCATAATTCCATCTCCAGAAAGTGTTGTAACCCTTCAATAAATCCCATCTTGTTGAAAGGTTTCCTCCTTGAGTTGTACAGCTGCTTGTATTGTTTGAAAAGGTCATTAGTGAGTACTAATCTACCAGGTCCAGGACTCCTGAATGCACTGATGTCATCTTCAAACCTCTTCTTTGCAAACAACCTAGCAGCCTCCTTTGCTTCTGTTGTATCTCCTTCCCCCTTATTGACATCATCAACAAACTGAGAGAGAAGGCTGTGAACAGACTCCTGAGTGTTCACCAGGTTGGCAAGTTGCCCTTCCATAATCTCAGTCCTGGTGTCCACTGCTGTTATTCTTCCTTCTAGAGTCTTTTGCAGCAGGGTAAACCTTTCAGCAATCTTAGGATCTACCTCAGCAGGTATAGCAGATTCCGCAGGTTTTGCCTTTACTTCGTTCAAAATGGCAGCAAACTGCTCCTTCAAAAAAATTTCTCTCAGATTGAAGCTAGTTTGAGTGCCAATTGCTATCTTGTACACATCTCTGAGAGTGTTTGAATCACAGGATTGGTTGGTCTTTATCTCCTCAGTAGAGTTGTTACCACCTCCAACCATTTTCATCAACTCATCCAACTTCCTCTCATGTGTGTCAAGTTTTAATCTTAGACCAGCAACCTCTTCCCTGGTCTTCCTCAACTCTTCCAAAACATGCATTGGCACCCTACCAGTCATGCCTTCAGCAGCACTACTGTCAGTAGGTTCTTCAACTGTGTATGGTCTATACATACTGACAGTATGGGCATAGCTCATATCCTCTCCTCCTGCTTGTATCCCTTCATAAACATCTAGGATTGGATCCGGAGCTTGTTCAGGTTCCCTGACTTCTTCAACATGTCCTTCAGGGGTAGCCTGAAACTCTTCATCAGAAAAGTTGTAGTCAACCAATTGTTCATCTTCTTTTTCCTCAGCAGGTTGAATACTACCTTTTCCTCCTATCATCACTACATCCTCAGGATCCACTACAGCAGCCTGGCCTTGAAGTTCCGACCTTTGTTCGAAATTTGTTTGGACCTCGAAAACTGAACCACCACTTGGATACTTGATGCATCACGGTTTGATTCTCTCGTGACATGATCAGCGAATCTGATTTGAGCTTCCTGTCCTAACACTGTATGGTCCTCAGTGCTTTGGACACCTTAAACACCAGTAATATCAGCAACAACTAGTGTAGATTCCTCTGTTGTAGTTTCAGGTTGCTGATCCCTGGCATCAGCAGACTTGGCACCAGGTTCACTATCAGTCTGCTGAATTCCACCCTCAGTGGACTTCTCCAATGCCTCCAATGATCCTTCGGTAGGAATATCAGATGTATCTCCTTGAGTTCCACTTGTCTCCCATGGAAAATCAGGATGATGATCATCATCAGAATCATAGGATGATGAGTCATCACTATCATGTGGACCTGATGGATCTTTGATCTCTAAACCTGCATTCTTCCTCTTCTCCACCAAAAGATCCATCAACCTGGATTGTAATACAGTGGTATCAATTAAGTCCACCAAGCTGTCCACTCCCAACTGATCAAAAGCCCACCCTTCAAATTCTGTCATTTGATCAGCAAAGGGCTTTTGCTTCATGTAGAACCCAAACTTCCACCCAAAATAATCTGACACTAATTGCCCATTTGGGTCTACAACCTCCTTCTTCTTTCTTTTTGGTTGCCTTTTCTCATAAGGCATGGTTGGTGGCCTTGTGACTGCTGCTTGCTTGCCTGAAAAATCAGCAGCTAGAGACCTAGCAAGCACTAACACAGATTCCAATTCAGTAGACTCAGCCTCAGTGGGCACTCCATGTAACATTTCTTGTACCATGGCCTGAGTCTCTTCCACATAGGCTTCCCCCTGGGTTGTATGCTCATCAGCAGGGATATCAGCAGGCTGAACTTCCCCCTGAATTCTTGCTTCTTCTCCTCCTCTAGGTGCCTCAACATCCACAACTACATCCACCAACCCTTGTTCTTCACTCACCACAGCAGATTGAGTCTCAGTGGGTTGATGTGGTTCTTCACCTTGTACAACAGATTGCTCAATAACAATCTGTGCACCTTCATCCTCAGCTCCAGTAGACTGCTCAACAACAGTCTCTTGCTCAACAGCAGGCTTGATAAGATTCAAGGGCTCAGCCTCAATAGCCTCTGTTTCTTGCTCTCTTAGAGTTTCCAAAACTCTCAGCTCCTTCCCCTTGCCATGCTTCTTCTTCTTTGTGATCTCTTTCATCCTCTTGGACAGGGGTTGATCATCTTCATTAATCTCAAGAGCCTTCTTCTTTTTCTTTTCTGGTGCAGCCTTAGGAGATTTAGGATCACCCTCAACAACTTCAACAGCTTTCTTCTTCTTCTTTTTCTTCTCTATAACAACTTCAACAGGTTGTTCTGTCTCATCAGACTTTATTTTCTCTTTCTTTTTCTTTGGTGCAGCTGGTTGAGGAACTTGTTTAGCCTGTGCACCAACAGCATCACCACCATCATCACCATCATCACCATCAGCAGCATCAGTAGCCTCTTCATCATCATCGTCAGGATTCTCAGACTTATCCAACTCAGGAATGACTCTAGAAATATCAGGCTTGTACCTGGACTTGTTTATCTTTTCTGGCTTCACATTAGGTACATCAAGATGATTCAGAATGGATTGAAACATTAATCCCAAGGGCTTGGTCTTTGTTCTTCTTACTTCATCTCTATCCTCCACAAATGTCTTTTTGAAATAATAGATGAAGTAACCAGCCCAATCAAACTTGATGCTCTTGCAGATGATGGCCATGAGGTCTATCTTGGGTCCACTTAGTGTATCCAAACTTCACTAAAGCCCATAATGTTCTTTGCTATAATCTTACTTAAAAGATTATACTTCATCCCAATGTGTTTGACAATGATACTCAGGGATGAAGGAATAGCTTTGTTTGTCCTTATCTGCTCCACAAAATCCACTCTTCCAGTACTAACATCTTCTGGATAATTTGGAGCGTTGTTTGAAGGTTCAAAACCATAAATATCTCTTAGCAGGTCTGAATCAATTCGAAATGTCCTGCCATTAACAGTTGTATCAAAACCGTCTTCATCCTCTTCATCCACAACCATGTTCTTCCAAAACTCAAGAACATTTGTATATGAAATCCTCTCTAACCATCTGTTTAGTACCCTCTCCAAACCAGGTACCCTTCGGATTCTTTTTCCAATATTGATAGATAAATCGGTCTTTCCACAGTCTGTAACATAACCGGCAACACTCTGACATGTACCAATATGTACTTGATCCGCCATAGATAAAAATTGAGAAAAACTTGTGAAAATTTTGAAGAAGATCTGTGTTCACACAAAGGGAAAACGAAGGAGATAACACTTAGCAGAATTTGATCTGAAATTGCAGTGTGAAACCCTTTGTATATATAGAAGTAGGTCTGTTGCAATTGTCAGATAACCGTCCTTTTGTTAACCATGATTTGAATTGGTTGTTGTGAGATCTTGACACGTGTCCCACTAGATAGGATAGAAACGCTTGTAACCGTTCGATCTGGTAATTGTACTCAACAGTGCGGTTAGCAAATTTTCACGGGAAGTGCTTTTTGACTTTTAATAATATTTGACCGTAACGTATACTCAGCAGACTGATAAAGCTTCAGTAGACTTCCCCCTCAATAGGTTGTCTCAGGAGTTTGCTGATAAAAGGACTCGATGAGGTCTGGCAACAAAAGCCTCAACAATTTCTTGATAAAGGTTAGCCTCGGCAGTTCTTGGCGATAAAAGTCTGCTGAGAACTGAAAACTTGTTTGAATCAATTGATAAAACAAGATGAAGTTTAACACCATTGACTGATCTATCAAGTGAGCTCACCCAACATGACAAAGACCAATCCCCAATTGATTGCGAAGTTTAGTTATTCTTAAAACCCTAGTTGTTACCCACTGTTTTTCTGCATATTTTTGTTTCCAGCACACCTCAGACGCCCGTCCACCTTCAGTGAACGGCCGTCCAGTGTCGATTTTTTTTTCTGTTTTCTGTTTTTATTAGTCATTATTCATCGTTTTTATATTATAATTAATATATACTTTAGTTTTAGATAATAATGTGTGACAAAATCAATATAATAACTGTACTTTAATCCGATAAACATTCGATTCCCTTAGGACGACCCGTTAACACCCTTTACTACGAACCTTATACTTGGGGTGTTTCGGTTTATAAATTTTAAAACTAGTTTTTACCGAACAAGTTTTTGGCGCCGTTGCCGGGGAATCGGTAACAGTTGTCGGATTCTTCGAAGGTACAGTTTTCTGTGCTGGTGAATTCTTCTTTTTTATTATTATCTTAGGTTTTTAAGTAATTATCTTCTTCTTCCCGTTTTCCTGCTGTTTTCTCTGTTCTGCTTTCGTTTTTCACCTTCCGAACGGGCGTCCCACCTTGCAGACGCCCGTCTGTTCTAAAATTTTCTTCTCTGATCGTTTTTCAGCTAACCAGACGAGCGTCTGGCTTGCCAAACGTCCGTCCAGACTCTGAACGCCCGTTTGCCCCCGCAATTTGTCTTCTGAACGCTAGTTCAGTGACCTGAACGAGCGTTCACCTCCAGAAGTCCCCCTGAACCAGCGTTCACTCATACTGAACGCCGGTTCAATTTCTTAAATTTTCACTTCTCTCTTTCTAAACCTCTAAACCCTCTAATCTTCTCTACATCCGTTCTTATCAACCCTAAGGTTGATTTCTTCCTATTTCTGCTTTTCTGGTTTATGCAAACCAGGAGTAAGAAGGGACCTCTTATCTTCAATCCCGAACCTAAGCGATCTATTCTCAGAAGGAAGCTCTTCCCTAATCCAGACATTATGGCTAACAAAGTTCCAAATCCAGATCCTCAAGCCCAAATGAATCTGATCCTTCAGCAGATCACGAGCATTACAACAACAACAAAATCAACAAGTGGGATAAATAATCAATTTCAACAATTCCGTCAAAACCAAATTAAACCAATTAAATCAGGACCCTATGCCCCTATCTTGACCAAGACTTCTGGAAGGGCATAGACCTATTCGCCCTCCGGACATGGGGCAAGTGAACTTCGATCCAAAAATGGAGTGGTTGGACCGGTTCGAGAATAGTTCTTTTCATGGCACTCGCTTGACGAAGATCCTCATGACTTCTTGTCCACCTTCGTTCAAATCTGCAAAGTAGGCCACTATCCTGGTGTTGATTCTGAGATTGTCAAGTTAAAACTCTTCCCGTTTGCTCTAAAGGGTGAAGCAAACCATTGGTTCAAATCTTTAGCCCATCATTCTCTCCGTTCTGGAATGATGTCAAAAGAGCCTTTGCTCAAAGTTTGTCTCACCTGGGACAATCATGGACATGAAAAGGAGATAGCCACATTTGAACAACTTGATAGTGAGAGTGTGGGGAAAGCATGGGAGAGACTAAATCTGGCGATGAGGAAGTGCCCCAACCATGGATCACGATGGAGCACATGAGCTACTAGAGTTATTTTACGAGAGGTGTCTCTCAACCAAATAGAGACTTCCTTGATTCAATCGCTCATGGGTCCTTCCTATGGGAGGTGATGATGCCCTACTTGGTGGTAGTGAAACTATAGCAAAGAATAACATGTGGTCAACTCCAAGGAAGACCAATGTTAGTGGGAATAAGAAGGAATCTGCTGCGACCAATTCTGAGACTAAGATGTTAGTTGCTCAAATGGAAGCGATGAGCAAGCAGCTAGCCGATTTACAAATGCAGCTGCAAAGAGGGCCATCAGATGTGAACTACCTGGGAATGCATGCGGGAAATGAGATGAATGAGGAAGTGCATTTAATGGAGAATCATAACCAAACCTTCAGAAACTTCAATCAGGACCAAAATTATTCTGGATTTCAACGTCCCAATTTTAATCAAGCCAATGCACCACCTGGCCCATCCAATTCAAAACCTTCTTTCAACTCGAGTTGTCAAAGACCACCTCCTGGGATGGTTAATCAATCTCACAATCCTAACTCCCAAATACCTCAAGGTGGTTGGAATCAAAACCAACATCATAAACAAACCACCTCTTGTGTCCTCAACATAAGTTTGATGAGCAAGTAGACATGGTGAAGACCACGGCTACTAGTGTCAAGGCAATAGAGAGCAGGTTGGTCGGATGGCGGACCAACAAGCAAGCGAGACCCACGGTAAACTTCCAAGTTATACCGAAAGAAATCCAAAAGCGTATATCAATGTTTGCACTTTGCCATCACACCTCAATGGGAGTATGGAGACGAAGAGCTGAATGAGGTCACTTTAAGAAGTGGTCAGCAAGCAGGACCCGGAAAGATGTCGGGAAACGAGTAGCCCCTCCTGACACCATTAGTTCAAGGATGGGGCATTCGAAGTTAAATACCGAAGAAAGCAACAGGTGAGGAGGAGCTTAATGATGATGATTCTTCGGGGATGAAAATGATTTTGATAAAGAAATGAGGAAAAGTCGGTGGCTGTACCCCTGACAAAGAAGAGGGAGGAAAAGTTTGTCAGATGGAAGGATAAGGAAGACGAAGCCATAAAAAATCAAGCCATGAACAATGATAAAGCCCTTCCTTATCCACCAAAGAAGAAAGAGAATACCCTCAGTCATGACAGACAATATGACGGTGTGAGAGAGGATGCTTAGAGACACCAAAGTGAGTATACCCCTAGTGAGGTATTGACCGAAATGCCCAAGTGCTCTAAGTATCTTAAGGAAGTTTGTGGGAGCAAGAAGAAGCTTCAAGGATGGCGGAAGAAGTTTTAAGAGAAGAGTGCTCTATGGTTTCACAAAAGTTGCTACTAAGCGAGGTGACCCGGAAGACCTTCAATCTCTTGTGAGATTGAAGGCCACATGTTCCAAAACGTCTTATGCGACTCGGGGCCTCTATAAATGTGATGCCATTGAATGTCCGCAAAAGCTCGGTTTAGATAAAAGAATGCGGAACGCCTCTATTTCTCTTGGATGGTAGACCGATCTAGCCGCTCGGAACGGTTGTGTTACTAATGTTCTTCTCCATGTTGAACATTTGGTTTTCCCTACTGACTGGGTGGTCTTAGACTATCCGCCTGACAAAGAGATGCCCCTAATTCTAGGCCGGACCTTTTTGGACACCTCTGCCGCCCTCATCGATTTCTGTAAGGGTCAGATTACGCTTAGAGTCGATGATACATCTGTTACCTTCACACGAGGGAAAAGTCCTGAGAAAACCTTGATTGAAGAAATCTCGTTCGTTGAAGCAATTTATGAGGACGAAGAAGATGCCAACTCTGAAGAAGCGGAAGAGCTAACAGAGATAGGTGTTTTCGAAGCTATAAACACTAAAGATCAAGCTGACTGTGGACCATCTTCTGTTTCATTACAGGCCGTATTCACTGACGAGTCGTCCTCACAACTTCCTCAGCCTGTCAATGAACAAGAAACATGGAAATTCCCAACGATGAACGATGATTTCAAAGAGCTGCATCAGGAAGACTTTAACCCTGTAGAAGAGGAAGCCCTGATGGGTAGTTGGGACGAAGTGGATTTCTGGAGAGAAACTATTCATTGGGAGGTTGATGATTGGGAAAAGCTGGCAGAGGAGCTAAAAGAAGAAGAGTTGAGTAAGATGATCAAGCATAAGAAGGAGGAAGCAGGTGCTGTCAGAAGGATCCCTATGGATGATGTGATCCAAGTACCTTTACAAGGTTATACCTCGGGAAGATGAGGTATTCTTGATCCAACCACTTCAAGCCCATAAGGAAAAAAGGTGGCCCTTTAAAATCCAGTATTAAGCAACCACCTACTGACTTGGAGCTTAAACCGCTTCTGCAACACCTTAAGTACATTTTTCTTAAGGATGGTGATAAGTTGCCCTTAATCATATCTTCAAAACTCGAGCCCGAACAAGAAGCACTGCTGATAAAAGTGCTTGAAAAAAACATCCTCGCGTTCGGATGGCAAGTGGGTGATATCCGAGGAATCAGCCCCGATGTGTGCATGCATAAAATCCGAACGGAGGAAGGAGCTAAGAAAGTCAGACAACCTCAGCGAAGGCTGAATCCGCACATGCAAGAGGTTGTCAAGAAAGAAGTCATAAAATGGTTAGACATGGGAATCATCTATGCAATCGCCGACAGTGAGTGGGTTAGCCCTACTCAAGTTGTGCCCAAGAAGGAGAGTATTACCGTGGAAAAGAATGAAAAGGGGAAGAAGTAGCTTTACGCCTTGTGATCAGCTACTCTGAGTCTGCATTGATTATCGCAGATTGAATGAAGTCACCGTCAAAGACCATTTCCCCTTACCTTTCATTGACCAGCTTCTCGAAAGACTGAGTGGTCATAAGTATTATTGTTTCCTCGATGAATATTTTGGTTATTTCCAGATAGCCATCGACCCTAATGACCAGGAGAAGACTACGTTTACGTGTCCAACTGGCACTTTTGCTTTTCGCAGAATGCCTTTCGGGTTATGCAATGCACCAGCAACATTTCAACGGTGCATGTTGGCCATTTTTTATGGACTTGTGGAGAAATGTATGGAAGTCTTCATGGATGACTTCTCGGTCTATGGCGATAGCTTTGATGAGATTTTGGAAAATCTAGATATGGTACTTCAACGCTGTGTTGAAAAGAATTTAGTACTCAACTGGGAGAAATGCCATTTTCTAGTAGATGAAGGAATTGTTCAGGACACAAGGTGTCGATCTTCGGCATTCAGGTTGATAAGGCTAAAGTAGAGGCCATTGAAAAGATGACGTACCCGAAAACGGTAAAAGAGGTTTGAGGTTTTCTAGGTCATGTCAGCTTCTACAGGCGGTTTATTCAGGGCTTTTCCACCATCGCCAAGCCTTTATCTAACCTTCTGAAAGATGATGTTGAGTTCTTGTTTGATAAGAAGTGCCAGGATGCTTTCAATTGCCTAAAGGATAAGCTCATCAGTGCCCCTATCTTAATCGCTTTTGATTGGACTAAGCCTTTTGAATTAATGTGCGATGCCTCTAACTACTGCAGATGGCGCGCTTTTAGGCCGGAAGAATTGACAAAAAGTTCAGGCCCATTTACTATGCGAGCCGCACCTTGAACCCGGCTCAATGCAATTACACCACGATCGAGAAGGAATTCTTAGCCGTCGTTTTTGCTATCGACAAGTTCGAAGTTACCTTCTAGGGTCTCAAGTTGTGGTTTGACGGACCATGCAGCCTACGCTACCTTATGGACAAAGCGGATGCAAAACCAAGGTTACTCGGATGGATTCTAATTTTGCAAGAGTTTGACCTTGAGATCAAAGATAAGAAGGGTAGTGATAACATTGTGGTGATCACTGTCTCGCCTAGTAAATGAGGGTGGCGAAAATCACAAGGAAATAGGCATCGATTTCCCTCTTGAGCAATTGATGAAGCTTGATACAGTTAGACCGTGGTACGCTGATTACGTCAACTATTTAGCAAGTGGGCATTTAGAGGAAATGACGTATCAGGAGAAGAAGAAGTTCTTTTCTGATTTAATGTATCTCGTGTGGGAGGATCCTTATCTGTTCAAGGTCCAGTAAGACGGGTTGCTTAGAAGGTGTGTTCGGAACATGAGCAATGGGATATTCGAACAATGTCATAGTGGTCCCACGAGGACACTACGGAACACCCAAGACTATTGCAAAAATCCTCCAAGCTGGATTTTCTTGGCCGACTCTTTTTAAAGATGCGAAGCCTTTTGTAAAGGTTGCGATAGGTGCCGAGGGATTGGGAGGCAAAGTAATAGGATGGAAATGCCACTTAGGCCCATTCTCGAATCACGAAGTCTTCGACGTGTGGGAATTGATTTCATGGGCCCTTCCCATCTTCATGCTCCAATAAATACATTCTCGTGCTGTGTAGACTACGTTTCCAAGTGGGTGGAGGCAATAGCCACCCAAACTAATGATCACAAAGTTGTGAAGAAATTCTTGCAAAAGAATATCTTCACCAGATTTGGCTGTCCTAGAGCCCTCATTAGTGATGAAGGTACACATTTTTGCAACGCGCCGCTTGATAAAATTCTTGAGAAATATGGTGTCAGACATAAAATCGGTACACCCTATCATCCCCAAACAAGTGGCCAAGTCGAGGTAAGTAACCGGAGCCTTAAAAGGATTCTATAAAAGACCGTGAACGCAAATAGATCCAACTGGAGTCTAAAGTTGGATGACGCGCTTTGGGCCTATCGCACTGCATTTTAAGACCCCCTATGGGCACGTCACCCTTCCAAATGGTTTATGGCAAGGCATGCCATTTACCAGTCGAGCTTGAACACAGAGCTTACTGGGCTATTAAATTCTTGAATTTCGATAGCCAACTCTGTGGGGAAAAGAGGTTATTGCAATTAAATGAGCTCGACAATTTAGACTCGAGCATATGAGAACGCCAAAATCGATAAGGAAAGAACTAAGGTACTCCATGATGCTAAGATCAAGGATCGAGAATTCAAAGTGGGTGATATGGCTTTGCTTTATAATACCAGGCTCCATCTGTTTACCGGTAAGCTCAAATCTAGATGGTCTGGCCCCTTTGAGATTCTCGATGTCAATCCAAGTGGAGCGATCACGTTAAACGGGTATGATAATCAACCCTTTAAGGTAAATGGTCAAAGACTCAAAAAATATTTTGGACAACCAAAAGAAAAGTCTGAGACCTTGTACCTTCAAAAGAGGGTTGAAATGCCTGATATTCTGATCTGCGATGAGATTCCATCCGAATTCTTTCATTCGGATGATGACATTCCTCCATCTACCCGTGAGGACCCTTCGTCCAAGACATCTGAACATGTCAGTATACATAAGCTTAACCTGCGCAAGAACGGGGCGAAGAAGAGAGTCAGTGCTATCTGGAGAGTTAAGTTCAAACACTTAGTAGAGCACTTGACTTGTTGCTGTTGCGGCCACACCCCTGTCCTTCATTCTGATTCCGATGAAGCAGTGGCCAGCAGTAAACCAAAGTGCCCCGATCCGGGTTAACTTTGAAATCCTTGTCAAGCTAATGACATAAAAGAAGCGCTACTAGGAGGCAGCCTAGTCTTTTAAGTTACTTTTTAGTTAAGTTTTTAGGGCATTAGGAATAAAACCATGGTGATTTGTGTGTTGGTTATCCCTGTCCTATTTGTGAATGCTTTATGTGCCTACATGTTTACTCATATACCCCTTGTACCCCGAGATTATATGCTATGTCGAGTGTTGCAGTTATTGTTGAGCGGTTTTTGCCAGTTGTCACTTTTAGTGTTGTCTGTTCATGCTACGAGTTGCGTACATTCATGCTACGGCCTGACCTCTGCCAACCTACAACCTGACAACCACTTTGAAACAAGCTAAGTATTCTTTTCTTTTATTTGCACATTCTGAGGACATAATGTGATTTACGTGTGGGGGGGTGTCTAAATTGGGTATGTTATCATGCTATATTTCGAAAAGTGAGTAAATGTGAATTCCATGGGAAAAATTTAAATTTTTTCAAGGTAAACTTGGATAATTGTAAATCTTGAGCATGTAATTGAAACAAAAAGGCTCGCTAGTTGTAGTTTCCTGACGATGATTGTCTGTAACTTCTGTGAGATAGTTATAGCATGTTTTTACTAATATGAGATAGTATTCATTTCATACTCACGAAAGCCTTTGACATTGAAGCAAAAAAATTTTGAACTGTATCCTTTAACTATTTTAGTGATTTATCTTAGAGAGATTTGTTCTTAATAGTAACAGTGAAGTAACACCTAAGTTCAGAACGTGTACTGTGAATATCTGAAGGTTTGAATGTGATAAGTGAAACGTAACTAATGTCTTGGAAAAATATAAAAAAATAAATAAATGGGTGTGTCGGAAGCTGGTTAATGATTGGAGTGCGGTAGGGCATTATCTCAAAATATCCTATACCACTATGATGACCAAAAGCTCACGACAGTCAAGAAAAGCTACCCTATGATTTGAGTAAGGTAGGGTGTTATCCCGAAACATCCTATTCTACAATGACGGGTAAGAGCTCATTCTGATGTGCGTAAAAAAAAAAGAGAAAGTGAAAAAAAATAAAGACGTTGTTATCTTTGACCTTATACCCAGTATAAACTGAATGATATACTGTAGGGATTATCCTACTGAGTGCGCAGAAAGACTTTGTGTGGAACGATTACTGCCTATACCTAGGATAGTCATTAAAATTATTTGAGAGGGTATTTGTTTGAGAGGATTGTGAAGATTGAAAAGGGCTTGTCACACACACACCGAATCTATCTCTATGTTGGTATTACTTGCTATAGTTGTTGTACCTTTTGTTACGTGAGTTAGGGATCTATTTGGATTGCATAAAAAGTGAGCTAGTTTTGATTGTTTTGTTCCGGACGAACAAAATTCTAAGTGTGGGGGAGTTGTTTACGACTAATTTTATGGTTTATATCGAGTTACTTCGTAACAATATCTCCCGTGTTTTAGTGATTTTTATAGAAAATCACTTGCTAAAAGGATAAATTGAAAGAATGGGTTTAGAATTCATTAAAGTGTAAAAACCAAGCCAATTATGTGGTTTAACGTTGATTATTTATTTATTTGTATGGTTCTACATTTGTGCGTGTTTCTATCACCTTGTAGGTACACATGCATGGCATTGGAATGAGCTAAAAAGATGTCTAACTGGAGATTTAAGTGGAAGAAGAAGGATGCAAGTCGACTTGGGCTGAAGGTTTAAAGGGCTGAACTGGCGTCCACTACCCCGTCCAGGTGGACGGGCGTCCAAGAAGCTGAACTGGCGTCTGGAAGATGATCTTGATTCAGGATAGAAGATATACAAGCCAGACGAGCGTTTGACCTCCGTTCAATATGGACGGGCGTCCGAAACATTGGACGAGCGTCCAGGAGGAAATATTTGATTCAGAGAGTCTGGACGCTGAAGTGGACGGGCGTCTGAAGCAAGTCCAAGGTACCCTGGACGGTCGTCTACCCTGTTGGACGGGCGTCCAACCGCCGACTTAGCCCTAGCCGCCTCAAATTCTATCAATACCAGCGTATTCCAAACCCTAAAATCATCATTCATGCAGAGATTTTCACAGCAGCCGCATTACCCTAGCAGCCGCATCTTCCAAGAAGAAAACACAGAGATGAATTCTTCCATTCCAACAATCATGATCAGCAATATTATTGTTGGCTAAGCATCTTGCGGTGGGACAACGGAGGAAGCCAATCAACAACCACACCAACTAGTGGATTTTAAGCTATATCTTTAGTGAGTTAAATTTATTGTTTTTCATCAATTGAATGTTGTGATAGATTGTTTATGTTTTATTGAATCGAGAGATCGATGAAACTACTTTTCTGATTGAATTTATATGAGAATATTATTCAAGTCTTGATTTCTTTCAATTGATGCAATTAATTGTAATTCAAGAGATTGTTTATGATTAATTGAGTAGAGTATTGGAGACAATCTCATGATCGTGTTATGCATACTAGTTTAGTTTTGCTTGAGAAAGAAAACAAAACCCTAGAAATTGATTAAAGAGATTTAATCGAATTCGTGATTTGATCATTACTAAAAATCGTATCTTTAGCTCACAATCTAGTTGGGGTTGGTTGGTTGATTGGTGGATTCTTGTTGCCTTGCCGTTCTTTTAATTATTTGATAAACTAAGTCGTTCGTATCAATTGTGATTGCTAAGTTTAGTTATTCTTAAAACCCTAGTTGTTACCCACTGTTTTTCTGCATATTTTTGTTTCCAGCACACCTCAGACGCCCGTCCACCTTCAGTGAACGGCCGTCCAGTGTCGATTTTTTTCTGTTTTCTGTTTTTATTAGTCATTATTCATCGTTTTTATATTATAATTAATATATACCTTAGTTTTAGATAATATTTTGTGACATAATCAATATAATAACTGTACTTTAATCCGATAAACATTCGATTCCCTTAGGACGACCCGTTAACACCCTTTACTACGAACCTTATACTTGGGGTGTTTCGGTTTATAAATTTTAAAACTAGTTTTTACCGAACATCCACCAAAAATTGAGATAAGGTCTCATACCAAGCTCTTGGTGCTTGTTTGAGTCCATACAGTGCCTTATTCAACTTGTAGACTTTATCTTCTTGATCCCTCAACTCAAATCCAGGAGGTTGCTGAACATAGACTTCCTCCTCTAGGATTCTATTAAGAAAAGCACTATTCACATCCATTTGATATACTTTGAAGTTCTTGTGAGCTACATACGCTAAGAACAACCTTATTGCCTCCAACCTTGCAACAGGGGCATAGGTTTCATCAAAGTTAATTCCTTCAGCCTGTGAATAGCCTTTTGCAACTAGTCTGGCCTTGTTTCTGACAATGGTACCAGATTCATTAAGTTTATTTCTGTATACCCACTTGGTACCAATGATATTTGAATGACTTGGCCTCTCAACTAGTGTCCATACTTGATTTCTCTCAAACTCATTGAGTTCTTCTTGCATAGCCAAAATCCAATCTGGATCAGATATGGCTTCTTCAACCTCTTTAGGTTCCATCTGAGATAGAAAACAAGTAAACATTGCTTCTAATTGTTTTCTTGTTCTTACTCCTTGTTGAACATTTCCAATGATTTGATCAGCAGGGTGATCTCTTAACCATTGCAAATTTCTTTGAGTTTGATTTTCTATCATATCACCTTCAGTAGGTTCAGGATTTCCATCAGCGTGGTGTTCAGCAGATCCATGAACTACATCTGTTCCTGTCTCAGCAGGTTCATATACATCAGCAAGTTCTTCAGTAGGGTTAAGGTCAGAAACTTTTAGATCTTCAACCGTCTTTGATACATCAATATAGTCTTGATCCATTACTGGATGATCAGCAGGTTGAATGACTTCATCTTCCATACCAGTAAACTTTGGTTCATCAAAAACAACATGGATTGTTTCTTCATGCTTCATTGATCTTTTGTTCAGCACCCTGAATGCCTTGCTGACTGAAGAGTATCCTAAGAAGATTCCTTCATCTGACTTAGGTTTAAAAGTCTTCAGATGTTCCTTATGGTTTAAGATAAAACATTTGCTTCCAAATGGATGAAAATATGATATATTTGGCTTCCTTCCATTCCATGTCTCATAAGGAGTCTTCAGCAGCTTCTTGTTTACTGATGTTCTGTTTTGTGTATAGCATGCTGTATTTATAGCTTCAGCCAAATATCTTTCTGGTAGCATTGCTTCACAAATAATTGTTCTTCCTGCTTCCTTTAAGGTTCTATTCCTCCTTTTTGCTACTCCATTCTGTTGTGGTGTACCAGCTGCTGAAAGTTGATGCATCACACCACTTTGTTCACAGAAATCTCTTATCACATTGTTGAGGAATTCTGTACCTCTATCTGATCTGATCTTTATGACTGTTGAACCTTTTTCATTCTATAGTCTTTTCAGTAACTCTGGCAGTTTTTGAAGTGTCTCACTCTTCTTGCTCATAAAAATCACCCAAGTATACCTTGAATAATCATCAACCACTACAAGTGTATACTTCTTTCCAGAAATCCATGTGCATTAGATCCAGTACTCTGCTTGTAGATTGTTGACTCTTTGACTTGAAGCTTGATTTGGTCTATTTACCTTGCTGACAAGCATCACAGATACCATCCTTTCTGAATGTGATGTCAGGCAAGCCAACAACTAAGTTCTTCTTCACCAAATTATTGATATCATCAAAGTTCAGATGATTCAACTTCTTGTGCCATAACCAGTTGAGTTATGATTTGGTATGCACTATCAGGCATGTCTGCTGTTGTCCAGTCAACAATGTACATACTTTGCTATCTTCTTCTAGATAGAACAACTTGATCACCTTTTTCACTTATGACATTGCATGTATCTTTGTCCAAAATGACCTTGTTTCCCATGTCACAGAACTGGCCTGTACTCAGCATATTGTAGTCAAGACCTTCTACATATGCAACATTTCTGATTGTTAGTCCATTTCTGATAAGATTTCCATATCCTCTTGTGTATCCAGGAGCATTCTTGTTTCCAAAATTGACTCTTGGACCATCTTTTGCTACAAAATCCTTTAGACATCCTTTGTTCCTTGTCATATGCCTTGAACATCCACTGTCAAAGTACCATGTTCCCTACAAAAGAAATTAATGAGTTTTAGGTACCCAAATCTGTTTGGGTCCATGATGGTCAGTGGTAAGTATGACTCTAGGAAGGTTACCATAAGGTTTCCCTTTGAAATAGTTATACTTAGGTTCATATCTGAACTTTACACATCCATATTCTTTCATTATTGGTTGTGTATTGGCCACCTATGATCTTCGGCCTTTTGATCTGTAACTTGCTTAACATGATTGGGTCTATTGAAAGCAGTTACATAACCATAATGATACTGGTTTTTCAGTACAGGTCTGTATTGAGGACCTTGCTGAGGTGTCTGTTGAGGTCTTGTATAAGTCCTCTGCTGATACCTCTGCTGACCCTTAGCATTATGATTATTTCTTCTATTTTCAGCAGCTTGTACAGGAATATTCCAATCATCATCTGAGGGAAATAATCATCCTTTCCCCCTAAGATAAGTATCCCTTGATTTTTTTGCATATATGTGCTTGGGATTCTTACCCTTGGAATATTTCTGCCCATTTCCTTTTTGTGGTTCAGTAGACTTTGTAGCAGGTCTACTGTCAGTAGGTCTAGAAGGTACATCATTCTTCTTTTTAGATTTATCTTTTCTTTTAGAAGCTGTATTCTTCTTGGACTTGTGATTTTGCCTCTTGTTGGTCTTCTCAGTAGGGTTTACTTCCTCAGCAACCTTTTCAGGAAGTGGATCTTTGGCAGGTACAAACTTAGGTCCAATTCTGGAACTAGGTTCAGCACCCTTGCTAGACCCTTCCTTATTAGATTGTTGAGTTCCAAATCCAAGGCTTGTCCTATCTCCATAGGCCTTGCTATATTTGAATGCAGCAGAGGGACTAGATGGTTCAGCAGACTCAGAGGCTACTGATGGTTCAGTAGACTTATATTGATTCTGTTCAACTATCTTTTCCTTTCCCTTGAGTTTACTCAATTCAGCTTTTAATCTTCCAACTTCTGATTGAAGAGCTTATTTTTATGCCTTCACAATCTCATAACCAGATTGTATTATCCTCAGTTGATTAAGGATGGCATCCAAAGTTTCTTCATTATCAGTAGTCTTAGGCTTTGAACCACATGTGGATTCACAATCACTTTCAGCAGGTGTATTGACTGATACAGAATTGTATACCTCTTCAGTTTCATCCATGTTGGCCATGAATGCATAATCTTCCAACTCAGCATACTTTTCTGTTTCAGCAACTATTTCTGTTTCAGTCACTTCTTCTACCACAGCAATGAGTGCTGTGTCATCTGATTCATTTCCCTTTTCAGATTCCACTTCATATCCAGATTCATCCTCAGCAACCATTGCCTTCTTTCCTGGTCTTCTTTGATTGCTCTTATTCTTCAGTAGGTCTGGACAATCTGGTCTGAAATGTCCAGGCTTCTTGCAATTAAAGCATAGATAATCTGGTTCTTTCTTATGTTTCAGCTCAGGACAATCAGGTCTAAAATGTCCTGGTTTCTTGCATTGAAAGGAAAGATAGTCATTGTCTTTCTTTCACTCATCTTTCTTTCTCTCATTGGATCTCCTTGGAAAATTCCTTGGGGAACATTTTCCAGCTTTCATCATCTTGATCTTTTTGCTCAGCAGGGCAATCTGCTCCTGCATTTCATCCAACTTATCATCCTGTGCACTTGTTGATTCTTCATTGTAATTTGCTGCAAGTGCTGTTGTTTTTGGTTCTTCAATTTCAGCTTCAGGAACCACCTTCTTACTGCATATGCTTTCAAATCAGAGAATAATTTGAAAGTATCTTCCTCATGCAATCTTCTCATTTCCTCAATTGCATTCACTTTCAATTTCCAGACTTCCATGGGAGGTAGGGCTTCCAAGATTTTGGAATTTATTTCTTCTAGGGAGTATTTAACACTCAGCAGTGTTAACTCATCCAAGATGGCATTAAATCTTGATTCCATTTGCTCAATGGTTTCATTGGACTTCATCTTGAAGTCTTGAAACTTCTTCTTTGCCACACTGATCTTGTTATTCTTTATAGCATCAGTGCCTACACAAATCAACTGCAGCTTGTCCCATAGCTCTTTTGCAGTTTTGCAGTCTTTAATCTTCATGTACATATTGCTATCCAGAGTTCTATATATGATGTCTATAGCAATATTGTTCAAATTGGCTCTCTTTCTGTCCTCTGCATTCCATTCCCTCTTAGTCTTTGGAATATATTGGACTTCACCATCAACTGTCACTGGTTTCAGGACCTCCAGTGGACCTTCTGTGATAACATCTATCATCACATCATGAGTTGCAGCTAAGTAAGCCTGCATACGACGTTTATACTCATCAAACTTATCAACAGAACACATCAACATAGTCTTAGCATACTGATTATTATCCATGATGCAAGTTATATAAAACTGATAATTTGAAAGGAGTTTTAAAGACTTTGCTAAAGCACAACAACTTGGATAACTTCAGAACAGAAGCACCACTCTGATACCAATTGTTGGTCCCTTGGAAAGGCTTTAGTTAAGTTTAGAGGGGGGGTGAATAAACTTAACACTTAAAACTCGGAGTTAAAACAAATTCGGCAAGTCTCTCAGAGTTATTGATGTCTCAAGATCACGAAAGTTCAATATGGTGTCGATGTCTCAAGAGCCTCTCGACCCAAGTCTCTTTGAAGATGTTGCAGCAGAAATATAAAGAGTTTAAGCCTTTAAAATATGTTGTGCTAGTGTAATACTAAGTATTGGATACTCAGTAGTGTCTGTGTGTAAGTGTATCAGTTTGCTTTTATCAGTATGTTGATCTATGTATGCTAATGATAAAAAGTAAGTGCAGAAAGTAAATGATGCTCAGGAATTTTTATAGTGGTTCCAGGTGGTGTAATCCTGTACTCCACTTTTCTCCTGTGGTGTAGGAGGTATCACTAGAAACTTTGAGATCACAGTTACAAAGATCCTAGTCTGCTTGTCCTTCACCAAACCCTATGGCTTCACAAACTCCAAGAAGCTTGAAGAAGGTGGTATTGCTGCTTCAAACTTCTCCACTGGTCCTTTGAGGGTAGGATTGCCTCTTCACCAGCTCCACCACAAACACAGTCCTTCACACCTCCAAAGATGCTTCACTGCCCTAGCAACTTCTTGTAAAAGAAGGTTTGAATCAACTGAATGATTCTGTGTTCAGCAGCTTGATCAGTAGGGTTGATCAGCAGCCTTATGAACTTCAAGTGTTTGAGCTTGATGTAACTTGATAGCTTGATATCTTGTTACACTTGAAGTTTATCTTGATCTTGCAATATAGCTCAGCAGGGTGTTGTTCTGGATATGTCTTTAAGCTCAGCAGATTATATCACCCAGAATAATACTTGATCTTTCTTGTAAATCCTTTTCCCCTTTACTTTGCACTTATAGAATTTTAACTCACTTTTTCATTACTTGAATTCTGATCAGTTGCCTTGTATTTATAGGCTCCAAGATTTGAAAATAGCCGTTGTTTTTTTCTTGTTTTACTTCGATGGTGACTTAAATCCTGGTAATCGACATCGCCGGGCTAGCTTTATGTCACCGTCGACAGATCCCATTTGACTTCTGACTATCTCCAACGTTCCTTGTATCTCAACCATTCATCTTAAGAAGTGGTTGGATGTCCTTTTCATCGAAATCTGATCAGTTCAAATCCTTGTACCATCAGCAGACTGAATTACTGAGTCTACTGAGGTATATAATCATCTCTTCCCCTTTAATACGGGAAGGTATATAATTATGTTTTATATCTAACTTTTTATTGTTATGTTAGATAACACCATTTAAGCTCATAACTAAGTTCCAATCCATCAATCCACTTATGGAACTTAGACCTTCAATCTTGAGGTATATGAGAACAATTTAGGTCACCACAGACTTGCCTAAATTTTAATCTCATATCCTTCCTTAGCCTTCATAAACTGAGTTTGAAACCTCGACCTTGAGTCTTTCAAGCACCAAAGGACTTTAACTAGTCTCATGACCGGGCGATCTATTGACCCAACCAGTCTACTGACCTAGGACTCTACTGACCTATGAAGTCTACTGACCCAAGCCAGCTGACCTCAGTACAGTGCTTGTGTTGATCAAACCTATACAAAGATCAAACTCTAGTAAACCTATACGTAACATCTTGACTTCTTTTTGCCTTTGCACTATAACAGCTAGTCTGACACTCATCACCAAAACATAGGGCTTATAAAAATATGTTCAACAGTTTCCCTAATTTTATTAAAAATGTGTCCAACATCCTCAAAGAGAAGATTGATGTCCAGATCATTCAGCTTCAATATGTTTCCTCAGCAGACCAGAATGCTGATTTTCTCACCACTTCTCTTCAGCAGACTGAGTAGCAAACTTGGCTGTGTAGACATATACAACCCAGTTTGAGGGGGGGTGTGGAAATATTACCTAATATTTCGTGTGTATTACTTTACTTGTACACATTATTTGTAACATGACATATTAATAGTGTTGTATAAACAATTAATATGTCATAAAGTAACTCTATTGTGTTCTAGCCGTCTATGGACCGTCCTATTATGTTCTAGCCACCCATAGCACTCATTACTCTACTAGGACCTTTATCTTCATACTTGTATCTATTTATACTCATTCTTTAATCATGAATAAACAAGTTGAGTTTACTCAAGTATTATTGCTTTCTCAAACTCTCTTCACTTTTTATACTCAGAAATGAAATACAAAATAAGACATTTAATAGCTATAATATAATAAAATTTTAATTATGAAAAATCGGTAAATAGATGTATCATATAACAATGAGATAATTTTGCTAAAAAAAGAACAATGAGATAATTTTTAACGTAATCCTCTCTAAGTTTTTTAGTATTAAATAAATTGTTTTATGTATGAAAATATTAAATTGTGGAGAAACACTTTTTGTAGGAAACACCTGAGGGGAGAAACACTTACGTGGGAAACAACTAGCTATTTTAATATATAGATTGATAGATAGATAGATAGATAGATAGATAGACAGCTAGATATATAGATAGATAGATTGTAATATCCCAATTTTTCAAAAAGGGCATTCTTGTCTTTACACGAAAAATATGAATATTATGTTTTGTTTTAAAGCATTAAAAGAAAAAGGGAGAAGAAAAGAAAAAGGACTTAATTGGATTTAATGAATAGGAAATAATTAGATTTAATTATGCTGTATAAGAGGGGATTTTTAATCCCAATAGGCGACACAATATACGCCTAATTTATCAAAAAAGAAATCAGAAAGACGCTCTGATTTTTCAAGATCTAGGAAGAGGAACTCTTCAATCTCTAGGCTAATCCGTTGATAAAAAACACAGACATCTCAAGAGAGAAAAGATCACCGCGAGACGAGGAAGCTTTTGATTCCAACAATCCCTAAATCCGTTAACGCATGTTTTTCCCTCATCATTCTTGATATTAGGGTTTGTTCATCAACGTTGTTAAAGCTGTGTTTTTCTGAGTTTAAACATCGTAGTGATGAGTTTGGATTTATCATTTATAGGGTCGACCTTAAAGGTTAAACCTTTGACAGGTTAAAGCTTTGGATTGTAGTACCACGCCAAATAAGGTAACGTGGTGTTCTTATCGTATGATTAAGGGTTGTAAAGTTATAGAGCAATTTGTATGTTTATTTTCATTGTTTACGATCTGTTTAAGTTGGAGTTTGGGGTGGAATTGGGTTGGAAATCGTATATTGACACTTGCAGATTTCTGGGGAAAACCCAGGCAAACGAGCATTTGCACAAGGGTAAACGGGTGTTTGCGGTCGTTGCAAATTCTTTGGCTGAACGAGCGTTTGGGGTTTATGGACGAGCATTTGAGGGTTTGACAATTGATACATGATGTGGCTATTTTTCACGAATGGGCGTTTGGAGAGCAGTAAACGTTAGGCGAACGTGCGTTCAAAGGGTGTCAAACGTGCGTTTGACCTGTTCCGTTTTTACTGTTATTTCGTGTCAGCTTGGTTTCAGGCTTTAAAATCATGTCCTTACTGCTTAACCTTATGTGACAAAGCCTTGAATAATCTTTTGATGCGTTTAGTTCCGGCACCATATGGATTCCCTAAAAAGATGAAGTGTGGGATCGTCAAAAGCTTTGGATTTTCCTTGGGCTTCGATAAGCTAGGGTTTATCGATGTCCGTGTATGTGCTAGGTTTTGTTAGAGTCTAGTGGTCTTAAGAAGAGGGAGTAGACTGATAGGTGAGCCTTTTATGTGAATCAACTTAGGTGGCTAGTTAAACATCTAAACAAACGTATGTATTAGATTAATAATCTTAAACATCATGCAATGCTTGGTAAGGCATAGTACAATATCGCGATGTGTCCTCTGACTAGACAAAGTAGACTGTACCCATGCCGGTCAATCGATTGGCTAGATAAAGCATCAGGTGCACTCTGCTGGTCATCACACTATCGGGACTCAGATATTCCCGGGGCTACTAGAGCGTGTCTCTAAGTAAGTTGCACCCAGTTGTCCTAGTACATCCTATTACTCGGCGTACTGCCCTTGTTATTCATGATGTAATAAACATGAGCTAAGCTAGATACCTTTGGAACCACGTGTTATGCTATGAACATAATATGATAGTTAGCTAGGGTTAATAACGGAATGAACAAATAATAGACGGCGTTGCTTTTATTTCTTCATAAGACCGACGTTATACGATCCTCTACGCGTTACTAATTACTTGTGTACTTACCCCGTTACATTATGTTTGTCTTTCCCTTTCCCCAAAGAAGATGAACAGGTTGCTAATGATGATGAGTTCTTCGACGATGACGTGTGAGGTTGAGCTCTTGAAGACTTAGTTTCTTTTAGTTTTTGTTTCTTTCAATAAAGTTGTTGAATCAAAGTTCAAACAATGTTGTCTTTCTTTTGGATTAGAATGTTGGATGGTCTAGTTCTCTTTATTGGATTTAGTTTTCGCAGCATGGAAAACCGTGTGTTCGATCTTTTATTTTCCCGAGTCGTTTTATCTTCCACGTCGCTTTAGTTCTGATGTATGACGTAAGGCTTACATATGTTGTTGAATTTATTTGATAATATATGTGCCGAGCACTCTTTCCGGATAAGGACTCGGTGTCCAGGAACGGGGCGTTACAGTTGGTATCAGAGACAAGTTTTCTTTGCTGTGTAGGACTTGATTTCTTCTTTAAGATAAGTGTTAGAGCTTTAGTAACCCCCTCTTTTCTTGATTACAGAATGTGATAGGGCGGACCCGAATTCCGGCCTAGATCCATAGTCCGGCCCATCCCTATGCCTGTCGGGCCCTGACGAGATCGACCCTACGACCCCCGGAGCATGAAGACCGGTCATGACCAGGAAAACCTATAGGTATGGAGACAAACCTTGAGTCCAGAGCCGCCTTGAATCTCCTGCGGACTGAGCATTCTGTCCATCCAAACACATTATGTCTTTTATCATAATTATTCTTCATTATGTAAAAAACTTCCCTATAAATAGGGCCAGGTGTAACCTCCTCAGGAGAACGATTTGGATAAATAAAAGAGAAGGCAAAGCCAAATTCTCCCTTTCCCTTCACCGGTAATACGGCACCACCACTTGTATACATAGCTCAATAGTGAGCCACCACCATTTGCATCACCAAAATAGCTAGATATCCACCACTACGCCATCGCTGAACACCCCAAATAATTTCGACGTTATCAGTTGGCTCTATTACTGAGAAATCAAAGTTTTTAGTCCACTTCCGGTGTACAGCTCATTCACCATCTGTAACACTCATGGTGGCTGCGAGGAAAACTCTCCTTCTCCAAGTCACCCACAGCTAACTGCTCGGCAAAAGCTTTCAGCTCTCGCACAGTTACGTTCACATCCTCAACTCAGCATCAGAATAACATCATAACAAGGTAACCTCCTCGACTTCATGTTCAGAATCACGAGTTTGCGTTTGAATCATCACCTTTCTCGTGACTTTTGCGCAAAGAAGTTCGCCGGAGTTGGCATCGTATGTTTCCTTGACGGAAACCGTGCCTCAGAGTTTTCACTTTAAGTTCTTGGTAGTTACACATTCACAGAGAAAGTTAGATACGCTTGAAGCTGTTGATTATGCTCTCAAGAAGTTGAAACGCTCGACATTGTCATGTTAAGAAAAAGGGCCTGATTTCACGCAGATTTTCACACTTAGTGGAACGCTGTCTTAGTAGTCGTTGCATGCTTGTCTGAGTTCCCGAGCACCTTGTCAGGATAAGGATTTGTATACTACATTGTAGGATATTGGATTTTTTGGAACATCACGCTTGAGAGATCGCATTTGTTCCCCGAATTCCAACATCCGTACATCGGCTCCGGCAACAAACTCACCGGATATTTTGTTACCAGCAAATATCCCCGACACGCCGCCCAAATAATCATCAAACAGTACAGGGTAGGTGAGTGTTAGAGCATTTAGGAGTCAGAATACTATTTGACTTTTAGCACAACCACCCAGTCAGAACTCGACATATGGTAGGGAGCAAGGACATAGTCCACTTCCCACCTACTCCAGGAAAGGGATCCGCAAGGGACCCTCATCACCAGGGTAATAAGGATCCTACATTGGAAAACCCCACTGCAGAATGGGGCAACACACAAACAGGGACTGATGCCAGAAATATAATAAATCGGAGAAGGTCCAATTCTAGGAACGACACGGGGAACTCGGTATCGGTCCGCTCTGTGCCAACGTGTGGGAGAAACACGGCGGGGATCTTGAAATAGCGAAAGGGTAAAGAGCCGCTCGCAGAAAAAATCCTGGGGGTGGAAAGGACCTCAGAGGCTAATTCTCCTGAGGCAAAGGCGGCTCTAGCATACACGGAATATGTGAAACAGATGTATGCGGCGAACTTGCGTCTGGCCGTATGTAACTTTCCCCTCATGACCATCGACGAAAAGAGTCAGTCTACTATGCGGATTTGGACGACGTCGTCAAAATAAAAGTGATACTTGTTAGAAACGTCGTGCCAGCAGGGGATGACAGAATGGAAAAAATGGAAAGAGAAATCTCGGAGCTGAAAAAAGCCAAACCAGACGGGAAACCTGAGCCGGCTCAAGGAATTGATGTTCTCACAGAAGAAATACTGGAATCACTACCCTCTAAGGGCATACAATACTCACAAAATGTCTACTATAAGGGAACTACCAGCCCGCTGGAGTGGATAGCCGCATTCCAGAGTCGAACGCTCCTGGACACCTCAAATAAATCGGCATGGTGTGTGGCAGTCGTAGGAAGCATGTAGGATCGAGCCGCTGCCTGGCTCCGAAGCCTACCTCACGGCTCGATCAAAAATTGGGAGGAGCTGAGAGCAAAATTTCTAAAGGAATTCAAAACGGCAAAGCGGACCAAGAAAACCATCGAGGATCTATATGAAATACTTCAGGGAGACGGAGAATCTGCAAAAGCTACTATGATCGGTTCATCAAGGTGTGCGAAAGCGCATCGAAGAATCTATCTCGAGAATGAGGTTCGAGAGGGGTTTCCTAAACGGTATCGCCAAAGGAGCGATGAAAACACACTTCTCCATGAACCCCTCCTCCCGAATATGCGCGACTTGCTCAACCCACCCGAATCTTCGGATCGAGAAGCAATTCCCTCATCCTTCGGGAAAGGAAAAAATCGGAATGAATCCAGGCATTCGAGGGAGGAAAAAAGAGAGGAGCCCAGGGAAGACTGGAAAGACGATCGAATGAGAGAAAAGGATCGGGACAGAGTGGTCAAAAAACCGTTCAAGTTTGATGAGCCCGAGTTCGTCCCCATCAACGCGAGTCTGTCTGAAATACTATTCGAGATCAAAGACAAGGTGGAGCGACCGAGACCTATAAGGTCTGACCCTAGTTCAAGGGATGACACAAGGTACTGTGATTTCCACGAAGACCACGGTCACCTTACCGACGAATGCTTCACCCTGAGGAGAATAGTCGATAAAATGATAAGAAACGGAGTGTTAGACAAATACAAGAAGCACGGCAGTGGAAACAAAGACGACAGGGGGCCTCGAAGATACCGAAATGAAATCAAGGTGATCATAGAGGAGTTCCCAGCAACCACCTGATCAAAAGTCAAATCAACGCAATCAATGTCCGGGGGAGAGAGAAGCCGGTTGTACTAGCTCCGGATGAACAGGCAATATCGTTCACCAGAAGCGAGTTAGCAGGCCCACCCGGGGCGATGGAGTTACCAATAGAGGAGGGCACATCCACTGAATCCAAAGCTGTCGTTTGCAAATCCCTTCAGGTCAGAGATGAATCAGACTTCACCGCCGAGGACGAGCTGGTTGAAGTAGTTGTCAATGAAAAATATCATGATCAGAAAGTGAAGGTGGGTGTTCAAATGGATGAGAAATAAAGGGAGAAGTTGGTCGTACTGCTGAGAAAAAACTCGGATGCATTCGCCTAGGTAGTGACGGACATAAGGGGCGTGGAGCCCGACGTAGCACTACACCAATTGAATGTGGATCCTAACTTCAAACCTATACAATAGAAAGCCCGATAGTTCTCCAAGGAGAAAGAGGATGCTATTAAGGTCGAGGTAAGCAAGCTAGTTCAGGCCGGAATCATCCGAGAACTTCAGTACCCGACCTGGCTGGCCAATGTAGTGATGGTCAAAAAACATAATGGAAAATGGCGCATGTGCGTCGACTTTACCGACCTGAACAAGGCCTGTCCGAAGGATCCCTATGAGCTGCCCATAATCAACAGAATGGTCGAACGGATAGCCGGCTTCAAAAAGTTGAGCTTCTTGGACGTGTACTCTGGATACCACCAAGTGATGATGTCCGACAAAGAGAAAGAGTTGACGGCTTTCCGAGATGCGGGTGGAATGTATTATTACAAGATGATGCCGTTTGGGTTGAAGAATGCCGGATTTACATACCAAAGGATGGTTAACAAAGTGTTCGGCTCCCAAATCAGCAATAATATGGAGGCTTACATCGATGACATGGTCGTAAAGTCCGCCAGCGTTGACCATCTAGCCGACCTGCAAGAAACATTCGACAACGTCAAGGCACACTCTATGAAATTGAATCCCGCAAAATGCCTAGGTTTCATGGTAACTCAGAGGGGGATAGAGGCGAATCCTGAAAAGATCCAGGCCTTGACCAAGATGGAGGAGCCCAGATGTGTGAAAGAAGTCGAAAGGCTAAATGGGAGAATCATCACCCTGGGAAGATTTGTCTCCAGATCCGCGGACAAATGACTCCCGTTCTTTAAAGTCCTCAAGGGAAACAAAACCTTCGAGTGGACAGAGGAATGTTCTCAAGCTTTCAAAGCCATCAAAACATATCTAGCCAGCCCTCCACTGTTTGTCAGTCCAATGGTAGGGGATGAGCTCTTTTTATATCTGGCCGCTTCGGACCTGGCCGTTGCAGCTGTTCTTGTCAAGGAGGACGGGACCCTCCAAAAACCCGTTTATTATGTTTCAAAGGCCCTCAGTCCCGTTGAGAGTCGCTATCTTAATGCAGAAAAGTTAGCTTACTCGCTTGTTGTGGCCGCCCGAAAACTCAGTGCCTATTTTTCTTCGCACATAATTGTGATCCTGACAAATAGTCTTCTACGACAGTTACTGCACAAGCCGGACCTCTCAGGACGAATGCTACGATGGGCCATAGAGCTAACTGAATTCGACATTCGATATGAGCCCAATAAGGCTATCAAGGCCCAGGCCTTAGCGACATCATAGTTGAAACGAGCTTCAATGAGGAATGGCCCACCGGACAGCCTAGTTCATCGAGCGTTGACAAACCAAGCACCGCAGCTGAGGTCGATCCGAACAGACTAGCCCTCTACTGGCAGATGTATGTCCATGGGGCCACGAGCCGAAATGGTTGTGGAGCTGGGATTATACTTTTGGAGCCGGGTTCATCCGAAGGGATTGAAAAGACTTTACGATTCAACTTCACCGCCTCCAACAACCAGGCCGAATATGAAGCGGTCATTTCCGGCCTAGAGCTAGCCAAATCTATGAGAGTTGACAGCCTAGAAGTGTTCTATGACTCACAAGTGATAGTATGCCAAATTAACGGCACGTTCGAAACGAGGGACGAAGTACTCAAAAAGTACCTCAATCTCGTCAAAAAACTAGGAAGTAGCTTCAAGTACTACGAATTCAAGAGCATACCGTGGGAGCAGAACGAACGGGCGGACTACTTGTCCAAACTAATATCTAAAGATGAGTTCAGCAACCCCGCGGTTATGTTCGAATATCTGGAGGAACCCGCCGTCTGTCGGGTTGAGGTCATGGATATCCAATCATCGACTTCATCCTGTATGGATAGCATTTATAGAAAATGGGATTTTGCCAGAAGATGCCAAGGAAGCTCAAGCTTTAAGGAAAAGGGCGGCACGGTATACAATCCTAAGCGGGATCCTGTACCGGCGATCATTCTCGAAACCATTACAGCGGTGTGTGCGGCAAGAGGAGGTACAGGGAGTACTCACAGAACTACATGAGGGAGTGTGCGGCGGCCACCCTTCAGTCGCACATTTGCCCAAAAGGTGTTGTTAGCAGGGTACTACTGGCCGAAGCTAGCGGAAGACGCCGAAAGATATTCTAAGAGCTGTGACAAATGCCAGCGCTTCGCCAGTTTTCCCTGACTACCTTCAGTGGAGCAGAGCATAGTCACCGCAGCTTGGCCTTTCGACACATGGGCCATCGACCTCATCGGTCCGCTCAAAAAAGGCAGATCAATTTGCGAATACGTGGTCGTCGCCATGGATTACTTTACAAAATGGATCGAGGCAAAAGCGCTCATGAAGATCCGCGCCAGAGATATCATATACTTCCTGTTGGATCAAGTCTGAACTCGATTCGGGGTGCCACGAGCTATCGTGTCCGATCATGGTCCACAGTTCAGGGATGAGTTTGACGACTTTTGCAAGGAGCATAATGTCAAACACTTGCAATCTTCGGTGTGTTACCCTCAAGGAAACGGTCAGGTGGAAAATGCCGACAAACAAGTATTAAAGTTGTTAAAAAAGAGCCTATACGATAAGGTCGGCAAATGGGTAAACTACCTGCCAGAAGTCCTCTGGGCGCTCCGGGCAACTCGAACGGCAACGATAGGGGAGACTCCGTTCTCTCTAACATACGGCTCGGAAGCGATGGCACCAATAGAGATGGCGCTCTCAAGTATCCGGGTCTCGCATTTTGACGAGGCCGACAACGCTTTTAATCGACAGGTCGAACTAGATCTGGCAGAAGAAAAAACGTTTAAAGGCTCGAGCCTAGTTGGTTAATTTCAAACAAGCCGCTAAAAGATGCCATGATCGATGCATCAGAAATCACTCGTTTGCGGTGGGAGATTTTGTCCTACGCAAGAGGCAGGCTACAAGCCAGAAGACATATAAAGGAAAGTTGGTTGAAAATTGGGAAGGTCCTTGGAAAGTGTCAAAAATAGTCAAAAAAGGAACCTACGTTCTCGGGGATAAAGAGAGCCGTGAATTCAACATGCCCTGGCACGCCGACATCCTCAGAAAATATTACATGTAAGGCCAATGACTTCAACTTATTTTTAGAAGCAATTTTAATATGAAGGCGTCGAGCCCCTTTTGATCTTTATCAATGAATTATTTTTTGAAAACTCCGAGGCCTCAAACGAATCACTGTCTCCGACAAGCAAACCTTGTCCGACACAGTCGGGGGCAAGGTTAAAAAAAAGATTCAATTGAATTCATTGAGGAGAAATTTGTACAAAAGGGAAATTCCCTACAAAAAAAGGGAATCCTCATACATCCAGCGCCGGATGAGCAAGATATACGTCAGTAGCCGGGCACACCGGCATACCAAGGCTCCGAATACACATACTAGAGATCATCCAAGAAAATTGCATGGCCAGGCCGCCATCCCTCAATCGGGAAAACTTGATCGCCTCGTGGTGGATCCAGCGACCCCAGTTAATAGTCACCTCCGGCACCGAAATAGCGTGGAGAACAAATGCCTCAGGCTCAGTGACTGTTAAGGGTCAAATTGTATGATTTTTATAGATATATTTTATATCAATTTTCCCCCGTATTCGTATTATTTTCATAGAATGTGAGCTTTATATTGAAATATTGAGCGAATGGTGTTTTCAACGGGTAAATTGCAAAACGTAACGATTTATGTGTTTATTTGGTGGTTTTATGTTTATTTGGATATTACTACGGTTTTGTGATGTTTTGATGCAATGTAGATACGTATTCTCGAGTTGAAAAGAAGGTTAAAATATATTGCATTCGGATTTGAAGAGGATTGGAAGAGATAAAGATGGAAGAAAAAGAGATAAGGATCAAGAAATCAGATTCCAGGCATGCTAGACGTTCGTCCAAGTCCCGTCCAAAGTGGACGGGCGTCTGCTGAAGTGAACGGGCGTCCAGAAGGAAGAGTTGATTCAGAGAGTTTGGACGTGCAGCAAACTAGCGTCCAAGGTATCTTGGACGGGCGTCCAAGGAAGCGGACGAGCGTCCGGAACCGACCTAGGCTAAACCGACTTAGTTTTCTATTTAAACAAGCTGTGCCCAACCCTAATTCCATCCAGATTTTCTCATACATATAATACACAACAGCAGCCGACTTCTGGGGCTCTTCAAGGCCGGTCACCCGAGCCTTGTGCTCGGGTGATCCGGGTTAGATTAGGATGTCTTTTTCTCGTTTCTTTTCATTGTTGATGCTTGAAGATCAACCTTTGTATCAAACTATGTGAGTTTAATCTCTTTTTAATTTATTCAATCTCTAGTTTATTTTTGTGATCTTTAATTTATATTGTATCGTTCTATGATTATGATGCTATTGTCTGAACTCATATCGAGAGATTTGTTTACTAATTGATATGTTTACAACATACGGAAGTTGCGTAAGCTAGATCACCATAGAAAGATAGGATCTTTAATCGTTAATTCGTGACAAATTAATTGGTTAATTATCTAGGTTGATAGATTCTAAAATACGAGAGTTAACCAGAATCTACACCTTCGTTTTGTATGGAATATTGGTCTCAACATTCGAGAGAGGAGAGATCGTTAATTGAATTCACTAAGGAACTAGGAATTCATAGCTTGAGAAATAGATTCGCTAAGAGATTAAGAATTTGTATCTCGTGTAAAGGTGAAACCACAATTTGAATTAAAATCGTGAGATGAACTAGGATTGAAATCACTTAGTTTGTATTTTGTTTGATCCCATGGATCTTTAGTTTAGATTGTTTTTATTATTCCTAGGATAGATTTATTCTTAGTTGTTCTTTATGTTTCTCTTTTATGTTCGTTTTCTTCCGTTTGTTTTGCTTTCTTGAGTAACAATTGAAAGGATTAATAAAATTAGATTCAACAGCCCAATTCCCTGTGGATCGACCCCTTACTTATCTCGCTCTACTATCAACAACCCGATATTCGGTCGGTTAGGAGTTAGTTTTGCATATAGGTTAGGGTTTATAAATTTTCTTTTTGTTTAGTGATGCAAAATCCTCCGCACAAGTTTTTGGCGCCGTTGCCGGGGAGTCGGTAACGGTTGTCGGATTCTTATAGGTTCAATTTTTGTATCGATACTATTTTTTTTATTTTCTTTAGGTGATAATCTAATAGTTACGTTTTTATTTTTATTTTTATTTTATTTCTATTGGTTTATTTTATTTAGTTAGTTTAGATTTTGCCGTAGGTTTAATATTAGACTTTTATTTAATTAGAAATAATTTTTTTTAGATTAGATTTACCTTAGATTTTTCATAGTTTATTTTTTTCATAATCTAGTTTCAATTTAGATTTTAGTAGACTTGATTAGATTTTATAAATTTGTTGATTGTTATAATTCACAATTTGTCACCTTAGTTTAATTATAGATTAATTATTACTGTCTTAGGTTTTTAACTTTTATTATTTTCAGTTTGCTGCTATTTTCTCTCTATCTGTTTCATCTTTCAACTTCTAAATGGGCGTCCATTCTTTCAGACGCCCGTCTGTTCTTGAAAATTCCTCTCTGCATCGTTTAAAATTTGAATGCACAAGCGCCTCGAATTACCAAACGCCGTCCAAAGATTTAAACGCCCTTCTACCCCATCATCTGTCTTCAACGCCGCCATTCGATGATCAAACGAGCGTTCACTTCCTGAATCTTCTCTGAACTAGCGTCCACTTACACCGAACGCTAGTTCAGTCCCTGAAAACTTCACTTTTCTCTTCTCTTCTCTCCTTCTAAACTTCTAAACCCTCTAATCTTTTCTAAATTCTTTCCCATCAACCCTAAGGTTGATTTCCTCCTGTTCTGTTCTTCTGGTTTATGCAAACCAGGAGTAAGAAGGGACCTTTTGTCTTTAATCCCGAACCTGAACGATCCATTCTCAGAAGAAAGCTCTTTCCCGATCCAGACATTATGGCTGACGGAATTCCAAATCCGAACCAAGTTCAAGTTCCAAATCCAGTTCCTCCTAATCCAGCTCTCCCAAATCCAAATCCAGATCCTCAAGCCCAAATGAATCTGCTCCTTCAACAGATCCAAGCTTTACAACAACAACAGAATCAACAAGCTGGGATAAATAATCAATTGCAACAATTCCATCAAAACCAGTTAAACCAAGATCCCTATGCTCCTATCTTAACTGGATTTCTGGAAGGGCATAGACCTATTCGCCTCGTAGGAAATGGGGCAAGTAAACTTTGATCTAAAAAATGGAGTGGTTGGACTAGTCCAAAATAGTTCTTTTCATGGCACTGCTCAAGAAGATCCGCATGACTTCTTGTCCACCTTTGTTCAAATCTGCGAAGCATGCCACTATCCTGGTGTTGATTCTGAGATTTTAAAGTTGAAACTCTTCCCGTTTGCTCTAAAAGGAGAAGCAAACCGTTGGTTTAAATCTTTAGCCCATCATTCTCTCCATTCCTGGAATGATGTTAAAAGAGCCTTTGCTCTTAAGTGGGTCTCCCCTGGTACAATCATGGACATGAAAAGGGAGATAGCCACATTTGAACAACTTGATGGTGAGAGTGTGGGGAAGGCATGTGAGAGACTGAATCTGTTGATGAGGAAGTGCCCCAATCATGGATACGATAGACATGAGCTACTCGAGTTATTCTACAGAGGTGTCTCTCAACCAAATAGGGACTACCTTGATTCGACTGCTCATGGATCCTTTCTAGGGGAGGTGATGACGCTGCCTACAGGGTAGCTGAAACTATAGCAAGGAATAACATATGGTCAACTCCAAGGAAGACCAATGTTAATGGGAATAAGAAAGAATCCGCTGCGAGCAATTCTGAGACTAAGATGCTAGTTGCTCAAATGGAAATGATGAGCAAGCAGCTAGCCGATCTACAAATGCAGCAGCAAGGAGGGTCATCAGAGGTGAACTATCTGGGAACGCAGTCGGGAATTGAGATGAATGAGGAAGTAAATTTGATGGATAATCGTAACCAAACCTTCGGGAACTTCAATCAGAACCGGAATTATTCCGGATTTCAACGTCCCAATGCACCACCTGGGCCATCCAATTCAAACACTTCCTGCAACTCAAGCTATCAAAGACCACCTCCTGGAGTAGTTAATCAATCTTACAATCCCAACTCCCAGAGACCGCAAGGTGGTTGGAATCAAAGCCAAAATCAAAATCACACCACCTCCTGTGTCCCTCAGCATAAGTTTGATGAGCTAGTGGATATGGTGAAGACCTTGTCTACTAGTGTCAAGGCAATAGAGAGACAGTCGGGCGGATGGCGGATCGACAAGCAAGCGCACCCCACGGTAAAATTCCAGTTAGTTATACCGAGAGAAATCCAAAAGCGCAGATATCAATGTTTGCACTGCCATCACACCTCAATGGGAGTATGGAGACCAAGAGTTGAATGAAGTTACTTTGAGAAGTGGTAAGCAGGCAGGACCCGGGAAGGTATCGGGAAACGAGCAGCCCCTCCTGACGCAATAAGTTCAGGAGGGGGTAATCAGAAATCATATACCAAAGAAACCAACAGCGAGGAGGAGAATAATGATGACGGTTCTTCGGGGGATGAGGATGATTCTGATTCGAGGAAAAGTCAGGTGGCTGTTCCCCTGACAAAGAGGAGGGAGGAAAAGTTTGTGAGATCGAAGGATAAGGAAGACGAAGGCATTAAAAAGTCTGGTGGTTGTTCCCCTGACAATGATAGAACCCTTCCTTATCCACCAAAGAGGAAAGAGAATACCCTCAGTCTTGACAGACAATATGACGGAGTGAGGAGGATGCTTAGAGACACCAAAGTGAGTATACCACTAGCTGAGGTATTGACTGCAATGCCCAAGTGCTCTAAGTATCTTAAAGAAGTTTGTGGGAGTAAGAAGAAGCTTCAAGGGATGGCATAAGAGATTTTAAGAAAGACTGCTTCTATGGTTTCACGTAAAGTTGTTTGTTGTTTAGGTGACCCCGGAAGACCTTCAATCTCTTGTGAGATTGAAGGCCACAAGTTCCAAAATGTCTTATGCGACTCAGGGGCCTCTATAAATGTGATGCCATTGAACGTCTGCAAAAAGCTCGGCTTAGATAAAAGAATGCGGGAACGCCCTATTTCTCTTCAGATGGTGGACCGATCTAGTCGCTCAGCAGCCGGTTGTGTTACTAATGTTCTTCTTCATGTTGAACATTTGGTTTTCCCTACCGACTAGGTTATCTTAGACTACCCACCTGACAAAGAGATGCCTCTAATTCTAGGCCGGACCTTTTTAGACACCTCTGCCGCCCTCATTGACTTCTGTAAGGGTCAGATTACGCTTCGAGTTGATGATACGTCTGTTACCTTTACACGAGGGAAAAGTCTAGAGAACACTTTGAGTGAAGAAATCTCGTTCGTTGAAGCAATTTATGAGGACGAAGAAGATGCCAACTCTGAAGAAGCATTAGAGCTAACAGAGATAGGTGTTTTCGAAGTTGTAAACATTGAAAATCAAGCTGACTGTGGACCATCTTCTTTTTCATTACAGGCCGTAGTCACTAACAAGTCGTTGTCACAACTTGCTCACACTGATCCTGGCAATGAACATGAAACATGGAATTTCCCAGCGACGAACGATGATTTCAAAGAGCTGCATCAGGAAGACTTTAACCCTGGAGAAGAGGAAGCCCTTATGGGTAGTTGGGACGAAGTGGATTTTTGGAGAGAGACTACTTATTGGGAGGTTGATGATTGGGAACAGCTAGCAGAGGAGCTAGAAGAAGAAGAGTTGAGAAAGATGATCAAGCATAAGAAGGAGGAACAGTGCAATCGATGAAGGATCCCTATGGATGATTTTATCCAAGACTTTCTCAAGTATGCCTCGGGAAGATGAGGTGTTCTCACACAACCACTTCAAGCCCATAAGGAAAAAGGTGGCCTTTTAAAATCTAGTATTGAGCAACCACCACTCTTGACTTGGAGCTTAAACCGCTTCTCAACACCTTAAGTACATTTTTATTAAGGATGGTGATAAGTTGCCCTTAATCATCTCTTCAAAACTCGAGCCCGACCAAGAAGCACTGGCTGATAAAAGTGCTTGAAAAGAATATCCTTGCGCTCGGATGGCAAGTGGGTGATATCGAGAGAATCACCCGATGTGTGCATGCATAAAATCCGAACGGAGGAAGGAGCTAAGAAAGTAAGACAACCTCGGCCGAAAGGCTGAATCCGCATATGCAGGAGGTTGTCAAGAAAGAAGTTATAAACCCCAGTTAGACATGGGAATCATCTATGCAATCGCCGACGGTGAGTGGGTTAGCCCCACCCAAGTTGTGCCAAAGAAGGAAGTATCACCGTTGAAAAGAATGAAAAGGGGGAAGAGATAGCTTTACGCCTTGTGATCAGCTCTGAGTGCGCATCGATTATCGCAGAGTGAATGAAGTCACCGCTAAAGACCATTTCCCCTTACCCTTCATTGACCAGCTTATTGAAAGACCGAGTGGTCACAAGTATTATTGTTTCCTCGATGGATATTCGGTTACTTCCGATAGCCATCGACCCTAATGACCGTGGAAGACTACGTTTACGTGTCCATCAGGCACTTTTGCTTTCCGCAGGATGCCTTTCGGCTTATGCAATGCACCCGCGACTTTTCAACAGTGCATGTTAGCCATTTTTGATGGACTTATGGAGAAATGTATGGAAGTCTTCATGGATAACTTCTCAATCTATGGCGATAGCTTCGATGAGATCTTGGAGAATCTAGATATGGTACTTCAACGCTGTGTTGAAAAGAATTTAGTGCTTAACTGGGAGAAATGCCATTTTCTAGTTGATGAGGGGATCGTTCTGGGACACAAGGTGTCTGGCACTGGTATTCAAGTTGATAAGGCCAAAGTAGAAGCCATTGAAAAAATGTCGTATCCGAAAACTGTCAAGGAGGTACGCGGTTTTCTTGGTCATGTTGGCTTCTACAGGCGATTTATTAAGGACTTTTCCACCATCGCCAAGCCCCTATCCAATCTTCTGAAAGATGATGTTATGTTCTTGTTTGATGATAAATGCAAGAAAGCTTTCAATTGCCTGAAGGAAAAGCTCGTAAGTGCCCCTATCTTAATCGCACCTGACTGGACTAAGCCTTTTGAATTATTATGAAATGCCTCTAACTACGCAGTCGGCGTAGTTTTAGGTCAAAGAATTGATAAAAGGTTCAGGCCCATTTACTATGCGATCCGCACCTTGAACCCGGCTCAATGCAATTACACTACGACTGAGAAGGAATTCTTAGCCGTCGTTTTTGCTATTGACAAGTTTAGAAGTTACCTTCTAGGGTCTCAAGTTGTAGTTTGGACCGACCATGCAGCCCTACGCTACCTTATGGACAAAGCAGATGCAAAACCAAGGTTACTCAGATGGATTCTAATTTTGCAAGAGTTTGACCTTGAGATCAAAGATAAGAAGGGTAGTGATAATGTTGTGGCTGATCATCTGTCTCGCCTAGTAAATGAGGGTGGCGTAAATCACAAGGAAATAGGCATCGATTTCCCTACTGAGCAATTGATGAAGCTTGATACTGTTAGGCCGTGGTACGCTGATTACGTCAACTATTTAGCAAGTGGACATTTAGAGGAAATGACGTATCAGGAGAGGAAGAAGTTCTTTTCTGACCTAAAATATCTCGTGTGGGAGGATCCTTATTTGTTCAGGGTTTGTAAAGATGGGTTGCTTAGAAGGTGTGTTCAAGAACATGTGCAATGGGATATTCTGGAGCAATGTCATAGTGGTCCCACAGGAGGACACTACGGAGCACCCAAGACTGTTGCAAAAATCCTCCAAGCTTGATTTTACTGGCCGACTCTTTTTAAAGACGCAGAAGCTTTTTGTAAAGGTTGCGATAGGTGCCAGAGAATCGGCAGGCAGAGTAATAGGATGGAAATGCCACTTAGGCCCATTCTGGAATGCGAAGTCTTCGACGTGTGGGGCATTGATTTCATGGGACCCTTTCCATCGTCCTGTGGTAATAAATACATTCTCGTCTGTGTAGACTCCGTTTCCAAGTGGGTGGAGGCAATATCCACCCAAACTAATGATCACAAAGTTGTGAAGAAATTCTTGCAAAAGAATATCTTCACCAGATTTGGCTGTCCTAGAGCCCTCATTAGTGACGAAGGTACTCATTTTTGCAACGCGCCGCTTGATACAGTTCTTGAAAAATATGGTGTTAGACATAAAATCTGTACACCGTGTCATCCACAAACAAGTGGCCAAGTCGAGGTAAGCAACCAGAGCCTTAAAAGAATTTTAGAAAACACCGTGAACTCAAATAGATCCAACTGGAGTCTAAAGTTTGATGACGCGCTTTGGGCCTATCGCACCGCGTTTAAGACCCCGATGGGCACGTCACCGCTTCCAAATGGTCTATGGCAAAGCTTGCCATCTCCCGGCCGAGCTTGAGCACAGAGCTTCATCGGGCTATTAAATTCTTGAATTTCGATAGCCACTCTGTGGGGAGAAGAGATTATTGCAATTAAATGAGCTCGATGAATTTAGACTCGAGCATACGAGAATGCGAAAATCGAGTGAGAAAGAACTAAGATACTTCACGATGCTAAGATCAAGGATCGAGAATTCAAAGTGGGTGATATGGCTTTGCTTTATAATACCCGGCTCCATTTGTTTGGCCCCTTTGAGATTCTCGATGTTCATCCAAGTGGAGCGATCACGTTAAACGGGTATGGTGATCAACCCTTTAAGGTCAATGGTGAAAGACTCAAAAAGTATTTTGGGCAACCGAAAGAAAAGCCTGAGACCTTGTACTTTCAAAAGAGGGATGAGACGCCTGATATTCTGATTTGCGATGAGATCCCATCCGACTTCTTTAGTTCGGATGATGGCATTTCTATATCTACCCATGAGGACCTTTCTTCCGAGCCTTCTGAACATGTCAGTATACCGAAGCTTACTCTGCGCAAGAACGAGAAGAAGAAAAGAGTCAATGCTATCTGGAGAGTTAAGTTCAAACACTTAGTAGAGCACTTGACTTGCTGCTGTTGTGGTCACACCCCTGTCCTTCATTCTGATTCCGATGAAGAAGTGGCCAGCAGTAAGCCAAAGTGGCCTGATCCGGGTTAACTTTGAAATCTGTGTCAAGCTAATGACATAAAAGAAGCGCTACTAGGAGGCAGCCTAGTCTTTTAAGTATTTCTTTTTAGTTAAGTTTTTTTGGTTATTAGGAATAAAATTATGGTGTTTTGTGTGTTGGTTATCCTTGTCCTATTTGTGAATGCTTTATTTGCGTGCATGTTTACTCATATACCCCGTGTACCTCGAGATTATGTGTTATTTCGAGTGTTGCAGATATTTTTGAGCAGGTTTTGCAAGCTATTATTTTCGGTGTTGTCTGTCCCTGATACGAGTGCAGCGGTTTTTTTTTTCATGCTACGGCCTGACCACTGCCAACCTACAGCCCGACAACCAACGTTGAAACCAGCTAAGTATTCTTTTCTTTTATTTGCACATTCTGAGGACATAATGTGAATTAAGTGTGAGGGGGGTGCAATTCATGCTTTATTTCGACAATATGAGTAAATATTTGTGATTCTTGATAAATGGTGAAATTTTAAAATTTTTACACTTGGATAATTGTAAATCTTGAGCATATGATTGAAACTAATGGCTTGCTAGTTGTAGTTTCCTGACAATGATTTTATGTGACTTTGTGAGATAATTATAGCATGTTTTACTGATTTGAGATAGTATTCATTTCACACTCACGAAAGCCTTTGATATTGAAGCAGAAACTTTTGAACTGTATCCTTTCACTATTTTAGTGATTTATCTTAGGGAGATTTGTTCTTAATAGTAACAGTGAAGTAACACCTAAGTTCAGAACGTGTACTGTCCCGGATTTATCTAATGCGAATAAACAAGTAATAATATTTATAAACCGGTTAACCTCAAGTATAAGGATCGTAGTACAGAGGTTAATGCCGGGTCGATCCTATGGGGAACTAGACGAATGTTAACCCTAGCTTTTGTTTTTAACTAATTATTGTCACGATTATTAACCTAACGAATAACTAACTAAACAAATATGCAGAAAATAACTAGACAGAGGAGATTAATCCAATGCTAGGAGAGATTTGAAAGCGATAAAATAAACTAAAAGTGCAAGAAAATAGATTAACTAATCTAAACTAAGCTATGAGGATTGTAAATCAAGTTTATAAAAGACAAACGAGGATTGATCCACCTATCAACATGCATTGATCTCCTATCTCGATTTTACGTGGTATTTAATTCGGTTGTGATTTACCTTACCTAAATATGAACTCCTAGTTCCTTGGGCAATTCATCTATTAACCTAATATCTTCCAATACTAAATTAACACGTTAAAGAGATCAAAGGTGCCAACTTTTACGTTAACGATCTAGTTTTTAGACTTACTAACTTCCGTTAATGTAAATCTAATGAACTATTCTTATCTATGGTGATCTATGCTATTCAAGATTTCCATCAAACAATAACATATCAAGCACACAACATATCTTCCAATATAATTGCGTTAAAACAAGAATATGCATAGATAAGAAACAACCGTAATAAATACTCACAAAGAAAAGTCGAAATAAAGAGATCAAGTCAATGCTTTGACGGCTTCACAATTCTCGTTTGAAGGAGGTTTTAGCCTCTGAACATCCTCAAGAACCTGAAAAGCGAAAAGTAACATAGAACTAACCTACTTTGATCGAACTTAAAATTGCATAAAACCGAAATAAAAGTGTAAAATCGCAGCCAAGGCCGCCCCTAGGGTTTAGGGTTTTAAGATTGTAAAACTCGCGTCTCAATGTGTGAAAATAGGCCGTATTTATAGAGATTTGAGGCGGTTTCACTAAGTCGGGCGGACGGACGCTTTGCTCGCTTTCAATGGGCGCTGTCGTCATTTACGAACTCCCTCACCCGCTCGTTCAAACTCCGTTCGGACTCTCTCAGATCAAGATTGTCTCCATGGGCGCCGTCCGATATTTCAACGCTGTTCACCATGGACGCTGCATGACGAACGTTCGGATGACTTGAATGCGATTTTTGCATCTTTATCTCTTTCCTTCAATCCACTTCATCATTATCTCTTCTTAAATCTTTATAGCTCGAGTTTTAACCCTTTTTTTGATCATCATTTGAGCACACCGAACACACCTACAATACATGGAAAACATCGCAAAATCGTAATAAAGTCCAATTAATTATAATTCATGATGAAAACACATAATTTATTCAATATTGCGAACAAGTCCTTAAAAACCTAAATACGCTTCGATATTTCCATATGAGGGCCATTTATTATGCAATCAATCCAATTGAGGGGAAAATACCGTAAAATATATCATAATAAAACATAGATTTTCACCCTAACAACTCCCCCACACTTAAACTTTGCTCGTCCCGAGCAAAACAAAACGAAAATTAGGCTCGAGAAAGGAAAGCATGCATCTAAACAAATATAACATACATCCAATAACTTAGATGTCCACCGGTGTGTGAGTGCATAGCCATAGGGAACTTCCACTAGATCCAAACTTGAAATTGATTCAAGCAAAACTAGCTATTACCCCCTCGCAGAATAGTAATAAATGACACTCATAAGGTGCACCCTACAAACGTGACATATCCCGAAAAAGATGATCGAATATATCTAGGGCCTTTCTGAAATACTCAGAGGATAATCCCTACATCATATCCATCGGTTTATACTGGGGATAAGATTAACCAGAACTAAGCCTTATTCATTTCGCAACAATTCTTTAGTTAATTTAACTTATTCACTTTAAACACACATTAGAAGAAGCTATTGCCCTCATAGCAGAATAGGACATTTCGAGATAATACCCTACCTTACTCCAATCATAAGGCAGCTTTTCCTAACTGTCGTGAGCTTTTAGTCATCATAGTGGTATAGGACATACGTGGTACACCCTACCTCACTCAAATCATCGACTAGCTTCCGACACACCCATATTAACCAACTATTAACTTTTCTTTTTAATTGACATTAGTCCCGTGTTACTTATCACATTCAAACGTCTAGATATTCACAGTATAACGTACTACGGAACTAAATACAAACTATCATAAATCTCACGATATGCACGTAGCACTAAGCACATGACTTATAAGATAATCAAAAATTACTAATCCAAAACGGGGTATAACTTATAAAAATAGCTCATCATTCACTATGGCTCGTGAAATGTAAATCTTGGTGAAACAACTAACTTATCAAACATATGAAATATCGCATAGATGATTGCAAAAACAACGAACTTCACATCGAATTGCCTACTCGGGACAAAACAAAAACACAAGTATAGGAAAATTTTTTGAAAATTGAGCATATTTGAGCATATTTTTGGCATAATAAATAAACTAACGTAGTAATTAAACGTATACGCGTCAACTATCCCCTCCCCCACACTTAAAAACTCAACATGTCCTCATGTTGTGCAGAAAGGTAAATGAGAAGAAACTTAGCTGTATTTGCGTAGAAAAATCAAGATGTTGGTCAGGCTGGAGCATGAAAGGGCCAACGCTCGCAAAAAGCGTGGAAAAAAAACGTCCAAACATAACTCAACGAGTACTCGACAAAAACCACCTCTGCAACACTCGAGAAAACAGAAAACTCGGGGGAAACGGGGTATAATATGGCAGTAGAGATAATAATTCAAACGGATGAAAAAGATAGGACCATCAAATAAATATGTCAACACAAGTCACAGAACGAGAAACCAGAAAGTATATGAACCATGAATAGTAACCAAAAGGAAAGTAACAAAATGTATAGGTACAGCCAAATCGAATGAAATGTATCAAAAAGTGCAACAACCAGAAAGATGTAAAGCAAATAAAAACTCAAGGTAGCCCCGGAGTCGTCTCAGCAACAGGAGCATCAACATGAGGAGGATCTGGAGTAGGTACAGCAACAGTGGACGGCGTCGGTGTAGGCTCAGGCTGCGTAGTAGATGCAGTAGCAGGCTCTACCGGGGGCTCATCCTCCTCATCTGACTCGGGCTTCGCCTCCATCTTGACCACCTCAGCTATCACCCTCTCAATCTGCTCAGAGAAGACATAATCCATGTTACTCGCACTGAATACCCCCCGATCTCTCGGTTGCCTCCCATCAACTAGACACTCCAAAACCGATAAGATATTATCCTGGCCATCCCGGATATCACTCAACATCGCCCTCAAACTATGAGCCATACTATGCCGAGTAATCTCGGAAGAAGATAATCCAGAAAGAACTGAGGCTTGAGGCGGTGCCGATGTAGAACCAGGCTCCGAAACGGGAACAGCCTTCTCTCTACGAATAGGGGGGTAACTCTTAGTCCTGTGGTCTGATGTATACTCAGCAACCCCAGCATCTAAACATAACTGATGTATCAAATGAGGCACTATCAAACTCCGGGTAGATACCTTCTGGTTGGCCAAAACATCATCAAACAACGCTTGCCCAACATCAACATTCAACCCGAAAACCAACGCATACAACATCCCAAGATCACTAATATAGAAATGTGTGAGATTATTCTTGGGAATCAACCGACTCTGGATAAACCGACAGTAGACTCGCCAATCCTCAGTCCAAGTCGTGGTGATTAACTCCTTCCTATCACCATTCGGTCTCAACACCCATGCCACATCCGGACAAACTCTCAATCGCAGCTCCTCCATTGGGTCCTTACCCTCCTCATTTTGCCGTCTAGCGATCTCCTCCTTGTAATCCAAGCCACGAAACGCCGGCAACTTATATTTCTGGTTGATCACCTTGGCGGAAAAAGGCACCTTGACACCTCGAACCATCACAAAACCGCCATCCAAATCCGTCTCAGAACAATTCGCATAGAACTCTCTCACTATAGAATCATTAACCGGGTTAGGAGGAATCTTCAGTAACTCATCCCACTTCCGAGCCTTAAGCATCTTCACGAAGGCCGGATCAACTTGTTGTGTCTTGACCTCTCTGTCAAAAATCATACTCCGAGTCACATAATCCTTAGTGTAGGCACTATGAGCTCGTGGATTGACGAATCGACGGGGCATAGCAAGAGGGGCAACATTCTTAGCTTTCTTCTTAGGGGGTGCACGTGTAGCTCGGTTTCAGCCTCCTCCCCAACGACATTCTCAGTACCAACCTCAGCTCTAGAAGACTCACCACCCCGAGTGCCCCGAGTCATTCTTACGAGAGGGACCTCATCATCGTCCTCGGTTTCAGAATTGGAAGAGGATTCATCTCTTAACTCGGTCCTAAGTGGCTGAGATGCCCTAGGGGGTTGCTCTCGAAAGACTACTCCTCTGTTAGGGTCTAATTCCGATGGATCAAACTCAGTACGTTGCCGCTTACCTTTCTCCCTGGCCAAACCTTTACCATAACGCTTCACGATTTCCTTCTTACGCACCATTGTCCACTTATAACTAAACTAAACCATTCACACAAATGGTTACCCGTTTATCGTCCAAATCGGGATTTCAATTCAACAACACCAACCCATCCACTACAACCAACATCACCACACCATCACAACACCAAAACAAGAAGAAAACAACAACAAAATGAGAGAAATTTCAAGAGAATGAGCCGACCAAGATCGAACCCACAAAAGCGTGAAAGGAGTCAAGAAAAGTTGCTATAGACTTACCAAATGCTATGTAAGGATGATGATCGAATGGATTTGAAGCCCAGAAACACCAAGATTGGTCACCAAAATCGGAAATTTTGTCCAAATTGCCGCACTGAAAAATCTCTGATTCTTCAAATTCCGTTGATTGTTGGAGGGAATGGACTAGATAAATGAAAAGAAAGTGCAAGGAGCGTTCTTTTGCAACAAGAATCGCCAAATTTGGTTTAAAAGCGAAGATTTGAGGTTTGGAGGAGGGAAGAGTCGGGTTCTCCTTTTGAAAATCACGAGAAAATGAGGGTTCACGCCGAGAGCGGTATATATAGGCTGGAATGGGCGCTCGTCCATCCTTACGGACGGGCGTTCACTTGTAATCAAGATGAATCGGCGGGCGTCCATAAATTTAGACGCTCGTCCATGGGCAATTTTACATTCGAGATAGGAGGGATTTTCGCAGACGGGCGTCCATCATTTTGGACGAACGTCCATAAAACGAAACAAAGCGGACGGGGCGTTCATTTGAATGAACGGGCGTCCACCAGAGAGAGTGATAAAAATTAACATAAGCTAATTAAAATTGAAGTGCCATTCTTATTAATGTCAAACAAAATTCAAAAGTACAATGATGAAATATCAAAGACCTAAAATAGCTTAGAAGCAACTAAAAACATAACTAAAACAAAGGTTGCCTCCCACTGCGCTTCCGTTTTACGTCGGGGCTCGACGAAAACCAAACTAACTAAGAACTCACTAGTCTGCGTAGATTTCATCCCAATCCACTACGCGAATGAGACGTCGAAGCATGTCGACAGCTGGAGGAAAGTCGTACTCATCTTGCAAACACCAATCCTCACCGGCTACCTCAACACCTCTGGAAATGCTCACCTGCAGCACTAGTGCCAAATCCGTCAGCATAGGATCATTAAGGATCGTGTAGGGACGTCCTATGGCCTCCTGCAACTCCTCAGTCGTGAAATCGCTGCCTCCCGAACAAGGTGGAACTATGATAACGTACGTGATGGTCTTAACCTGAGTGCTAATGTCAAAATCTACATGAAGGACTATAGTGCCTCCCGGTCCATCATCTACTGTGATCAGCGGGATCCGACTAATGAGGGGGAACTCCTCAGGAAGAACTCCGTAATCCATACCTAAAAGCACACTAACTGACAGATAACAATAGAACAACTTAGTTAGCTAAAACTGAATCAAACTAAAACTTAAATAAATAAAACACTAAAAGCGTGAACAGAACCTAGCTAATATAATAAGGGATATCTAGGATGCCTCCTAGTAGCGCTTTTGGTTAATGTCGTTAGCTCGACACAGTCTAAGCTCAGCCTGGATCAGGCCATTTGACTTTTCTGCCAGCCATTACTTCGTGTACGCTTTGATTAGCAGTGTGGCTGCAGAAACAACATCGCACACATGGGGGAAAAGTTTTAATAGCCCTCCACATACGCTTGAACCTCCCCATGGGTGACCTCTTCATACTCTGAGTCCTCTGATGACGCTTCAACTGTCGCTCCCTTTCAAACTCTTCCATATCTGCACTACCCGCTAGAACTTCTTCAGAAGGATCACTACCGTCATTCTCGGAGAACAAGTCGGGTGATAACTCGTTAAATTCTTCGACTCGAGTAACACCACATCCGAGAATATCGAGAAATTTAACAATCAAAGATGCCTCTTTAGGTTCACCGATATAGTGTTTGCACCTTTGACCGTTGACTCGAAACGGGTCACCGCTATAACCACGAAGTTCTAGAATGCCTCCAGGAATGATTTGGAGAATCTCGAAAGGGCCGGACCAACGAGTCCTCAACTTTCCAGAAACAAATGTAACCTAGAATTGTAGAGGAGAACTTGTTCGCCGACTCAATTCTCGCTTAATTTTCGCATCATGGAGCGGTTTCATCTTATCTTTGCTTGATCCTGGCACTTTCATAGGCCTGGAGTCTCGAACTCGTCCACTCATGTAATCGCTTTTGTAATCGATGTTTCCCACAAGATTCGGAATCAAAGTTCGAAAACTTTGTAGCCCAATACGCTCTATGCTCTAACTCGACGAGCGGATGACATGGTTTCCGTAGACCATTTGATATGGAGATGTACCCATAGGAGTTTTATAGGCGGTCCTATAAGCCCATAAGACATCATCCAACTTCAAACTCCAGTCCTTGCGATGACTGTTCACAGTTTTCTCCAGGATCTTTTTAATGCTTTGGTTGCTTCGCTCAACCTGACCGCTAGTCATCGGATGGTATGGGGTGCCGGTCTTATGGCGTACACCATACTTTTCGAGAACCTTTTCTAGAGGTCGGTTGCAAAAATGCGTTCCTTCATCACTGATCAAGGCTCGAGGACACCCAAATCTCACAAAGATATTCTTTTTTAGGAACTTCATGACCGTTTTATGATCATTGTGAGGAGTGGCTATTGCCTCCACCCATTTCGAAACATAGTCAACGCAGACTAAGATGTATTTGTTGCCACAAGATGATGGGAATGGTCCCATAAAATCGATGCCCCAAACATCAAAGACTTCGCATTCAATGATGGGTTTCAAAGGCATGTCAAATCGCCTTGTCAGAGTTCCGGTTCGTTGACACCTATCGCAAGCTTTACAGAAAGCTTTTGTATCTTTAAAGATCGTAGGCCAATAGAAACCGGACTGGAAGATCTTCGCAACCGTTTTCCAAGGACCAAAGTGACCACCTGTGGGTCCGCTATGGCATTGCTCGATAATCTCTCGTTGCTCAGATTCCGGAACGCATCTCCTAAGCAACCCATCTTTGCAGATCTTGAACAAATAAGGTTCATCCCAAACGAAATATTTCATATCAGAGAAGAACTTCTTCTTCTCCTGATACGACATCTCGGGGTCAAGGTAGCGGGCATGAAGGTAATTCACAATGGGACGAATACCATGGAACATCGGGAGAGCGGCCATCGATTAACATGATGTTTTCCGGAGGAAAGTAAAGATCTATATCTTCGAGGATCACCCTTTTCCTCACTTATCATCCTAGAGACATGATCCGCCACTACGTTCTCCGCCTTTCTTATCTTTGATTTGAACGTCAAATTCTTGGAGGTCGATATCCAACGCAGATAGCGCGGTTTAGCTTCCTTTTTGGTCATGAGATAACGCAAGGCAGCGTGATCAGTGTCCACGATCACTTGAGCACCTAGCAAGTAACTACGGAACTTGTCCATAGCAAACACTACGGCCAATAATTCCTTTTCGGTAGTCGTATAGTTAACTTGGCGAAGGTTCAACGTGTGGTGGGCGTAGTAGATAGGTGGAACTTTCCTTCGATCGCTGTTCTAAGATCGCACTAACAACATAGTTGGATGCATCGCACATAAGTTCAAAGGGCAAGTTCCAGTCTGGCGATATAAGAATTGGAGCAGAGATCAGCCTACTCTTAAGCTCTTCAAACGCGCGCTTGCAATTCTCATCAAAATCAAAGGTAACGTCTTCTTTGAGTAAAGTAGACGAGGGTTTGGCAATCTTTGAAAAGTCTGGATGAACCTCCTATATAAGCCGACATGTCGAGAAAACCTCGGACTTCCCGAACATTCTTAGGATAACTCATCTTCTCAATAGCTTCTACCTTGGCCCTATCTACTTCTATACCTTTGGCGGACACTTTGTGACCAAGGACTATACCTTCATCTACCATGAAATGACATTTTTCCCAATTAAGCACTAAGTCCTTTTCCACACATCTAGACAACACATGATCAAGATTATCGAGGCAATCGTCGAAGGATTTACCAAAGACCGAGAAATCATCCATAAAAATCTCCATACACTTTTCAACTAGCCCGTCAAAGATTGCCATCATACACCTTTGAAAGGTGGCTGGGGCATTACAGAGACCAAATGGCATCCGCCTGTAGGCAAATGTACCATAGGGGCAGGTGAAAGTGGTCTTCTCTTGGTCAACAGGATCGATGGGTATCTGGAAATATCCTGAATATCCATCCAGAAGCGTGAGAATCGTGCCCCGCCAGGCACGCTCAAGCATCCGGTCAATGAATGGAAGGGAAAATGATCTTTCAAAGTGACCTCATTGAGTTTTCTATAGTCAATACAGACCCGATAGCTTTGTGGCCGAGCCTCAATGCTATCTCCTCTCCTTCTCATTTTTCTCAATCGTAATTCCACCTTTTTGGGAACCACTTGAGTTGGGGACACCCACTCACTGTCTGCAATGGCGTATATGATACCCATATCTAGAAGCTTGATAATTTCCTTCTTGACTACCTCTTGCATGTGAGGGTTGAGTCTTCTCTGAGGTTGTCTAACTCGTTTTGCACCCTCCTCAGTCTTGATCTTGTGCATACAGATGTCGGGAGATATCCCTCGGATGTCTCCCACCTGCCATCCAAAGGCTTTTTCATTTTTGCGCAAGGCGTTTAACGCAGTTTTAGCTCTTCATATGAGATAGCTTGGCGAGAGATGATCAAGGGAAGCTTGTCACCCTCTCTTAAAAACACATACTTAATATGTTTGAGTAACGGCTTGATGCCAAATCTAGGGAGGATCCTCTAGACTTGATTTAAGATCGCCACTCTTCAACTCAACATCGCTGAGCTTACTTAGTGGTCCTACTACTGCCAAAGCTTCTTCTCTTAGCTCATCCTCGAAATCAGCTGCTAATTGGTCTAGATTGACCACACCATGACTATTCAGCTTATCAATTAGTCGCTCATATTCTGATTCTACAGCCATGACTTGCTTATCCATGAAGTCGTCGAAATCATCAGAAGTCTCCTCAACGGAAAAGCCGGTTGGAGCTCCAGAAGGTACATTGATAGATTTTGATACACTATAGCTCACCTCCTGGTCACCAACCCGAATGGTCACATGTCCACCATCACAATCGATGAGGGCTCTAGCTGTAGATAGAAAAGGCCTTCCAAGAATTAATGGGACATTTTCACTTTTCTCAATATCTAAGACGTACCAGTCAACTGGAAAGGTAAACCTATCTATTTGAACTAGTATGTCCTTTAAGATCCCTGAGGCTTTCTTAGAAGATCGATCGCGAACTGCAAGTTCATGGTCGTGGGTTCTAGAAGACTTTGTAAACCCAGCTGCTTGCACACAGACAATGGCATCAAGCTGATAGATGCGCCCAGGTCACATAAGGAATTTGGGAAGACTAGGCCTCCCATCTGCAATGTGAGCACAAATTTCCCTGGGTCGCTTCTCTTGATTGGTAAGCTTTCATTATTGACCAGAGAAAATTCTTTACCAACCGCTTGGTCCATCCCTGCTAACTTCTTCTTGGAAGATACAACATCCTTGATGAACTTTGTATACTTAGGCATCTCGACCAAGACCTCGGATAATGGCAGATTTACCTGAGTATTTTTCAGAAGGTTGAGCACCTTCTCGTACTTTTTGTCTTCAACCAATGGAATGTTGCTCTTCCTCGGTGGAAACGGAAGCTTCTTCAGATCACTTTCGGAAAAGACTCTCTTTGAGGATGCGCTGATAGCTTTGTCTTCCACATCCTTCCACCGAACCGTCTTTTCAGAGGCTTTCGTAGTCAGGGGATCAGCCACCTGACTTTCTTTCCCTTTTTCAGTCCTCAAGGGGTCAGCCACTTGAGGATTTCCAACTTGTTCAGTCCTCAGGGGAACAGCCACCTGAGGACTTGCTTGCAGCCAAGGGGATGATGGGTGCTCAACTTCCCCTCCTGCCTTATCAATGGCAGGAGGGGCTAGTGGTTTCCCTGGAAGCCAGGGGGACCACTCAGCTGTGTACCACTTCTTAAACTCATTGTACTAGCCTCCTCTTGTCCATAATGCGTTGTTGGTACGAGGTCGAGACATTGGTCGCTTTGCTCAAATCGGCCTGAGCAACATGACCACCCTTAGGATTTTTCTCGGTAAAACTGGGCAGATGCCCAGGGGGTCTTGATGCTAATTGCTCAGCCAGCTGCCCGATCTGTCTCTCAAGATTCTTATTGGTACTCATTAGGAGCTGAATATTCTTGTTTTGCTCTTCTTTGAATGAGTTCCATTCAGCCTTAAGATCATTTGAATTCGAGGGAACTTGAGAGTGATGGAAGTTTGACGAGTATGGCTGGCCGGGCCGATTTTGAAGATTGGAATTGGAATTAGAAGGCCAATTCTGATTGAACCTTTGTGTTTGACTGGAAAAATTAGAGTTTTGGTTTTGAGCGGAACCAGGGTTCTTATTGAAACCTGAATTCGAATTAAAACTCGAATTCGGATTGAAGTTGGAAGCTTGATTGAACCCTTGGTTCTGGAATTGATTCTGGCCAGATGGTTGATTAAACCTTTGGGTGTTCTGGCCATAGAACGCATTTACTTCAGCATTCTGCCCATTCATAGGACAGAATCTGGAAGTATGCCCCATATTATCGCAGTTTTGGCATTGGACCTGAGTGTACTGTCCATCTGCATGGACAGTATTGACTTGGTATGAAGAATTGGGGTTTAATTGACATTGGCCATTTACGTGACGGTCGGCGGCAAGATTCGCAATCTGAGACTCGAGGGTTCTCGCGAAACGAAGAGTCGATTCGTAGGATTTGGAGTTTGAGGATTGGCCATCTGCCTCTGCGGCATGGCAATCGGACTTTGAACATTTACTTCCTCCACTTTAGGAGGAGGAGGAGCTTTGAATTGCACGATAGGATGGGGCATAGTTATATTTGGCAATGTCTTGAACAATGCCCATCCTTCGTCTGGAGTCTTCTTCAGAAACGTCCCGCCAGATGAACTATTGACCATGCCCTTGGTGAGCTCGGTCAATCCGCTAAAGAAAGTAATGACTAACCTCTCCAGAGGCAAGCCATGATGGGGGCACTTTCTAAGAAGAGATTTATACCTCCTCCAGGCCTCGAAAAACGATTCATTTTCCTTTTGAGAAAATGTGAAAATTTCATTTAAGCAATGGGCCGTCTTAGAGGTGGAAAATATTGACTCAAAAACTCCTTCTCGAGTCCAAATTTATGTAGTGATGGATTCGGGGGAAGAGAGTGATACCATTCCTTCGCCTCCCCTTTTAAGGAAAAAGGAAAAAGTTTGAGCTTGATAGCATCCTCACTTACACCTTGGATGCGTGTAGTACCGCATATCTCTAAGAACGTGTGTAAGTGGGTATGCGGATTTTCTGATTGGTAGCCGTAAAAAATTGATGCATCTTTGCATCATCCGGATAAGCCCTGGCTTGAGCTCGAAGGTTTGAGCGAGAATGGCGGGCAAGACTATAGCCGGGTTGACAGTGACTGCACCAGGCATGGCGTAGTCTGCCAACGTACGTCGATCCTCTGCTGCCATTGTTACTATTTCTTCGATTTCTTCTATCAACTTTTGTTCAATTTCTTGGTTGGCTGAGTTTCCTTCGTCCGAAGGATCGGTGAAACGGAGTTTCCGCCTGTTGGGTCTGACTATGGTCCGCTCGAGGTCGCGTAAAGAGTAATGGCCCTTTCGACTTGAGTTTGCATAAACCGAAACCCAACTCTATTGAACAAAACACGAAAACTACGAAATTAAAAACTTAAACTACGAAAAGGAACCTAAGAATCTATCTAAAAGGTTTGAAATCTAGAACTATTATCAAGACCTAGGAAAAAGAAAGAAAGAGAAAAGAAGCGAGACGGACGGGCGTCCAAAAATATGGACGGCGTCCTCACTGGTTTCGAAGCAGACGGGCGTTCATAGGTATGAGCGCTAAATGATTTTTTCAAAATTTTTGGACGGGCGTCCAAATATATGAACGCTGTCGTCTGAGGTCAAGGATTGATCTGAGATTGAAATTTTACAAGTGACGGGTGTTCATAGGTATGGGCGCTCGTCCATATGCAAAATTTTCGAGAAATGAAACGAATTCCAAAGCAGAGAGGCAAATAACAAAAAAGAGCGAGAGAAAACAAGGAAAAAGAACTAACCACAAAACAAAGACTTTAACCTAATCCTAAACACTAAATTCCTAACTACTTAAAGGTTAAGTCCTCTAGAAATCGACCTAAAAACAAGGATTAAAATGCGAGAAAATAGAAAGAAAAATCGAACAAAAGCAGAAAAACAAAACACACACAAAAACAAAAACTAGGCAAACCGTCCGGGTTCCCCGGCAACGGCGCCAAAAACTTGTCCCGGATTTATCTAATGCGAATAAACAAGTAATAATATTTATAAACCGGTTAACCTCAAGTATAAGGATCGTAGTACGAGAGGTTAATGCCGGGTCGATCTACTGAGGGAACTAGGCGAATGTTAACCCTAGCTTTTGTTTTTAACTAATTATTGTCACGATTATTAACCTAACGAATAACTAACTAAACAAATATGCAGAAAATAACTAGACAGAGGAGATTAATCCAATGCTAGGAGAGATTTGAAAGCGATAAAATAAACTAAAAGTGCAAGAAAATAGATTAACTAATCTAAACTAAGCTATGAGGATTGTAAATCAAGTTTATAAAAGACAAACGAGGATTGATCCACCTATCAACATGCATTGATCTCCTATCTCGATTTTACGTGGTATTTAATTCGGTTGTGATTTACCTTACCTAAATATGAACTCCTAGTTCCTTGGGCAATTCATCTATTAACCTAATATCTTCCAATACTAAATTAACACGTTAAAGAGATCAAAGGTGCCAACTTTTACGTTAACGATCTAGTTTTTAGACTTACTAACTTCCGTTAATGTAAATCTAATGAACTATTCTTATCTATGGTGATCTATGCTATTCAAGATTTCCATCAAACAATAACATATCAAGCACACAACATATCTTCCAATATAATTGCGTTAAAACAAGAATATGCATAGATAAGAAACAACCGTAATAAATACTCACAGTAAAAGTCGAAATAAAGAGATCAAGTCAATGCTGACGGCTTCACAATTCTCGTTTGAAGGAGGTTTTAGCCTCTGAACATCCTCAGCAACCCAGAAAAGCAGAAAAGTAACATAGAACTAACCTACTTTGATCGAACTTAAAATTGCATAAAACTGGAAATAAAAAGTGTAAAATCGCAGCCAAGGCCGCCCCTAGGGTTTAGGGTTTTAAGATTGTAAAAACTCGCGTCTCAATGTGTGAAAATAGGCCAGTATTTATAGAGATTTGAGGCGGTTTCACTAAGTCGGCGGACGGACGCCTGTCTGCTTCAATGGACGCTCGTCCAGATTTCTGAACTCCCCTCAGCCGCTCGTTCAAACTCCGTTCAGACTCTCTGTATCAAGATTGTCTCCATGGGCGCTTTCGTCCGATATTTCAACGCTCGTTCACCATGGGCGCTGCATGAATGACGTTAACGGATGACTTGAATGCGATTTTTGCATCTTTATCTCTTTCCTTCAATCCACTTCATCATTATCTCTTCTTAAATCTTTATAGCTCGAGTTTTAACCCTTTTTGATCATCATTTGAGCACACTGAACACACCTACAATACATGGAAAACATCGCAAAACTGTAATAAAGTCCAATTAATTATAATTCATGATGAAAACACATAATTTATTCAATATTGCGAACAAGTCCTTAAAAACCTAGTACGCTCGATATTTCCATATGAGGGCCATTTATTATGCAATCAATCCAATTGAGGGGGAAAATACCGTAAAATATATCATAATAAAACATAGATTTTCACCCTTAACATGTACTGTGAATATCTGCAGGTTTGAATGTGATAAGTGAAACGTAACTATTGTGCTTTTAAAATGAAGTGAATAAGTGAAGTTGTTTTTATAATTGTGTGTGTCGAAAGCTAGTCGATGATTGGAGTGAGGTAGGGCTTTATCACGAAATGTCCTATTCTACTATGACGGGTAAGAGCTCATTCTAATTTGCGTATAAAAGTGAAAAAAACTAAAGACTTAGTTATCGTCCATCTTATCCCCAGTATAAACTGATAGATATGCTATAAGGATTATCCTCTGAGTATTTCAGAAAGGTCCTAAATGCCTTCTATTATATTTATCGGGATATGTCACGTTTTGTAGGGTGCATCTTATAGGTGTCAGTTATTACTATTTTAGAGGGGGTATTGGCTAGTTTTGCTTGAATCAAATTCAAGTGTGGGTTTAGTGGAAATTTATTATGGCTATGCACACACACGTGGGTGAACTTCTATCTTATTGAATGTACGTTATATGTGTTGAGGTGTCTATATTCTTCCCGAGCCTTGCTTATGTTTTGTTTTGCTCGGGACGAGCAAAAAGCTAAGTGTGGGGGTGTTGTTAAGGGTCAAATTGTATGATTTTTATAGATATATTTTATATCAATTTTCCCCCGTATTCGTATTATTTTCATAGAATCTGAGCTTTATATTGAAATATTGAGCGAATGGTGTTTTCAACGGGTAAATTGCAAAACGTAACGATTTATGTGTTTATTTGGTGGTTTTATGTTTATTTGGATATTACTACGGTTTTGCGATGTTTTGATGCAATGTAGATAAAAATTCTCGAGCTGAAAAGAAGGTTAAAAGAGATTGCAATCGGATTTGAAGAGGATTGGAAGAGATAAAGATGGAAGAAAAAGAGATAAGGATCAAGAAATCAGATTCCAGGCATGCTGGACATCCGTCCAAGTCCCGTCCAGAGTGGACGGGCGTCTGCTGAAGTAAACGGGCGTCCAGAAGGAAGAGTTGATTCATAGAGTTTGGACGTGCAGCAAACTAGCGTCCAAGGTATCTTGGACGGGCGTCCAAGGAAGCGGACGAGCGTCCGGAACCGACTCTAGGCTAAACCGAATTAGTTTTCTATTTAAACAAAGTCGTGCCCAACCCTAATTCCATCCAGATTTTCTCATACATAGAATACACAACAAAGCCGACTTACTTCTCGCTCTTCAGGCGGTCACCCGAGCCTTGTGCTCGGGTGATCCGGGTTAGATTAGGATGTCTTTTTCTCGTTTCTTTTCATTGTTGATGCTTGAAGATCAACCTTTGTATCAAACTATGTGAGTTCAATCTCTTTTTAATTTATTCAATCTCTAGTTTATTTTTGTGATCTTTAATTTATATTGTATCGTTCTATGATTATGATGCTATTGTGTGAACTCATATCGAGAGATTTGTTTACTAATTGATATGTTTACAACATACGGAAGTTGCGTAAGCTAGATCACCATAGAAAGATAGGATCTTTAATCGTTAATTCGTGACAAATTAATTGGTTAATTATCTAGGTTGCTAGATTCTAAAATACGAGAGTTAACCTGAATCTACACCTTCGTTTTGTATGGAATATTGGTCTCAACATTCGAGAGAGGAGAGATCGATAATTGAATTCACTAAGGAATTAGGAATTCATAGCTTGAGAAATAGATTCGCTAAGAGATTAGGAATTTGTATCTCGTGTAAAAGTGAAACCACAATTTGAATTAAAATCGTGAGATGAACTAGGATTGAAATCACTTAGTTTGTATTTTGTTTGATCCCATGTATCTTTAGTTTAGATTGTTTTTATTATTCCTAGGATAGATTTATTCTTAGTTGTTCTTTATGTTTCACTTTTATGTTCGTTTTCTTCCGTTTGTTTTGCTTTCTTGAGTAACAATTGAGAGGATTAATAAAATTAGATTCAACAGCCCAATTCCTTGTGGATCGACCCCTTACTTATCTCGCTCTACTATCAACAACCCGATATTCGGTCGGTTAGGAGTTAGTTTTGCATATAGGTTAGGGTTTATAAATTTTCTTTTTGTTTAGTGATGCAAAATCCTCCGAACAGTGACCACCTTAGGATCGGGCATGCAAAAAACCCGAGTATTCAAAAAACGCTTCCACTCCCTCTCCGGACGATTGAGCAGGTGGATCTTGACCTCTATATCATCCACCCACTCGTTTCGCAGTAGAGACTGGAATGCCTCAATAAGAGTGCCAAAGTAATTGATCGTATCTTCAAGATCCCAAGTGACGTCATAATCCTCAACAAGATTAGGAAGGCCTTAAAATTCATTGATGGCGGCCGGAGTAAAGTTCATCACCACTCCACGAACAACGACGGTGGTGGTAAGCTTAGCATTATTATCCGCTGACAAGACAGAGTAGAATTCACGCACTAGAGTCGTCTTATACTCCCCAACCGGAGGAGCAACGAGGCCTCCCCAACCATTGGGAAGAATTCTAGCCCGGTGGCCTGGCCCAACACGATCCAGGTTCAACCCTCTCTCTTGCATAACAGCACAATCGCTGAAAAAGTTCTGGAAATTGCGCTTGGCCCTTTGAGAGGTAGCCAGACGGAAGCATACTGAAAGCCCCTCATCTAAGGCAGGATCAGAGACAGTAGAGTCTTGGCTGGAATGCTCGGATGAGGAAGACATAGTGAAAGAAAAACCGCAAAAAATAAAAAGTTTAAAAGTTTTTTTTAGGAATAAGGAAATGCTTCAGAAATGGGTAAAGGGAGAGGAAGGAGAAATCCTCCTTTTATAAGCTCAAAAAGCTGAAGCGGCGGGAAATTAATGGGTCGCAAACGTTTAAATTCGGACGCCAAGCCCCACATCAATACAGCCGGCGTTTCGAAAAGAGTCACCATTAATGCATCGGTTAGGCCAACAATCACAAGGACTTCAGTTATTTTAGCGAGTTCAAAACCTGAAAGCGACTTCAATCTCGCCGAAAAGAAAAGGCCGTGAAAATAATGAAAACACAGTGCGGAAACGAATATTTTATTATACCAAGGAACTACAAGGCCGATTGTTTACAAAATATAGCGAAAAGAAAATCTAAGCCCAGTCAGCGTCATCGTCTGTGGACGAGACCGAATCGATGCGCTCGAGCTCCACATTAGCGCAAGGCGGAATCAAACATCGTCATGAGAGGCAGGCATTCCGGGAGCAGTGGTACACAGGTGGGAGATCAACCCAGGGAAAGGAATGGGCCCATGTAGGTCTGTCTGGGCAGCAAATGTAATTATTTCACGGTAAATCAACCACCCCCAGTCGATGCAGACCCTCTCCCTACTCACCAGAATTGCACAGAGAAAGTGTGACTCGGCCTTCGAAATCTCAACGGAATCGAATGAGGGAAGAACTTGGGAGTTGATAAATCTTTTCCACTCCCGGTTGGATTGAAACTTCTCATAAGCATGGCCCTCTGGCAGTGGATCCCAATCACCAGGCATCAAATTCCTGAGAGCGTCGGCTTCATATGATTAAATTCCTGAGAGCGGCGGCTCCATAAATGCGCCTCCTTAGCCCATCGCCAAGACCCCAAACCGTCTAATAATGTGCGTAGGCCGGAGGGGAGGGTAAATGGAAAACCTCATTAATAATCTCAAGGGAGAGGACAAAATGACACCCCCAGAGAGGAACGACGGTGGGAGAGACGTTGGGCAAAACCACCACCGATAATGTAGAATAAAACTCCCGCACAATAGTGGCATTGTACACTCCCCGGGGTGCCCCTAGAAACCTGAGCCAACCCAATTCAGCGACATGATTACGCTGAGCAAGGCTAATCTTGCGGAAGTTTGTTAAGGGCTAAATTATAGTGATTTTTATATATATTTTCTATATCAATTTCCCCTACATTCGTATGACTTCATAGATTTTGAGCTATATATGTAAATATTGAGTAAATGAGGTTTTTAATGGTTAAATATGAAAACGTATCGATTTATATGCTTATTTGGTGATTTTATGTTGTTTTGGAATTGTGTTACGTTTTGGTATGTTTTTCGATATGTGTAGATGCATATCTTTGACTTGGAAGAGGCTAAAGTCGAATTTGAAGTGTTGATGAGGAGATAGAGATGATACAAGAGGATAAAGATGGAGGAAAGGAAGGATAATTATCAAGAAATCCGTTCTGCATCAGGATGGACGAGCGTCCATGCAGCGTTAATAGTGAACGGGCGTCTGATAAAGCAAACCAGCGTCCGGAATCGTATTTTGCATTCAGAGAGTTCAGACGCAGGCCAAACGGGCGTCCAGTCTCCGTCCAAGCATTCTGGACGGGCGTTCGGTTATTCAAACGGGCGTCCACCGCCGTTTTTGCTGAAACCGACTTAGGTTCTTTGTAGCAACCGCCTCGATTTTCTATTTAAAGCACAAAGAGCCCCAAACCCTAAATTCATTCGAAATTTCTTCACATCAAAAGAGAGGCCAGCAGCCGCATCTTGGAGCTTTGAAGGCCGGTCACCCGAGCCTTGTGCTCGGGTGAACCGAGGTTAGATTAGGAGTAGATTAGATGTTTTCTTTTCCATTCATGGTTCAATCCTTGTATGAAACTATGTGAGTTCTTTTTGATTAATTCAATTCCAGTTTTTCTTCATGATTGTTGATTTATTTTGGATCTTTCTTTGTACTTATGATGCCATGAGAATAGATTGAAAGATTAGTTCTCTATTGATAGTTACAACATACGGAAGTTGAGTAACGTTAGATCACCATAGAAAGATAGGATCTTTACCCGTTAATGATGACAAGTTAATAGGTTAATCATCTAGGTTGTTAGATTCGATTATACGAGAGTAACTTGAATCTACACCGAGTTTTGTATTGAAAATCAGTCTCAACATTCGGAAGATGAGAGATTGATAAATTGGATTTACTAAGGAATTAGGAATCCGTAGCTTGAGAATAAATCCACTAAGGAATTAGGGGTTTATGTCTCGTGAAAAGGTGAAACCACAACTTGAATTAGAATCATGAATTGAACTAGGATTGAGATCACGTAGGTTTGTGCTTTGTTTGATCCCATGTCTTTAGTTTAGATTATTTGTTTCTGTTTCCGAGGTTAGATTTATCTTAGTTGTTCTTTACGTTTTTATGTTTTGTTCTTTCGTTTCTTTTGTTTATTCGTTCTTAGAGTAATAATTGGTAGGAATTAGTGAGATTAGAGTCAACATCCCAATTCCCTGTGGATCGACCCTGTACTTACCCTACTATGCTATCAACTACCCGATATTTGGTCGGTTAGGAGTTAGTTTGCATGTTAAGTATAGGTTTATAAATTTTCTTTTGTTTTTATGATGCAAAATCCTCTCAACAAAAGTGGCGCCGTTGCCGGGGAATAGGTGTCATGTTGAATCTAGTCTTGTTATTTCTCGATTTTGTTACGTTTATTTTTTTGTTTTAATAAAAGTAGCGTTTACCAAATCGAGAGTTTTTATTTTGCCGTGTTTCGATGACCATAAGGTTAAGAATGTGCAAAAGTTTTTTACCCGATTTGTTTAAACGTGAAGTATGTGTTTATGTGTTTTCTGATCTAACCTCTTTGTGCTTTAATTGAAAGTGGCTGCTATGATCTGTGTTAATATGTGTTTTAAGTTTTTAGGGTTTTTCTGTGTTTTCCTGCTCTCTCCTGTGTATTCGTTGTATGGACGAGCGTTCAAATTAGTGAACGCCCATCCAATTCTTTAGCTGCAGGTAAACGAGCGTTTGAAAGTATTGGACGTTCGTCCATTCAAATATTTTCGACTCTGTTCTGGTTTAAAAGACCAGACGAGCGTCTATGCTTTCTGAATGTTCGTCCGGTTGGTTTTCAAGTCAAACGAGCGTTGGTTTGGGCTGAACGTTCGTCCAAAGCTGTATTTTGAGGTGAACGCCCGTCTGTTTGTCTTTGACGCCGATTCGGTAGTCGAGTTTTTCTTGATCTCATTCCTAATGCTTTTATTTAGTATGGATTGCTTACATTCGAGCTTCTGTGGCCTATTTATTTTTACATAGATGTCCTGAATATGAATGTTATACCTTTCCATCTATGAATTCATGCTAAGTAAATGATCTTATCCTTATATTTTGACTCATGCAAGTTATAGTGACTGTCGGTTCTCGTATGCTATAACTGTCCTTATTCTTAATTAGTAGCTACTGTCGGTTTCCGTATGCTACATACCGCTGTGATGAATCTTTTAAGCTTTGAGACTTATGTGCTTCCTTGTTATTTTTATAACTCATTTGGGTAATGTTATCGGTTTTCCGTTGCTACGATGGAAACCTTATGAGTTATATCTGCTTAGTATAGCTAATTGTTAGTTTTCCATAATGCTATCACTTTTGACGAGTCTTAAAGCGTCGTCTGCATGCATGTAATGGACAAAGACTTTATCGTTTATCGTAACTTGTCATTATTTGGTAGACGTTTATTTTATACATGTCATGTTGCTAATGAGTGGGCTAGTTTTCTTTCTTTTATTTTTCTTTTATTTTTGCATATCACTTAGATGCATATCATTTAGCTGCATATCATCTAGTTGCATTGTTTTTCTTTTATTTTTCTTGAGTGTAGTTAACTGTCGGTTTCCGTAACACTACCTCGTCATTTTTATTTTGTTTCTGCACGGGCCGTAGTCGCTGTAGGGTTTCAGACCGACCTGATCACACTGAGCCTGTCAGAAAATTTTTAGGATTTTTCATGTAGTTTGCATTGTATTGCATTTTCATGTAGTTGCACCTAGCCTACGAGTTGTGATATTTTCATGTATATGTATTCCATCTTTAGTTGAGCTTAATTTGAATATCTCTATAAATTCTTTTCCTTTTGTGCTTTATTTGTATAAGTCTAATCTTTTCCCCGTAGACTCTTTTTACGCTGATTAAGTCTGAAGGATACTTTCTATAGCGATTGTGCACTTTCACGATGTATTCAGTTGTCCTGTGATGCTCCACGGTCTACTGAGCTATGCAAGCAATCCTGGTTCTTGTTGGTTCCTCCGGAATTGCCAGCATCCAATCAGCTAAGTTCTCTATTTGTTTTATTTCTATATAACTTGAGGACAAGTTGCAATCTAAATGTAGGGGAGTGTGGTTTACCTTGGACAGTAAGGGATTGAGTGATCTCAGGGTGACTGCCTCTAATGTAGGGGAGTGTGTTATACTTTTGAGACGCGACGATAGGAAATATAAAATAGGGGTAATGAGGGAGAAGGACAAAAATATTTCATCAATTGAATAGAAGGACAGTCTTTTGAAACTTTTGCATAAAGGACAAAACTATTTATTCACTGTCGAAATCCACTTGTGTTCGAAATTCACTATTTAAATTCACTGCCGAAATTCACTGTCGAAATTCACTAATTTTCAAAATTCATTGTCGAAATTCACTGATTTTCAGGATTCACTGTCAAAATTCACTCTCAAAATTCACTGATTTCAGGATTCACTGGGGAGATTCACTGATTTTCAGGATTCACCATTTGTCCTTCTCGCTATAAAAATTATATAGTTGTCCTTCTCCTATAAAAATATGTAGTCATTGTCTCTGTTACTTAAAAATATTCAGATTGTGTCCTTATCCCTAATTTCCCATATAAAATATACGCTTTTTTTGGAATTCTAAGTCAAGTTGATCTAAACCCAGTAGAGACCCGAAAGGTATTTTCTTGGTACTAAGTAAAGGAATTTAGTTGTGAGTTGGTTACTATGTTCTTGGTAATTAGTTTTTGCTAGGTAAGTACGGTAGATAGAATGAAGTTTTCGTTTAGTTGACCGGACAACTGTTAGTGCTTGATGTATTATATCGAGAGAGGATCGGTGGAAGTTTAGTAGGTTCTGCACACACATCACCGAGTGAGGTCGATTTGCTGAATACTAGCTTGTCATGATTTTGACTATATCTCGTGTCAGGTTATGTGGATTCTTGATAGTATGTTCTTGTTTTGTTTTACTCGAGGACGGGCAAAAGTTTAAGTGTGGGGGTGTTGTTAAGGGCTAAATTATAGTGATTTTTATATATATTTTCTATATCAATTTCCCCTACATTCGTATGATTTTCATAGATTTTGAGCTATATATGTAAATATTGAGTAAATGAGGTTTTTAATGGTTAAATATGAAAACGTATCGATTTATATGCTTATTTGGTGATTTTATGTTGTTTTGGAATTGTGTTACGTTTTGGTATGTTTTTCGATGTGTGTAGATGCGTATCTTTGACTTGGAAGAGGCTAAAGTCGAATTTGAAGTGTTGATGAGGAGATAGAGATGATACAAGAGGATAAAGATGGAGGAAAGAAAGGATAATTATCAAGAAATCCGTTCTGCATCAGGATGGACGAGCGTCCATGCAGCGTTTATAGTGAACGGGCGTCTGCTAAAGCAAACCAGCGTCCAGAATCGTATTTTACATTCAGAGAGTTCAGACGCAGGCCAAACGGGCGTCCAGTCTCCGTCTAAGCATTCTGGACGGGCGTTCGGTTATTCAAACGGGCGTCCACCGCCGTTTTTGCTGAAACCGACTTAGGTTACTGTAGCAACCGCCTCAGTTTTCTATTTAAAGCACAGCAGCCCCAAACCCTAAACTCATTCAGAAATTTCTTCACATCAAAAGAGAGGCCAGCAGCCGCATCTTGGAGCTTTGAAGGCCGGTCACCCGAGCCTTGTGCTCGGGTGAACCGAGGTTAGATTAGGAGTAGATTAGATGTTTTCTTTTCCGTTCATGGTTCAATCCTTGTATGAAACTATGTGAGTTCTTTTTGATTAATTCAATTCCAATTTTTCTTCATGATTGTTGATTTATTTTGTATCTTTCTTTGTACTTATGATGCCATGAGAATAGATTGAAAGATTAGTTCTCTATTGATAGTTACAACATACGGAAGTTGAGTAACGTTAGATCACCATAGAAAGATAGGATCTTTACCCGTTAATGATGACAAGTTAATAGGTTAATCATCTGGGTTGTTAGATTCGATTATACGAGAGTAACTTGAATCTACACCGAGTTTTGTATTGAAAATCAGTCTCAACATTCGGAAGATGAGAGATTGATAAATTGGATTTACTAAGGAATTAGGAATCCGTAGCTTGAGAATAAATCCACTAAGGAATTAGGGGTTTATGTCTCGTGAAAAGGTGAAACCACAACTTGAATTAGAATCATGAATTGAACTAGGATTGAGATCACGTAGGTTTGTGCTTTGTTTGATCCCATGTCTTTAGTTTAGATTATTTCTTTCTGTTTCCTAGGTTAGAATTATCTTAGTTGTTCTTTACGTTTTTATGTTTTGTTCTTTCGTTTCTTTTGTTTATTCGTTCTTAGAGTAATAATTGGTAGGAATTAGTGAGATTAGAGTCAACATCCCAATTCCCTGTGGATCGACCCTGTACTTACCCTACTATGCTATCAACTACCAGATATTTGGTCGGTTAGGAGTTAGTTTGCATGTTAAGTATAGGTTTATAAATTTTCTTTTGTTTTTATGATGCAAAATCCTCCCAACAAAGTTCAAGCCCCTCTCACACAAAATGGGAAGCTCCCTGAAGATGGAAAAAAAGTTAGCAATGGCTTGAGGAGAGGCTGTTTCAAAGGAAATAGAATCACCAACGTTGGCCATGACTGCAGAAGAGCAAAGAACTAAAAGCTAGAAACTAAATCTGTTAATGAAAAGAATCAGAATGGGGAAGTATGGAAGAAAAGTGAAAACCCACTCCTTTTAAGGACAGGATAAATGATCCAATAGAGGAAACAAGTCTGATCAGACGGCCAGGTTGAAGCGCCTGTTCTGATTTCTAAAATCGGAAAGCTTTAACGCGGGAACAGTTACCTGAGTAGGCTACTATGCGCACGGTTTCCCAAGCGTCAGCAACGGGAAAGTAATAACAGCTGGCCAAGGGTCACAGCTTTATGACAAGACGTGCCAGAAGAAGCCGGACCGTCAGACTACAGAACAAGAAAACCTCGAAACTGCTGTACGTGTACCCGTTTCAAGAAATAGTAGGACACACACACAGCAGGGAGGGCCATATCAAATTTTTCAAGTAAACACGCCTCTCAAAACTCTAGTCGCAAATTCGCGCAATGGCCACTGCGTAGAGCCGGATTTAGGGACAAGGGGGCCGCAGAGGAAAATTTTCAGGAATTTATTTCAACCAAGCTCACACCAACCTCACTCGAAACAAAAGGGGCCGCAATCTCAAAAAATAGAGAGGGCTGTTCATCTTGGCGGCTTCGGACAAGAGAGCTGCCGAACTCACCCAAATGAGGGGCCCGCATATATACAACACATCGATAAGTAAATGAACTTGGCAAAACACAAAACAAGCAAAAGCTCAACATTGTTTAAAAATACAAAATTACGACAAAAGAGGAGATGAAAACAGCTGAGGATCCGGAGCCGAAAAGTGCAAAAACTCACAACAACCATGAAATTACAAATTAAGTTTGTTTGTCAGAAGGAGAAGTTTCAGTATGAGGACCAATTAAGTTCAGGAATTGATCACACTCCTCCTCAGGGCTTTTACCCTCACCAACATCAGAGGCAACGACCCCTGCGGCAGTAGCAGTACCCTATGTATCCCTCGCAGCGAACTGAAGGGCTTCCTTCTCCATTGCAACCATCATGGCACGAAGGTTCTTCTCATTGACAGGAGGAAGATCCCAAAGCGGCTCGCCTCTCTTTGCGCATCTGGCTCGAAAGTCCTCGAGTTGGGCCGCAGTATAGGGCAGATCGGAGTGGAAAACTCTCAGCTCATGGTCGCCTTGACCCATGGTCAGCCAGTCCTGCAAAGTCTCGAGATCTGGAGCATCTGCACAGAACGCCGTAAGGCACCTCGACACATGGTAGAACCCCTGGTCAAACCCATCCATTAAAGCATCTTTAACCTGACGGGCGACGTCCGCCGCAGCGGCCTCGGAATCACTCAGCTCACTCTTTAATCTGTCAACGAGCTCATAGGCCTCCAACACCTTAGCAAGAGCTCTCTCTCTCTCTGACTCATCATATTTTTAGAGATCCACAGCAGATTATGCCTCCTTGTCAAGGGCCTGGTGCTCAGAATGGAGCCGACCGACCTCGGCCGTAAGCTCCTTCTCTCTCTGTTCGACCTCAGCCGTAAGCTTCTTCTCCTTTTGTTCAACCTCAGCCAAGAGCGCTCTGTATTTCTGCTCAGCAACTTAGGCCCGATCAGTCGCAGCAGCCAGCTTCTCACGCATTTCAGAAAGCTGGTCCGCCATCTGCTTCGCTTCTTCATCATAAGCCCACTCGACTTGTTTGAGTTTTGTGGTGTACTGAAAGAAAAAGAATTCAGGAGTTAGAGCCAGAAAACATAACAAAAGAAAAGCTGGAAAATAGAAAATGCACATTACCGCACTAGCAGTGGTCCCATAAAGGCCGACTGCCTCAAGTAAAAGCTGCCTGCTGGAATAAGGTCCCGTAGAGGCCGTCGACGCCACCACGTTGGCTTGAGCTATTCGATTGACAATGCCATGACCGACCAACAACTGAGGGGCATCGGGCAGCCTCCGCTTCAGGTTCCGCAAAGGAACCACATCAGATATTGAGGCAGATAGCTCCCCAGCCGTTTTAAGGGAAAGAGGCTGCTTTAAGAAATCAGGATCCAACCACAATGCCGGTTTTCCCTTGAACCCTGCCTGGATTTTCCTCTTGCCCGCACCCTTCTCCGTCGGTTGGGTAACATCGGGCTCATTGTCAGCAACGACCCTCTTCTCAGGGCTCTCAGTTAGATCAATGGAAACGGTAAGCAGCTCGGCGTCCTGGGGAGGTTCTATAGCGGCGTCGACCGAGCTCTGGCCGCCCTCAACCCAGATTTCTTGGGTGAGGATACATCACCCACATCATTCAGGTCGTCCTCCAGGCCGACGTTCTTCCTCCTTGCGGGCCTCTTCCTCTTCGCCTTGATCACCGTGGAAGGTTTAATTTTCTTCGAAGCAGGCACAGGTCTAGCTGCTTTTGGAGCAACAACATCGCCCCCAGTAGCAGCAGTAGAGGAGCCGCAGAAGAAGCGGCGCCAACAGCAGAGGCATCCTCCATACTCACTGGGGGGGAGCCATAGGCTTACTAGCCGCCAACAATGCCTGGCGTGCCTTCCTCTCATTCTTCAAACGGGTCATCACGGCGCTGATGACGTAGATCAAGTGATAATAAAATACTTGACCACCATAAACCAATACTAGCAAGAGGACTAGGTCCATCGTAGTATAGCTATAGCGAATCAAGGTCGATCCCACAGAGAACCAATTATGGATCATTTATATACAAACAATTAATTAATCATATCAAGCACACAGAGGCGGTCTACGACCAACAAGAGACGAGAAAGATAAAGGACACGGCTCGACACAACACAAATAAAGACAACATAATTAACCTCCCCAATCATTATGTTATCGTTTGGATCTAGAGATTCTATATAATTAAGCTAGACTCGACAACTATTAATCCGATTCATATTTCTTTTATATTGGCTACGGGAGTCATCCCCTAAACTAGATCTAGCTCCGGGTAGGCCATTTAGATCACTATGCTACATTACGTGACTTCGCTTTTTAGGCCTCCATCTCATATAACTTGCACGCTTACAAAACTAGGGATGCCGATATTAACCATATTCCTCACCTAGGCAACATTCATGTGGTTAAGTGTACTTCCTAAGTGATCGCATCAGTCTCTGTCCCATTAACAATTACCTGCACGGTCGTATGATAATCTACGATTTACGTATAACTAGATGAGCTCAATTCCCTAAAAGTCCCGGAAGATCAATTCATGAGCCGACCTAGGAGCCCTATATTGGTATTTTCTAATCATACGCTAATTAAAACAGACGAGCAACGTAGCCGTAGCCATACCTACTAAGATAAGAAATTCTAGGTGGACAGTCTCACCATAAAGACGTGGCCAGACTGACTCGGCGAACAACTAATAAAATAGAGATTCATAAAGCAATTATATAGATCTACCAGAAACACGATTGTTGATCAAAGTAAAGTCATACATAGATCACAAGACATAGGCGTGGGCGTGTGGATCCTTATAGGCAAGGAATCCCCACTGCCTCACGTCATAATCCTAGATCTACATCATTTAACTAAGAACAAACAATCTCAAACGATAAAAAATAATTGGGGACTTAATTATAAAGAACTAAGAGGAAATAAATACAAGAACTTACATAATTGCTGAACTTGTATAAAAACTGCTCTGAGAAACTGAGGATTTTATTCTGAGTTGTGTAAAAGTTGTGTTTTTGCTAATGAAATAGAACAACTATATATAGGAGTAAAAATCGAGTTAGGATAAGCCTTAACCGATCTAAAATAGGTTTCCTAAATCCAAATGAAGTCTAAAAACGCGTTAGGATAATTCCAAGCTGATCCGGAGGGGAAAAAGCACTCGCCCCCAGCGAGCCAGGGTCTTGCTCCCAGCGAGTCCTTCTTTTTTGGATCGGCTCGCTGGCTCTTTGTATTCCGTACTCCTTTTCTCGTGCTGATCCGATTTTTATCTTCAATGTAATCCGATTCCACTTCGATTTGCCTTGAAAATTATCCTTTTCCTTGGTAGAAAATCTCCAATTTATCTCTATCTACAAAATAACATTTATCGCACAGTAAATTGTATTTAAATGATAAAAAATGGATAAATACCAATTTATATTCTATAAATCACATAATATTAAATAATCATTATACACATGTGATTTAACATAAAATATATATTATTTGGCTCGATTTAAGGATAACGTTGATGACTTTTACGAGTATATTTTGACTGTCATCAACTACTCCCCACTTAGACTTTGATCGTCCCGAACAAAGCATCAATAAGTCATTCCCCAAGACAACATTTTTCATGGTCAGATCATACTTACGCAAGAAACTCGAGTCAACTTATACCAGTCATGCTCATAAGGTATCCATTATTCACTACTCGCTATGAATCGAAGTGATGTGTGCATGTGCACTCAGTTTTATATAATCGTGGCAAGATTAGAGTTTATGCTAACTTCGCAATCTCAACCTACCAACATCAGTATTCCCACTTCTTAAGCCTCGCAAGGGTAAAGACATGGTGCAATAAGCAAGAGCGTTATCCAAGAGGTTTTTGGACTTGGAGACCGAGAAAATACTCGAAGCCTGTTAAAAGTTGAATTTTTCACATTTTCATGTTTTCAAGCATCAAAACATCTCAAGAAAGAAACTTTCTTTAAAAGTAAATTATACATTGCAGGAATCCCCTTTCACGGATTGGTCAACAGCATTGAATATTACCACAAGCGCGGGGCTACTTTGGTAATGTTACTACAAGCCCAGTGTTTAACATTTTGTTAAAACACAGATAAATCTCAAGCTTATTACTCCACTTTAATGGCCAAAAGATAAGAATACATCAGCAGATAGATATCGACACTAAGTTCACATAATCAGTCATCTACGCAATGTACACATAATTCATTAATTATTATAATTCGTTCGGTAAAACTCGATTCAAAAAATTGAGTAATCGAATACTACTTGCAACAACCGGCATGAATATCCTTAAATTAACTTCACATAAGTATAAAATGATCACGTACTCATGCAACTTGGTTTATTTCCTATCAATTCTTAGTCAGAAACTCACAATTCTAAGGGTACGAGATAAATAATATGGCATTTATTCAATTTTTTATTTTTCTACCGTACCGTTTCTTTTAATTTTTAATTATAGCACATTATAGCTAAGTATCCTACCCCCCCACTTAAACATGACATTGTCCCCAATGACAAAGAAAAATGAGAAAAGAAAGACTTAGCTCTGGAAACGGCTCTCAAGTAGATGCAGAACATCGGAGTAATCCAAGCAAACCGGAGTCGAACAAGAAGTTTTATCGCTGCAAAATAATTCTTCAACAAAGCTCGAAACTCGTTACAGCGTTAGCTCATAAAAGATAATAATCGAAAAAAAGGGACAGTAAAAGGAATACATTAACCTTAAACATCTTTAAGCCCTTAAAACGATTACATGTCTGAAAGATTGAAATTATTAATCCCGACTTGTTTTTAGTACAACATTATGATTTACAAAACTGACAACAGACTTGATACAAAGGAAAATATACTAAATAGAAAGAATAATAAACAAGCAACTAAAGATGGTAGTCTTCATCTATAACCTCCACGGCTTAAATATTCTTAAAACCGGGTGGAGAAGACAAAGTTCAAAAAGCATTACCCCATGTGGGAAAACACGAGGTTGACTGGATCAACCATGTATTCAATCTAGTGTAAAAAGAGAAATTTGGTAAGGTATAACAGATTGAATGTGACCTATAGGCTAAAGATAAAATCATATACTTAGCACAGACGCTTCACGTTTTGATTGGATATCAACAACTTAGGAATATGTAGCTTCTCCTCGAAATTACTAATCACCAAATTTAGCACGTAAAAGGTCTCAACGTCATCAACAAGGTCGGATCGGTGTGATATTTTAGAACAAAACTCATCATCTAGAAATGCCGGAATAGGCATAAAAGTGTAAAATTTAAAACTACCGGTAGAAAGATAAGTTGTATTTTGATCGAACCAAAAAAAACTTTAAAAATCTAGCTAGGTTCAGAGCTACACGTACCCTAGCTAGGATCATGAAAACCAAAATGATAAAAGATAATCATTAAAACTTAGCAATATTTCTAATTCCGCAACACAAAGGTATTTTGTAAACAAAATGGAGGTTGAGAGTATGATGGGTTTAGAAAAAGATATACATAAGGATGGTAAGAAAAGATAAAGGGTGGGTGAGAAATTGCGTTTATGGGTGGGTTGAAATTGGTTAAGGGATTGGGTGGGTAGTGTTTAAGGGATTGGGCTAGGGTGGGAGAGTGAAACAGATGGAAAGAAAGAGAGGCGATGAAAGAATGGTTAGAAATGTGAATTGGTGGGGCAGATTGGTGAAAGGATCGAAAAGTTTAAAGGTGAAAAAGTGTAAAGGGAAAGATAAGGATAGTTGCAGAACGAACTGCACACCACTTTGGATTTTCACTTGGATCACCTAAAATGTTTTAGAAGTTGACCAAAATTGTTCTTGTTCGCACCAATCATTCTCTGTTACTTCTTCAGTAATTCTCAAGCTCTATTAATGCTTCCATCTTAAGGTTGATTGCTAAATTTCCTTTTCTTTAGCAATTTTTTGACTCTCCTACGGGACTCTATTTCACGTGACCTATATTGAGTAAAAAAGTTTTGCACATCCTTAGCCTAATTGCCATCGGAACACGGCAAAATAAAAAAACTCAACATATGGCACGTTACTCTTATTTGACTCAAAGAAAGGAAAACCTAAAAATCCTAAGGGTTTTAAAGAAGTAGTTCTGAGTTTAAAGTCCTCAGCTCGACTTTCCAAAAAAAGTATCATTGTCAGTCATCCTTCTTGGATCGCCAGACTTTGACCCTATGAGCACTATAAGAGGTGGGCTCGTCGCTTTTGCGGATTAATACCCTTCCCTTGATTGTGAGACCTAGGAAACGACATCTATCCATACCATTTAAACAAAGCTCTTACCTCGGCTCTTGTTTTAGGAACTAGAGAATTAGAAGAAGATTTAGTCCTAGGGACCCATTTTAATCACTTCCTATATAATGCTGCCTCATTAGGCTCTCTCAAAACTCAACGTCTTCTTTAGATTGCGAATTCTTAACACTACACAAATCGTTGCTCCCATGGACAGTAGAAGCAATCTCATGCATAGGACAATGAGATTTTAACAGAACTACGAGGAACTCTTTTTTCACTGCTTCCTTCAACTACTACATGTTTCCTTACACCTCTAGATGAGACAGAATGGGGCGTAACCTTCCACACTAATAAAATTAATCTTACAAACCAACTCACAGGCTAAGATTCATACTCAGGTTCATGTATAGGCTAACTTATGCTCAAAAAAACCAAAAGATAGTAAAACATAAGCAAAAAAAAGTAGTACCTTGCCTTCAACATTATACCACGAAGAATTTAAGCCTTAGATTTTTTATTTTTTTTTCTTCGGAGCCATCTTGGTGCTTTAAAGGTATTGCTTCCATCGCTCTTCCCATTGTAGAGTAGTAATTCCACATGTCGCTGGGTTATTTTCTCAGCGCCCGCGAAAAATTACTGACTCGGATTATTGTTCCCTGGTTTCTACAAACAGAAGAAAAACAAAAAACAAACGGACCGTAGACTGATTTTAACAAGGTTTCCCATGCTGAAAGCGAAACCAGTTTTTCAGAATCTGGAATTTTCAGACAGAGCAGACAACCAGAGGGACTCAAAAAACTAAAAAACAGACTCTAAAACAGAAAACGCGACATGAATTATTTATATATAAAATTGACCGTTGGTTCCCTGGCAGCGGCGCCAAAAACTTGATGACGTAGATCAAGTGACAATAAAATACTTGACCACCATAAACCAATACTAGCAAGAGGACTACGTCCATCGTAGTATAGCTATAGCGAATCAAGGTCGATCCCACAGAGAACCAATTGTGGATCATTTATATACAAACAATTAATTAATCATGTCAAGCACACAGAGGCGGTCTACGACCAACAAGAGACAAGAAAGATAAAGGACACGACTCGACACAACACAAATAAAGACAACATAATTAACCTCCCCAATCATTATGTTATCGTTTTGATCTAGAGATTCTATATAATTAAGCTAGACTCGACAACTATTAATCCGATTTGTATTTCTTTTATATTGGCTACGGGAGTCATCCCCTAAACTAGATCTAGCTCCGGGAAGGCCATCTAGATCACTATGCTACATTAAGTGACTTCGCTTTTTAGGCCTCCATCTCATATAACTTGCACGCTTACAAAACTAGGGATGCCGATATTAACCGTATTCCTCACCTAGGCAACATTCCTGTGGTTAGGCGTACTTCCACTGGTAAATGACAAGTTTTTCCAAAAATGATCATGTATGGAGACATGCCAATCGGAGTCTTAAACGCTGTTCTGTGAGCCCACAGCGCATCATCTAATTTCATGGACCAACTCTTACAGTTCTTATCCACAGTTCTTTCCATAATTCTCTTAATACCACGGTTGGAGACCTCCACCTGGCCAATCGTCTGAGGAAATAAATACAAGAACTTACATAATTGTTGAACTTGTATAAAAACTGCTCTGAGAAACTGAGGATTTTATTCTGAGTTGTGTAAAAGTTGTGTTTTTGGTAATGAAATAGAACAAGTATATATAGGAGAAAAAATCGAGTTAGGATAAGCCTTAACCGATCTAAAATAGGTTTCCTAAATCCAAATGAAGTCTAAAAACGCGTTAGGATAATTCCAAGGTGATCTGGAGGGGAAAAAGCTCTCGCCCCCAGCGAGCCAGGGTCTTGCTCCCAGCGATTCCTTCTTTTTTGGACCGGCTCGCTGGCTCTTTGTATTCCATACTCCTCTTCTCGTGCTGATCCGATTTTTATCTTCAATGTAATCCGATTCCACTTCGATTTGCCTTGAAAATTATCCTTTTCCTTGGTAGAAAATCTCCAATTTATCTCTTTCTACAAAATAACATTTATCGCACAGTAAATTGTATTTAAATGATAAAAAATGGATAAATACCAATTTATATTCTATAAATCACATAACATTAAATAATCATTATACACATGTAATTTAACATAAAATATATATTATTCGGCTCGATTTAAGGATAACGTTGATGACTTTTATGAGTATAATTTGACTGTCATCAGGCGCTCCTGTCCTCATTGGCAAGCACCATGGTACCTGCGAAGCAAATGATCAGAGCTCTTGATGAAACAAAAGATGCTAACAAAAATACAACGAAAGAGAAAAAGACGAAACAAAAGGAAAATTACAAGCGGGACGGGACGCCTCGACCCCCTTGCATGTCGGACACCTGGAAGGAAAACACTTCGCCAAATGACATTCGGCATGCCAGTCCTCATAAGTGCCCAAGTTAGACACTTTCACCACGGGTGAGCCCTGATCCACCCCGGAATACCAGCCACACAGCAGAAGGGAGCCCCAACATCAATCAAGCTCCTCCAACTAAAGGTCATTTTCTGTGTCTCGCTCGTCCTATCCCATCCGAGAAGTTCACGAAGTTCGTCAAGAAGCCCCTGTTCGATGTAATCGAGGGTTTTAGACACAAAAATCGCATTCGACCTCTTCTCTGGATGCAGTTCGAACTTAGGAAACGGCCATCCCAACTTGGACTCAACCATCATGGCCCTAGTGTTCCAACTCCAGACCTTGTTGGAAGTCCAATAAAACAATCGGCACTTCTTTACCCTGGTAGCCAAGAAATTGCTCATGTCAGCTTTGTTCGTAGCTGCTTTGCTGAAAGTATAAAACCTTAGGAACACCTGCAGGGAGGGCTCATACCCCAAAATCCGACAAAGGACAGCAAAAGCCATCACTACCCGAACCGCACCAAGGGTGAAATCACATGGAAGAGCCGCCAGACTCCATATGACCTCCACGAAAAAAAGGGTTGAAAGGTGGACAGAGGCCGGCAATGAAATGAACATAAAACAAGACCAGGCCGTCTCTTTTCTCATCCACAAGCCGGCCCGATTCTCCACAGTCTTAAAGCAAGAAAATTGGTAATCGGAGAAAAGGTTGAACTCAGAGAGGAATTTGGGATCCCTAAGGCGAGACCGAATGATCGCCCATTTTGACTCGATCTGTTTATCAAGCGCGTCGATCTGCTCGTCCTCCCTAAGGGCCTCAGAATTCTGGGGTTTAGAAGTCTTGTTGCTCTCTTTTGGCTCGTCCTCCCTATCGCCAAACTTCTTTCTCTGTTTGGGCTTCTTCGGTCCGGACACTGCAACATGAGAGGAGGAACCTTTAGCCCTAGCGGCCTATTTCCCAAACCCTTTGGCTTCTGTGAGAAGAGCAACAGATGACGTAGGTTTGCCTTTCAACTTTTCAGGGGCCACATCTCCGGACCGGTTAGACTGCGGCGGAACCAACTGGGCCAACACCATGTCGTCATCCGTATTCTCGCCTTCATCAGAGCTAGTGCTCACCTCTTCGGCCTCCTCGGAAGCATAACCATGAACTCCGTCATCATCGCTACTTCCCGATCTATCGCTGACAGGCATCCTACAAAAGAAATGAACGATGTGGATAAGCCGTCACCCAGGACAAGGGAACTCGGGCCGAGACAATCTAACTCACTTCATCTCGACACCCCGTCTTTTCATTCTACGGCCAATCCCTACAAATCAAGAGAAACAGCCTTTGAAGGACCTCTGATTACAACAACTATCATACCAGACCCGAATCAAGGGCCAAGACATCCTTCACCCAACCAACCCCGGATGGTACCAGACGCAGAGACAAAAATGGCAAATTTAAATTCAATTACACCAATCCAAATAAGGAGGGGGTCAGAGCTGAACAAAATACGAAAATGATAGAAATCGAGAGGAAAAATAAGCTTACTTCACGATTAGCAGAAAGTACAAGGAGGGCGTTGAAGCAAGGAATGAGCCTTCGGAATCATGCCGGAAATCGCCTCGCCGGAAAATCTTTACTCTGAAATTATAAACAGAATTGCCCAAGTGAGAAATCGGAAAGTGTTTATGGCTAAAAACTCCTGTCTTTATATACGCATTGAAACACAGATCCGACGGTCGTTAGCCAGAAGATCCAATGGATAAGATTAAAGGCGGGACTTTAGAATTTCAAAATTGGGGACTGCCATCATTAGGCACGGATACCCGAAAGGTCGCAGCCAATCAGAGCATGCGGTCGGTCGCATCAATTGTCACATCAATCTAGGACAGGTGGGAGTCGGACGAAACAGAACCGTAGGCAACACGCTTGCGAGGGGGCCACCCAAGTACGACTTTGAATCGGCTAGGCTAAGAGACAAAGATGCCAAATCCTCAGAAGCTCAGGCTATCCGACCAATTACAGCTTCGAATCGGCTAGGGTAAAATCCAAAGATGCCAAATCCCCAGAAGCTCAGGCTATCCACCCAATTACAGCTTTGAATCAGCTAGGCTAAAATCCAAAGATGCCAAATCAAGTGAAGTCAAGGCTATCCGTCCAATTACGACTTTGAATCGGCTAGGCTAAAATCCCAAGATGCCAAATCCTCAGAAGCTCAAGCTATCCGCCCAATTACAGCTTCGAATCGGCTAGGCTAAAAGCCCAAGATGCCAAATCAAGTGAAGTCAAGGCTATCCGCCCAAGTACGACTTCGCATCGGCTAGTCTAAAAGCCCAAGATGCCAAATCCTCAGAAGCTCAGGCTATCCGCCCAATTACAGCTTCGAATCGGCTAGGCTAAAAGCCCAAGATGCCAAATCCCCAGAAGCTCAGGCTATCCGCCCAATTACAGCTTTGAATCGGCTAGGGTTAAAGCCCAAGATGCCAAATCAAGTGAAGTCAAGGCTATCCGCCCAAGTACGACTTCAAATCGGCTAGGCTAAAAGCCCAAGATGCCAAATCCTCAGAAGCTCAGGCTATCCGCCCAATTACAACTTCGAATTGGCTAGGCTAAAAGCCCAAGATGCCAAATCCCCAGAAGCTCAGGCTATCCGCCCAATTACAGCTTCGAATCGGCTAGGCTAAAAGCCCAAGATGCCAAATCAAGTGAAGTCAAGGCTATCCGTACAAGTACAACTTCGAATCGGCTAAGCTAAGAGATGCCAAATCCTCAGAAGCTCAGGCTAACCTCCCAATTACAGCTTCGAATCGGCTAGGCTAAAAGCCCAAGATGACCAATCTCTAGAAGCTCAGACTATCCGTCCAATTACAGCTTCGAATCGGTTAGGCTAAAAGCCCAAGATGCCAAATCAAGTGAAGTCAAGGCTATCCGCCCAAGTACAACTTCGAATCGGCTAGGCTAAAAGCCTAAGATGCCAAATCCCCAGAAGCTTAGGCTATCCACCCAATTACAGCTTCGAATCGGCTAGGCTAAAAGCCCAAGATGCCAAATCCCTAGAAGATTAGGCTACTTGACCAATTATGGCCTTGCAACGACTTAGAGATAAAAGCTCAAGACGCCCAATCAAACGAACAGCGGGGCAGCCGGTCGGACAATAGTTATCGAGACAAATACTCCCCACCCGACATCGTGAAATGTCAAGGGTACGGAGTAGGGGGCCATTGATAGGGCGGACCCCACTGCCGGCCTGGATCCATAGTCTGGCCCATTCCCATGCCTGTCGGGCCCTGACGAGATCGACCATACGACCCCCGGAGTATGAAGACCGGTCGTGACCAGGAAAACCTATAGGTATAGAGACAAACCTTGAGTCCGGAGCCGCCTTGAATCTCCTGCGGACTGAGCGTTCTGTTCATCCACACACATTATGTCCTTTATCATAATTATTTTCATTATGTAAACAACGTCCCTATAAATAGGGCTAGGTGTAACCTCCTCAGGAGAACGATATGGATAAATAAATGAGAAGGCAAAGTCAAATTCTCCCTTTCCCTTCACCGGTAATACGGCACCACCACTTGTATACATAGCTCAATCGTGAGCCACCACCATTTGCATCACCAAAATAGCTAGATATCCACCACTACGCCATCGCTGAACACCCCAGATAATTTCGACGTTATCAGAATGGTTCTTACTAGAGGAGGAGCTAATACGGATAACACCAGGTGGCTAACACCCAGACAGTTCACACTGAGGCAGAAGTTACTGAGGTTAGAATTCCAAGAAGGAGAAGAAGTGGACCAACTACTAGGGTGCCAGTTTCTCAAGTTAATGTTCCGGTAAGTTGCGTAAATCAAGCACCAGACATCATAATCAGGGGTAGAGTGGAACAAAGGGGTCATTCACAGTTTAACCCCAACATACCGTTCATCACTACTTCTGCGGGAGTAATTGTATGTGCCTCCAATGACCACAAGCTGGACAGGATTAGGACTTTCTCAACCACCGGCTAGTCAGTTTTTCAGTCGTCCACAGACATCAGCGTTTTTCTCCACACCACTAAGCTATACGCCTCAACCAACGGTTCTTCCTCCACCACCGCCTAGATCTGATACTTTTGTAGCACCTGGCTACACCTATCCACACCAGACTTACCCGCATCAGATGTATCCGCAACAGACCCACCCCCAATAGCATGTTCAGCAACCTCAACCACAGTATCCGAATGTTATTGCCTCTACGGCTGAGTATCCAACACCCTATCTGTTAGGTGTAGTGCCCGAAAGACAATTATACAATTGTTTTAGGACAGAATTAATAATTCATCTTATTATATGCTTGTATGCTTATAATTAAGACACTACTGAAAACCCTAAATATATCGTTTATGTAATCACTTAACTCACTGTATCGGATATACACGGGAGGATTGAGTTAGTGAAGATGTACTTAAAATACAATTAGCCCATAGTGAAGTTAATCGAGAGTATCGGGTCTCTCCTTTAACGCGCTACTAATGCACCCATAACACAATAGGTGTGATTGTGTTATCCGGACTTTCGGTTAAGAGAACCTAGTGGGGCATTTATATATGATAGATATATCATATAGGGCTGGACCGATTTGATTAGAGTTCACGATATAATTCCATAATTGAGAAGTCTTATCGAATCAATCGATGATCATATTTATGGATATATCTTAATCCTGAGGTGATCACAGTCAACTGCTTGAATCAGTATGAGGTTTGACTTGACGGTTAAGGATTACACTGAGTCTGTGATCTGAATTACCCCATCTTGGCATTGTCCTGGATTGAGTGAGTAGTCTGTGCTATCACAGATATCGAATCCATTCCTTCCATTTATGGAAGTAGATAGACGCTTTCCTTATTTGTTAATCCTAGAAACCGATCGATCGTGATTTAGTTCATACTACACCGATTAGCTACCAAAGAGTTGTATGAATTAATTGATCACTAGGGGTTAATGGTAAATAAGGATAAGAGGTTCTAAAAGGGTTAACGGTAACTTTCCGATTTAGAATGAACAATCTATGGAGGATTAATCCATATGTAATGATTATATCAATGGACGCTTATTATCATTCTCGTGAGGAGATAAATATAATCTCATAATCGGAGGAGTGCGATCACGGGATTATGGTGGCATATTCTGTGATTGATTTATCGAATATAATTATCTTTGTTAAGTAAGATAATTATTTATTTGATTTATCGGAGTCACGATTATTAGTCCATGGTCCCCGACGTGCCTCCAATATAGCATAGCTATTCTCGGACGTCGAATCCTAATAACATTAATTTAGTTCTTGTTAGAATTTAATTAAAACGATATGTGAATTAATTGTTTAGTGGACTATTAAATTAGTTTGGACTAAATAATTAAATATGTGGAAAAGAAATTTTCCATAATCTTGGCCAATTAGTGTGTATGGAAAAAATCATATTGACTAGGTCAAATAATGATAAATTTCGCCCATCATGATATTAAGGAAACAAGAAATTAGTTTTCTTGTGTATTAATAAGACATGTGCATAAAATATTTATTGGATAAATATTTATGGTAAAAAATAAAGATAAAATCATTCTTGATTTGTTCTAGAATAATTTGGAATTATTTTTATTTGATGGATTTATTTATTTACATAATAAAAAATCCTTGGGGCTTAAGTTTGACTCGTCTAAATAAAGAGAATTCTCCCAAGCCTTTTACATACATCAAGAATTTCGACCCCCCTCTATTACTTAGAGAGAAATTCGGCCAAGGGGAATAATAGGGGAAAAGCTTGGAGTTTTTCCGGGTAGCATATCGTAAGGATTCGAGACGAGGATTTCCTTCCACCGGGAGTTGCTCGGATCACATGTACGGAAGATCGTGGTGCTCTTCACACCATCTTTTATTTTTTTCCAATTGCGGTTCTTCTACATGGATTTTGAGATCCAAGAGGTATGTTCTACACCCCCTTGTAGAGTATATCTAGTTATTTTATTATGTGTAAATTATAGATCTAGATCCTTAAATCGCTTCCGCTGCGGATGATATTACTAACAGTGGTATCAGTCGCCATGGGGATCTATATTTATACGTATAAAATATTAGATCTAGGAGTGGAAAACATGTAGTTTTATTGTCCAATTTTTATTTTTGGCCGATGCATGTTTATATTTTTTATGTTGCGATTGTTGTGGTTTGAAGAGATGGATTGGGGTTGGTACTGTTTACCTGTTAGATCTATTTTAAACTCATATAAACGATGAAAATTCGTTCATATGAGTATAGGAAATTATGTAATTTGTTTGTAATTGCAATTTTGATTTCCAGAAAATAGATCTGTTTAGTAGCTGTTTAGTTTTTCCGTTTTTCCCGTTGAAACGCGGGAAACCTTGGAATGGTAGAGTAGACTTAATTTTAGTTTATTATTCCTAAAATAAAAATGTAGTAGTGAAAGATTTACTTTTGAATTTAATTTTCTGTCATTTTTATTTACAACTAAAACTCTAAGCTACTAAACTGTTAGTAATAGGACTTCATTAAAAATGTGGAGAGTAACAAGTACGTTGTAACTATCATACAATGCAGTTAATTTTTCGGAAGAGATTTTCTCTTGTGCCTTTAAAAACTTAAGTGACATGAGTATAGGTATGTCACGGATGTCACTCGTGTTGAACGAGAGACGACCATACTGAGTTCACAAAAGATGATTTAGGACTATATATATATAATTCATTTGGTGAATTTTAAAAGTGTAATTACACAATAAATTTCTAAATTTCTAAATTGGAAAATCATATACATAAGGCGTTGCTAGTTAGACGGTATTTGGAACCGATAAACTAGTGGGAGCCTTAGCCTTAGGATTTGTTGTTTTTTTTGAATCATTAGAAATGTGTAATGGAATGCAAAAGAGTTTCTCCATTCATTGGAAAAACAAGAATAAAGTGTTGCTAGTTAGACAGTATTTGGAACTGATAAACTAGTGAGAGCTTAGTTCTGAGTGATTTTCTAAATCTTGAAAAATCATAAATACAAAGTGTTGCTAGTTAGACGGTATTTGGAACCGATAAACTAGTGGGAGCTTTGGTCTTATGATTTGTCGATTAGAAAAATCGAATAGTCCAAGCTAGTAACACATCATTAGACATCCCACAATTCAAGAGTAGTGTCTACTCAAACGAACTGCTAGTTCAAGACTGTTTCCATTTAGGGAAGTCGAGAATGGGAAGGAATGTTTATACGTGTTAGTCATTTAAACTAAGTAGTTTTAAGGCTAAACCGGAAAATCAATAAATTGGAAACTAGAGGAAAAGGAAAGTGATTTCGGATCACTGACCAATGCATCCTCAGAAATTTCCTCGAAAGCTAAGTTCTTTGGAAGAACTAGGTAGCTTTGCATTAAACGATAAATCAAAAAGACAACGGGCAGTTATTTCAGATTGACTAGTGGGAGTGATATAAGGAAATGAATCTCGGATTCAATTCTTGAGCATCACAGAAAATTCATTTTCTTTTTTCGGATTCGTTGTAACGAACGTATTCATTTTCAATTCGATAATTTGTTTGTCTTATTGATGATGAATATAACATTCGTAGCACGAAACCAAGACTCGGACTTTTGTTTGATAAAGTCAGAACCACTAATCATTGCTGAAAATGTATTAGTAACACATCTTAAAATATAAACGCAAATGGTTTCCGTATTTAGATAAACGCTTCTTTCTATTCTATTAATTAGTGTATGTCCCATAAAGACAAGATATGATGACTGGCTCAGGGTGATGCCTATCTCCCAGTCAACAGAACACTGTCTCAAGGAACAATGACTAAGTTTCCTTTCAATCTAGAAAGGGTAATAGATTATAAGAAGTTACTTAGCTTGTTCATAACGACATTCGTGGTCATATGAAAGATACAAGCTAGTGGGAGCTTCTGAGTGGTGACATATTGTCTGATAACTACTCGAAACTCCGGTAAGTTTATCCAATATATTTGGAGGAATCTCTGATTTGACCAGAGATAGAGTATTCCATACTCAAAAATAGGTTATTGCGTAGTCTTCGGGACTGATGCTCTGCCTGCCTTCCAGTGAAATGTTTTCACTAAAGGATACACCATAAATTTGCCTTATATAGTTATTAATGTGTTACGATACGCTGCTGAACTCATTTAAGATCTTGGTTGCAAAATAAACGGTTTACGTTGTAATGAAAAATCGAGAAGTCTACTTAGAAGATGCCTGCGCATTTGTGGTCACGGAGTGAATGGTTCACCCCACTTCCACAAATATAGACATTTAGCACTTAGTGCTTGAAGGTTGGACTGGAAATTTTGCATACACGTTCAGATCGTGAAATGCATGAGTAAAGGTTGGTTATAAAACTCGTAAAATCAGAGAATGACAGTGATACTGTCAAACTCGGTCTGATAGAGTCTATAAATAACAACCTTGGATCTTGAAGTATTGGTACTCAAGATGTTACTAACCGATTTGTTCAGTCCACATCCAACACCGGCAGTTGGTGATAACATTAATAAAAACTACTATACTAGATCAGTATATCAATCCACCCCGAACGTAGTGGGAGTATGGTTTTTCCATTACCCATTGCGGGACCTTACGGTCTATATGGTCAATTGATGACCTATAGCCCATCGTGGGCTGTGTAGGATCCTGATCATAGAGGTTTGTTTAAAAGCCATGACCCTGTGAATGTAGTTTGATACTCCAGTTCTGTTGAAACTCTTGTAGAACCACCTGAGTATCTCAGGCCCAGTAGGAGTAATTGGAACTACACGGAGAAGAGTCGAATGAATAAGCAAGTTTAACTTTCAACGCAAAGCTGAGTAATTTAGGGGTGATTCCCTGAAAGGTAGAGATTAACCAGACCGTGATCTCTCTTACCACTCAACCTTGCTTGATTTTCGTCAGAAAGCGGGAAATAGGGGTGATTCCCTAAGACTTCCTTGCCGAACAACGGAATCAAATTCATTCGCAATGTATGGTTTTAGCTTAGAACAAATAACGGATTCGTTACAAAGAAGAAAATAGGGGTGATTCCCTAAGAACTTTTTGCGAGACTAACGGTATCTTAATTTATTCCGAAAGAACCTTTGGCAGGATGCCTGCCATATCTTATATCCTTTGGGGATTAAAGCAAACCTCTAGGTCATTTCAAAGTCATATATTTTATGTGGACTTGACTAGAATGTTGATAAGTCTTTCATAGACTGGGCATCAATATTAGTAAAGTAGTATGTAGATTAGTGTTTGTGAATAGTAACACTGAAACAGTTGGAAACAACATGGATGTGTTATCTGAAGTCAGAGTCTAACATGCCATTGGGCTATTTTCTAAAAGAATTTGACTGACTCGAATTCTCGAAAATTAGAAATTGGCAATCTCATTCATCCATCTCAATGGTTAAGATGTTCTTTCATAGAGGAATGCAACATTCAACGATGTAGTCTACCTTACCTCTCAGGAATGGTTATCTAAACCGACAGATGAATACAAAATGGGAGGTTTAGTAAATGCTCAAGTCTCTTCGGGAGAATGAGGAATAATATGCTAGTATATTCAGGTGCAAACTAGAATATAAGTGATCACACTGATTCTGTCTTTAGGTCAGATTGAGAATGATCGTTAAATCGATCTCGGTCTCAGTGTTTACTCATGTGATAAAGTATCATCCAGTAAGCCGATACCTCTTCATTGTAAAAACATTGGAGAGGTAGCTCATAAGGATTTCTGCAATCACTAGAGGTCATAAGCGTATTGAAAGTATACCACCGGATTAGATGGTCAGGCGATGTTTCGATCCCAAAGATTGACTCCAGCCGACAACCTACATAATCAATGTACCAAGTCACATAGTATTCAGTTTTAAGTACGCGCCGGGTCACTGACCTACCCTACGGCGGCACACTCCGGTTGTACTTAGAAACGTGAATTACTTAGATGCGCTTGGAGGGTATGATTCTTAGGGATATGTCTCACTTGTTTTGAGCAAGTGGGAGAATGTTGTAGATATAGATAAATAAGGGTGTGCTCTAAAACAATTAATTCACTTGCCTTTCGTGAAAGTGGGAGATTTTTAGGTGTAGTGCCCGAAATACAATTATACAATTGGTTTAGGACAGAATTAATAATTCATCTTATTATATGCATGTATGCTTATAATTAAGACACTACTGAAAACCCCAAGTATATCGTTTATGTAATCACTTAACTCAGTGTATCGGATATACACGGGAGGATTGAGTTAGTGACGATGTACTTAAAATACAATTAGCCCGTAGTGAAGTTAATCGAGAGTATCGGGTCTCTTCTTTAACGTGCTACTAATGCGCCCAGAGCACAATAGGTGTGATTGTCTTATCCGGAGTTTCGGTTAAGAGAACCTAGTGGGGCATTTATATATGATAGATATATCATATAGAAATTTGGACCGATTTGATTAGAGTTCATGATATAATTCCGTAATCGAAGTCTTATCGAATCAATCGATGATCATATTTATGGATATATCTTAATCGTGAGGTGATCACGGTCCACCGCTTGAATCGATATGAGGTTTGACTTGACGGTTAAGGATTACACCGAGTCCATGATCTCGAATTACCCCATCTTGGCATTGTCTTCGATTGAGTGAGTAGTCCGTGTTTATCACGGATACGGAATCCATTCCTTCCATTTATGGAAGTAGATAGACGCTTTCCTTATTTGTTAATCCTAGAAACCGATCGATCGTACGAGTTCATACTACACTGATTAGCTACCAGTGAGTTGTATGAATTAATTGATCACTAGGGGGTTAATGGTAAATAAGGATAGGATGTTCTAAAAAGGGTTAACGGTAACTTCCCGGTTTAGAATGAACAGTCTATGGAGGATTAATCCATATGTAATGATTATATCAATGGACGCTTATTATCATTCTCGTGAGGAGATAAATATAATCTCATAATCGGAGGAGTGCAGTCACGGGATTATGGTGGCATATTCCTGTGATTGATTTATCGAATATAATTATTCTGTTCGTAAGATAATTATTTATTTGATTTATCGGAGCCGCTGATTATTAGTCCATGGTCCCCGACGTGCCTCCAATATAGCATAGCTATTCTCGGACGTCGAATCCTAATAATATTAATTTAGTTCTAGTTAGAATTTAATTAAAACGATATGTGAATTAATTGTTTAGTGGACTATTAAATTAGTTTGGACTAAATAATTAAATATGTGGAAAAGACATTTTCCATAATCTTGGCCAATTAGTGTGTATGGAAAAAATCATATTGACTAGGTCAAATAATGATAAATTTCGCCCATCATGATATTAAGGAAACAAGAAATTAGTTTTCTTGTGTATTAATAAGACATGTGCATAAAATATTTATTGGATAAATATTTATGGTAAGAAATAAAGATAAAATTATTCTTTATTTGTTCTAGAATAATTTGGAATTATTTTTATTTGATGGATTTATTTATTTACATAATAAAAAATCTTTGGGGCTTAAGTTTGACTCTTCTATATAAAGAGAATTCTCCCAAGCCTTTTACATACATCAAGAATTTCGACCCCCCTCTATTACTTAGAGAGAAATTCGGCCAAGGGGAATAATAGGGGAAAAGCTTGGAGTTTTTACGGGTAGCATATCGTAAGGATTCGAGACGAGGATTTCCTTCCACCGGGAGTTGCTCGGATCACACGTATGGAAGATCGTGGTGCTCTTCACACCATCTTTTATTTTTTCCAATTGCGGTTCTTCTACTTGGATTTTGAGGTCCAAGAGGTATGTTCTACAACCCCCTTGTAGAGTAGATCTAGTTATTTTATTACGTGTAAATTATAGATCTAGATCCTTAAATCGCTTCCGCTGCGGATGATATTACTAACACTATCCACCTCGGCCGACCCGTATGGGTTAACTCGCAGTACGACGGCTCGAATGCTCCACCGATTCAAAGACCCGATACATCATCATCAGTTTAAGGGTTACGACAGGCCAGTGGATTGGTACGATAAGATGCAGAAGGCCAGAGTTCTTTGGCAATGTTGAGCCAGCAGCAGCAGATTTGTGGATTCGTGGGTTTGAGAGGACGTGCAAAAATGTGAAAGCTCCAGAAACTGAATGGGCTCAGTTACCAGTATCCTTGTTGGCATGAAATGCTGAAAGTTTGATGGAAGCTTATGAGCAAGTTAATCCGAGGATCACGGATTGGGCAGTGTTTAAAGATCTATTCTACAAGGAATACTTCCCTAGAACAGCATAGAATGCAAAGGCCAATGAATTTCTGAGATTGAAACAAGGAAGATACGCTACAGTAACTCAGTACTCCCAGAAGTTCCATGAGTTAGGCAGATTCTACCCTGAAATCATGAGAAGATGATTGACAAGTTCATGGAAGGATTGTCACATGAAGTGGCAAAGGGCATGCTAGGAGATAGACCTACTAGGATGGCAAACATCATGGATAGAGCTTTGATTGCAGAAAGATTTGCTAGTAAACTGACGGTTGTAGTTGGATACAAGAGGCCTTTCTCGAATTATCAAGGGAGTAATAGAGGAGCACCGCAGCAGAATGTTAAGAGGACGGGAAATCTGGCCACAAAGAGTTCAGCAAGTGGAGCACCATCAGTTTGTGCTAAGTGTAACAAGGTACATACAGGAGAGTGCATGGCAGGTAGCATGAGTTGTGTCTACTATGGGGAAGTGGGACATTACTCGAGGGCGTGTCCTAAGAAGCTCTCTCAAGGTAATCAGGCAGGAGGACGAGGTAACCAGCAGGGTAATCGTGCCACGGGTAGCAAACCAGTTCGTGTCTTTGAAGTAGATGCAGGACCGGAAGAGTTAGATGACCTTGTGGTGACAGGTACTTTTGAGTGTTTGTGTTTATTATAGATACTTAATATGATATAGCGCGCATATGATATTATATATCTGTACTTAAATTGATTCACTTGTTAGGTACCATAATCATAGATAATCTAGCAGTTTCAGCTCTGTTTGATACTGGAGCTTCAAGGACTTTTGTTTCCTCTAAGATAGCTAAGAAGTTGAACCTACCTCTTAGGGAATTGGAGAGACCTTTGAGTATAACCACACCTTTGGGCAGAGTTACTAGATGTGCTCAAGTCACACCCTTAGTTGATATTAGAGTTGGGACATACAAGTCCCAGCATGCTTTGACGGTGTTGGATTTATCTGATTTTGATGTTATCCTGGGTATGGACTGGTTGTCTAAGAATTTTGTCTACTTGGATTGTAGGGGTAAGAGGGTGATCTTTAATATTCCAGGAAAATCAGCTAAGACGTTTCAGGGTAATGTATACAAGCCTAGCAAGTGTCGCCATCCAATTATCTCAGCAGTTAAAGCCCTAAGAGCTCTGAAGAAGGGTTGCCAGGGTTTCGTTGGTTATGCGTTAGATAAGGAAAAGAATAAGACCGAGTTAGGAGAGACTCGTGTAGTTAAGGACTTTCCTGAAGTTTTCCCGGAATATTTGTCAGGACATATTCTTGATAGGGTCGTAGAGTTCGAGATCGAATTGATCACAGGAGCATCACCAGTAGCTAAAGCACCTTATAGGATGGAACCAGCGGAGTTGAAAGGGTTGAAAATGCAGCTTAAAGAGATGCTAGAGAAAAACATCATCCAGCCAAGTACGTCACCGTGGGGAGCAACAGTCTTGTTTGTGAAGAAGAAAAATGGGAGTATGCATTTGTGCATCGACTTCAGAGAGTTGAATAAACTGACGATCAAGAATAAGTATCCTTTACCAAGGATTGATGATTTGTTCAGTCACTTGCAAGGTAAGAAGGTGTTCTCTAAGATTGATCTTAGGTCCGATATACCTAAGACAACCTTCAGTACGAGATATGGACATTATGAGTTTTTGGTCATGCCGTTTGGACTCACTAATGCTCCATGAAAGTTCATGGACTTGATGCAAAGAGTTTTCATGCCTTATCTCGATAGGTTTGTGATAGTTTTCATAGACGATATCTTGGTATACTCTAAGGATGAGAAAGAGCATGACGAACACCTAAGGATAGTTCTACAGGCCTTAAGAGAGAACAAATTGTATGCCAACTTTTCTATGTGTGAGTTTTGGTTGGACCAAGTTAGTTTTATTGGGCATATAGTTTCTGGAGAAGGCATTAAGGTGGATCCAGCGAATATAGAAGCCGTTGCTAAGTGGCCTAGACCTACATCAGTGACTGAGATAAGAAGTTTCTTGGGTTTAGCTGGCTACTACCGGAAGTTTATGCAAGATTTCTCTAAGATAGCCACACCTCTCAAGAGGCTTACTCAAAAGAACGTTAAGTATGAGTGGACCAATGAATGTGAGGAAGCTTTTCAGACTTTGAATGAAAAGTTGACCACAGCACATATGTTAGCATTACCGGAAATTTTTGATAGCTATGATGTATATACAGATGCATCGGGTCAAGGTTTGGGTTGTGTTTTGATGCAATCAGGAAAGGTAATTGCTTACGCATCTAGGAAGTTAAAGGTGCATGAGAAGAATTACCCTACACAAGACTTGGAGTTGGCGGCGGTGGTGTTTGCTCTGAAGCTTTGGAGACACTATTTGTATGGTGTCAAGGCAAGGATCTTACGGATCATAAGAGTCTTAAGTTCTTCTTTACTCAGGAGAATCTAAACATGAGACAAAGAAGATGGTTGGAGTTCGTGAAAGATTACGACTTGGACATTCAATACCATCCGGGTAAAGCGAATGTTGTAGCTGATGCACTTAGCCGGAGATCGGTTAATGCTATCACTACCTTGCAAGAAGTTGTGGATCAGTTGGATGGGTTGCAGGTACAAGTGATTGAAAGGAAGGGTGAAGCTCAGAATTTGGCGCCATTGATGTCAAGGTCAGATTTGCTAGATGAGATTCGGGCTAAGCAAGATAAAGACCCTGTGTTCATTGATTTGAAGCGAGTAGCTCGAGAGAAGCCTACAGTGGGTTATCAGTTGGACAAGAGTGGTCATCTTTGGTACGGAGACCGTTTGTGTGTGCCCAATGTGGATGACCTGAGGGAGAAGGTTATTGATGAAGCTCATAAGATTGCTTTTGCGGTACATCAGGGAGCCACTGAGATGTATAGAGATCTTAGGGAGAGATATTGGTGGCCTAATATGAAGTTAGGGATCGCAGATTTTGTGGCAAGATGTGATACATGCCAGAGAGTGAAAGCAGAACACAGAAGGCCAGGAGGTTTGTTGAAACCCTTGGAGATACCGGAATGGAAATGGGAGAATATCACGATGGATTTTATCACTGGTTTGCCTAAGACTAAGGGCGGTCATGATATGATTTGGGTGATTGTGGATAGACTTACAAAATCAGCCCATTTCTTGCCATGTAAAGTGGACATGCCTATAAATAAGTTCGCTACAATGTGTATCGACAATATAGTGAAGCTTCATGGTGTTCCTTTATCTATTGTATCCGACAGGGATAGTAGATTTATCAGTCGTTTCTGGAAGAGTTTACAGAAAGCGTTTGGGACGAGGACCGATTTGAGTACATCGTTTCATCCTCAGACGGATGGGCAGTCAGAGAGGATTATTCGGACTATCGAGGATATGTTTAGGGCTTGTGTTTTGGATGCCGGAGGATCATGGATAGATTACCTCAATTTGGCTGAGTTTGCTTACAACAATAGTTACCATGCTAGTTTGGGAATGCCACCTTTTGAGGCATTGTTTGGTAGGAAGTGTAGAACTCCACTTTACTGGGATGAAGTGGGAGAGAAACACATCACAGGGCCGGAGATGGTTCAGCAAGCCAAGGAGAAGATCGAGTTGATAAGGAAGAATCTGAAAGCCGCTCAAGATCGTCAAAAGAGTTGGGCCGATGTTAGGAGAAGACCACTAGAGTTTGAGGTCGGAGATAGAGTTTACCTTCGAGCGTCTCTGATGAAGGGTGTCAAGAGGTTCGGACAGAATGGAAAGCTAAGTCCAAGGTATGTAGGACCTTTTGATGTCGTCGAAAGAGTTGGGAAGTTGTCTTATAGACTTCAGTTACAAGAATCGGTGTCTAGAGTCCACAATGTTTTCCATGTATCGATGCTTAGGAAGTGTCTATCTAAAGTGGATGTGTAATCTGAGATTGATCCGGAAGTTTTACAAGATAATCTTTCATACGTGGAGAAGCCGATAAAGATTCTGGATAGAAAAGAAATGATGATAAAGAGGCGAGTGATCCTGTTAGTGTTAATGCAATGGAGCAATCATGCACCGACTGAAGCCACATGGGAAGTGGAAGCAGACATGTTCAACGAGTTCCCCAAAGTTCCCTCATCTACCAGGTACATTCTAGTTTCGAGGACGAAACTCCTCTTAAGGGGGGAGGAATGTAATCCCAATTTTTCTAAAAGGGCATTCTTGTCTTTACACGAAAAATCTGAATATTATGTTTTGTTTTAAAGGATGAAAAGAAAAGGGGAGAAGAAAAGAAAAAGGATTTAACTGGATTTAATTAATAGGAAATAATTAGATTAAATTATGGATTATAAGAGGGGATTTTTAATCCCAATATGTGACACATTACACGCCTAATTTATCAGAAAAGAAATCAGAAAGACGCTCTGAGTTTTCAAGATCTAGGAAGAGGAACTTTCAATCTGTAGGCTAATCCGTTGATCAAAAACGTAGACATCTCAAGAGAGAAAGGATCACCACGAGACGAGGAATCTTTTGAAACCAACAATCCCTAAATCCGTTAACGTAAGTTTTTCCCTCATCATTCTTGATATTAGGGTTTGTTCATCAACATTGTTAAAGCTGTGTTTTTCTGAGTTTAAACATCGTAAGGGTTGTAAAGTTATAGAGCAATTTGTATGTTTATTTTCGTTGTTTACGATCTGTTTAAGTTGGAGTTTGGGGTGGAATTGGGTTGGAAATCGTATATTGACAGTTGCAGATTTCTGGGGAAAACCCAAGCAAACGAGCATTTGTACAGGGGTAAACACGCGTTTGCGGTCGTTGCAAATTCTTTGGCTGAACGAGCGTTTGGGGTTTATGGACGAGCGTTTGAAGGTTTGACAATTGATACAGGATGTGGCTACTTTTCACGAACGGGCGTTTGAGGAGCAGTAAACGTTCGTTCGAGGCGAACGTGCGTTCACAGGGTGTCAAACGTGCGTTTGACCTGTTTATTCCGTTTTTACTGTTTTATCGTGTCAGCTTGGTTTCAGGCTTTAAAATCATGTCCTTACTGCTTAACCTTATGTGACAAAGCCTTGAATTATCTTTTGATGTTTTTAGTTCCGGCACCATATGGATTCCCTAAAAAGATGAAGTGTGGGATTGTCGAAAGCTTTGGATTTGCCTTGTGTTTCGATAAGTTAGGGTTTATCGATGTCCGTGTATGTGCTAGGTTTTGTTAGAGTCTTGCGGTCTTAAGAAGAGGGAGTAGACTGATAGGTGAGCCTTTTATGTGAATCAACTTAGGTGGCTAGTTAAGCATCTAATCAAACGTATGTGTTAGATCAATAATCTTAAACACCATGCAATGCTTTGTAAGGCATAGTACAATATCGCGATGTGTCTTCTGACTAGAAAAAGTAGACTGTATCCACGCCGGTCAATCGATTGGCTAGATAAATCGTCTGGTGCACTCTGCTGGTCATCACACTATCGGGACTCAGATATTCCCGGGGCTATTAGAGCGTGTCTCTAAGTAGGCTGCACCCAGTTGTCCTAGTACATCCTATTACTAGGCGTAGTGCCCTTGTTATTCATGATGTAATAAACTTGAGCTAAGCTAGATACCTTTGGAACCTCTTGTTATGCTATGAACATAATATGATAGTTAGCTAAGGTTAATAACGGAATGAACTAATAAAAGACGGCATTGCTTTTATTTCTTTATAAGACCGACGTTATACGATCTTCTACGCGTTACTAAGTACTTATGTACTTACCCCGTTACATTATGTTTGTCTTTCCCTTTCCCTAAAGAAGATGAACAGGTTGCTAATGATGATGAGTTCTTCGACGATGACGTGTGAGGTGGAGCTCTTGAAGACTTAGTTTCTTTTAGTTTTTGTTTCTTTCAATAAAGCTGTTGAATCAAAGTTCAAACAATGTTGTCTTTCTTTTGGATTAGTTCCGTTTGAGTTCTTTTGGATTTGAATGTTGGATGGTCTAGTTCTCTTTATTGGATTTAGTTTTCGCAGCATGGAAAACCGTGTGTTCGATCTTTTGTTTTCGGTAGTCGTTTTATCTTCTGCGTCGCTTTAGTTCGGATGTATGACGTAAGACTTACATATGATTGAATTAATTTGATAATATATGTGCCGAGCGCTCTTTCCGGATAAGGACTCAGTGTCCGGGAACGGGGCGTTACATAGATAATTGCATATGGTTGAAGATCATCAAGAGATCTTACCTTACATCAAGTAGTAAAAAGATTAGTTAAACCAAGTAACAAAATGCATATAGTTGAAGATCATCAAGAGATCTTAGTCTACATCAAGTAGTCAAAAGATTAGTTAAACCAAGTAGCAAAAAACATTCATCAAAACATACATTAGAACTTTTTACTCCTACAAAATGAGTAATGTCCTTCATCCTCAAAAAGGATGCATGATTGGTTCTTTAGATTGTTATCCCACCATTGTCAATAATATCATTCATCCTCAACAATGACCTACAAAATGAATAACAACAATTATGAAAAAGAAAAATCTAAATGCATAACCCTATTCATAAAACAAAGAATCGCTTACATACCAAATGACAAGGCCACGCAACCGAGCATCCTATAACGTCACAAAGCTCGTAAAACAAGTCATATATATGGATGAATCAAGTCTTCGGAATCTTCAACCACGACTTGAACCAACACTTCACACCAATTCTTTCCCGAGGCAATGCCACCAACAACATCAGATGGATTTAAACTTTATAAATATCCTTTTGAAACAGTTTTTGATGCATCACTTATGCTTTTGATAGCTACGAAAGCACCATCCTGCAAAGTTTAAGAAAAAAAGTTAATATGCTACAGATGATGATCCTATAAAGGAATTTAACTAGTTGTTACAATCTGATTCAATTCAACGTGTGCTGACAGATCATGAACATTTCACTTGAGCTAATCATCCTAAAACATTAAAAAAGAGAAGGTTCTTGGTTGGTTCTATGATAATTTGATGATTAAAGGTAGTAGTTAACATAATATGCTCAAGTTTTCTCACTAATTACCGACAGAGAAAAACCGGTGATAAAAAGAACAAGATTTAAGCATAAATCATTGTTCATATTAAGCCCTTTTTGATTGTTGAAGTAACAATTGAAGAAGAGATCCAAGAAGCATGTCAATTAATGCAGAAACTTGCAGAAAGCAGAATTCAACTACATAAATGAGAAAGAATCCAGTGATCAAAGTATTTATAGCATATGATATGATACTTGCCCCTAAACCATAGAAGTTGATATCCATGCTTCTAGTCAATTATACTCTGTTGGATCCCCACACACACACACACACACACACAAATAAGAAAGAACCTCTGATAGTGTCGTCCAATGGATCATCTAAATTCTCGTCCCTCAGTTGAAAATCATGCTGCCGCGCGCCAGGTGCGTGTCCAAGGCAGGGGCGGATCTACCCTTTAGTATAGGGGGTCCACGGACCCTGTTAAAAATAGAAATACTCTACATTTTACCTATAGAAAAATAATCATTCTGGATCCGTGAAGGAGTCATTGCTGATAACTAATGTCACAAACACAATTACAACATCACTTTCAAAATTCAATTAAACGCTACTGATCTATCACAGTGAATCACAATACATATTCAAAATCCCCCTTCAATTCACATTGAACAACATGTGATGTGGTGCATATTGTACAGAGTCAAATGGAAGGAAAAAAAAAGTATAGAAATAAACGTAGGAGAAAATGTTGAAAGTCTGCAAGAGCCCCCCAGCATCATGCAAATGTACCAATTAACTGACAATGATGGAAAATTGTTGAAAGAATGAAAGTACAATATTAATGGAAAATTGTTGAAATAATGAAAGTACAATATTAATGCAATGTCAAAATGTCATTTAAGTATCATATATAACTACTGATTAATCATTTGAAATATTTGAAATAAAAAAGAAAAGGCCAACAAGACAAGGTTACAAAAATCTTCATCAGATTAACACTGCTAAACTAAAGCTATATATCCATTTCCTTCCCTTTATCGTCATCGTTTCTCGGCGACCATAGATTTATCCTTCTATCGTGTGACACTGTCGCAATACGCTGTGATCCATATCCATCTGCTGCTACATCTAGAGCAGTAACTTTATCCATATGCCCAGCTAGCGTCTTGATAGGTTTAAAATCTTTTGATGACCATACCTTAGCTGTCGTATCAAATGAAGCAGTAACAAAAAAGTAGCCTTCTTGAGGTTCAAATTTCACTTGGGAAATAAGATTGGAGTGTGCAGGAATTACATACAACGATCTCCTCTGCCTCAAGTCCCAAACTCGACAAGTATTATCTTCGCCACCAGAAGCTAAATGATAGCCGTTGGGTGAAAAACTCACACTAAGTACCGGTTTAACATGGCCTTGTAGGGAAAGAATGCTTCTCCCAGATCTTAGATCCCAAACACGAACAAGTGCGTCCAACCCGCAAGATGCTACCAAGGATCCGTCGTTATGAAACGATATACCGTATACACCCCTACTATGGCCTTGTTGGATAAGCAAATTTTTACCGGTTTCCACATCCCATAGTCTCCAAGTCTTGTCGTAACTAGTAGTGCCCAAGTATCTACCTGATGGATGAAATCCAATACGAGCTAGACGATCCTTATGTCCATCCTTATCTCCATGGTAAGTACGCTGAAAAGTTCCATCTTCCGTCCACAATCGTGCGGTCATATCAGCAGAAGCTGTGGCTAGAACGCAACCGGTGGGAGAAAATTCAACATCTGTAACTCTATCTGTATGTCCAATTAGAGTAGAAACTTTTTTCTTGTCTAAATTTGGTATGCTCCATAACTTGGTAACTCCGCTTGAAGAACAGGTGGCTAATTTCAGTCCATTAGATGAAAAGGAGCATCCAGAGAGGGGTCGTCTATCGTCTCCAATTTCGCTGTCATCTAAAGCCATACTTTCAGCCTAATTCAAAGCCCAATCTATCTCACTATCCATGTCTTCATCAGGATCATCCCTTCTTCTTCTTGCACAGTCGAGACGCAAAGCTGCTTTAGCAATAGAATACCTTGCTATATCCTTTCGAGCCTCCAAAAGCTCTTTAGGTCCCTCCACGTAGAAAGGATAGTGAAAACCGTCGTCCTAATCAACTCCAATATCCATGGCTGTCCCTTCCCCATCAAGTCCTCTAGCCATAAACATTCTCAATCTATCCCTCCTCTCCATCTCTCTCTCACCGAAAACCGTTATAGGCTCACCAAGCCCGCGCAAACGAGCACGTCGTCTTGCTTTTCTGCTTTGCTTTCTCGTGTCGCTCTTTGGCCAATCTGCTCTCCTCCGAAATCTCATACTTATCATCAGCAACTCTAACACGAACAGGAATGGGTTCCAATGGACGAGAAATTGGAGCAATGGAAATCGGGGCAACAGGAGGGATTGTTGGAAGAGGAATTGCGCTATTGCCGATTGAAAGATTATCCGAAACAACAGTAGGTGAAGTTCAAGAAGAATCAGCTACCGGAGTTGCCAACGAATTATCCATCGATTAACCGGATGAATCAGTACAAGAATCAAATCAGCGAGACCTAGGGCTTTAGATTGTAAGTTTAAATAAGTGCTTGCTTCCCACGCATACATCTCTTAATATATCTCAAATTCTAGGCCGGTACCAAATCCTATTTCGTGTACAATAAGGAAGGTTTTCTTATTCGAAAAAGTTTTCCTTTTCCTAAAGGATGAGTTTTCTTGTGTTTAAAAAAAATTTGAGATAACATTAATTATTATAAAAACTTGTATCTACATTAATTATTACCTTATAAAGAGAGTTTATCCAACACGTTGGAATAACACAATTTGCGCGACAATTAACTTTATAAAAAAAAAAACGTTTTATTACGTTAGCCTTTGAGAGAAGAAAAACTTATTGTTTTTCTTGAGCATACCTGAGGAGGATTAAATACGGGATCGATGTCGTCCATCAGTCACGTTTGAGATATAACTAAGAAAATCAAGACATTTTTTTTGTTTGGGTAAAACTCATAACTAACTGTATGCCTCCCCTTTTGGCTCCTTATGCACTAGAAGCTTGAAAAATCTTGTATTGATTGAATGTTCAGACTTCTTCAATAATGTCCCTGAGGTTAAACATTATTCCAAACAGATTTCGCTATTGAGCAATCAAATTCACCAAGTAACTGATTAGGATAATCACTCGTTACTTGGATTTTCTCTAGGCATTACCGTTATATTCACCAAGTAACTGTTTACGATAATCACTCGTTAATCACAACTTTGCCTCTAGGCATTACCTTTAAATTCATCAAAGTAACTGATTAGGATAATCAGTCGTTAATCACAACTTTGTTTTGATCATCACGTAACATTAATCTTAAAACACATTAAGTTTAACTAGATCTAGCTTCCACCTCGCTATATATTTTTAGTTAAGGTTAAGCTCGTTGAATCTCTGCTACGCTTTTAACTTAATTAAGTAATTTAAAAAATTGCTTCGGGGTCTCCTATGCAATCGAAAAATTCCGAATAATTGGAGAAAACTGTGCTCTTAGCCAATGAATTAGGGGTCCAGTTTGTCAATATTAATAATGAGGAACTGGCAGATCTTCTTGGATACTGATTGGGTTTGCATTATCCAAGGTTTGAAAGATTTTTTTGTGAAGAAGATGCTGACTATAGATTTTAGAGGCTTGGGTAATAGTAACCTGACTAGATGGTTGAGTGAATTGGGGTCACGGGAGAAACTTGACTCTTTAGCCCAACGAGAGAACTTTTGGATATGGGATGCAATAAAAAAATATAAGTATATGGAATTCCTGGTACATGAGAGAGTGCTTTGTCTTTAATGATAAAGTCTTGATTATCGAACAATGTCGCAATTTTGTTTGGATATCTGAAATGAATAATAAAATTAGTATAGACTGGGTGACTAGGCAGCCTAAAAAATATGCGGGGAGTTTTGATTTAGGCCCTCATAACACAGCTCATGATCCGGTGGTATAACATATTGGAGGATGTGTGAGGAGATTTGATTTAGGCCCTCAGAACACAGCTCATGATCAAGTGGTACAACATATTGGAGTTTAAGACCAATAATGGTGTTTGGCTTTTGGGGAATTATACTTTAGTTTGTCATGTGGTCGGGAGTTGTTGTTTGAAGGCATTTGCTTCTATAGCGTTGGGGATTTGAGTGTTTTGTTGGGATTGTGTGTGTTTGTCCGGTGTTGTAATCTTCAACATCTTACTGTTCTTTTAATAATAAATCTTATCATAGCTGTTAAAAAAAAAGTTATTAAAAAAAAATTATATCCTATTCAACCCTCTGGGATATATGAACATATACGATCCAACACCAGACTCAAACACCTCTAAATCTAAGAGAGCTTTCTATGGGGTTACTGTGCCCTACAAGCATCATCCTCAGTCGTGTTATACAACACAAAAAACCATATCAGATGCTTTATAAAGATGAACCAGATTATAGTAGACCTTTGGATGTCTAGCTTTTCCAGATTAACGTGATCCTACAGCATAGCTTGAAGGCAAAATGAAAGAAACCCTTTCTTTTAATTTCCTTGATCAATCAATATCCATTCCCTTCCGGCCCTTTGCCATCATCATCGTTTCTCGGGGACCATAGCTTTATCGTTCTATCGTGTGACACTGTGGCAATACGCTGTGATCCATCTGCTGCTACATCCAGAGCACTAACATTACCATCATGCCCATCTAGCGTCTTGATATGCTTAAAATCTTTTGATGACCATACCTTAGCTTTCATATCATAAGAACCAGTAACCAAAAAGTAGCCTTCTTGAGGTTCAAATTTCACTTGGGAAATAAGTTTGGAGTGAGCAGGAATTACATACAACGATCTCCTCTGCCTCAAGTCCCAAACTCGACAAGTATTATCTTCGCCGCCAGAAGCTAAATGATAGCCGTTGGGTGAAAAACTCACACCAAGTACCAGTTTAACCTGGCCTTGTAGGGCAAGAATGCTTCTACCAGATCTTAGATCCCAAACACGAACAAGTGCATCCAACCCGCAAGATGCTACCAAGGATCCGTCGTTATGAAACGATATACCGTATACACTCCTACTATGGCTTTGTTGGATAAGCAAATTTTTACCGGTTTCCACATCCCATAGTCTCCAAGTCTTGTCATAACTAGCAGTGCCCAAGTATCTACCTGATGGATGAAATCCAATACGAGCTAGACGATCCTTATGTCCATCCTTATCTCCATGGTAAGAACGCTGATTCCGTCCACAATCATGCGGTCATATCAGCAGAAGCTGTGGCTAGAACGCAACCGGTGGGAGAAAATTCAACATCTGTAACTCTATCTGTATGTCCAATTAGAGTAGAAACTTTGTTCTTGTGTAAATTTGGTATGCTCCATAACTTGGTAACACCGCTTGAAGAGCAGGTGGCTAATTTCAGTCCATTAGATGAAAAGGAGCATCCAGAGAGGGGTCGTCTATCGGCTCCAATTTCGCTGTCATCTAAAGCCATACTTTTAGCCTGATTCAAAGCCCAATCTGTCTCGCTATCCATGTCTTCATCAGGATCATCCCTTCTTCTTCTTGCAAGGTCGAGACGCAAAGCTGCTTTAGCAATAGAATACCTAGCTATATCCTTTCGAGCCTTCAAAAGCTCTTTAGGTCCCTCCACGTAGAAAGGATACTGAATACCGTTGTCCTCGTCAAGTCCTCTAGCCATAAGCATTTGCAATCTATCCCTCCTCACCATCTCTCTCTCACCGCAAACCGTTATAGGCTCACCAAGCCCGCCCAAACAAGCACGTCGCCTCATCAAAAGCTCTTGCTTTGCTTTCTCGTGTCGCTCTTTGGCCAATCTGTTATCCTCCGAAATCACATAATCAACTGATGGAGGTGGCGGTGGAAGAACAGGAACAAGAACAGGATCTGGAATGGGTGCCAATCGACGAGGAATTGGAGCAATGGAAATCGGGGCAACTGGAGGAATTGCCCCGTTGCCGTTTGAAACTGGGGACTGATTATCGGAAACAACAGCAGGTGAAGTAGAAGAAGAATCAGCTACCGGAGTTGCCAACGAATTATCCTCGTCAATTTCCATCGATTCACCGGATGAATCAGTACAAGAATCAAATCGGCTTTAGATTGTTAGTTTAATAAATAAGTGCTTGCTTCCCACGCATATCTCCCTATACTAATAAGAAGGGAAAAAGTGTAGATTCTTGACACTTGTTTTTTTTCTATTGGTCCGTCATTTTACTGTTCATCGGTCCAAAAACCCGACCCAATCTTCTTTTTTTTAATATAAATTTTTACTGATCATTGGGCGGCCCAGCCAAGAAAAAATTTTTTTTTTTTTTTTATTGAGGTGAATGGTTTGAGTTAAATTGTTCCATTTTAGAGGACCCAATTGTATTTTTAATCTACACATTAGCTTTAATTTATTCTTAATCTTATTATGTGTGTTGTGCTTAAGATGTATCCGATTCCAATTTAATTACATATTATTTTGCTTTCCATCGAGATCTCTTTTTTTTTTTTTTTTGTCTTATCCTAATACGATACTTACCACTTTATATTTCAATATACTATAGTTTATTTGTGTGTGTGTTTTTTTCCTTTTTATGTATATATATTTTTACTTGTTGTGTGTCTATGCCGATTTTTTTTTAAAGGCGTGCTTTTTAGGGTCTTATGTATTGATTATCTTTTTCCGTCTTCGTTTTTTTACTATATATATTGTGTGTGTCGGTTTTTTCTTTGGTCAATGGTTTAGTAGTGTCGATTTTGTGTCGTGGAGTGTTGATAGTGTGTTAGATTTTAATTAAAATTTAATTAATATTCATTTGATCAACCGATAACCGTTGGATATGGCGTCGGGGTGTATCGAAGCGTGTCGTGTCGTGTTTTGGGTAGAACACGTGTTGTTGCAGATAATGTCGAAGATAGCTTTATTTTTTCGGTTAAAATTGATTTAAGTAGAAATTGAAAAAAAATTATTCGGTAGTGTCGAAAAGTATCCATACGATGTCGGAAGATGTCGAAGATGTGTCGGATATTCATTTCATACGCACTTATATTATTCTTCTATGAACATGTTTTGATGCCACCCTAAAAGGTGTGACGGGTGGGTTGGGTTAGGGTGGTGGGAAGGGTAGGGTATAGTAAGATGGGTGGTGGGCATAGTAGGGTAGGGAGTTGTAGGGTAGGGAGTTGTAGGGTAGAGTAGGATGGGGTGGTAGGTAGGGTAAGGTAGGGTGGGATGAGATAAAATAGGGTGTAATAGGCTTAGCTAGGATAGTGAATTAATATGTAGGTTGGGAAGTAGGTTAAGGTTTGTAGGTAGGTAGAGAGGTAGGGTGCGGTTGGGTGTGCTAATGTAGGTGAGGCGAAGTATGAGATGTAATGCGGTGATGTATGGTAGGGTAGGATGATATGGTTGGATGATGTGGCGTATGTTAAGTAAAGTTTGGTAGGTTGAATAAAGTACGTAATATAGGGTAGTGTGGTAAGATAATATGTGGTAAGATAATGTGGTGTAGGGCATGGTGAGGTAGGATTGGATAGGTGAGTGTTAAAAAATGTTGGGATAGGGTGCGGTTCGTTACATGCTACATTTCTTCGTATTTAATATCGTCAAATAAGTTAAAACTTATAGCATGGGCACTCCGTGCGTTGCACGGAGCCCTGTTTCACTAGTATCTATATATACTATTTTTAAGTCGGTAATTCTATTTGATGTACAATAAGGATAAGCTTTTTTTTATTCCAAAAAAGTTTTCCTTTTCCTAAAGGGTAAGTTTTCTTTGAGTTTAGAAAAAATCTTCTATTCATCAGTTATTACCCGATTTTCTACAACACGTTCACATAACACAATTTGCTCTTGTCCTAGCTATTAAGAGAAGAAAAACATATTAATTTTCTTAAACATATCTAAGGAGGTTTGAATACTAGACCGACATCGTCAATCAGTCATCTTTTGAGATATAACTCGGAAGATCAAGACGTTTCAGGTAAAACTCATAACTTTATGTGTAGTTTTTATTAATTAATCGGTTTTGTAATTAATTTATCGCAATAGTTATCAAACGAATTTTCGAATTCGTGATTCCGTTGTTGATTTCGTTCGGATCGAGATCATGTTGTATTAGTATGATTTGATTGAAAACAAGTACCGGTGAAGCGGCATGCATGCCGCATGTGAGGTGGCCTTGATGCTAAATCGGCGGCACTTCCACAGTTAAATTTGAAAGACAATAGCCAATTCTCACTGTCCTGCAAATCGAAACGGGGAAATACCACATCTGCAAAAAGGAAATAAAATTTCTCACCCATTGGTGGGTCGTCAAACCACCAAAAATAAATCACCTACAACCTCTATAGCTAGTATAGCGGAAATGGGTCGAACCCACATGGAACAGTGGACTTATTTCTAATAAAATTTATAAAATAAAATTTATAAAATAAAATATATTTTTGTTTTTATGTAATTTCCTACAAAGAAAAGAAAAATAAATGAACGAAGTAAGGTTCCAGCTAATTAATTATTTCCCTCTTAATTTCCACGATTGATCATCGATTCAAGGATGACTCGCTAAATTTTTAATAAATTGGTTATAGTTGACCACAACCCTGAATCAACCAATCTCTCCGAAATTTGTTAATTAGGACAACCGTCACTAATTATACCCTAATTAAGGCACACCCCGCAACGACCACCCGGAGTTTGGTGACATAATAGCCTTAAAGATTAGAGATACCCAATTACTAGGTACTAATCCAACCGGCTTAATTTTAACCATAGCATTATCTATTTTCACAACAGTACGGCCTACGAACCGGTAGGCAATGTGTTGTTTACTACTAAACTCAATCTTTTATGGCAACCGCCTAAGATGGATTTCGGTATTAGATCAAAACAATCGCTTAATCATTGCGCAAACAACTAAACGAATAATTCTGATCATATATCAATGAAATCAGAAAACAGACAAATACTAATAATCAAACGAAGAGAAAAACGATTAGATCTCACAACCACGGGTTTAATAATAAATCAACTGGAATATAAAACTAACTACTCGGTACAAAATTTGGTGAAATGATAATAATAATAATTACAAAAGCAATCGTACATCAACGATGAAAAGGAAGAAAACAAGTTGCCGGGACTCAAAAAAAAATATCAGGTCTGAATTCGACATGACATGAAATAAAATGTGTCAAAATGACCTGAAATTATATTTTATGGTAAATAAACCTAATATACTATCTCCTATAATTCACGCCGAAGAGGCTGGATTTCTAAGTGGGCCAAGCCCACATATTATTTTAGAATATAATAATTCCTATAAATACCTCATATAATTATGAAAAGTTTATTTTTATTTTTTTTTTTTTGAGTGGAAATGAAAAGTTTATATAATAATAAAAATCTAATTCTGAATAAAGAGAGAAAATCTAATATGGTCCCCGGTGAATTTGTCTTCACTTAAACTTGTCGGGATCCCAACGTAAGCGAAAACTGAAACTCTGAATTCTTTGAGAGCCACTTTTCTCCAATCACCCACAAAGTTTCCAATGATGCTCAATAAGTCTTGAAATCTTCCATCACTTCACACGAGCTCTTAAAACCTGAAAATCATCCATAACATACCCGAAACAGAGCATCTCCCGACAAAATAGATATAAAATAAACACAGAAAGTCCTATAAAATACGGTCCCATCACTCTCCCACACTTAGATTATTGATTGTCCTCAAGCATTGCACTCTCACCCCAAAAATAAGAAAATAAAATAAAATAAAAATGTATGAACCTAAATCCTAAATGAATGACCTAAAACTATATGAATGCAAAGCACCAAAAGAATTCCAATAATGACGCCAGTCCAATTGTCTCATCAACCTCACATTCCATAATGCAAATCAAATGGTAACAAACAAGACACACCACACACAAGTGTTCATGCAACTAACTTTAACTCACTCGACCATAAACTTTAAAATGGCAAAATAAAAGAGTCTCAACTTGTCCTCACAGGTAAAACTCTCACTATAATGCATAGGGACAATTCACTCTCTCTCAAAAATCAACACACAATCAAGCATTACCATAAGTTTGCATATCAATCAAATCTCCACCACTATGTATTCCAAATCCAATGCACAAATCATGAGGTCTTTATAAAGGTTGTAACGGGGAAGTTAAGGGTGATTTTGTACGTTTTATAAGGATATATTTTATGTCAATTTCCCCCATATCTGGATTTTTTCATAGAAATCGAGCTTTATATTGAAATATTGAGCAAGTGATGTTTTTAACGAGTTAATCGCAAAATTGGTTAATTTATGAGTTTTATTGGTGATTTTATGTTAATTTGAATATTATTACATTTTGCGATGTTTTTGATGACGTGTAGATGCATAATTGCGGTTCAAAAGATGATTAAATGAAGATAAATGTCGGATTTAATGGATGAAAAGAGATAAGGATGGAATTGGCTAGAAGAAAAGAGATAGAGTTGAAGATTTCGAATTTGGATCCAGCTGAACTGGCGTCCAAGTCCCGTCGATGGATCAAGCGTCCGAGGAAAAAGTTGATTCGTAGAGTTTGGGCGCCCGAGTGGACGAGCGTCTGAAGCAAGTCAAGGCATCTGGACGGGCGCCACAATTCGAGACGGGCGCCCACGGCCGACATCTTTGAAAACCGACTTAGTTTTCTATAAATAGCGCCATGATTTCAACCCTAATCATACATTATTGAGACCTATTGATACACAATCATTAGGAGAAAACCTTAGCGCCCCACTTCCCCAGAGAGGAGGCTGGAGTTGCGATTTTTCTTGTTTCTTTTCCGTTTTCTATTTCGCGTTTCTTTGCTACTTTATCTTTGAATGCTTGGAGGCTGAGCAATTGTTCAAACTATGTGAATCCGTTTCAGCAGGTTCTTTATTTTCAATCTTGAGTTTGTTTTGTGATCTTTAATTCAAGTTGTATCTTTTCTATGCTTATGTGTTATGCAATCAATATCGAGAGATGAATTGTTGTTGATGTTTACCGTATGACGAGAGTCGATGTAAATCTTAGATCACCATAGGAAAGATTGGATTTTTAATCTTGACATAACGAGAGTTGATAGGTTGAATATCTAGGTTGCTAGATTGAGAGATCTTACACCTTGTTTTGATAGCGTCAATCTTATATATCGAGAGATGAGAGATTGATAGGCGAATTATCTACGAGAGTAGGAATTCATACCTTTGATAGGTGAACCACATCTTTAATTAAATCATCACGAGACAACTTTAGAGAGGAAATTAAGGGTTGCGGGATCGGTGGATTATTGTTTGTTCATTGTTTGATCACCATGATCATCTTCTTGTTTACCGTTTATTTTATAGTTTATAGTTTTGATATCGTTTTCGCTTTTATCCTTCCTGGCTTTGGACTGACAATCCTCTGTCTAGTTTATTTTATCGTTTTTAGTTTTGTTTTAGTAGTAACAATCTTAGGAAAATTAATGAACTAGATACCCCGATTCCCTGTGACCGACTCCAGTATTAATCGCTATACTACGATCCCTACACTTGGGGAATACCGGATTTATAAATTTTATTACTTGTTTGCTTTGTTAAAAAAATCCGCGACAGGGGCTAGGGACTGAAAACAAGGTAGAGAAAAAAGGAATATATGGGGCTAAAATGTCAAGGAGAATATATGAATAACCACATCAATAATCACACAGTCACCAGAAATGATTCCAACTGAAACACACTATGGCTCCAACCTCTGTCACAACATCTTAAGAATAGAAGTGCAAACAAAAATGTCCAAAGAAGCTTCCAAAAATTGAGCTCGGAAACAAACTTCTTTTTAAATATATAAAACACTCATTCAATATAAGCTCTATTTTTTTTTTTCTTGTTTTGTTTATTTTTTTTATCCTTTTTTTTCAACATTCATCCTTTTCCTTTTAGAGGTCTTAAAACACACCTTCATTGCATAGTCGTGATCCATACATCTATAGATAATCACTTCAAGGACTTTCTTAAAATTTCATACAACTATTCATACAATCTCCTGACAATAGGGTCAACAAAAAGAGGGGATATCGTAAGAAATTAAAGACCATAGGCTTAATTTCTGGAGTTAGTCAAAAGAAAGGGTCAGCTAGACGGGGCTCACTAAGGGGTATTGAATATGGGAAGGCCAACAAAAGTGGATCTAGAAGGGGTTAAATCCTAGGTGCCTTAATCATTTAAGTGCACTAAACCTGAAAAGGTGTGGTCTCGAAAAGCATGTCAACGCAAATTCTAGAATGACAATGGAAGTGTGGATACCATTCAAAGGAAAAAAAAATTGAGCGAATGCGCTCTTTGGCTAGGTGAATCCTCAGTTTTAAGTGGATTTTCGTTAGGGCTCAATGATTTTACCTCCAAAGTTCACAAAAGAGTGACCTAAGGTTAGTGTGTATCAACAAAAGCATGTGTTTGCATTGGTCAATTACCAATTGATTATTATTACTTCACACAAAATTTACATGAAAAAAGTTGGTTAAGTGTCATATATAACATTGGTGCTATGAGGTCCTAAAATGTCCTAACGATGCTATTTTAATATGCAAATGCATGAAAAGCTCCCCGACACTTGAATCATACATTGTCCCCAATGTATGGTGAAAGTGGAAGGAAGATGCAAAATATGTCATGAGATGCATCTAACAAGGTATGCATGATATGCAACAAATACTAATCTAAATTTGGAATAAAAATAAAATAAAATAAAATGGATGAGAATACATTACAAGTCGGACCATGGGACGTTGAAAAATAAGCCTTGGAATTCATCATCAATGGCTCCGGGGTGGTGCGGGAGGGAAATATGCTTGAACACATTCTGGATTTGATGTTGTCGCATATGGATGGAGTAGATGAAGGGCGGAAGAAGGGTGGCTAACATTTATTATCCAAGAAAGTATTAGAAATGGGTAGGATCCCACTATTTTGAAAGTAAGCTAGTACCTTATTAAAACCTGTTGGATTTCTCATTTCAGGAATGGTAGGCTCCTACCGTTCCTTCTGTGAGCATTCTAGTAGCCTGTTAAAATCTAGAAATCCTCAACTGCAAAGTGGTTGGATCCTTCCATTTTGCATTTGAGTTTCCAGAATTTTATTATTTTAAAATCCATTGACATATTTATTCTCCAACTAGCTCAACAAATTTTCTCCTCAATTTAAACCATCATCAAACCATACAAAATGCACACCTTCTTCTCAACCTTCGATTCATAGCTATTTACCACACCTCATTGGGTTGCCTCCCAACAAGCGCCTTTCTTTTCTTCATAGAATTCAGCTCTTCACCTGCAAAACTAGACAAAAGTCTCCACCAAAAGTGCAAATCTCCCTTTTTTCACTTATTGATTGACAAAAAAAAAACAAAAAAAAATTACGAAGTTTATTTTAATTGGGTTGCCTCCCAACAAGCGTCTTTCTTTAATGTATTTGGCTAGACATTCTTACCTCACTATCCATTATCAAATGGAATAGTTTTCCTTTCATGATTCTTCCTTGCATATTCGGAAAATTAGCCATCCATCTCATCTTTAGGAAGAATCATTCGTGCCTTGGCTCTAGGCACATTCATGAAGTATCTTCCCAATAAAAGAAAAACAGGATTAGGGGTCTCCACATCTCAGTTCAAGATATAATGTTCGAGTGGGAAGACCACTTCCTTCTTGCTCACTCGTATTTCCACAATTACCTCAACACTTTTTGGCTTCAACGGCTCCTCAAATGTGACTTCCTCCGGGTGATTTTCTTCATGATTAGACATATTATCCGTAAACTTCTCCGACCCCGAGTGAATTTCTTCACCATTTTCTTGGTCATCAGCATCATCGATCTCCGGCTTTGGATCAATCATGGGACAATCGTCTTCATCATCATACAATATAATAGGAGAGGATGTTTGTAACATCTGTAGCTTAAACCGATCCACTTTAGTTTTCAACTCATCAATTTTCCCTTGCAAATTCTGAAACCATGTGCTTTGTTCTTCTCTGAACTGTGAAATCTCTTGCCCAATTTCTTGTAGAAACTCTACATTACTTTGTTGAAGCTCATCATCTCTATTTGGAGCATCTGCGTCATACTGGTAGTAAAAGACTGCATCATGGCTTCAAGAGATTCATTTGAACAAGGTATCAGACTTTTAAGTTCGCTAGATGGCTGAGAATGTGATTCACCATAGCTCCAATCCGGATAACTCGGCTCACTAGGATAACGTCTCTCCTCATATGAATTATTCACCTGTATAATATATAATAAATGAAAAAGACAGATTAATATATGTGTGTGTATATATATATATATATATATATATATATATATATATATATATATATATATATATATATATATATATATAAACATAATTGGTTCATTAAACATAAAAACGTAGTAGAAATTATCCAAACCGATCGGATCCGGTTCAACCCGATTCGGTTTAATTAGAACACTACGTCAACAATCTCCTACTTAACCTAAAGCCAATCACTCGCACACAAAGACCATGTTCAAACACAAGAATCTTATACAATACTCGCAACCTACCCTGAGCGTAGACGGATCATAATCCAGGGACTCAGACTATCTTTATACCGAACTGAGGTGAACCTACACCATGTTGGTGGTACGAGTTGATTGTTATCTTGCTATGAACTGACAACATAAGACTGAGGACAACATGCGCCATGTCAATGACTTATGAGTGTCCTGCCCATTGTGACAACCTTTCTGCTGAGGTCGATGCTTGTCTGAGGCCCGAAGTATTTTTGGGCTAAATGGATCCACTTTACTTAAAGACATGAATTGCGTCTTTGAGCGCCACGTATACGATGTCTAGACATACCTACGCCAACTAGAATTATGATTGTGTATAAAAACAAGCTTCAAAAATATTGTTCCCGAAGTTGTCAAATTGAAGGAAAAAGATTAAATGTAATCCTTATGATAATAATACATTATTCACTACATTTTTTTTTTTAAATTTAACAATATATTTTAATTCGTGAAGGGTCGGTGGTCGGGTATACAACTCGTGCCAAATATTTCCGGTCTATAGTTGGGATAGGATAGTTCCCAAATTGTTCGGGCACTATAAGAAAAACATTTTTTTTACTATAGTAGTTTTTGTCACAACAAAAAAATGTTGATGTATACTAACTTTTAGTCACCTGAGCGTGGCAAATTAGTCTAACTAAAAATATATTAGTTAGCCACATTTTTTGATGTGTGGCGAAAGCTAGTGTAGCAAAATAGTGCTTTTCTTGTAGTGGGGTCGGGAAAAGTTTGGGACGAGAGTGGATTGCAAATCGGGTTGGGTCTGGATTTGGAGATTTTTTTCCTTCCTTTATTATCTACTATAACCACAACCATGCATGAGTTAAATTTTTTTTTTTCTTTCTAAAACAATCCCAAATTTTATCACTTTGGTAAGCCCTTGTGATTTTTTCCCCTGCCTGATATTACATTGGTGGTTTTATGATGTATAGACATAATATGTGGTTCATAGGAGATGATTTAAGCCATTCCATAAGTATTACCTTCCTGTCATGTCTTTCCTCTGCCTAATTTGTTACATATCATAAAATTTTGGGTGTGACATCACATAAGGAATTAATGTAAGTAGATGTAAGATTTAAGACTGAGAAAGGAACATTTAATAAGAGGGAACGAGCGAAAAGTCAAAATTTTGACTCAAAATAAATAAACAGGACACAATCCTTTTTTTTAGTTGCAAAAAAAAAAAAAAAAAAAAAAAATAAAAATAAAAATAAAAAATAAATAAATAAATTGGTGGACAAAATTGACCCTAAGCGCGCGTATCAGGTTACATTACATTACAATCCACGGATCCACGTCCACCTGCTTGTTTTTATTTTGTTTTGTGTTTTTTTTCTCACAAACACCCGTAACTTCTGATTTATAACTCCGATCATCGAAATGTTTTTAACAAAATTCATATTTTTTTTTGCTCTTTAATTTCAGCCCAAATACGATGCCCTTCCAACGTAAATTTTAAAAGCCGAAAAAATATTTGCATTAACCGGAGCGTTTTTCTTATAAACGACCGTAACTTTTTATTGCAGCGTTTACACTAACATAGTATCACAGTATCAGTATCACAGTATCACATTAACACATTTTATTAACAAACACAATGACAATTACCATTATCATTATCATTAATAGTATACGATTAGCCAAAAATCATGGACCCGGCAAGCTTTACAACAACACCGACAACCTATATTCCTTTATGGATTAAAACGGAAACAATCCGTAAACTAAAAATCATTTGGACAATAGTAATCACATTAACACCCAAAAAACTTGTGTATTTTGAAATAACACAGTCAATCACAATTAACACATTCACTCACAATGGAAAAAAATTACAACATATATGATAAAAAACTTTAACATCAACATATATGATAATTAAGTTACATCAAGGAAAGGATTATCTAAGCACCTAAAACTCTCGACAATGTCGATTGCTACCATTATCTTCTTCTCCAACTCTACACCAAATGGTTTGACATTTTCTCAATAAAGTCTACCTCTACACCAAATGGTTTAGCATTTGTACCGTATCTCAATTCACACATCATTACCAAGGAGCATTAGCCCTTTCTTGGAACATTAGCTCGAAGATCCCCGCCTTCGGTTTCAATGCATCGACCTTAGCACCATAACACAATAACAATATCGATTATCACGAAGAATAAAGATCACAAGAATAAATCATATCACAAATGATGATATCACGATATCAATATCACAAGATATTAGTATCACGATAATAGTATCACGCGATGACGATTATCAAAGTAATAGTATCACGGTATCACATCAAAACACAAGAACACACTAACACTATCACAGTGTGTGAGCTTGCTAATGTTCGATCCTTATGACATAAACAACTTTTATAACACAAATGTGGTGCAAAAAAATCCCGTAAAACAGCATAAACCAGCACAATATGCAGCATAAATTTTAGTGAAACAAATTTGTGCAGATTGCAAAACAAGTTTGTAAAGGCTTCAAGAATAGAACAATTAGCAAGCTAAAGCATCATATTATAACAAGGCCAGATTATTGAGCATAGATTCTAGATGCTTTAACAGTCCAAAACAACTCAAATCAGCAGCCAAAAAGGCTCTAGGCAGCAATACGCAAGATTCAGCAAATAATGGAAAGAAAATATGTAGACGGGATTTCACCTATTTTATATCACGTGTTTGGGATACTTAGACCTCCAAAAATTATGAAATTCAAAACTGAATTACCAAAGCAATGAAAAAGGAGGTTAATCATAGAAACAAGCTCAAAACTCAGAAATTGCATTGGAAAATCCTCACAGTATTAAAGACAGGTTGTTTCAAAGTACTTGTAAGCATTCGAACATCGAGAATCAAAAAAGGAAGAAGAAGGAAAAAAAACTTTTGATACGAATACGTATTGAAATGTTTACCATAATCTACGGAGTTGCATACCCATCCCAACTTTCCGGAATCAAATCAAACATAATTAACGCACATAGCATCCCAGCTCAACCCGAAATGACAGCAAACAGCCCCGAAAATTGATGAAATTCGACCACATCTGAAATCAAAATGAGAGAGGAGCAAGCTACTTGTCTGGAAATTGTGTAAAACTGTTTTCTGAATAATAATAATAACAATCAACTATTTTGTGAGTTTCCATGCTCGTAATAAATATCTGAATTTCTATCTGCTTCACCAATTCTTCATTACACACCTCAAAAGCCTATATACACTTGCATTCTACTGTCTACGATAGTCACCCAAGTGAACTCTAAACAGCATATATACTTGGATCCCAATAACAGAATGACCTTCTTATTACATCACATGAAAGCCCATACCATATCCGCACAAAAACACTCGGTGCTATCAACATTCAATACAAAAATCCATCTACTGAAAATCCAAGAGGAAAGGAAACAGAATAACGAGGTAAAAGATGAAGGAAGTCACCTTAAAACTACTAAGAAAACAAAAGTAGACAGTAAAACAAATAACCCAACAAAACTTATACTTTTTCCCGTTAAACTCGTATGAGTTACGACAGTTGGAGTTAACTCAATCAAAGTGCACAAATTCAATCAAGTAGTGCAATTAATAAATAAAGGATAATAAAGCTTACAAATTGAGGAATTGAGAATGAAAAACAAGGGCACTCCGAATCAGAGAGGAGTAGAGGTCAATATAAATCTTCAACTGCTTATCAATTGTCGTTGGAGAAAAATATACAAACCTGTTAGCTATCTCTACACCTTGGATGGAGAATCGGAGATGCCCAGGTCGGCTGCCCATTGAAGTAAGCTGTGTTTTCTGCAGGTTCCGGCGGTTCCATCGCCAGTGAACTGCATTGTAAAAAGGATTTATTCCAAGTAAAAGAGAGTCACGGAGGTTCCCTTGAATATAGCGTTGTCTCCCAACAAATGTATGATGTTTCTATTCAACTCCAAATTGTTGGCGGCCACCGGTGGCATTCGAATTGGACTATGCCCATAGTTACCGTGGGAGCCATCACAAAGTCTCTACAAGTCAAACCGCCTTGATTTTGCTCTTGTTGACCGTTAAACCAATTAGGCATCGCATTTGCACCTTTTGTGAGCTTGGTTTTGGTTTTGTTGAAATTGGTTCAACATTCATGCATTGAACTGTTGCATAACAAGGGGATCCATTTGATTTCCTTGGGCCCCATGTTGACCATTATATGGCATTTGCTCATTCACATTCCCAAAGTTATTTCCTTGTCCATTCCCACCTCCTTGTGCATTGTTGTTGACAAGAGGCGGGTTTTGATTTGGGACTCCATTATTGTTCCACAAATTTCCTTCCAAGCATTGTTCACCGTTTTGTGCCATACCAGATCCTTCTCCCAACTCACCCAAACTACTCTCTTCAAAGACCGGAATCGACTCCTCTACTTGATAACCTCTTCTTTTTTGACTAATTCTACGCCTTGCGTAAGCTTCAATCCCATCTATGTAAGGCACGAGTGGTGTTTGAGATCTTCGGGTCATGCACTACAAAAAGAAAACAACACGAAAACAATAAAATAAAACCTAGGCCCAAGCCTTCGGTTCACTTGCAAGATATCACAAATAGCACACAATTCCCCGGCAACGGCGCCATTTTTTGATTGAGGCTAAATTCACCCTTCAAAAATAATTTATAAAGACTCGAAACCGTGGGCAAACTAACTCTCTAACCGGCAGTGTACAGGAGTATGAGGTCGAACCCAAAGGAAAAGTGTTTGTGAGTACCAAAGCGAACGTGCTACTTAGTCTAGGTGATCAATCTTTTAAAGTCCTTGTGTATTACAACGACACTAAGGTGATTTTTACTAACGAGTCTAAAGATAAAAATAGGAAGAAAGAAGATTAACTACTCGGTTTTTAAAGATAGATTAACAGTAAGAACCAGTAAGAACCAGTAACCAAAAAGTAGCCTTCTTGAGGTTCAAATTTCACTTGGGAAATAAGTTTGGAGTGAGCAGGAATTACATACAACGATCTCCTCTGCCTCAAGTCCCAAACTCGACAAGTATTATCTTCGCACTTGAAGCTAAATGATAGCCGTTGGGTGAAAAACTCACACCAAGTACCAGTTTAACCTGGCCTTGTAGGGCAAGAATGCTTCTACCAGATCTTAGATCCCAAACACGAACAAGTGCGTCCAACCCGCAAGATGCTACCAAGGATCCGTCGTTATGAAACGGTATACCGTATACACTCCTACTATGGCCTTGTTGGATAAGCAAATTTTTACCGGTTTCCACATCCCATAGTCTCCAAGTCTTGTCATAACTAGCAGTGCCCAAGTATCTACCTGATGGATCAAATCCAATACGAGCTAGACGATCCTTATGTCCATCCTTATCTCCATGGTAAGTACGCTGAAAAGTTCCATCTTCCGTCCACAATCGTGCGGTCTTATCAGCAGAAGCTGTTGCTAGAACGCAACCGGTGGGAGAAAATTCAACATCTGTAACTCTATCTGTATGTCCAATTAGAGTAGAAACTTTTTTCTTGTCTAAATTTGGTATGCACCATAACTTGGTAACTCCGCTTGAAGAACAGGTGGCTAATTTCAGTCCATTAGGTGAAAAGGAGCATCCAGAGAGGGGTCGTTTATCGTCTCCAATTTCGCTGTCATCTAAAGCCATACTTTTAGCCTGATTCAAAGCCCAATCTATCTCACTATCCATGTCATCATCAGGATCATCCCTTCTTCGTCTTGCACGGTCGAGACGCAAAGCTGCTTTAGCAATAGAATACCTAGCTATATCCTTTCGAGCCTTCAAAAGCTCTTTAGGTCCGTCCACGTAGAAAGGATACTGAATACCGTCGTCCTCATCAAGTTCAATATCCATGGCTGTCCCTTCCCCATCAAGTCCTCTAGCCATAAACATTCTCAATCTATCCCTCCTCTCCATCTCTCTCTCACCGAAAACCGTTATAGGCTCACCAAGCCCGTCCAAACGAGCATGAACAGCCATATCATTCGTAGGAACTGCCAAAGCAACAGCACGTCGCCTCATCAAAAGCTCTTGCTTTGCTTTCTCGTGTCGCTCTTTGGCCAATCTGCTATCCCCCGAAATCTCATACTCAACTGATGGAGGTGGTGGTGGACGAACAGGAATGGGTGCCAACGAATTAAAGCAACAGGAGGAATTGGAGCAACGGAAATCGGGGCAACAGGAGGGATTGGTGGAAGAGGAATTGCGCAATTGCCGATTGAAATTGCCGACTGATTATCGGTAACAACAGCAGGTGAAGTAGAAGAAGAATCAGCTATCAGAGTTGCCAACGAATTATCCTCGTCAATTTCCATCGATTAACCGGATGAATCAGTACAAGAATCAAATCGGCGAGACCTAGGGCTTTAGATTGTTAGTTTAAATAAGTGCTTGCTTCCCACGCATATATCTATGTATACTATATTGTAGTTGTAGGTCGGTAATCCTATTTGATGTACAATAAGGATAAGCATTTTTTTTTTTTCCAAAAAAGTTTTCCTTTTCCTAAAGGATAAGTTTTCTTTGAGTGTAGAAAAAATTCCTTATTACCGGATTTTCTCCAACACGTTCACATAACACAATTTGCGCGACAATTAACTTGAAAAAAGAAGAGAGAAATACGTTTTTCTTGTCTTAGCTATCGAAGAGAAGAAAAACATGAAATACATTATCTTAAGTCTTAGCTATTAGGAGAAGAAAAACCTATTGATTTTTTTGAGCATATCTGAGAAGGTTTAAATACGAGATCGACATCGTCCATCAGTCATCTTTTCAGATATAACTCGGAAAAACAAGACATTTCATGTAAAACTCATAACTTTATGTGTAGTTTTTATTAATTAATCGGTTTTGTAATTAATTTATCGCAAGAGTCATCAAACGAATTTTCGAATTCGCGATTCTGTTGCAGATTTCGTACGGATCGAGATCATGTTGTATCAGTACGAATTTGATTGAAAACGAGTACCAGTGAAGCAGCATGCATACTGCATGTGAGGTGGCCTTGGTGCTAAATCGGCGGCACTCCCACATAGGCGGTACTCACGGATCCGTTCGGATCGCGTTTTTGGATCGGATTCTGATTCATATTTTAGGTTCAAAGATACTCCCCCTGTTTTTTATAACTGTCGGAGAGAGAAGAATCACACAGATTAAGAAAATGATTAATGTGTCTGAAATAGAGTGTAAAATAACAAAAATGCCCTTCATTCCTTGTGTATGGAAAATTGTATCAAAATTTGGTTATTCAAATGAACGGCAAACGAGGAAAAAAATAATAAATACTGCATCGGTGATGTAAAATGACAGATAAATAAAAACAAAGTAAATTTTAAAAAGTGCGATTAAAAAAAAAAAACGGAGGGAGTACTTTTTTGTTGGAGTAAATAGCAGCCTTGGTCCCCTATCTATCCTAAAAAGGAGGGACTTAGCCTTCATCTTTGATTTTAATTTGACCGGTCTCTTATCTTTTTAATCTTTTGCAACTTTGGTCCATTTAACAGTCAGTCAACAAAAAAATTGACGAAAAACCTGTGCGTACCCTTCACCCGCTCTTAATTTAAAAATATTATTATTTTAATCAATTTCCCAAAAAAAATTATAAAAAAACAAATAAATTATTCCGTTAATGTTATCACCGTATAAAGTGTAAAAAAACATTTTTTTCATCATTCTTCCTCCTGTTGTTTGTCGATTATCTTTCTCGGCCTTTCATCGTTCTTAGCCATAATGTAGCTCGAATTAGGGGTTTATCCCCGGTTTCATCTTCTTTAAATCATTTCTCTAATCATTCATCTTGGAAAATGATTTGGTGATTTGCAATATAGATTAAAGGAATGATTTAAAGAAGATGAAATTGGGGATAAACTACTAAATTCGAGGGCTGAAAAAGATGAACGAAAACGACGGGAGGAAGAATGGAGAGAAAATGTTTTGTTTTACACGCTATATGGTAATAACATTAATATGATAATTTATTTATTTTTTATAATTTTTTGGAGAAATTGATTAAAAATAACAATATTTTAAAATGCTAACCGCGCGTGAAGGATATGCACATGTTTTCCGTCTATTTTTTGTTGACTGGCTGTTAAATGGACCAAAGTTGCAAAAGATTTAAAAGATAAGGGACCGGTCAAACCAAAATCAAAGATGAGGGCTAAGTCCCTCCTTTTTTGGAAAGATAGGGGACTAAATGTGCAAATTACTCTTTTTTGTTGAGAATACTCTAGAGGATCTCGCAGAATCCGCATAATAATCATAGAATATTTTGTATTAATTATTTTACTTATTGCCTAAGACTCTACACACTATATATCGGCGAAATTGCAAATTTGGTCACGTAATTAGACACGTTTTGTAACTTTGGTCCCGATTTTTTTCCTGTGTGATTTTGGTCTCTACAAGTGTTCTTTTTTTTACAAAACGGTCCTACACGCTTTGGAAAATCTTGACCTGAAAACCTTTCCAAAAAAAAAAACACACCATGTCATACAAGATTTTCCACATCAGTTTATTTTAAAAAATTTTAAAATTTCCATTTGCCACCTCACCCTCCTTTATTTATTTATTATATAAAAAAAATCAACCATAATTAAATAAATCTAAATCTCAAAAAAACAATTCCACGCTTCCTTTACTCTTTCAACAAACCCTTTCCCCGCAATCGGATTCTTCCATTGTTTTCTTCCCTCCTCTTTTCATCCTATCAGTTCTTAACTTCTTATCAAATTTTTTTTGCAGCAATTAGCTTAGATCTCTGCAGAAAATGACGATCATTTGCTCCTCGTACTGCCATTAATCCGGCACCCCACCTGTTTCTCCGACAAGAAGACCTTAAACTCTCCGGCGCCTTTGATTCCAATTCGAACAGAAGAGCATCGTTAACTTAGACGGAATTTTTGAATTTGTCCTAAAACTGAAGAAAAAAAAAAAAAAAAAAAAAAAAAAACACAAACATTAGGTCCTAAAATTGTTATTTTAAAAGATAAGGGTTGATTTTGACAAATAGTTAAAACATGAAATCCTAAAACTGTTAAAAACGCTAGTTATTTTACTTATTGCCACTCTACACACTATATATTTCTACTATCATAGTTCGAATGAATCAATGGAAAATACTTTTCCTTCAATTACCTTTTTTTTTATCAATACCGTAACAACAAAATTTTAAGAGAATAAAACAAATTTTATCAGTTAAATAACCAAATCACAAACGGACCGATGATACCACACAACTCGTTTATGTTTTCAGCTAGAAGGAAGAGTATAATTTTCAACTTCACCTCGAAAGAAATAAAAATTATTTCCATCACATTTTCAAATTATACTTGGCTACAATCATTATATTTACTACATTTTCGAATTCTACTTGGCAATAATCATAAAATTTACCTTGAATGCAAAAATAACGGAGATTACTTTTTGGATGGCCAAAGCTGCTCTCTTTAGCCATTAGAAAATAGATTAAAAAGAAAATAGAGAAAGATTAGTGAGAAAACTACATAGTAAGAAAAGAAAAAAAAAAGGAAAGCAAACATGGTGAGAAAGTATTCAAAATCGTTGGAAGCAATCTCAAGCAGTGCAGCTTTCGGGGTGTAATCAAGCATCCCTCCCGCAATCGTACATGACAAGGGTCGGACTAGCCCTTGCCACGTGTCACTCAGAAAATGGCCTCATAATAAATAAAGTGAGGAACGGATAATAAATATAAGGGCCAGGGGCCCCACATCAGCTGGTAGAACAGGCTTAAACCCTATGTGGGTGGTCTGTCTTGTCCCTACCAGCAGACCACCGCAGGTCAGCTCGGTCTCAACGGAGGTCGGGTAACGCAAGTAAGCTTAATAGCGTGGCATTCATGATCGTCCTCTTAATAGCGGGGTCCTAAATGAGTCCATCAGCTTAATAGCATGGCACTCATGATCGTCCGCTTAATAGCGTGGTCCTATAAGTCCATCAGCTTAATAGCGTGGCATTCATAATCGTCCGCTTAATAGCACGGTCCTAAATGAGTCCATCAGCTTAATAGCGTGGCATTCATGATCGTCCGCTTAATAGCGTGGCACTCATGATCGTCCGCGTAATAGCGCGGTCCTAAATGAGTCCATCAGCTTAATAGTGTGGAACTCATGATCTTTCGCTTAATAGCGCGATCCTAAATGAGTCCATCCGCTTAATAGCGTGGCACTCATGATCGTCCACTTAATAGCGCGGTCCTATAAGTCCATCAGCTTAATAGTGTAACATTCATGATCGTCCGCTTAATAGCGCGGGCCTATAAGTCCGTCCGCTTAATAGCGCGGCACCATAAGTCCGTCCGTTTAATAGCGCGACACAAAACAGGCTATAAGCCACCAAAAAAACTATAAGCCACAAAACAGTCTCTAAACCACAAAAGAGGCTCTAAGGCACCAAAAAGGCGATTTGCCACGAGAAGGCCGCACTAAGGCTACCAATGCCAAGACTAAGGCTTCATATGCCAAACTTATAATCCGACCTTCCTTGTCGGAATCATAATTTGAGTTCGCCTGAGCGAACCTACTTGTAAGACCGACGCTTCGGTAGGCATCATATTTTGGATTTCTCTGGAGCGATCCTTTTTCTTGTAAGACCGACCTTGAGATCGGCATCATATTTTGGAGTTCGCCTTGGAGCAAACCTTCTTGTAAGACCGACCTTCAGGTCGGCATCATATTTTGGAGTTCGCCCTGGAGCGAACCTACTTGTAAGACCGACCTTCAGGTCGGCATCATATTTTGGAGTTCGTCCTGGAGCGATCCTTCTTGTAAGACCGACCATCAGATAGGCATCATATTTTGGAGTTCGCCCTGGAGCGAACCTTATTGTAAGACCGACCTTCAGGTCGGCATCATATTTTGGAGTTTTCCCTGGAGCGAACCTACTTGTAAGACCGACCTTCAGGTTGGCATCATATTTTGGAGTTCGCCTTGGAGCGATCCTTCTTGTAAGACCAACCTTCAGATAGGTATTTTAGAGTTCGCCCAGGAGCGAACCTTCTTGTAAGACAGACCTTCAGGTCAGCATCACATTTTGGAGTTTGCCCTGGAGCGAACTTACTTGTAAGACCGACCTTCAGGTCGGCATCATATTTTGGAGTTTGCCCTAGAGCGAACTTACTTGTAAGACCGACCTTCAGGTCGACATCATAATTTGGAGTTCGCCCTGGAGCGATCCTTCTTGTAAGACCGACCTTTAGATCGGCATCATATTTTGGAGTTCCCCGAGTGAACCTTCTTGTAAGACGGACGTTCGTGCCGGCATGATATTTTGGAGTTCGCCCTGGAGCGAATCTACTTGTAAGACCGACCTTCAGGTCGGCATCATATTTTGGAGTTCCCCTGGAGCGAACCTTCTTGTAAGACCGACCTTCAGGTCGGCATCATATTTTGGAGTTCCCCCTAGAGCGAACCTACTTGTAAGACCGACCTTCAGGTCGGTATCATATTATGGAGTTTGCCCTGGAGTAATCCTTCTTGTAAGACCGACCTTGAGATCGGCATCATATTTTGGAGTTCGCCTGAGCGAACCTACTTGTGTAAGACCGACCTTCAGTCGGCATCATATTCGGAGTTCGCTCGAGCGATCCTTCTTGTAAGACCGACCCTCGGAGGCATCATATTTTGGAGTTCGCCTTGGAGCGAAAATTCTTGTAAGACCGACCTCAGGTCAGTATTATATTTTGGAGTGCGCCCAAGAGCAATCCCTCTTGTAAGACCAACCTTCAGATCGGCATCATATTTTGGAGTTTGCCCTGGAACGAACCTTCTTTTAAGACCGACCTTCAGGTCGGCATCATATTTTGGAGTTCAACCTGGAGCGAACCTACTTGTATGACCGACCTTCAGGTTGGCATCATATTTTTGAGTTTGCCCTGGAGCTCTATAAGTCTGACTCCAACTCGGCATCATATTCGGAACTTGCCTTCAAGCGAGCTTTCTACAAGACCAAAGGCTCTCAAGCCACCAAAGGCTAAGTCGATTCATGACGCACAAGCCATAAAAGCAAAGTCGATCAACAACACACACGAAACGAAAAGACCTACTCTGAGTACGGCAAATAGGCAAAGCTGACAGGCGACTTGCCCCAATAGCGAGCCGACTCAGTATTAAAAGGAAACTGATCTGCGAACAGACTTTTCTCCCCGCCTAACATTTCAAGAAAATGCTTAAGGCACGGAGTAGGGGGCCATTGATATGCTAAAACAATCGTAATTCGGTTCACGGATCCTTATTCGGGTCTGTCTGACCACCAAAATAGTGGACGAGGCCACTCACCAATATTGTCCATGAACTCACAAGCTAAATTAGGATCACGAGCCTTCAGATCCACTCCAAGCCCTTAACCCTATGTCACGCCAAGAAAGATTAGGGGGCCGACACGCGAACCCATTCAATAATCAGGTCCGCCAGCGATCTCACCCATAATACTTAGCGGAAGAACTGTTGAAATGGTGTCCTAAACCCAATCGGGTTGGACCGGATCCGACCGGGTCGGATCATTTCTACTATTTCTTTATGTTTATGCATATATTAAATGGCTTTTATGTTGTCATATATATGTTCTTTTAAAGAACCAATTATGAATTGTTATATGATAACATCCTTAGTATTAAACTGTGATGGAGAAACCATGATAGGCGATTATGGTTGATGAGATCTGAATCATTTTAATAAGTTTGATACTTAAATGTCACTAGGTGATGTACTATTAAACAGGGCATTGATAGTATAAATAGGCTAGCACGTATTAAATGTTTTCTATCTTTAAGGGCATTGATAGATCTCGTCTATCGAAGTGTAGAGACACTTGGACTGTACGTGAACGTGTATTAGAGAATGCGTACGTTAGACTGACCCACTTACATTAAGTGTTGCACTATGTGGCAGTTGTTTAAGTCTTCATGGCATCACGGTATGGATTGTCATGCTTTGACACTGTTGAGATTTACCCTATCCACGGGGCGATCATGCAGTAGTGATTGGGTGCGATACTGAAGCATGAGGAAATGGCCTTCTTATAAGGAATGTCTAGCTCTCGTGAATCTTTGCAAAGTGGGAGTAAATGTGTTATTCTGAGAGAGCATGATATCTAGATTATAAGATACGATCGTTAATGTATTGACACTTGAGATACGATCGTATGGAAATTATTACATCGGTAGGATTATAATTTACACGGTAACTGTTTCACATGAAAGGTAGCCGTCATTGCATTTTACTCTTCCAATGATTGGGGGTAACGGTGTGTTGCTAGACGCTATCCCGTGATCGTTAGGCATAAAGGAAATTTAAGTAATTTGCCTTTTGTGTCTCTGACCAACATATTCGAAGCCTATCGGGTCACACATATATAAACATCGAGTCGGATTAAAATATGGTTATAGTTGATACCCAAATAAGGAATGTTTATCTCGAGACTATATAGGTTATAGTGGTAAATTAATATGGTGGTATTTATTTATTATGAATAAATATAATACAAGATATTAATTATGTTGATTAATTAAATATACATATATTAGATATGTAAAGTCGAAATTTATGTGTATATGATATACATGTAATTTGCAAATTAATTAATCATAGTATTATATTAATTAAAGAAAATCTCAATTCCCAAATTTTGTGGGAAGGGACGCCACTTTCTAATGTATTGCATACATTTGAATTGTGCAATTTAATTAATAAGATTACCATAATATTAATATTAGACATTAATTGATTTTGAAAGATAGATGTATGGTAATAAGATAAATATATATTCAATATAAGATATTGTCAATATATATCTTGGAAATATAGTTAATATAAGATATTGAATATTAATGAGATAAATCAATCAAATATATTTTCCTTATTTTACTAGTAAAAGGTTTTCTTCCTCTCTAATCTACTAGGAGGCGCCCCATACACTATAAATATAGTGTGGGTGTTGATGGGAGTCAACTTTACGTGACTCCGGTGCATTAATTACCCCCATTTACCACACTTTCAGCACATTTTTGGTTGAACTGGGCCATTTTCGAGGTGATATCGTGAGCTTATGGCACGGGGAATGAATCCGTCACCTTGATGGATTATTACCCCTTATTTGTTGATATTAACCCCATTCCCGAGCACGTTTACCCTCCGTAATTGTTTGGATGTTTGTGGTTGTTTCTGATATTGAAGGGTATTGGTGTCTCGAGGACCCGGAAGGTGATGATTTGTGGTGAAAAAGCATGATCGAGGCAAGACGAGGGTCCAAAAAGGAAGAAAAGTGAAGATTTGGGGAAACAGGGGTTCAAACGCGCATTTGAACCCTCCAAACGTGCGTTCCAGAAGTCCATATTTGATTCAGAGTTGAAGCCCTCCAAACGCGCGTTTGAAATCACCTTAAACGTGCGTTTGAAACTGCTGAACGCACGTTCCAGGTCATCCAAACGCGCGTTCCAGATGAAGAACAGTCAAGTCCCTGCCCAGAATTTATGCGAAACGCGCGTTTCAACTATGCAAAACGCGCGTTTAAAGATTCCAAACGCCCGTTCCAGCTCCCAAACGCACGTTTGGACCGATTTTTCAGCAGATTTTTCCTCCACCTATAAATACCCCCCTTAGACCATTTCTTGATCTATCTAGCTTTTTTAGCAAAACTCTACCCATTTCTTGCTCGAATTTTGTAATAGCTTAGAATACTCTCCCTTAGTGTAAATCAACAACATCTTAGCTTAATATTTCCATTTCTTAGCTTAGATTTTCATTCCAAACACTAAGAGACCACCTTTTAATTACTTTTATTTTGTACTTTTGGATCTCAACTCAATTTCTGCAATTTTATGGTATATTTCTCTTCTCTTTTACTTGTTATGGCTCTTATTTACTGTTTTGTGCATGTTTTGATTAGTATAATGAGTAGCTAAACACCTACATAGTCGAATCATGTGAAATTTGGTGAAATCACCCTTTGGGTGATGAAATTGGGAGTGGGTAGTGCTTTTTATTGTTGTATCTTGCATATTTCACGTCTTAGAACTTGTTATAACGGATTTGGGCTAGAGTGATCACCTAGGTCAAAAATCACACATATCAATCTTGAGAGTTGTTCAGATAGAGGGGTGTGGGAAAAGGGTTCTAGGATCGCATTGTAGTGCGAGGTTACTCGTTTTTAACGTTTAAGCGGCTCTCGTGCATTATTGTCTTGTGAATGAATCTCTTTTAGGGGAGGTTAGTCGACTTGGCATAAGGTGTTGGGGAAGAGTTGTTCGAGACCTTAGCACCGGGATTAGAGTATGCGTACCGTGAAATTGAATGTAAGAGGTTGTTGTTATTGCACACTCCCGGTTTTGTCACTCCTTGGGGTGAAACTAGCTATTTTGATCATGGTTCGGCTATGTCTCTTTAACTATCTTTAAAACTCAGTCGTTTAATCTTCTTTCTTTCTTTTTTTATCTTTAGACTTGTTAGTTAGAATCACTTAGTGTCATTGTAGTAACAAAACCTTAAAAACTTTGATCACCTGTGACTAAGCATTACGTTCACTTTGGTACTTACAAACACGATTCCTTTGGGTTCGACCTCGTACTCATCTGTAGCTATTCTAGCAATCGACCCGGTACACTTGCCGGTTAGAGAGAGTTAGTTTACCCACGCTGAGTCCTTATAAATTGTTTTTGTTGGGGTAAATTTAAGCTCAATCGGTGTCAAGCTCTTTTGTACATCACAATTCCATGAGCTAATAGTTTGTGAAAAATAGAGAGTTTCTTAGAGATCGAGATTTATGAGAGAGAAAAAGTCGGTCTAGCGGCCGAGTTTTTCCGGTAGTAATCCATGATGGGATTCCGCGAGGTGTTCGTGTGGATCACCGGTGAGGCCGAACACTTGGGCGGCTTCGTCAAGTAAAACTACAACCATAGACAAAGCGTCGATCCAATTGGATCAACCAAGGTATTCTTTTTGTCTACTTTTTATGCTTGTTGCTTAAAGGAAGTCGATCTTGGGAAAAAGGAAATCAAAATTTTGAATTCCGCTGCGTTCCCATGTTGATTTCCTAACAAGAACTACCTCTAGTTTGGCAAGACAATGATATAAAAGATACAAGGATCGGCGAGGTCATCAAGAGCGCAACCTATTGGCTCCGCTACAAGACCGCTATTGTATAAATATCTATTTATACTATATGTCCTCATTTGTAAATAAGCCGAGCTTTAGACGGTGGCTCCACTATAAATAGGGTACCATGTAACCCATTTGAGAGATGGACAATGAATCAATAAAACACAAGGCAAAGCCAATTTGTCCACACTCTCCTCTCTTATTAAGCACCACCGCCGGAATCCTCTAGCACCACCGTACACCACCGGCAAACACCACTTTAATACACTTTTTATAGCCAGATATCCACCACACAAACACCGCTAAAACAAGATGATAATTTCGACATCATCAACATGTATGGCTGGCTAGTGAGAGAGGCTTCCAGGTGATTGGTCGGGAAGAGGAAGGAGATAGGAATGATGTCATCAAATAAGGATTAGATCGTGCTGCACCCATTAAGTTATGCTCTGAAGTCGCATTGTGAGCTTCGTAGGCCGCTCCCACAATGACCCCCAGTGGACCCTGAGGGTAGGGAGCAGGCCCGTCATACTCCCACATATAGATTTCAGGGCCACCTCCCTTTTCCCTAGCTGTAAATAGCATCGAATGTTATTTTTCTTTTCTTCTGCTGCTGCTACTGCAGCTTCAAAAAAGAATGAAGGTTTTGGGTTGAAGCGGATGGGAAGAAAAGAAAAGAAAAGAAAAAAGGAAGAGCAAGTGATGGAGATGGAAAAGAATGGTGATTTGGGATAGAATTTCTTTGCAGTGCCGTGGTGGTGGTGGGTTTTTTTTACTCTTAGGGTTTTAATGGTGGGTCACCGGAAAAGAGGGGGTGGTTTGCTGTAAGAGAAAAATGGAGAAGAGGGAAGAGGGTGGTGGTTAATTTGAAGGGAGGGATTATATTGTTGAATTTTTTTAATGTAGGATTCAATAGCATTTTTGAACAATTGAGGTATAAGAAGTAAATTTTCTATTATTTACGTGGTGTTTGAAGTAACAAAATAATAAAAATATTATTGTGGTGCCGAAATTAATATTTCGTGGTGTCGGGAGTAAAAGGGTGCCAGTAGTAAAAACTGGGGTGCCGATAGAACCACCCTTTTTTTATTTTACTTTTATTTCATTGGTTGTAAGTATTTTTTTTATATGTTACTACATTTTTTCTTGTGTTACTACATTTTTTGTGTTACTACATTTTTTTATTGTAACTATATTTTATTTATTGTTACTATTTCTTTTTATATTGAATAAATTGATTTGGCAGATTCAGCCCCCATAATTTATGCCACGACATTTACTCCAAATTTTTGTGTGATTGAAGCACCTGATTTTTCAAGGAGATCGTCTTCATTAAAGGATGTTGTTTCGAAGCCGATCGACTGCCATCGAATTTGAATTTGTTGTGAAAGAAGCTGGAAGTCGTCTATGGTATTTGACTATATTTCTTAGTTATGGTGCAACTGTGAATTTTATGGATCAAGGCTTAATTACAACTATGGATGCAATTTTGTGATGTTGTTTTTGCAAAAAGGTTACTGTTGCATACTCTTTAATTTTTCTTCTGCTGTTGTAGACTCCTTTGACTAATCAACAATTGTGTTATATTTTATGGACCATTGAAGATAGGATGAAACCATTTGGACCGGACATTCTCTCAAAAGTTGTATCAATTGTTGGTATTCTGTTTGTGTTGCACTTAAGAATTCATAGAGCATAGTCAATGGTAGTTGTGGTTGCAGCAAAATGGCGGGATTATTTCCAGAATACCACCCAAATTGCCTTGCCTCAATAGTGGTGATTCGGCAAAGGTCCCCAAAATGGCAACACAGGTATGTGTGGGATTTTGTGGTTTAGTACTATTAAGTTGATATATAGTAGTAGTTGTTAGTTGCTATAGCACATCTTTAAAGTCAAGAGAATGATGGTTACCTTTATGATGGCTTTCTTGAGGATTACCTTAAAAGTGTTGATAATTTTTTTACGGACCTCAAAAATGTTGAAATTGATATGTGAATGTTGGGTTGGAGGATAGTCCAACAAATGTACTGGTGATCTTCCATTTGGAGGATAGTCCTCTTGGATGATTTCATAGACATTAAAAGCCATTAATGTAATGTTCAAAGGTGTTGAATTGTTGATGAATTTAATCTACCCCTGAAACAAATGTGACTTTTTCCAATGGTTAGATTATCCTTACTGCTTCATTTTATTTTATTTTGTTTCATCTGTTTATCATTACACATATTGATCATAATATTGTTTTGCAGCGAATTTGGAGCTCTACATCTATATCATGTGTTAAACCTGTAAATATATATCGGACTTTACGATTGGTATTAGGTATGCCTAAATTTTAATATGTAGTTTTCTTAGTGTAGGGCTTTTTGTTTGGATTTTTCTTAGAATTTATTGTTAAAATAGACAATTTGAAAGTAGAAATATGCGAACAGAACAGTGGGATTTTTTATTGTGTAAAAAGGACAAGTGTTTATTCCACTATAATTTAAATTCTCTCTTATTTAATTACAGAAATAAATATATATTTTGATCTGAACTTCAAAATATCGTAATTCTTTCACCATATTTTTCTTTTTTTCGTTCTCTTTATTTAGACTTCCAATTTGATATTTCTCTATATCATTTCGAGTCCATTTTTCCAAAAAAAAAAAAAACGAAACAGTAGAATAGTGGATTTGAAGTCAATTCCACTGTACTGAACAATGGATTTAGAGTAACTAATATTAAAATTGTCCTTATCACCCGATTCATATTTCTATTGTTCTGATTTTTATTTCCCCCTCTTATTTGTCCTTTTAAACCACTCCCCTTTTTCTTATTAGTTCTTTACTATTAATCATAAATATTGTATTATATGTGTATGTAGATGGATGCTTCCATATTCAACAAGTACAACTGTGTGGTAGTGTAAGGGTTTCATATCAGAAATTCGTGGAATCTCTCTCTTCTTTTAGATATTGGTTTCAAATTGTTGGAATATTTGATGACACATTCATTTTAGGGTACTCTTCTTATGTGTTGTAAGTTGCATGTGAAATTTTTTAAACATCACTATTTTTTACTTGATTTTCAATTCCAATGTTGATGAATTATGCTATAAAGGTCTTAATGTTGTTGTGCTCGTTGCTTAAATGCTTATGATTGAATATATAAGTCGGTATTTTTTTTTGGAAAAATTAGTTTATAATCCACTTTTTCCCCATCAATTAAGTGCTAATCCAGCTTCAATATTTTAGTTGTATTAAGGTCAAATAAATTCCACCGGACAAATATACCCCTATTTTTTCAAAAGAGTACAAAACTTCATCCAGTAATTACTTCTAGGACGCGCCGGACTTCTTAAACTATTCTCCAAACTCTCCTGCATTTTTCTTCATCTATATGCTGCTTTTTATCTTTTTTCTTTCTTGATTTCTCTTACTCTTCAGCTTCCTTTGAATCACTACATTTTCTCTACAATTTTCTTGTGATTTTTGTTAATCCAAGATTCCCAAATGAAGATTGGAAAATCCTCATTCAGTTCATTAGCATCAAATTCACCAGCTTCATCGTTATCATCTGGTTCATCAATCGCCACTACTACGAACAACAATCTAGCTTCTTCAACAGATTCATCTTCTAGTTTTTTTTCACCATCTGAATCGAGTTCAGTAACGAAATGTCAAGGTCTTGATCTACTTGTTAAAGCGATTCATATGGTTACAGCAGGATCTGTTGTTGGAGTTCCGTATAAACATAGAAGAGTTATAAGAAGAAGACGAAGAACATCGGAATTCAATCGGACAATCTTTTTCATCGTCTTTTACTTCAATATGATTTGATAAAACGTCGTTGAAATCCTCTGCTTTAGGACAGCTGATTCGAATGAATCCAAAGATTGTTGCGGTTGATTTTCATGGATTGAATGGTTTTGCCATGTTGTTGAATTTCCACTCATGAAGAAAAGCAGAGATACGACGCCCCGTCTGATCAGATCGTCGTCTGGTGATGATCGTTCATTCTCATTTCCCGAGGAATCGATTTGAGATGATTCGGAACTTTGGATGGAATTCACAATAAGAGAAGAATTTTCTGAATGGGTTAGAGATTGCTTTGTCTTTAAGGTGTTTGATGGAATGCTTGAGATAGGACTCTTAGGAGACATGTCAATGTCTGCTTTTTCTATATTATATATCTACTTCAGCATTGCATTTTATAAAGCCTGATTTCAACCCGAATCCACCTTTATTCTGCGAGTTGCTCGTAGATTGCATCGTCTTTAAGTTGTTTGATGGAATGCTTGAGATAGGAGACATGTCAATATCTGCCTTTTCTACACTATCTTCTTCAGCTTTGCTATTTCTACAGCTTTGAGACTTTGGTGAATGGACTGTGTAGGGCTGATATGATTTCAGATGCTTTAGGGAAATTAGTTTATAGTCCACTTTTCCCCCTTAATTAAGTATGAATCCAGCTTCAATTTCTTAGTTTATAGTCCACTTTTCCCTCTTAAATGATCCAGATATGTGTGCCTTGAAGTAGTCACTTGAATTATGCCTTAAATGAGTCTGATACTGTGTGCCTTATATGATATTGTTACTCATATTGTGTCTTATATGATATTGTTACTCATATAGTGTGCCTTATATGAGCCTTATATATGAGCCATATATGATATTGTGTCCCTTGAATTAAAGGCTTAAATGAGCGTTATATGAGCCGGATATGTGTGCATGCCAAGCGATCACTTGAATCAAGCCTTAAATAAGTCTCGATCATCGATATCAGTATGCCTTATATGATACTGTTAGTGATATTGTATTCCTTATATGAGCCAGATATGATATTGTGTCCCTTAAATTAAGCCTTAAATGAGCCAGATATGTGTGCGCAAGTAATCACTTGAATTAAGCGTTTAAATAAATCTCGACATCATTTCGACATCGACATCTTGTGTTAGTGTAAATCTGCGATTAAATTCGGTTTTCAAATACTACGTCGAAAAGGTATCAAATGAGGTCACAAAATGCAAATAAAAAATATGAACTTTAGTGAAACAATTTTGATGATCGGTGTTACAAATTAAAAGTTCTGATCGTTTATAAGAAAAATGTTCCGGTTAATGTAAATATTTTTTCGCTTTCAAAATTTACGCTCGGAAGGGTATCGTATTTGGGCTCAAATTAAAGAGCAAAAAAAAATGAATTTTGGTGAAAAATTTAGACGATCGGAGTTATAAATAAAAAATTACGGATGTTTGAAAAAAAAAACAAACAAACAACACCAAACCTGAAGGAAGCGGAATAAACTGAAGACATGCGCGCGTCCCTTTTAAAAGAATTAACATCAAAATCAAAATTGTTTATCGTTTTGTAATTTATTCATTTTGTAATATTTTCTATCATTTTCCACAATCTCTGTCTTTTTTTTTTTTTTTTTTTTTTTTGAGAATTAAGTCTGTATTTTTAAATTAAACTTTTATGAATAAAGGATCATTATTGAGCATATACAATTATGAAAAAATATTTCACTTATCAGTTGACCGCCATCCCGTGCGATTCACGGTTTTCTGCTAGTATATATATATATATATATATATATATATATATATATATATATATATATATTGTAATCCATTGAGTCTAATTATTTGCATGTACTTTACATAGTTGCGTGAAAAATTACTTTAAAAGTGTCGTAGTACAAAAGAATACTCCCTCCGTTAGAATTTATTTGATTTTACGGTCAAAATTATTTGTTCAATTTTATATGATGTTCTCTGTGTTACGCTTATTTATTACTATAGGAGAAATAAAATAAGAATGTGACATTAACTCTACCCAAATGCCTTTTAGTCCTTTAATCTTAAATTCAATGCATTAATTCAATTACTTAATATCGTGATTTTAACATAGAATCGAGATAAATTAGAACTAATGGCTCGCTTGGATTGGTGGAATGTAATTGAATGGAATGAATCTGTTGGAATAGAATGCAATGGAATGGAATGATATCATTCCATTACTGCATTTGGTAGACAGTGTAATGAAACCGTTTCTAATTGCACGATTTATTTTTTCATTCCATTCCGGCCATTCCATTAGATTTTGGATGGAATGAAAATCATTCAATTTCATTATGAAAACACATTTCATTCTTCCGTTACCAAACACGTCGAATTGATAGAATGGAATGAAAAAAGCATTTCATTTCATACCGCAATCCAAACATGCCATAAGAGAGTACATTTTGAATGTGGCAGGCATAGGGTTTTGGGGGGTGGGGGGAGGGGTGGGGGGTGTTCATGTGAACAATTAGAGTAGTGGCAGTGAACGTGGGCTTAAAAGCTTTTAAGGACACGATACTAAATATAAATATAAATAGGGCACCTCAATACGGTTTAAAAAATTGCATAAATTGGAGTGTCTTAAAGACAATGGTAAAGTTAGTGTGGTTACCTTACAAGCCCTCTATATTCGGATTAGCACTAACAAGGAGTGACTTATTATTATATTTTTATTATAGAAAAACACGCCTTTCATTTATAGGTGGGTGGTGATATATCCATCTTGCATAGTGTGTATGTGGGCATATACTACTGCATCTTCTTAACCACACATTTAAAATAGTGCATTTTAATTTGTGGATCATATGTGTGTAGTTTATATCCACTACTCAATGTGTAGTGGCATGGATTCATTTTTCTTATAGGTTCAACTATGTACAAATCCCAAGTTTTTTAATTTACTCCACAAAATAGCAAAGGCGTCATATACACTCAATAAATCAATTCCCTGAATACGGCAGAATGGGTCATCATCATCAAATGTACATTGATAATGATATAGTACGTTACTCCTAAAGTCTATATATACATTTCTATCATCTTGTGATTGTGAAATATTTATAAATATTTTTTACAAGTGAAAAATGTGCGATGAGATGATGATGGTGTAGAGCGTTGTGTAAATTTCGAAGTAAATGTACTACCTCCGTCCTATAATTAAAAAGTGTCAAAATTTTTATGGTGTACACGAATTATGAAAACAATTAATTTGTTATAATTTAAGAAGTGATGAACATATATGCAATATCTAATAATAAATTCTCTTTTGAAATATGAAATATATATATAAACATTAAATGTTATAATAGATGTATGTTTATAAGAAAAAAATATTAAATGATGTATTGATTTCTGAATAGACATTTTTTTTAGACAATTTATTTAAAAAAAATAAACATTTTTTATAGGACCGAGGTAGTATCATTATAAAAAAATATATTGCTTCAAAATTCCATTACTCTTTCCTCAAAAAAAAAAATTCCATTGATAAAAAATAAATATAATGTTTCACAACAAAAATTATTGTTATGAAGGAAGTAGATAAAATCACGTGTTTACAATAGCATAGCTAAAAAGGTACTCCCTACGTTTAGAAATAACGGTGTGATTGTTAAAAACACGCGTATAAAGCATGTGAGATTCTTTAATTTCAATGTCAAAATGACTAAAAAACCCTTAGTCTATAGTTAATACAATTTTGTATTTATTGTCTTCATTCTTAATAAATAAGGGTAGATATAGGAAGAAAAACACAATAAATGTTCTATTGGAAATATAACTGCTTCAGTTATTTTAAAACAAATCTTTTTAACACCGCCTTCATTGTTTTTGACGGAGAAAGTATTTCTTTTCATAAGAATGCGTTGCGTTTTCTGCATGATTACCTTTTCAGTTATGAAAGCTTTTTCCCTTGAAGTATGGTGTCAACATTACCCTTTCTGTTTTTGTGATATGTCGTGTAGCTATTCTTTTTTTCTCAGTATATACAACTTAATTTATAAATTTCTTCTTTCTATATATATATCCTCTTCATCTTTGTTATATATATATATACATGGTCTTAAGGGAAGTGCTGTAATAATCTGAGATATAATTCATTCAAAAATAATAATAAAATGGGTCTCGATTTCATGCCTTTCTTGATAATGACAAGTGTCCAATTAGGGTATGCTGGCATGAATATCATTTCAAAGATAGCCTTGGTCGGTGGCATGAATCCATTTGTCCATGTTGCTTATAGGCAGCTGTTTGCTACGGCATTCATTGTTCCCATAGCTTTCTTCACTGAAAGGTAAACTGAAATATTGTCCTTGTTGTTACTGTTTTTTCAATTTTTCACTTCATTATCATTGGGGCATATTGTGTAATATGGGGAAATTCTATCCTAAAGACTCCAACATAAAGAAATACTTTCATGTGGACAATCTGAACCATCTGATTTCATTCTGAGAATGAAATCAGATAAATCAAATCACACACACGGATCACCCTCCATATTAAAGTCTCCGTGTTAGAACCTCCCACTAATATGACCTGATTTAATAATATAGTTCTCATATAATGTACTTGTGATCGTGGTTTTTAAGAATAGTAGCAAAATTGAAAACCGTTCACTAATTTATGCAACTTATTGGCTTTATTACATGTATATATATATTTCTCAAAAAAAAAAAAAAAAAACAGTATATATAGAGAGAGAGATTTCAGCTGTGGAATTTGAGGTTAATATAAAATTCAGTAGGCTTTTTGAATTAGGGGTACGTATACATTAATTTTTTTGAGTGGAATTAGTGAAAATATAACACCTTAAAAGTTTTGAATAATAATAATAATAATAACAACAATATGTCATGTACGTAGTGTAGATTGATATATATCGATGAACAAATACAATTCCACTCAAAAAAAAAAAAAAAAAAAAAAAAACAATTTTTTTTCTCATTCTTTCTTCTTTGCCTTATCTATGATCTTAATAGATAAGGCCCTTAATAAAGTTGTTGTTAAAAAATAATTCTTTTCTCATTCACTATTTTATTAAATTTCTCAATCTATAACTCAGAAAATTATAATTATTTCACTTAGTTTTTTATTTTTCATTCTGTTTGTACAAGATCACAGTAACCACCTAACTTTTAAAATTCACTAATTCACTCTCTAAATCCATTATAATTCCAAATTCAACGAAGAAATTCACTAATGATTTTCGACAGTTAATCACATAAACAATGATGTAATGATATCAAATGAGGTATGAAAACTAATAGGATGAAAAAAATAAACATTTTATGAAACTTTTAATTATTATTTTTTAGATCTTAGGTGAGTGAAGGAGGGTGTAAATCGAGAATGTTAATGGTGTGAACTGTGAAGGAGTAGGAGAGAAAGACTAGTAGCATGGGCTTTGTATTTATTTATTTATTTGTGTAATTTGATAAAATGTTATTTCTAGTACATAAAAAACGGGTTTATTGTTAAAAAATAACAATTTGAGTATAGAAATAGAGAGAGATTTTATGGTGCAACGGTTGTAGGAAGGTTATACCAAGTGGCATACATTAGAGCATCTTATTTTTACTCTCTTTCACATAATACACTTTTATCGTGTGTGAGATGTTAGAAATGAGTGGCTCTAATGTATGCCACTTGGTATAACCTTCCTACAACGGTTGTATTTTAAAATTTCACATAGAAATATGCACATAGGACGGTGAAATATTTTCTGGGTAAAAAAGACATATCATTATTCCACTGTGATTTAAATTCTTCCGTATTCAACTACAAAAACGAATATATCTTTTGATCTTATTGTCTAAAGATGATAATTCTTTCATCACATTTTTCTTTTTTTCGTCCTCTTTATTTAGACATCTCATTTGATATTTTTTCAACATTATTTTGAGGTCATTTATGTAAAAACACAAACAGTGAAATAGTAAAACAATGAATTTGAGGTAAGTTTCACTACAGCAAACAGTGGATTTGAGGTTATGAATAGATGATTTGTCCTCATCACTCAATTTATATTTTTACTGTCCTGATTCCTATTTTTTTTTCCTCATTTCTGTTCTTTTAAACCACTCCGCATAAAAAACATGTATGGTTGTCATTTTATTTAAAAATCTTTTAACAAGTGATAGAGGGAGTAAATCGAGTATGTTAAAGGTGTGAAGGAGCAAGAGAGAAAGAGTAGTAGCATGGGCAGGGACGGACCCAGCTCTTTAAAGGGGAGGGGGAAGGGGAAGGGTGTGCGGCTTCCACTGAGATCCGAAAATCGACGCGTTTTTATAGATGAAAAATGTAAAAACATTATTGATGTCTCCACTCGCCTTTCAAATTTGTTCCGGTGCCCCCACTGAGATTTTTTTCTAGGTCCGTCACTGAGCATGAGGTTTGTATTTATTTATTTGTGCAATTTGATAAAATGTTATTTCACCTATAAAACATGCGTGGTTGACATTTTATTTAAAAAAAGTAAATTATATTTGTCAATTAATTTTTGGGGGAGTGGTAATAAAGAACAAAAATAAAGTTGAAAAATAGGATTAAGGACAGTGGAAAAAAATCATTATGTTAAAAGAACAATTCCAACATTTATTACTCAAAATACACCGCTTGGTTGCATTATTATTTTTCTGATGGAATCCATTCCATTGCTTTGGTTTGTCCTTTTCATCCAATAAAAAATTCCACTGTCCTTTTTACACATTTCCACTCTTATTTTATACTTTTTAACAATAAAGCCTTAATTTTTCTTCGTAGTTTGTTGTTCAATGACAAAAAAAGGAAACTCTTAAGTTGAATTGTAAGTAGATATAGGTGGAAAGTAACTCAGAAACTTCTTTCCTTTATTTATTTATAATCATTTTTCATTATTATTAAAAACAATATTGCAGGAAAACAAGACCTCCGCTCAACTTGTTTATCCTTTTCCAGATTTTTTTGTGTTCCGTTTTCGGGTGAGCATAAATAAGAGTATACTATCTCCAGTACTAGCTAACTTTTTTTATAATATTTTTTTTTCAAATTTTAATGTGATTTGTTTTATGTGTTTGAAATCTCTAAAACTCAATTGAAAATGCACAGGGCAACTATGAACCAAATAACCTATTTTGTGGGGCTGAAGAATTCAACCCCAACTGTCGCATGTGCCTTGTCAAATTTAAGCCCAGCTATCACTTTTCTAATAGCTATTCCTCTAGGGTAATTAACTATCTTGTTTTTCATTTGCGTTGTGTCGTGTCGTGTTGTATTTATTTATTTATTTACTTATGTATTTATTTGATACAGATTAGAAACAGCAGGGGTGAGAAGTAAGGCAGGAATAAGCAAGATATTGGGGACTACTGTATGTGTTAGTGGTGCTTTATTGTTGTCTTTCTACGATGGACCTATAGTAAATATTGGAAAATCAAACATTCATTTGAAACTTATTGAGCATTCAAACGACACAAATTCAAGCGCCCACATTAATTTCTTCCTAGGACCATTTCTACTGATTACAAGTTCTGTTTCTTGGGCTATTTGGTTGATTATACAAGTAAGTTAATTACCTTTCTCGGCCTTTTGGCTAAAATCAAATTAGCCCCTTCAATTCTTTTTTACTTGTATGGACCTTTTTAGTAATCTAATGGACATATATTACAAATTTACATATAGAAAGATCATATGATTGATATATATATATATATATATATATATATATATATATATATATATATATATATATATATTTATTTATTTATAATCCAGAAAAAAGTTTCATGGGTCACCCATCACAAAGTGTAGTAATTCTAAAAAAATTCGGGTTGGGCGGGTAATTAGGTGGAAAATTTTGGTCGAAACCGGGTTGGGAGGGTAATTAGGTCAAAATTGAAATTTTTTTATCAAAACGACGTCGTTTGAATTTTTATTTATTTTATAAAGTTGAGTGGGAATTCGAAGTCACGTGACCCCCGGGCACGTGGATCCGCCATTGTATATATATATATATATATATATATATATATATATATATATATATATATATATATATATATATGTTGCTTAGTATATTTTCTTCTCAGGCAAAGTTGGGCAAGATTTATAATGCTCCTTATTCAAGCTCAGCTCTGACATGTTTAATGGCAAGCATTGAATGTGTAGCTCTTGGGTTTTGCTTTGAGCAAAATATATCTGCATGGTCATTGAACCCTCCAATCAGGGCTATTTCAAGTCTCTATGCGGTATGAATTAAATAGATCATTTATTTGTTTTTTTAACGTATTTCATCTTCTGAATATATATATATTTTTTCAGTTTTATATGGACTAATAAATAATATAAAATCTAATTTCAGGGAATTGTATGCACTGCCCTGGCATTTTGCGTCATGTCGTGGTGCATTGAAAGGAAAGGCCCTTTATATGTCTCAGTTTTCAGTCCTTTGTTACTCATTATCGTTGCCGGTCTCAGCTGGGGTTTGCTCGAGGAGGAATTACACGTTGGAACGTAAGTATTCATTCCGATATATCCTAACTTAATGTTTATCTCATTTAGGTGTTGAATGTAAACCTCACCATTTTGTCTACTGATCCTGTGGTTTCTTAATATTGAACAGTGTCGCAGGTTCGGCGTTGATTGTTATAGGATTGTATGGTGTACTATGGGGAAAGAATAAGGAGGAGAAAGAAATAATTAAAATCCATGAGACATGTGTTGGGAAGCAGTGTAGCAAAGATAATGATCGTTGTTCACTAAAGCTTCAGGACCTGTTTAATGATGCATTGTAGTTGTTTTCTGTAAAACAAAACAAAAAAGAACAAATTTTTTTTTTGTCAAAATCATCATTTGTTAATCAATCTGAATTGCTTAAATAATGAGGTTTTTTTTTTCGCTTTTTTTTTTTTTTTTGGTTGTATTCTAGTTGTTGTTGTTTTTCTTCTGCAAATACATGACGCCCAATACCTGTTTAAATATAATGGGTTTAATTTGGCACCAACATATCATATAGTCCTGCACCATTCTAAAATTTGAGGCAATACTTTAATATTTGTGGTTAGCATTTCTAGACCAGTTTGGTTCTTGTGATTTCAAGGTGTAATCTTCTTTACCGTAATCATTTATCTAGAATTAATGTGTCTGGCTAGAAATATTTAAAAAAATGTTTTCGCTATGTTAAAATACAGGGAAATTGTGACGCATCGTTTTTCGGATACTGAGATCTTATCCTGAAAAAAACGTCCTCCACGCCTATAATTAAAATTTAATCTAATTATATACGTAAACCTTATGTAAACATGCAAAATCAGAGTTACTGTGGATAACAAAAAGATAGACTCTGGAAGCTAAAAGACTATTACAAGCAATTGAAAAGTGTGACGTCTCTTTCTTGGATACCGAGATCCTATTATGAAAAGAACTTCTGACATGCATATAATTAAAATTTAATTTAATTATATACGTAATCCTTACAATATTAACATCAACGGAGAAGGCGAAAGACAAAACGATAGACTCAGGCAACTAAAACGACTCTCAATTGAAAACGACACAGTCTGCATTTAAAACATCATTAAAAGACTTTATTACAACTATCAAATACAAATAATCCATTACAACTTGATATCCACAAACTCAACCATTGATTTCTATATTACAAACGTAAGATTATAACCAAATTGTAACAAAATAAAGAAAAACAAACTTCAGCTGCATCGTCCCCGGGGTCACTCCTTAGTCGCCGAAACAACCTACATAACATCACATTCTCGAGGTGGGGAACATTAAAGAAAGGGTAAGTACATACGTATTTTGTAAGGGGTTGAAGAATCGGTAATGACAATACACACACACACACACATGTATATATATATATATATATATATATATATATATATATATATATATATATATATATATATATATATACATATTAAAGCATTAAAGAGCTACAATCGCTACCACGTGGTTTGTAAAGAGGAGCTCACTCACCTCTATTAGCTTAGTTAGTATAACTTTGCCCAAGTAGGTTTGTTACACCAAAATCAAAGGACACCGCGTATGGTGAACACCGTATCACAACACATTCAAAGACCTCGAGGGGCACGTCATCAACAGATCGGTAAGATCACTTGAGTCCTTTGGCATCCGACCAAGTAGAGAGCTGTAATTGTTCCATTCTGTGAAAAATAAACGTGCATCACCAATGATGATGTTGTTTTATCTTTTAGACACAAGACATGTGTTTATTACGAAATAAATCTAACCACTTGATTCATTCACTTAAAAGGCTTCCTAAGGATTATCTGGTCCCAAAAAATCTAATTACACTACCTAGCACATTGTAGAATGACTATTGACTACTAAGTCAATATCCCGCAAGGCCTAAACACTCGCCTTCCGGTGCTCCAATATTCTTCCCGTAGAGGGTCTCAATTGTGGTGCCAAGGCGAGGCAAATAGAAGTCAATGTTAGACATTTCTAAGCTCCAAATAATGCCCTAAAGGCATGCATGCCATACAACATCAGGTTGTACACAAGAAAATATCAAAATAGGATGAACAAGGGCTTTGGCGTGCTAAACCCTGTCCAGAACAAACTATACCAATGTGCTATACCTTGGTGCATGCTAGTACATTTTCAGGGCATGCTAGAACTGAACAAAAACATACTGTTCAATCTTGCTTCTCTTTAGCACCCGCTAAACATCCTTGGCACGCGATTAACCTGAACAGTGCATCTTGCTTCCTTCTTTGCATCTTAGGCACACGCTAAGCATCTTTGGAGAACACTAACCATGAACAGAGACTTCCTGCCAATTTCTGATCATTTTGGCATGCGCTAAAACTAGTCTGACGCCCCGGTGACGGAAATTCGTAGAAGAACCTGTGTTTGATCGCGTGCAAAGGACATACTAGAAATAGGACTAGGTCTATCGTAGTAGAGTACTGGCGAGTCAAGGTCGAATCAAATAGAGACTCGTAAGAACGCAAATCATTCAAGATTAAGTTGTCACAATAACGGTCTACGACCAACTATAATATAGAAAGAAGTAAAATTGTTGCCAACAAACAAACAAGACTATGAAGTTCAAACCGAGCACACATGAGTTCTAAGGTATTATTTCAATTATGAGTTAGTAGTTATTCCCCTCATAACATGCATTAGTCATCCCCGTTGGTAAATTAATTCATTGTCAGCTACGGGTGCAAACTCCTAACCCTACCTACTTCCACTGTAAGGACAACAGACAATCTATATGCAACTAACCTCCGTCGTTGGTTGTATTAGTTCATACGCAATAAGTTTTTGAGTTGCCGGCTCTAGACAAAAAACCTCCCGAGGGAGCTATAGAATATGACTAGCACGTTCCTAAGGATCCATCAAGACAATGTCCAAATTAACACTTCTTTAACAGTCCTTCATGCTAATATACGATGACATGCAAATAGTTGATCAGGCTACTAACATGTAAATTAAATCTGTCAATCAACGTAGCTGGCGCCGATTATCATGAACTGGGATTTACTAGGTATTCAGATCTAGCGATATAGACCATCGCAGATTTGGATAACGCATTCACTATTTCATGATTTCTTCACCCAAGAATCAGATCTACACATACATAGGGTAAAATAAACTAACTACTACAGAATTAAACTAAATAAACAATTAGCACATACTAGTCACATAGAACAACGGTAGATCTAAATCTTGGAAAAGACCGAAAATCATACCCTCGAAGATGAGTGTAGATCTCTCTCGGATCTCTTCCTAGGAGGTGAATCTGGCGACTCTGTGACTAGGACTCATAACATAAATAAATAAAGAACTTTTATTGCATAATGCTTGTCTTGAATTTGGTATACACTGAATTCTGAGGCGATTCCTCTTATTTATAGCTAAATAAACCGACTTAGAAACACCTAGAACTGCCCCTCGTCCAAGAAAACGTGTTTCGGAAGATTTTGGACTCTCGATGAATCGGCGGTATATCCCGATTAATCGGGGGTATTTTTGCCCTTTTTCTTTTGCCGACTTAGCTTGGAATGTTCTGGAATACCATAGGCCCAATCTTCACGTTCAGTCCGCTCCAGAATTGTCCACAATGCTTAACCCAATATTTCGTATCCTAAAAATAATCAAATAACGCACGAAATAATACCAAACAAGGTAAAATAAACGTTAAATGCAAAATTCTCGACTCACAAACCCGATATATGACATTAAACTCAAATGGTTCATAATTATAGGTCGAAACAACTATTTTTAGCTCGTAACGGACAGAATGTTGATGTCGTAGGATAGACTATTTTAAACATCATCAACTACCCCTCACTAGCCCTTTTCTCGTCCTCGAGCAGAGTATCAACGCAGAATGTACCTCCAAGAGCAATCCCCATCAACTTTCACACATTCAATAAAGATTTCCAGTTGAACACACAACAAGCAACAATCCATAAGCTCTCCATTAATCATTACTTACCATGCATCAATGTGTCGTGTGATAAATCCTTCGTGATAGTGCGTTCGTGAAGAGAATCAAGTTGTATTAACCCCCACAATCTTAACTTACCTGCACATACACTCGCTCGTCTTGCCTTCAGACTTGGTTGCACAACATGGTACTTTAATCGGGCCAGGCGGACATAGGGACCGAGTCTTACTCTTAGGTCCTTGTTTGTTTCTTTTTTATGCGAGGGTCGTGCCCATTTTGCTACGAGTTCGCTTCCCTCATAGCCTTTATCATATCATCAATTTTCTTTTTTGCTTTTTGCTTTTTTTTCTTTTTTTTTTGGGCAAGAGCCGTGCGTTTTACGCTCCATCGGCTTTGCTTGGCGGATTTCTCACTCTTTTTTCTCTCTCATTTGCAAGACCGTTTTGTCACGGTTTACCTTTTGTGGCATTCAAGTTGCTTCCCTTGTCCTACAACAATTTGTTAAAGTATATAGACAGAAAAATAATCATTCCCGGTTAAAACAACTCGTCGTCTAATCTCAAACACGTCTCACTCAGATTATGTGCTCAAATAATTGAGTGCACGGAAGAATAACAATTAATAAGTTACTACTTCATGCAACATAACACATGCTCATTCTTCCATACTAAATTGAATATGCTATAGGTAACTTCAAATCGTTCTTGGGCTCCTTTTCTACCGATTCCTTACTCGGAACGTTCAATAGGCAAGCTAAAAACAGTGTTAAAATTTCAAAATTATTCCCTTTATCGATTAACCAGCTAAGACGGCGCTTACCCCCCACTTAATATAGACATTGTCCCCAATGACTAATAATAAAGAAAAGAAAAGGTACTTAGCTCTGGAATTGGTCAGCTGAGTCAAATAGTGAATCATGAAGCATAATCATTAGCTCTTAGGTCATCCATCTTCCAAGTATTTAACTGCATTCCAAAATACTTCAAAAAACTGTGAGTAACATGCGAAGGGCAATAAGAAAATAAGGTGGCGGTAAATGTGTATACCTCGGGAATGCACAAAAACAGTTTAAGCCACTTTATTCGTTATTGGCCTAAGCAAGACGCGAAAACTTTTACGAGGGTATCACATGAGAACCGTGAAGGAAAAACCACATATATCTCTAGTCAGAGTACCGAAGATATATGTGATGAAAAAACCTTGCGATTGTCATGCTACTTTATTGACTCAAACAGCTCTAAATAAACAAAAGAAGTAAATAAACGTTTAAAAATAGTTCTGAATTTATAGTCGCTAGCTCGACTGTACTAATAGGGCTCATTTATTTGTATAGTGGATCGTCCAACATTAAGACTTCCAATTCAGGGTCATACTTCCGCTCTAGGTAGTGCTTCATCCGGTGGCCGTTTACTATGAAAGTCTTCCCAGAGTATTCTTTCCTAACTTCTCACGCAATGAATTGAAGACTTTTGTGACTACATGTGGTCCAAACCATCTAGACTTCAGCTTCCGAAGAAAAAGGCGAAGATGCAAAATTATATACCAGCACCTTATCTCCAACTTGAAACGTGCGGTTGAGAATCTTTTTATCCTGCAGATGCTCCGTTCTTTCCTTGTAAATCTTTGCATTCTCATGCTTGAAGTCTAAATTCCTTCAATTTATTCAATTCTAGTAATCTCTTCTTACCGGCTAAACTTTCATCCATGTTTAGGAACCTCGTAGCCCACAGGGCTCGGTGCTCGTGTTCTACCGGTAAATGACACGCTTTTCCAAACACTGTCATATACGGTGACATCCCAATTGTGGTCCTATAAGCAGTTCTGTACGCCCAAAAAGCGTAATCTAATTTCAAAGACCAGTCCTTCCTCGTAGGATTCACAGTCTTCTCTAATATCCTTTTTATCTCTCTGTTCGTGACCTATACTTGTCCACTTGTCTGGGAATGATATGCTGCTGCAATCTTATATCTAACCCCATATCTCAACATCAATTTCTCAAACAACCTATTACAAAAATGGCTCCCTCCGTCACTAATTATGGCTCTGGGCACTGCAAACCCCGTCAAAATGATTTTCTTAAGAAATCTCTGGACAATCCTTGCATCATTAGTAGGTGAGGCCACTGCCTCCACCCATTTAGAGACATAATCAACTGCTACCACGATGTAACGATTTGATTTTGATGATATGAAAGGCCCAACAAAATTAATTCCCCATACATCGAATAACTCCACTTCTAAGATACTCTGTAGTGGCATATCATTCTGCTTGGAAATGTTACTAGTCATTTGATAGGAATGAAAGGGTCTTGTGAACTCGTAAGCTTATTTATGAATTGTCGAGCAATAGAATCCACACTGCAGTACCTTTGCTGCTGTCTTGTCCGGCCCATAGTGACCTCCAACTTCTCTATAATGACATTTGCTCAGAATACTTGGAATCTCGTCATCATGGACGCATGTCCTAAGAGTGGTATCAGGGCACATCTTGTATAGGTAGGGATCATCCTAATAATAATGCTTTAGATCCGTAAAGAACTTCTTCTTATAAGCACTTGTGAATTCCGGTGGTAGGTACCTTCCTGCTAGATACTTTACAATGTTAGCAAACCATGTGTATACCTTGCCCACTCTTGAAGTATTTTGTCAGGGCTGAGATTCGACTCGAGCTACTACTGAGGCGGCAAAAATTTGTTCATCGGGAAAGCTCTTCCAGATCTTAGGCGGTTGCTCCTCTTCTAGCAAAATCTTGATCTCGACATCAAACTCCTGTAAGAGTAGAATCCATCTCAACATTCTTGGCTTGGAGTCTTTCTTGGTTAGAAGGTATTTCAGAGCTGTGTGGTCAGTGAATACAGTGACTTTCGATCCTATTAGATATGGTCGAAACTTGTCAAATGCAAAGATAACAGCTAAGAGTTCCTTCTCTGTAGTCGTATAATTCCTTTGGGCACTGTTAATGGTACGAATGGCGTAGTAGATAGGCTTAAAGATTTTATCCTCCCTTTGTCCAAGGGCTGCTCCAACTGCCGTGTCGCTTGCATCACACATAAGCTCAAAAGGTTTGTTCCAGTCTGGTGCTACCAGAATTGGGGCGGTTATAAGCATTTGCTTCAATGTGTTGAATGCCTGCTTGCACTCCTCTCCAAATTCAAAAGGCACATCCTTTGCAAGAAATTCCATCAAAGGTCTAGAAACTTTGGAGAAATCCTTAATAAACCTCCTATAGAAGCCTACGTGGCCAAGAAAGGCTCGCAATGTCTTTAAGTTTGTTGGAGGGGGTAACTTCTCTATTACCACTATTTTTGCCTTATCAACCTCCATTCCTTTCCTTGAGATCTTATGACCCAACACTATACCTTCTGTGACCATGAAATGGCATTTTTCCTAGTTAAGTACAAGGTTGGTCTCTTCACATCTCTTCAACACTCTACTCAAGTTGTCCAAGTATTTATCAAAGCTGTCTCCAAATACAGAAAAGTCATCCATGAAAATTTCCAGAAAGTCCTCAATCATGTCCACAAATAATGACATCATGCACCTTTGGAATGTTGGTGGTGCATTACAAAGTCCGAAAAGCATGTGATTGTACGCAAAAGTTCCATAGGGACATGTGAAAGTTGTTTTTTCCCAGTCCTCGAGGGCAATATGGACCTGGTAGTAACCAGAATATCCATCTAAGAAACAATAAAAAGCATGACCGCTTAACCTTTCTAACATCTGGTCAATGAATGGTTGGGGAAAATGTTCTTTACGAGTTGCGTCATTCAGCTACCTGAAATCGATGCAGACTCAATGTCCAGTAATTCACCTCATAGGGATTAATTCATCAAACTCTTTAGGTTGAACAGTGAAACCTCCTTTCTTGGGCACCATATGAATCGGGCACACCCATTCACTGTCTGCAATTGGGAAAATGATTCATATTTCCAACATCTTTATAATCTCCTGCTTAACAACATCCTTCAATTGTTGATTCAACCTCCTTTGAGGTTGTGCCACTGGTTTTTTCTCTGGGTCTACAGAGATTTTATGCATTCACACCGATGGGCTTATTCCTTGAATATCTGCAATCGTCCACCCAATGAAATTATGAGGGGGAGAGTATCGTCTTGCGAGTATACGTATATCAAGTGAGATGGCAATGGTTTCAACGTTAAATTCCTTGATGGCTCTTCCAACGACGATCTTAACAGTTTACCAGTCAATTGTAAGTCAAATAACTTATGCCACAAAGGTCTATGAATTGTTCCTCTTACATCCACAGAAGATATAGGCTCTATTTCTCGTATTTGACCTTCGCTACACTCAGGCCAGGTTTCCTCATTACTTCCTTCATTTTCTTTCAGGAGCAAAGTCTCTGCTACTTAAGGGTCTAGTGCCCCTTGCTGATTTAATTTCAAAACAAGCTCGTCTATGGCATCTAGCATGTAACATGCTTCTCCCTCATCTTGTGCATACACAATTGTCTTCATCACATTCAATACTACTATGTCCTCATTTACCCTTAGAATCAGCTCACCCTTATGAACATCTATCAATGTTTTACTCGTTTCTAGGAAAGGTCTTCCTAGGATCAGTGGAACATCGTGGTTGGCTTCCATGTTTAGTACTACAAAGTCTACAGGGAACATGAACTTATCAACTTTTACCAGTACATCCTCCACCACTCCACAAGGTTGCTTCATAGACCTGTCGGCCAGTTGTAGGATTATAGATGTATCGTTTAACTCTTTCATTCCTAAATTATGGAAAATGGAGAGGGGCATTAAATTGACACTGGCTCCAAGATCACATAAGGCTTTATTTAGGCACACTCCTCCAATTGTGCAAGGTCTCCCAGGATCTTTACACTTAGGAGGCAGCTTGCGTTGCAAAGCTGCCGAGCAACACTCGTTAAGGAAAATAGTCTCAAAGTCTAACAACTTCCTTTTGGCAGAGATTGCTTCTTTCAAGAATTTTGCGTACTCTGGCATTCCGGTCAGAGCTTCTACCAAAGGTATATTTACTTGCAATTTCTTCAACATTTTTATGAACTTTTTATAATGAGCATCATCATGATTCGGTTTATATTTCCTAGGGGAATAGTGTAAAGTAGCAGGATTAATAGTTACAGTTTGTGAAGACTTACCTGCTGCCTGCTCGTCTGCTGAATCTGCAGACGCCCGATTAATCGGGCCCTCTTTTCCTCCTGATTCTACTATGTTCTGATGCTGGCAGCTTTCTGATTCTTCCTGGATAGTTGGTATAACTGCTCCAGGCAGTTCCTTTCCACTTCTAGTCATAATTGCATTCACGTCTTTTGGATTCTTCTATATGTTACTTGGTAATCCTCCCGGAGGATGGGCTGACACTTGTTCGGCGATCCGCCCCACTTGGTTCAACAGATTCTGCACTAAGGCTTCTGGATTGGTCAGTCTTGTCTCATTCTTCTAACAATATATGGTGAAGTTTGCATTCATTTCGATCATGGATTTTGTGAGGTGATTGACCGTGTCGGTCACCATTGAGTTGGGGCATGAATACCCCTAACTTGTTGACCGACACGGCTCAATCAACTCACAAAATCCATGGCTGCTTCCCAACCACCTAACTTGTTAGGTCGTCTGGGAATCGCGTACCTTAAGAGTAGGAGTGAATATCCGAAAGGGCCTTCCCATAAGGAATGTCTAGTTCTCGTGAATCTTTGCAAAGTTGGAGTAAATGAGTTATTCCGAGAGAGCTTGATATCCAGGTTATGGGATACGATCAAGTAACGATCGTATGGATATTACTACAGCGATGGGATTTCATTTACACGCTAACCGAGCACATGAAAGGAAGTAGTCATTGCGTATTCACTCTTCCGATGATTGGGGGTCATGGACGTTTTGCTAGATGCTATCCATGATCGTTAGAGGTGAAGGGTATTTTCGTAATTTGCACCTTATGTCTACGGCCAACATATTCAGAAGGCTATCGGGTCACACAAATATGAATGTCGAGTCGGATTAAAATGCGGTTATAGTTGATGACCAAATAAGGAAAGTTTTATCTCGAGACTATAAAGGTTATTGTGGTAAATTAATATGGTGGTATTTATTTATTATGAATAAATAAAATACAAGATATTAATTATACACAAATTATATTAATTAAAGAATATTTCGGAAGCCAATTAATTGGCATATGGGACGCAAGTCACAAGTGTATAGGATACACTTGGATTGTGCAATTTAATTAATAAGATTACCATAATATTAATATTGGATATTAATTCATTTTTGGAAAATTGATTTATGGTAATAAGATAAATATATTGAATATAAGATATTGACAATATTTAGTTTTTATTTAATATGAGATATTAGAATAAAAGAGATAAATCAATTATGAAGATTTTCCTAATTTTATTAGGAGAAGATTTTTCTCTCTCATCAATCTAGTAGAAGGTAATCCCAATCAGTTTGGGATGACCTAGGGGCGCCACCTTCTATTATAAATGGGAGGGTTGGTGTTAAGGGCTGATTTATAGTGATTTTTATAGATATTTTTTATATCAATTTCCCCTACATTCGTATGATTTTCATAGAATTCGAGCTTTATATTGAAATATTGAGTAAATGGTGTTTTTAATAGTTAAATATGAAAACGTATCGATTTATATGCTTATTTGGTGATTTTATGTTGTTTTGGAATCGTGTTACGTTTTGGTATGTTTTTCGATGTGTGTAGGTACATATCTTTGACTTTGAAGAGGCTAAAGTCGAATTTGAGGTGTTTAGAGGGTTAGAAGAAGATGCCACACGTTTACGAGTTCAACGGAGCAAATTTTCCTAAGTACTTAAATCGTTACATATTTTCGACGGAGATTTGACCCAGCTTAGAGGCATTTTCAGGGAGGACTTCTTCATGAAAATTGTAGATCTTTGAAAGAGCTTTCCAACGCACTTTGAATTACGTCAATCGGACTTCTACAACTCAAATGGTGGTCAAGTGGGTAATCAATTTGGGTAAGTGGAAAATCCCAAAACGACTCGTAAATACGATGGGCTAGTCAAAAAGGCGTTTTACGAAGAAGAGTCTTTAATGAAAGTTGTAGAGTTTTCCGAGAGCTTTTTTATGACATTCGGATCATAATTTTTGGAGGTCTACAACTCAAGATATGAATTTTAGAAGTTTGAGTCCAGAGTTGAACTAGCGTCCAAGGTCCAAAATTGATACAGAGAGCCTTCAGCCGTGCCTCAAACGAACGTCCAGCGAGCGTCCGGGATGCTTAGACGGGCGTCCAAGGTGATACTGTAGCAACCGACTTAAGAGTCTTTTTACATTGCCGCATGTAAACCCTAATGGGAGGAGGATTATTCAGCCGACATACTACTCCTATATATATGCGCATGCATTAAACCCTAATGAATAATAATTGATACATCACATTATTCCAAATGCAAATTGCAAGAGCAGCGGGCAACTTGGCGGTCAAGGCGGTCACCCGAGCCTTGTGCTCGGGTGATCCGGGTTAGATTAGATGTAGTTTTTTTCCGCTTTCGATTCATGAGTTCATCCATGTACCAAACCTTGTGAGTTTAATCTCTTTTTAATTTATTCAATCTCTAGTTTATTTTCATGATCTTTAATCTATTTTGTATCTTTTATGATTATGATGCTATGTGTGGATTGAATCGGAGATCGTTCTGATTGATAGTTACAACATACGGAAGTTGAGTAACGTTAGATCACCATAGAAAGATAGGATCTTTAGCCGTTAATGATGACAAGTTAATAGGTTAATCATCTAGGTTGTTAGATTCGATTATACGAGAGTAACTTGAATCTACACCGAGTTTTGTATTGAAAATCAGTCTCAACATTCGGAAGATGAGAGATTGATAAATTGGATTTACTAAGGAATTAGGAATCTGTAGCTTGAGAATAGATCCACTAAGGAATTAGGGTTTATATCTCATGAAAAGGTGAAACCACAACTTGAATTAGAATAATGAATTGAACTAGGATTGAGATCACGTAGGTTTGTGCTTTGTTTGATCCCATGTCTTTTTAGTTTAGATTGTTTTATTTTGTTTTCCTATGTTAGATTTATTCTCATTGTTCTTTACGTTTTTATGTTTGCTTTTCGTTTATTCGTTTCCTTGAGTAACAATTGAGAGAATTAGTGATATTAGATTCAACATCCCAATTCCTGTGGATCGACCACTGTACTTACCCTACTATGCTATCAACTACCCGATATTTGGTCGGTTAGGAGTTAGTATGCATGTTAAGTATAGGTTTATAAATTTTCTTTTGTTTTTATGATGCAAAATCCTCCCAACAAAAGTGGCGCCGTTGCCGGGGAATCGGTGTTTTGTTGAATTTAATTGAGTTAATTCTTCGATTTTGTTGCGATTTATTTTTCGTTCAATAAAAGTAGCGATAAATAAGTTGAGAGTTTTTATTTTTGCCGTGTTTCGATGACCGTAGGTTAAGAATGTGCAAAAGTTTTTACTCAACTTATGAAACGTGAATTTCGTGTTTAGTTGTTACCTAGTCTAACCCTCGTGCTAAAATTTATCTCGTGGTCATTGTCTCAGTGCTCTCATGATGTGTTGTGCTTATGAGATTTAGGGTTTCTGTGTCTCTCCCGCATTGTCTGCATGCAAATTTCGTTGTATGGACGAGCGTTCAAGTAAGTGAACGCCCGTCCGATTCATAAGTTGCGGTGAACGCCGCGTCTGGGTTTTAGGGCGCCGTCCGTCCCCAAGTTTCGACTCGCTCGATTTCGGATCCGCATTTAGCGCTCGCTTTTGTTGGACGACCGTCCGAGGAGAAATCATCAAGTGAACGGCCGTCCGGTATTCTCAACGCTCGTCCGTCTCGTTTTCGCGGCGCGCATTTGTGCGCCTGAAAGCGGTTGAACGCTTAGTCCATCTTTGTGCTTCAAGGTGAACGTTCGTTTGAGTTAATGAACGCCATCCGGGTTCGATTTTTTTCTTGATTTTATTTTCAATGCTTTTATTTGATGTGGATTTCTTTCATTAGAGCTTCGTGGTCGTTTATGCGCTTACATAGATGTCCTGAACTTATATGTTTTTACCTTTCCATCTATGAATCCATGTTAGATAATTGATCAATTCCTTATATATGATTCATCTAGGCATGTTATAGTTACTGTCGGTTCTCGTACGCTATAATTGGTCGGATTGTTAATAGTAGCTAATGTCGGTTTCCGTATGCAACATACCGTTGTGATGAATCTTGTTAGCTTTTAAGACTTACGTGCTTCCTTTGTTTTTTATAGTTCATATGGGTAGCTACTGTCGGTTTTCCGTATGCTACGTCCAGTCCATATGAGTTATATCTGTTTAGTATAGCTAACTGTTGGTTTCCATAATGCTATCACTTTCAACGAAGTTCCAAAGCGCCGTCTACACCGCATGTAATGAACAGAATCGCCGCGTTTATCGTAACCTGTCATTATTTGGTAGACGTTTATTTTATATATGTCGTGTTGCAAATTAGTGGGCTAGTTTTCTTTCTTTTATTTTCTTTTATTTTTGCATATCACTTAGATGCATATCATTTAGTTGTATATCATCTAGTTGCATTGTTTTTCTATTTTTCTTTTATTTTTCTTGAGCGTAGTTAACTGTCGGTTTCCGTAATACTACCTCGTTGTTATTTCTGCACGGGCCATAGTCACTGTAGAGTTGCCCTCTCAACTTGCTCAGCCTGAGCCTGTCAGAATTTATTTTTATTTATTTTATTTTTAGGATTGCATACCATGTAGGCTGCATTGTAGTATACTTTCATGTAGTTGCACCTAGCCCACTATTTGTAATGTTCCATGTATATGTGTCCATCTTTATGTGAGCATAATTTGAATATCTCTATAAATTATTTTCCTTATGTGCTTTATTTGTATAAGTCTAATCTTTTCCCCGTAGACTCTTTTTGCACTAATCAAGTCTGCAGGATACTTTCTATAGCGATTGTGCACTTTCACGATGTATTCAGTTGTCCTGTGATGCTCCACAGTCTACTGAGCTATGCAAGCAATCCTGGTTCTTGTTGGTTCCTCCACTGCCCCGATCCAATCACTAAGTACTCTTACCTTTTCTTTATTTCTGTACAACTTGAGGATAAGTTGCAATCTAAGTGTGGGGGAGGGGATAGATGATTTATGTATCTACTTTCGTTTGCTCATATTTTTAGTATTTCTATGAAAAGTGCTTAATTTTCAAATTTTTTGTTAAGTCCCGAGTAGACAAAGGCATATCTTTGCTTGAGTTTATATCATTTTTGCTATATTCTGTATATTTAGTAATTTTAGTTGTTTCACCCGATACTATTTTTCACATGCCATAGTAAATGATGAGCTAAATGATGAAAGCCCACCCCATTTTAGTTGGAGATTTTTGATGATTATAGCATGTTTCTTTGCTTATGTACAATTCTTGAAAAGTTTAGTAGTTTGTATTCTAGGATTAAAGTATGACATACTGTGAATATCTGTAAGTTTGAATGTGATAAGTGAAACGTGATTAAGTCTTTGCAATAGTAATAAATTGTTTACTTGAGGTGTTATGCTCAGTGGTCTGTGTTACTAGAAAATAATCTTTACCACTGCCAGCCAGAAATCTCTAAGTAAACATAAATAGTTAATGTGTGTGTCGGAAGCTGGTTTATGATTTGAGTGCGGTAGGGTATACCACGTATGTCCTATTCCACTATGATGACCAAAAGCTCACGACAGTCAGTTTATAGCTGCCTTATGATTGGAGTAAGGTAGGGGATTATCTTGAAATGTCCTATTCTGCTATGAGGGCAAAAGCTTATTCTGATGTGTGATAGAAAAATGTGAAAAAAAGTGAAAATATTGAAATATATTATTATGAATAAATAAGGACTTAGTTATCGTTAATCTTATCCCAAAGATAAATCAAGGATATGTTGTAGGGATTATCCTCTGAGTTTGTCAGAAATGTTTTAGATATTCTCTACTATTTCTTTTTGGGATATGTATGTTTTGTAAAGTGCCTGTTATAGTTTTTTGAATATTTCTAACTTAGATGGGAAACCGGGCTAGTTTTGGTTTGAATAACTTTCAAATTGTGGAACTTAGTGGAAGTTTATTATGGCTATGCACACACTACACGGGTGAACTTCTAAGTTATTGAATATACTTTATATTTGTATAGATGTTTATTTGTCTCGAACTTGATTTTGTTTTGTTTTGCTCGGGACGAGCAAGGTTTAAGTGTGGGGGTGTTGTTAAGGGCTGATTTATAGTGATTTTTATAGATATTTTTTATATCAATTTCCCTACATTCGTATGATTTTCATAGAATTGAGCTTTATATTGAAATATTGAGTAAATGGTGTTTTTAATAGTTAAATATGAAAACGTATCGATTTATATGCTTATTTGGTGATTTTATGTTGTTTTGGAATCGTGTTACGTTTTGGTATGTTTTTCGATGTGTGTAGGTACATATCTTTGACTTTGAAGAGGCTAAAGTCGAATTTGAGGTGTTTAGAGGGTTAGAAGAAGATGTCACACGCTTACGAGTTCAACGGAGCAAATTTTCCTAAGTACTTAAATCGTTACATATTTTCGACGGAGATTTGACCCAGCTTAGAGGCATTTTCAGGGGAGGACTTCTTCATGAAAATTGTAGATCTTTGAAAGAGCTTTCCAACGCACTTTGAATTACGTCAATCGGACTTCTACAACTCAAATGGTGGTCAAGTGGGTAATCAATTTGGGTAAGTGCAAAATCCCGAAAACGACTCGTAATACGACGGGCTAGTCAAAAAGGCGTTTTCTAAAGAAGAGTCCTTAATGAAAGTTGTAGAGTTTTCCGAGAGCTTTTTTATGACATTTGGATCATAATTTTTGGAGGTCTACAACTCAAGATATGAATTTTAGAAGTTTGAGTCCAGAGTTGAACTAGCGTCCAAGGTCCAAAATTGATACAGAGCCTTCAGCCGTGCCTCAAACGAACGTCCAGCGAGCATCCGGGATGCTTAGACGGGCGTCCAAGGTGATACTGTAGCAACCGACTTAAGAGTCTTTTTACATTGCCGCATGTAAACCCTAATGGGAGGAGGATTATTCAGCCGACATACTACTCCTATATATATGCACATGCATTAAACCCTAATGAATAATAATTGATACATCACATTATTCCAGCCGCAAATTGCAAGAGAGCAGCGGCAACTTGGTAGTCTAGGCGGTCACCCGAGCCTTGTGCTCGGGTGATCCGGGTTAGATTAGATGTAGTTTTTTTCCGTTTTCGATTCATGAGTTCATCCATGTACCAAACCTTGTGAGTTTAATCTCTTTTAATTTATTCAATCTCTAGTTTATTTTCATGATCTTTAATTTATTTTGTATCTTTTATGATTATGATGCTATGTGTGGATTGAATCGGAGATCGCTTACGATTGATAGTTACAACATACGGAAGTTGAGTAACGTTAGATCACCATAGAAAGATAGGATCTTTAGCCGTTAATGATGACAAGTTAATAGGTTAATCATCTAGGTTGTTAGATTCGATTATACGAGAGTAACTTGAATCTACACCGAGTTTTGTATTGAAAATCAGCCTCAACATTCGGAAGATGAGAGATTGATAAATTGGATTTACTAAGGAATTAGAAATCCGTAGCTTGAGAATAGATCCACTAAGGAATTAGGGTTTATATCTCGTGAAAAGGTGAAACCACAACTTGAATTAGAATAATGAATTGAACTAGGATTGAGATCACGTGAGGTTTGTGCTTTGTTTGATCCCATGTCTTTTAGTTTAGATTGTTTTATTTTGTTTTCCTAGGTTAGATTTATTCTCATTGTTCTTTACGCTTTTATGTTTGCTTTTCGCTTATTCGCTTTCCTTGAGTAACAATTGAGAGAATTAGTGAGATTAGATTCAACATCCCACCCCCTGTGGATCGACCTCATTACTTACCCTACTATGCTATCAACTACCCGATATTTGGTCGGTTAGAGTTAGTTTGCATGTTAAGTATAGGTTTATAAATTTTCTTTTGTTTTTATGATGCAAAATCCTCCCAACAGTTGGCTAGCTCTTTTGTACACCATTATTCCAATAGCTAATTGTTTTTGAAAAAATTGATAGCTTCTTAGAGAGAGTATTGTGAGGGAGAAAAAGGTCGACCTAGCAGTCGGATTTTTCTAATAGCAATCCGGGAGGATTCCGGCAAGGCGTTCGTGTGGATAACTGATAGAGGCCGGACGCTTGGACAGCTTAGGCGCATCTACTTCTACCGGATGGTCAAAGCTTCGATCTTTAAGATCAAGAAAGGTATAATCTTTGTCCTCCTTGTTATATGTTTATTGTTTAAACGAAGTCGATCCTTGGATCGGTATCAAATTTTAATTTTTCACTGCAGTACTCATTTGATTTCCTAATAGTGGTATTAGAGCCAACTTCGAGCTTAAGCAATAAGCATAATTAATTCGCGTAGTAAATAGATCCAATAGATTAGATCGTGTTTGATATTGATTAATTAAAGATGCTCGAAAAGAGAAAAAAAGGAGGCGGCGGCGGTGCTGGGCCGACTAGCGGCGGCGCTGCCACCCAAAATCTCGCCGGCAGCGTCGGCGGCCCTGTGCTGTCGGCGGCTGCCGGCCTACGCCACTCCCTTTCGTTTTTGTTTTGTGTATTTTAATTCAATATAGTACATGATTATTTTATTGAATTATTAATTTATTAAAAGTTAATTAATTAATTGATTGGATGCTATAAAGACGAAAGTAGTTTAATAGGTTAATCTTTTTCATAAGATGTGATTGTATGGATTAGATAGTAGATATAATTCGATTATATGGACCCCGATTATTCATGGACTCGACCAATAGGATAAATGTGAATGATTTAATTTTCTTTTGGATTTTATTGTTGTCCTAGGCCGTTATGAAGAACGTGACCTAGTTTTTATTTTTGCATTATCCCATTCCCGTAAGCTCCCCCTGTGAGCGGCGGGTGTAAAATTTAATAGCTAGATTTTATGTAATGATGCATTGAACACAAAGACGAAGATCCAAAGAAGGAAAGAAAAAAATAAAAGATCCATGGAGATGGTGCATGTCAAAGATCCATTGGTGGTTGCGGCTTCCCTTAGCTTGTGACCCGCGGTTTCGTCAGTTTGTATTCGAAACCGCATTTAGGAAAAGTCCATGATCATACCGGTTAATTTATGCGCGGAATGTTGTGTATGTTTTACTTTATTCGATATCGTAGTAATATGCACGTAGTAGATGAGACCGTAGTTAAACAAAATTAATTAAGAGAATTAATTTAAAATTATTCCCACGAAAAAAAATTGAGTCATAAATATGTCTCCCAATATTATAATGACGGTGAAGAGCCCTTGTTCGGATCCAACTGATCGGCCCACTTCGGGAGTTGACCTACCCCGGGTATATCGTTATTATCGAGATATGATCGTTATGAGATCTCACGAATATTTGGGTTACGACTCGACTAAGAATCTTACGGTGGTTGGCCCACATCATGATCGCTTGATTTTAGAGACATGAGGATGGCTATCACATAGACGATGTGAATTGTCAAAGAGTTGACTAGTCAAACCACTGGAAGTCGCGTTGAACGCGATTGGTAAGTTGTACCTACCCGTTAAAATTGACCCGGTCGATCGGCCCAGGTCGGGGATCGAGTCAACTAGATGGGATTCTAGCCACTAAAGAATTAATTGAATTCTTGAAAGCCAATTGAGAATAGTTGGCTAGTGGGAGAAATACTGTTAGGTATGATGCCCGAAAGACAATTTTTGTAATTGTTTTATTTAATAAATGAAATGATATTATTATTCATATTTATTATTCTCATAATCACCGATGTGACAATAGTATTTACACTACGTAAAACCCCGAGTATATCGTTTATGTAATCACTTAACTCAAAGGTGTATGAGATATACACGGAGGATTGAGTTAGTGAAGATGTACTTAAAATACAATTAGTCCGTAGTAAAGTTAATCGAGAGTATCGGGTCTCCCTTTAACGTACTATTAATGCGCCCATAACACGATAGGTGTGATCGTCTTATCCGGACTTTCGTTAAGGGGAACCTAATGGGGCATTTATATATGATAGATATATCATATAATATTGGACCGATTTGATCTCGAGTTCTCAATATAATTCCGTAATTGAGAAGTCTTATCGAATCATTAGATGATCATATTATGGATATATCTTAATCTCGAGGTGATCACAATCCAACCGCTTGAATCGGCATGAGGTTTGACTTGACGGTTAAGGATTACACCGAGTCCGTGATCCGAATTACCCCATCTTGGCATTGTAATTTGGATTGAGTGAGTAGTCCGTGTTATCACGATATACGAATCCATTCCTTCCATTTATGGAAGTAGATAGACGCCTCCTTATGAGTTAATCCTAGACATTGATCGATCCATGGGATTCATATTACACCGATTAGCTACCAAAGTGAGTTATTTGAATTATTGATCACTAGGGGTTAATGGTAAGTAAGGACAAGATGTTCTCGAAAGGGTTAACGGTAACTTCCCGATTTAGAATGAATAATCATGGAGGATTAATCCATATGAAATGATTATATCAGTGGACGCTTATTACTTTCTCGTGAGGAGATAAATATAATCTTATAATCGGAGGAGTGCAGTCACGGGATTATGGTGGCATATTCCTGTGATTGATTTATCGAATATATAATTATTCTGTTCGTCAGATAATCATTTATTTGATTTATCGGAGCCGCTAATTATTAGTCCATGGTCCCCGACGTGCCTCCTAATATAGCATAGATATTCTCGGACGTCGAATCCTAATAATATTAATTTAGTTCATGTTGGACTTTATTAAAACGATATGTGAATTAATTGTTTAGTGGACTATTAAATTAGTTGGGCTAAATAATTAAATATGTGGAAAAGACATTTTCCATAATCTTGGCCCAATTATTGTGTAATGGCAAAAATTAATATTGACTAGGTCAATATATACAAATTTCGCCCCATGTGATTGTTTTTTAACAAGGAATTAGTTTTCTTGTGTGTTAAAAAAGACATGTGCATAAAAATATTTATTGGATAAATATTTATGGTAAGAAATAAAGATAAAAATATTCTTGATTTGTTCTAGAATATTTTGGGATTATCTTTATTTACTAGGGATTATTATAATTGATTTTGTATTAATTGTAAAATCCTTGGAGGCTAAGTTTTACTCTCCTATATAAAGAGAGTTCTCCCAAGCCTTAGAATACACTTGAGAATTTCGATTCCCTTAGTAATTGAGAGGAAGAAATTTTCGGCCATAGTCTAGTGGAAAATCTTGGTGATTTTTCCGGTAGCATATCGGAGGGTTCGAGTCGAGAATTCCTTCCACCGAATTGCTTGGATCACACGTCATGGAAGATCGTGGTGCTCTTCACATCATTGTTCGATCATCCTAATAATGGTTCTCCAACTTGGATTTTGAGATCCAAGAGGTATGTTCTACAACTTACTTGTAGATGTAGATTTAATGTTTTATTACGTGTATTATATAGATCTAGATCCATAAATCGCTTCCGTTGCGATGATATTTTCCTAACAGTGGTATCAGAGCAAGGGTGATCTATATTTATACGTATAAAATATTAGATCTAGGAGTGGTAAACATGTAGATTTTTTGTCCCAAATTTTTTTTATAAAAAAAAAAAAAAAAAGGGCCGAAAATTGTTTATTTTTTATGATTATGAATGTCTTGGTTGAAGAGATGGATTGGGGTTGGTACTGTTTACTCGTTAGATCTATTGTAGATCCTTTGTTTAGTAACAATTGAGCATATGATTTGTAATTTAATTATGTTGAATTCGAAAAATTGTAAAAGGTAGTACCTTTGTAATTTTATTTTTGATCCGGATTCAAGACGACGAAGATGTTGTGTTGAAGATCATGTATTGAAGATCATCAAGAAGGTAAATACGGGAGGAGGCCGATTGTTTTATTTTTCGGCAAACATTGGTCACGGCAAATTCTTTTTTTTTTTCCCTTTGCGGCGGCAATCACAATTTTTTTTATTTGACTTTCACTGTTACTTAGGTCATAAGACCAATTGAAAAAAAAAAAAAAAAAAAAAAAAAAAAAACGTATACAAACAAAAAAAAAAAAAAAAAAAATTAAAGTTTCTTTTCTGATAAGTTTTGCCGAGTAGTTAAATAAAAAAAAAAAAAAAAAAAAAAAAATAAAAACAATTATTAATATAGATATATTTTAAATATATTGGTATATTATGGCCTCTCTCTCGCTGCTTCATGGTTCGTGGTATCGAGATCGAAAGCTTTGAAGATCCGGAAGTTCTCGAGTTCAAGATTCAAGATCAAGACTCAAGACATAGATTATGTAATTTACAACTTTCCTAGGATAGATTAGATATACGAAGTACTAAACAATCCATCTCGGTGTTTAAATTTTCCGCAATTTATTTTTATGTGTTTGATCATAAAATAGATATAAAATCGAATTGCCATGACATGCATCATATCATAAATCCACTCCATGCATACATGTAGAATTTTAATTTTGGCAATTAAAATAGGCATGTATACAAACTCGCGTAATTAGTTGAAATTTAATTAATACGTGGTAATTAATTAATTTAGTAACTAATTAAAGATCCGAGGACGGGTTATGAAATCGTTAGCCTTTCGGTGTGTGTTCTCGGTGAACCGCCTTAAAGTTTGAAAGCGAGACCACGTTTTCAATTCGTGAGTGTCTACGAGATTGAATGATGGTAAAAGAACAATAAATCTTGGATAAAAGCGGTTCGCTTTATAGGTTGGGTGGTCAATCGAGCTTGGCTCGACCGACTTAACCCTCCTAGTGTGATGTATGCACGGGGTCCGCAAAGACTAAGCCACACCGAGAACGGAGGGGTGATTCCTTCCCATCTCAAACGCGCTCTCTTGACCCGATTTCGTCCGATCATCACATATGTTCCAACGAATAGGGCGGGTAGGCTTGCCTACGCCACCGACACCATTCGAATCCTTGATTTCATGTACTTTTATGTTAACATCAAAAGACGCGGTTAGTTAACCCACCACCACTTCCAAAATATTGAGTGGGAGCGGGAAGGCGACAACCAACCCCACGGTCTCTACTATAGATGCAAGTAAGTGAGAGAAGGTGACGCCGCGCGCTTTGATTTCGTCCCCCTACGGATGGTGTTCACCCCATCAACATTCATGGCTTGGTCTCCGAAAGGATAGGATTTACGGGTACTCGTCGGGTCACCGACCTATCCTACGACGGCACACTCGGGCGTACCTAAGAGATCCGATATAGTAGGTCACACTCATCAAGGGTATTTTTGGTAATACCTAGGCTAAAAAAGGAAGGTAGTCAATGAATAAAGGGATGTTCGATTCTCGTGGGATGTCCGATTCTCACAAGTTATTCATTGATTTAACCGTTGATCTCTTTGACCTACCCTACGGCGACATCGAGATGCAAGGTTAAAACCTTGGAATGGTAGAGTAGACTTACTTTTAGTTTACAATTCCTAAAATAAAATAATATAGTAGTGTTAAACTTGAATTAATATATGTCATTTTATTTACAGCATTATATCCCTTACTAAATTGCTTAAAATTTATAATTGACTAGTATTGACTTCATTAAAAAGTGGAAAGTAACTAGGACGTTGAACTAGTTAATCGATAATGCAATTATTTTTCGGAAGAGATATTTTCTCTTAAGCCTTTTAAACACCAAGAGTGACATATGGGTATGTCACTAGTGTCATTTGTGTTAAACGGGAGACAAACTTAGTTTGATCAAAGGTGATTTCGGACTTTGAAATTCTTCTAGTGAATTTTAAGTGTGTAGTAATTACACGAGTAAATTTTCTAATTGAAAAATCGGAAAATCATGAAGTGTTACTAGTTGGACGATATTTGGAATTGATGAACTAGTGGGAGCTTTATGATTTATTGTTTTTCTAGAACATTAGAAAAGTGTAATTGACTACACACGTAACCGTTCTAATTGAAAAACCGGAAAGTCATGAAATGTCGCTAGTTGGACGATATTTGGAATCGATGAACTAGTGGGAGTTCTATGATTTGTTGTTTTTCTGGAAACATTAGAACTGTGTAAGTGTTTACACGAGAGATTTTCAAATTGAAAATTGGAAAATCATAAAATAGAGCATTGCTGGTTAGACGGTATTTGGAACCGATAAACTAGTGGGAGCTTTAATGTTATGATTTGTTGTTTTTCTGGTATGATAGAAAATCCGAGAAGTCCTAACAAGTAACAATCGAAATAGACATCCCACGGTTCAAGAGTAGTGTCTACTCAAACGAACCGCTGGTTCAAGACTGTTTCCATTTACGGAAAGTCAAGAATGGGAGAGTATGTCTAAGAGTTTTAGTCATCTAAAACTGAGTTGATTTTAAGGCTAAACTGAAAATTAATAAACTGAAAACCATAGGATAAGGATAGTGATTTTGGATCACCAACCTATGAATCCTTGGTGATTTTCTCGTAGACTATGTTCTTTGGAAGAACAAGATAGTTATGCATTAACGATTAATAGACTAGACAACGGGCAGTTAATTTTAGCTAGAATAGTGGGAGTGATATGAGGAAATGAATCTCGGATTCAATCCTTGGATATCGCAGAAGATTTATTTTTCTGTTTAAGATTCGTTGGAACGAATGGATTTACCTTCTATTCGATAATTTGTTTGTCGTATAGGAAGTGAATATACCATTTGTAGTATTTAATCCAAGACTCGGACTTTTGTTTGATAAAGTCAAAACCACTTACAATCGCTGAAATATGTATATAAAACACATCTTAAGAACTATTAAAAGCAATTGGTTTCTATATTTAGATAAACACTTCTTCATATTCCACGCTTAGTGCATAGTCCTTAAAAGACAAGACTCAAGACTGGTTCGTGGTGATTCCTTTTCTCTCGCGATCTGTTAGATTGTCTTAAAGGTTCAATGACTAATTTTTCCTTTCAATCGGGAAAGGATAATGGTTATAAAGAAGTAACATAGCTTGTTCATGACGACCTTCGGGGTTTGATGAAAGATACAAGCTAGCAGGGGCTTATGAGTAGTGACTTCTAGTCTGGCAACTACTCAAACACTCCGGTAAGTTTATCCAAAATATTTTATGGTGTCTCGGATTCTGTCAGAGATGGAGTATTCTATACTCAGAAATGGGCCATCACATAGTCCTAGAGACTTATGTTCGGCCTGCCTCATAGTGAAATGCTTTCACTAAGGAAGAAACTATTGAATTGCCTTACATAGTTGTAGATGTGCTACAATACACTGCTTAACTCAATAAAGATATTGGAAGTGAAATAACGGTTTACATTGAAATGTAGAACCGAGAAGTCTACCTAGAATGTGCTTTGGAATTAACGGATAATGAGTGGATTCGGTTCACCCAAATTCCGTCAATATAAGCATTTAGCACATGATGCTTGATGGTAGGACTAGAATTTCACGTACACGCTTGGTCGATGACCAAATCGTGATATATCTTGAAGAATTGAGAGAAAGGTTCGTTATCGATTCTTGACATCCGGAAGGGACAAATATGCATGTTGCATCCTTTCGATAGAGTCTATGAACAACAAACCTTGAACCTTAGAGAGCACGGATACTCAAGGTAGTTACTTACTTGATTAGATCAAACCACATCCAACTTTGGTTGTTGGTGATAACACTAAATCTTGCTAAACTAGATCGAAATTTCGATCCACCAAGAAAATAGTGAGAGTATGGTTTATCCATTACCCATTACGGTTTCTGCGGACTTTGTAGTCCGAGGATCGATTGATGACCTATGGCTCTTTGCGCGGCGAAGATAGGATTCTCGATAATAGAGGTTGGTTTACAAGCCATAACCCATGTGAATGGAGTTTGGTACTCCAGAGTCATTCATACTCTTGTAGAACCACCGAGTGTGTCTCAGCCCGAGTGGGAGTAATTGGATCTACACGGAAAAGAGTAGAATGAATTCGGTAATTCATGATTTCGCTCAAAAGCGTAAAATAGGGTGCTTCCCTCGAGACTTTCTTGCCAAACAAACGGAATGGATTCATTCGAAATGTAAGGATATTGCCTTATGAACTTATGACAGGATGACCATCAAGGCTTATGTCCTTTGTGGATAAAAAGCAAACCTCTTGGTCATTGGAAGTCATATATTTCTATAATATATGGATTTGACCAGAATATTGATAAGTCTTGTGTAGACTGGATATCAATTTTTAGTACAGTAGTGAATATATACATATATATTAGTGTTTGTGAAGGATAACGCTGCACCAGTTGGACTCAACATGGGTGTGTTATCCAAGTCGACCGACAATGCCACAATTCTCTGCAACAGAGATTTGGACAACATTCTGAAGAGTTTGACTCGGTCGAATTCATTAGAATCAGTCATTGGTTTCCCATCCATCTTATTGGTTAAGATGATGCATCTGTGACATGCAACATTCAACGAGGAAGTTCTACCCTATGCCTCAGGAATGACTCTCTAAATCTTCGGATAAAGAGAAATGGGATGGATTCTCTTTGTGACAAGAGATGGTCAGGTTATTGAACGTCAATTTTGATCGAATCTTAGATTCGGCTGTTAACAAAGCAAGTTTAGTATGTCCTTTAGTATCTTGAGAGAACGAGGAATAATATGCGGGCATGTGAGAATACACTGGTTCTGACTTTGTGTCAGATTAAGGATGATCGTTAAGTCGATCTCGGTCTCAGTGTTTACTCTTGTGTTGAAGCTATTGCCTGGAGGAATCCAGCAACGCCAACTCGACTTTAACTAGTTGGGTGATTAGCGGCTTTTGTAGTAGCTAGAGAGGCGATATAGCCTCAGGATTTCCTTTTCAGTTTTGGGAGTGATTCCAGATTTGGAAAGCCGATACCACATCATTGTGCAAACGATGAAGGGGTAGCTTATAAGGATTTCCGAAATCACTTGAGTTCAAGAGCATATTGGAAAGTACCACATGATTAGATGGACCGGCGACGCTTTGATTCTACGGATCGCCTCGAGCCGACAACCCGATCGATCATTAAGACCCATGACATTCGATATAGGTGCTCCCGAGTCACTGACCTATCCTACGACGGCATACTCGGAGTGTACTTTGGAATCTGAAATGGTTATGATAAGTTTTGTGGGTACTAAAATACGGGATGAGTCTCCATTGCTTTAGAGCAAGTGGGAGATGTAGTTTGCTGTAGTTTTAAATAATAGGGTGTGCTCTAAAACAATTAATCACAAGCTTTCGTGCAAGTGGGAGATTGTTAGGTATGATGCCCGAAAGACAATTTTCGTAATTGTTTTATTTAATAAATGAAATGATATTATTATTCATATTTATTATTCTCATAATCACCGATGTGACAATAGTATTTACACTACAGAAAACCCTGAGTATATCGTTTATGTAATCACTTAACTCAGTGTATGAGATATACACGGAGGATTGAGTTAGTGAAGATGTACTTAAAATACAATTAGTCCGTAGTAAAGTTAATCGAGTATCGGGTCTCCCTTTAACGCATTACTATTAATGCGCCCATAACACGATAGGTGTGATCGCCTTATCCGGACTTTCGGTTAAGGGAACCTAATGGGGCATTTATATATGATAGATATATCATATAGGGCTGGACCGATTTGATCTGAGTTCTCAATATAATTCCGTAATTGAGAAGTCTTATCGAATCATTAGATGATCATATTATGGATATATCTTAATCTCGAGGTGATCACGACCAACCGCTTGAATCAGTATGAGGTTTGACTTGACGGTTAAGGATTACACTGAGTCTGTGATCTGAATTACCCCATCTTGGCATTGTACTGGATTGAGTGAGTAGTCTGTGTTATCACAGATACGGAATCCATTCCTTCCATTTATGGAAGTAGATAGACAGTTCCCTTATGAGTTAATCCTAGACATTGATCGATCCATGGGATTCATATTACACTGATTAGCTACCAGTGAGTTATTTGAATTATTGATCACTAGGGGGTTAATGGTAAGTAAGGACAAGATGTTCTGGAAAGGGTTAACGGTAACTTCCCGATTTAGAATGAACAGTCTATGGAGGATTAATCCATATGAAATGATTATATCAGTGGACGCTTATTACTTTCTCGTGAGGAGATAAATATAATCTTATAATCGGAGGAGTGCAGTCACGGGATTATGGTGGCATATTCCTGTGATTGATTTATCGAATATATAATTATTCTGTTCATAAGATAATTATTTATTTGATTTATCGGAGCCGCTGATTATTAGTCCATGGTCCCCGACGTGCCTCCTAATATAGCATAGATATTCTCGGACGTCGAATCCTAATAATATTAATTTAGTTCATGTTGGACTTTATTAAAACGATATGTGAATTAATTGTTTAGTGGACTATTAAATTAGTTGGGCTAAATAATTAAATATGTGGAAAAGACATTTTCCATAATCTTGGCCCAATTATTGTGTAATGGCAAAAATTAATATTGACTAGGTCAATATATACAAATTTCGCCCCATGTGATTGTTTTTTAACAAGGAATTAGTTTTCTTGTGTGTTAAAAAAGACATGTGCATAAAAATATTTATTGGATAAATATTTATGGTAAGAAATAAAGATAAAAATATTCTTGATTTGTTCTAGAATATTTTGGGATTATCTTTTATTTACTAGGATTATTATAATTGATTTTGTATTAATTGTAAAATCCTTGGAGGCTAAGTTTTACTCTCCTATATAAAGAGAGTTCTCCCAAGCCTTAGAATACACTTGAGAATTTCAATTTCTTAGTAATTGAGAGGAAGAAATTTTCGGCCATAGTCTAGGGAAAATCTTGGTGATTTTTCCGGGTAGCATATCGGAGGGGTTCGAGTCGAGAATTCCTTCCACCGGGAATTGCTTGGATCACACGTACGGAAGATCGTGGTGCTCTTCACATCATTGTTCGATCATCCTAATAGCGGTTCTCCAACTTGGATTTTGAGATCCAAGAGGTATGTTCTACAACTTACTTGTAGATGTAGATTTAATGTTTTATTACGTGTATTATATAGATCTAGATCCATAAATCGCTTCCGTTGCGATGATATTTTCCTAACAAATACTTTATATAAAATTGAAAGTGCAATTTTTAGGTTTTGTATACATGAACCTTACTTGTTCTATCTCTATTTATTTGTTGTAGAATGTCAAACAAATTGAACATTCGTTTTATCGTCGATAACAAACTTGACGAAACCAACTTTCTCGACTAAAACGGATGTTTTTGAGTTGTTATTCATATGGAGCATTCCCATGAAGTTGGGACCTCAAATGAAGAATTGGTTTCGATAAAAGATATGAAGAGTCTCCTAGATGACACTATTGGACAGAATGAGGTAAAACTTATATTCTTTGGAAAAGTGTTATCTATGACTAGTATTTTTTTTAAATGGTTATTAGTCAATCTGTGTTTTCAGAATTTTCTGTAGTACATCATTAGTGCCACAGTGGGGACCTTGACATACAACCGCTTCATAGTTCGATCTCTTTCAGAATGTTATGTAATACATCCAACAGTGTCATAGTCGGACCTTCACATGAAGGTTTTTTAATAGAAATTTTATTTCATAGCAAAGCAAACATGAAACTCACAAGCTGAGTTTCTAGCTGTTGTTAGGAAAAACTAAAGAGCAAAAAACGAGTAAACAAACTGAAGATAAAAAAGTTTCTTCTTTTTCCAAGTCCTAGCTATCTTCTGAGAGGGGGTTAATTTTAGTTTAGTGTCTTTGCCAGAAGTATGTCCTTTCAACCGAATGTTGGGGCAGTCTAGGTTCATAAGTTGGAGCTCGGCCTGGATACCTTCTATGTCCAATGGATTGGATTGATCTATATCTGCTATAGATTGTACCTCAAAGGAATTTTTCTTGGTTAAACGTTTAGAATCCTTCACAACCTTACCATCCTGAGCAACTTTGGCCTGCTGATCTGCAATAACAGCATTCTGGCCAAATTCTTTACTGACCTTCTTGATATACTCTTGTCTAGTGCTGCCCTTCAAACTTTGCTCAGTGGGCTTCAATACAGACTCTTCCTTGTGCCCAAGAAGTGCTGAAGCATCCAAATTTGATGATTTAATAGTGATTATTTCCGGAGCCTCTAATTTTTCTTCCACAAGTGTGACTGCATTTCATAGCTCTTGCCATCTACAGCAGCGTTAAACTTTTCAACCACCATAGGTCAATTTATTACCATTTGGTCTGTTGTAACATCGACTTTTTGAGGGCCTTTGCCAGTATTTGAGTCCAATTTCCCTCTGCCCAACTTCTCTAAGACTGTAGCAAGTTCAGATGTTCCTTGTCGCTGTTGTACATCAACAACCTTCTCATTATTTACAGCAGCCAGCTCAATTGGACAGTTTATATCCCTCAAATGGTCATTTTCCAAATCTTCTATGTGCTTGGTATTTTCCAAATGATCAAGATTAAGCTCATACCCTGTAACATCATTCATAACTAAGTCCTGTTGTGTGCTTCTGACTAAAGGCAATTGCACCCCAGCAGTTGGCCCGTAAAACAGTTCATTTGATGCACCTGCATTCGCTAAAATCTCAGCAACTTGCACAGCAGGTCTGCTCCTCTTTCATTGCATATTGTTTGCCATCTTTGTTTCCTCAAAACCATACTCCTCTGACTGTTGTTTTGGCCTATATTCAGTGTGTGTGTTTGGACATTTTTTTTGAGTATAATTGTGGTGTAATTCTGGGTGTTTAACTGTGCAAAAATGTTCTTGATGCCCAATATGCCAACAAAAACTACAATACAGAGGAATATCCTCATCAATTTCAATAGATTGCCAAAAACCAGTCCCCGATTCTCTTTGTACCCATACCCTACGGGGCCATAAATCGAGTATATCGAATTCCACTTGAACCCTTGCAACTGAGGGTCTTTTGAGTTGTTCAAGAGCACCGTCTGTGTATGGATCCACGTATCCCGGGGGGGTCACGTGACCCCACTGGATTTAAGAAAAAAAATTGCGAAACGACGTCATTTTGGTAAAAAAAAAAAAAAAAATCAATTTTGACCTAATTACCCGCCCAAACCGGTTCCGACCCCCCCCGGTCCATGAAAAATCAATGGAATTGAAACCTCCTTGATATGCATCAAGAAAAAACCTAAGTTTTTCTTCAACCAGAAACCAAGACAAGAAAAACAAGTTTTTCTCTATTTTATGGGTGTATGTCTAAAATTTCATCTCACATATGTCTTGGAAGAACTCTCTTTATATAGAAGAGTAAATCCTTGGCATCCAAGTTTCTAATTAATTAAATAAATAATTAAAAAGAAATCACAATAAAAGATAATTCCATTTATAAAAGATTGTGATTAATCAATCAATCAATTACAAATCAATTATCTTTTATTAATTAATCACTTACCAAGTAAATAATTAATCACACAAGAAAATCAATTCTTGCATTTTCTGAGAGGGAGGCGCCACACCTTAGGGTTTTAGGCCCACATAAAATGTCTTTTCTGTGTATTATATTATTTAGCCCAACTAAATAATATCTTTTCTGTGTATTACATGTCTTTTCTGTGTTTCCTGCATCCACCAATTTTTTCAATGGAGCCCAAAGCCCTAGTTCTTCAACAGAGCATGCATCTTGATTTGTCACAGATTGAAATTGTTCCTTCCTGTGAATTTATCAATCTCTGCATCTAACCCAGACATCTTGATCTCACCGGAAAGCTAACGTTGATCCCAGAACCTAGCGTCAATTACACCATAGTGACAATCAACCTAACTCGATAGATTTCGGATTCCCTGATGATAACCTTGACGCTCCGATACCAGTTTTATATGAGAGAACCGTCAGGGATCCAAAATGAATTGCAATAATAAAGAATAAACGAGAAAGCATAAATCACAAGAAACAATAACACATGATTTAACGTGGTTTCCAACAATATGCCGACTAGTCCACGGAGGAGATTATATTATCACTGGAGATTTTACAGACTCTGCAATTGCTTGCACAATTGCTGCTGCTACTGACTGCTATTGCCTCTGCTAATATTCTAGGTTACAACAGATGAGTATTTATAGTTACAAAACCTAGACCTAGCCGACATAAAGACCTGCAAGCAGATTGACTAAAATACCCTAGATGTGAACTCAGCGGACTCCACCAGACGTAACCTGCTGACATTGCCCTGCTGACTTAGCCCTGTTGAATACTCAGCTGACTTAGTACTCAGCAGATCAGATTAGAGGTCAAGTCACCTTTTCTAACACCACGCGCGCCAGTAAGCTTCATTTTCTCTAAGAATGTGCTTTATCAGAGCACTCTTTGTACCAGAAATTGTTGGCTTGAAAGAAAATAGTTATGCGGTTACATTTTAGGCCATTTATTCCTCAAAATACAAACATAAATTTAAGTCAAATATTATGGAATATTCTTTAAAAAAATATATCGAACATGAAAACATAAAAAATATACAATCTAGTTGAAATTTATATATTTTTAAATTAGTATTAGATCAAACTATATGGAACATGTATATAATTTTTTCAAAATATTGTTAGGTCAAAAAAGTTAACAATAAATACGATAATATTATTTTATAGTATTGATAATGTTAAAAAGATTCATAAATTTAATCAAACTAAAAAAAATGATACTTATGATTGGAGATGTGGTTTATAGGCAATAAAATCATACCTATGATTGGAGATGAAAATTTAATACTTATATGAATAGTGTTAATAGGTATCAAAATTTAAATTTTGATACCTACACCATTGGACTTGCCCTTACATGGCCCTTTTTTTAATGGAGGAGAAATGACACCCACAGCCATGTAGGATCCAACGGGGCAGCCTAGTGGAATCCACGCAATTTTAAAAGAATCTAGTGCCCAGTCAGCATTATCCGGCGGGTAAGACCAATTTTCCTTGCCGGAACAGGAGCATGACTAAAATGCTTAGTAGGGCATGCTCCTAAAATGCTTAGTAGGGTAAATTATAGGACCATTTTCGCAATTTTTCCATAAGAACTTGAATCATGTTCTGAATTTTTTCTTAATCATAGGTCCAATTCCCATTGGAGTCCTTGAGGCGTAAAATTTTGCGCTTCCATTGTTTCTTCAAACCAAAATGTAGTACACCATGTTTGATCTAATCTCTGATGAATTTTTCTAGTCCCACATGTGGCATCAGTCCAATTGAATCTAGGTCCTTAGAATGGGAGCTCTATAAGATGGAAGTGCTGAGTCATCTGCCAAAATTTACACTACAAGAAAACTGGTTTAAAGGGACGACATTTTGTCGTCCCTTTAAATCAAATGTCGTCCCAAAAAAGATTTAAAGGGACGACACGTCGTCCCCTTTAAAGTAGTCCCTTCTGCTTCGTCCCTTTAAAGAACGGTCACCTTTAAAGGGACGACATTGTCGTCCCTTTAAACATTCGCTGACGTGGTACTGACTTTCTCAATAATTTTCAACGAAGCTGACGTGGAAAGTCGTGCTGATGTGGCTCATATTTAAAGGGACAACAATGTCGTCCCTTTAACTCAATATTATTTTAATATTTTAAAAATAAATATTAAATTAATTTAATATAAATAAAATTATTTTTTATCATTTTTCTAGGAAATATCTTTTGGGATGACATGTCGTCCCGAAAAACCAAAAAAATAAAATTTGAAAACGCATCTTTTGGGACGACATGTTGTCCCTTTAAATAAAAAAATTTAAATGTCGTCCCAAAAAACCAAAAAAATAAAATTTGAAAACACATCTTTTAGGATGACATGTCGACCCTTTAAATAAAAAAAATAAATATTTTTTATTGTATTTGCGTTGCCTTCCATGCTTATTTGAAATTAAGGTACATGTTCCAATAGTCATATAAAAAACAATCGGAAAAGCAAACATACACAAAATTGAGATTGACGAACAACTCAAAATTAATGTAAACAATAACCAGAATTCGAGACAAACTAGAGGCGGACTTACAAAGAGAGGTAAAGAAGCTATCAAAAGTAAGTATCCCAACTTGCAAAGAAATGGTTAAATACAATATTTACCAAGAACATAGTAAGTGTGTTGATGCTTATACATAATTACATACAATTTAAATTTATAAAGGATCTCACCATTTATATTTGGAAACAAGAAGAAGACCAAGAATATCCACAAGTACCCACTGCAGAATGAAAACATAACAATTAGGCCAAACTAGTTGCTGAATAGAGAATTCTATTGATAATTCCCTAAAAAGTGTCATTTTATACAAAACAATGACTTGCCTTATTCCAACAACAATCTTAAAATCAACTTCCAATGCACGAACCATTTATTCAAGAAAGATAAGGCTTAATAAGAGTAAACAGTTAACACTTTATTATGCGGTAGATTGAAGAATTAATTACCTTCTCAAGTTCATCCTCAACAGCTTTGGCAATCTCATTCTTCTGCTCGAAAGTATCATCGAAATTCATGAAAACATTGTCCTGTCTATATAAATGTCATCAGAGCAATGAAATCTAACTGAAAGCATGAATGGAACGATCGGATATTAGGTCGATAGACTCCAAGTTTTCAAAGCGAGGGGGACATCAGACTTTTTTACGTAGATAATGGCTAGCCTGAGTAAGTCAACTTCAAAATTACAAAGTAAGTCTACTTCAAAGTTAAAAAGTACTAAGTAAAAGCTAAGAAAGTTTCATACTTATAGTTTTTTTTTTACCACTAGCATAATGAAAACTAATACACTTTCACGCTCGTTTCATTCACCTCGTTTAACTAGAATAACAATCAACTCATTCAAAAAATTGCACAACCCACAAGTTTTTCCATTCATTAGAAAATGACACAACTCAATCCAAGTCCAAATCCAAATCCAAATCCAAATCCAAACTACACCATACTAATACACTACTAGCATCAACTCTATACAAAAATGTCACAACACATGTGCTTACATAAAAATGGCACAACCCAACTATCTTCAACTTCTCAAAGATCCAAATCCATACACTACTATCATCAACTTATTAAAGATCATTTATGTACCATCTAATCATAGACTAGCTTATTTTTCACACAAAAATGCACAACACAATCTACAAAAATGGCACAACACAATCTCGGTTTGAACTTGTAACTTGTTACTACTGTCATCTAACCGAATCGAACCCTCCCATAAACCAAACCCAACCATGTACACAAAAGGCACATGACGGACCTTTTCTAGGCTATACAGATCCTAACCGGCAGTGTACCGGGTCAAATCGTAGTGTTAGTATGATGAGTCAGGTGTCGAATCCTCAGGGAACTTGGTAATTTCTTTTACGTGTGGTTAAACACCAAAGAGCTGTTATTAACTCGATCTAAATCGCAATTTTATAACACAGATCACTACTATTCTAGTCAACATAAAATAAATACGTAATTTAAAAGTTATTCTAATATAATATATATAGATATATAAATATATATAGATGTACATAAATTGCAACATATATATATAGATATAAATATATAGGTACCAATATATTAGACAAATAATTTTAGAGAATCACCAAAACTTATATAATTGATTTATACGATCTTTTCGATTAATTTAAATGTGTTCGATCTCTCCTTTTATTTTAGGTCCAATTGAGTAAGTGAAACGGTGCACTCTCGAGGTAAACAATTCCTTCTCACACGAAAGCGTATGAAATTGTCATATGTCCATTGTCATCACCCAAGGTCCACAATCGTTACGGTAAACGAATTAATCAACAGCAGGTCCCGAGTACAAATCTACCTTTAGATAAAAAGGAGTCATTCCGTTCGTCAAACGGTCAATTTTATTTTAAAGGCTCCGGTTGTCAAAGCCGGACGATTCAACTTTCCGGTTTAAGTTTCAATTAAACTGATGATTTAACATTATTACGATCTCGAGTACAAATTATAATAAAATTCATTTCTCCCAAAACAAATTTACCCCCGGGTAGGAAATCGGGTTCCGTTATCACGTTGTTCACACGGCCAATTTTACCTCCGGTTTTTCTATCTTTTATTTCATATCCTCGACTACGAGGCGTCAATTCATAATTAGATTATGAATTCTCGGATCAATTAAATACGTCAATACGAATATGATCAAAATAGAAAAAGATTCAATTAACTCAATTTTAGTCATTTTAACTTAACAACATTTCTTTAACGAAAAGATCGAAATAAAACCGATTACATAGTTTTGGCCAGTATTATATTTAGCCTAAAAACATTATAACAACGAAAAATATAAAAACAAACATAAATACTTAAGAAAAGTTACCCGAATACGGCAGTTGATTCAGAAATCGTATCTTCCGGACATTACAACTTCTTTAGCAAAACCGACTTCCGAGATTTTCTCGAGCATTACAACGATACTAAAACTACATTATTACGGCGTAAGGCCTTATTTACAAACTACAACTAAAAATAAAAAAGAAAAGAGAAGAGAGGAGAGGAGAGTATATATATATATAGGATGTTATATATATATTTGGTACATCCTCGAGCTGCTCTCTGATCAACTCCTTATATAGACGAAGGTTCCTTGGCCGGACCGGTCCGGTAGTAAGCCGGCTCGGTCCGGACTAATGATTACTCCCACCTTCTTGATTAACTCAGCATGTGCGTTGATTTATATATATTTATATATAATTATATATAACTTGTAAAATTCATATCTCGAGTTCTGGATCTCCAAAAATCACAAACGAAATGCCAAAATTAAGGTCTCGAGAAACTCTACAACTTTCATGAAGGACTTTTCTCGGATAACGCTTTTTGATGACCTCGTGTTCCTCCAAAGCTTTTACGGGATTTTTCTTAATCCAAGTCGATTAGCCACTTGATCACTGTTTAAGTTGTAGACCTCCAATCTTCATAATTTAAATTGCATTGGAAAACTCTCGGAAAAATCTACAACTTTCGTGAAGAACACTTTTTCTGAAAATATCATTTTGATGAGCCATTCGTTTGTCGAAGATATTTCTCTATTATTACTTATCCAGATTGGTTGGCCACTTATCCACTTAAGCTATTCAATTGACCATTTAAACTTGTGGCACTCTTTAAATCATTCCAGAGATATGATTAAACTTCAATATGTCGATTCTCGGGGTCTTGGTTTATAAATCTGCAATAAAATACCACAAATACCCACGTAAATCTGACACGACACTCCGATTTACTAAAATCGGTACAAAATTACAACTTTTTATTATTATTATTACTAAATACTCTAAATTATAAAGACTAACACTTTATACCATAATTTCATATATTTTATATAGAATTCGTTGATAAAACATAATAATATAACGTATTTTTAATCATATAAAAATAATACATCAGCACACATCCTCACTATAGTTTTAACTACAATTGCATTTATACACACACACACACACACACACACACACACACACACCAATTTTTAACTATAACTCAAACGAAAATCGAAAATATAAACCAAAATAAACGGATCAATAACTCATTACTAATCATACTACAACTATCAAACCTAATTGTCGAACCCTCCCATATAACCGAATCGAACCCTACCATTATAACACTGAACCGAACCCTCCAATAAACCGAATTGAATCCTACCATTATAACCAAAAAGCAAAAATGGAAAATTTGAAACCGAATTGAACCTTCCTACAAACAGAATCGAACCCATTGGGATGAACCAAATCGAGCCCATTTGAAACCTTAACCCACAACATGATAACTTCAAACTTTAACACAATAATTGCATTTACACACACACAAGCATGTTGTATTGCAAAAATCGAAAGAAATGGTGAAGAAAATCAAAAAAGAAAAACGAAAAAATGGTGTAAGAATACTACAACTATCAACTATTAAGAACTCATTACTAAGCATACAAAAACTATCAAGCATTTCAAAAATCGAAAAAAAATAATTGAAGAAATTGACGAAAATAATAAGAAAAGATGATTCACCTTTGATTGGGATGAAATTAGACATGATTTTCGTTGAAAATGGTGAAGAATCGCCGGAAATCACCCCAAATTCGCCCAAATCGCCGGAGCTATGCCAAGGAAGAAGAAAGAGACAGAATGAGAGGAAAAATTTGGAAAAATTTGACGAAAATAAGATGAAAATTGGTTTACCTAAGTTTATGGATGAGATTAGAGGTGATTGGTTGTTGAAAATCGTAAACAATCGCCGGATATTTCGTGGAATCGACGGAAATATTGGAGGAAAAATGGAGAAGAAGAAAGAATAGAAGAAAGAGGGAAAAAATGAGGCTGCCCGATTATATTATCAGGGTCTTGTTTATAGGGACGACATACTCTTTACAGGGACAACAAAGTCGTCCCTTTAAACCCAAAAAAAGTTTTGGCGGCAAAATTTTCCCCTCCAAAATTTCATAATTTTTTTTGACTTTTTTATACCCAAAAAAGTTTTGGCAAGTTTTCCCCTCCAAAATTTGAATTTTTTTTGACTTTTTGTTTAAAGGGACGACAATGTCGTCCCTTTAAATAAACTTTTATAAAAAAATAATTTTATAAACTCTAATATTACAATTTTTTTGATTAAAAACCTTAATATTATATATAGAACAATATTTTCGTTCATAATATATATATAACACTATTTTCTTCGATAACGATAACGATCTAACTCATTCGCTCGATAACTAACCCTTAGATTCAAATCGATAACGAACCCCGAAATTCAAATCGATCTTTCAATAACGAACCCCAACTCTTAACTCATTCGCTCGATATCAATCGATCGAGGCATAGTAGATACTATCACAATGATAGATAACGATAACGATCTAACTCATTCGCTCGATAACGAACCCTTAGATTCAAATAGATTGCTCGATAACGAACCCCGAGATTCAATCGCTCGATAACGAACCACGACTGTTAACTCATTCACTCAATAACGATCGATCGAGCCATAGTAGATAGTACTATCACAATGATCGATAACGATCTAACTCATTCGCTCGATAACGAACCCCGAGATTCAAATCGATCTCTCGATAACGAACCACGACTGTTAACTCATTCGCTCGATAACGATCGATCGAGCCATAGTAGATAGTACTATCACAATGATCGATAACGATCTAACTCAATCGCTCGATACCGAACCCCGAGATTCAAATCGATCTCTTAATAACGATCCCCGACTCTTAACTCCTTCGCTCGATATGGATAGATCGAGCATAGTAGATAATACAATCATAATGATCGACAACGATCTAACTTATTCGCTCGATAACGAACCTGAGATTCAAATCGATCTCTTAATAACGATCCCCGACTCTTAACTCCTTCGCTCGATAAGGATCGATCGAGCCATAGTAGATAGTGTTGGTGATTATATCACCAATGTGATTTAGTGTGATTGGATTTAGTTTGAGGTTTGGTAAGCTTGAAACAATCAATATGAGTTAGGAGATGCGGGGTGCATGCTTACATTTGATATTTACAAGCTTACGAGTGTTAGATCAAGTGTTGAACAAAACCATTTTTCTCACCGCTTTTTGGGCGGGCGTCCATTTCATATGGGACGGGCGTCCATATACTAACGAACGTCGAATTCGAGGGCGGGCGTCCATGGATTGATTTAGATACGTGATGATATATCGACGCTTAGTAGACGGGCGTCCATATGTTTGGACGAGCGTCCATGTGTTTTGAACGGACGTCCTGATCTTTGGATTTGATTCGAGATGCAACGTGATGTTATGGATTTAGCGTCTAAATGTTCTCGACGGGCGTCGTAATATTGACGGGCGCGTTCAAGGGCGCCCAGATTCATTTATATGGCGCTTTTGTTCGGTTTTGTTGGTGTCTTTTCGATTTTGCCATTACAAGCGATCTCGAAGGTTGTATATGGTAAGTTATGTTGTTATAACATTACATATACATAAAGTAACACTTGAAAAATATCCTAACATGATCTAAGCATAAATTAAGCCAATTTTTGGTCTTTTTGAAGGTTCTTGAAACTTCAACTTTAAACTCACATATCCACAAAACTTTTGCAGCATTTTCTTTCATCTTATTGCCAAAGATAGAAAGAGCAGCAGTTATATCCCGTGATTATATTCGAGTAATTCCCGGAGGCAATTCAAGGGATCGAATAGTTTTCGCAGGAAAGACTTTCAAGTCGTCTCTGCGGTGTTATCAAGTTCTTTTTATTTTTTCAGTTTGATACTATTGTTCAATTCTCAACAATCATCACTAACATTCTGCGAAAACTATTGTTGTTTTGAACAATGTCGAGTATCAAGGAGATGACATCGAACTTCAGCAAATTAGAAACGTTCAATGGTGAAGATTTCCGTAGATGGCAAAAGAAGATGCACTTTCTTCTGACCGCATTGAAGGTGGTATACGTGTTGAGTACACCTTGCCCGCAAATCGATGATAACAGCACCATGGAAGAGACAAGGAAGAAAAGTAAGTGGGAAAACGATGATTATATATGCCGTGGTCACATCCTGAACGGTATGTCTAATAATTTGTTTGATACCTATCTTGAAATTGAAACATCTAAAGAGTTGTGGGATACTTTGGAGGCAAAGTATGTAAGTGAGGATGCATCTAGTAAGAAGTTTCTTGTTGGTAACTTTATGAAATATGTGATGGTAGATAATCGTCCTGTCATGGATCAATATCATGAATTGCTACGTTTGTTTGGTCAGTTTTCTATGCATAAGATGGCTATGGATGAGTCCATATGTGTTTCAAGCATTATTGAAAAGTTGCCTCCTTCTTGGAAGGATTTCAAGAATTCATTGAAACATAAAAAGGAAGAACTTTCTTTGATTGAACTTGGTTCTCATTTGAGAATAGAAGAAAGTTTACGTTTGCAAGAGAATGGTAAAAATATTGTAGGTTGCGGAAAGAACATTGCAGGTGGTTCAACTTCAATCAACATGGTTGAAGTTGGAGAAACTTCCAAAAAGAATAACAAAAGAAAGTCTGATTCCAACAACAACAAGAACAAAGCAAAGTTCAACAAAAGCCTAAAGGGGCTTGTTGGTATTAAGGATAAGGAAGGCCATTTTCGTAGTGATTGTTTTTCTAGAAAGAACAACAATGGTAAGGGCAAAGGCCCGGTGAATGGGTCGAAAGATCCAAGTCCACCTAAACATCAAGGTACAATTGTTTATAATTGTGGTTTTAATTCTGATTTGAATTATGTTCCACTGATTTCCGAAGCATGTTATTTGCAGGATGATGATGTTAGTTGGTGGATAGACTCGGAGCAACTAGACATGTGTGCAAGGATAGATCGTGGTTTTCAACATATGAAAAAGTTGAAGATGGATCCATTGTGCATATGGGAAACGAGTCTAAATCTTTTGTTGTTGGAAGAGGAATAGTTAACTTGCAATTTAGTTCGAAAAATTTGTAACTTTAAACAATGTTTTACATGTTCCTTTAATCCGGAAGAACTTGGTTTCCGGTAGTATCTTGTGTAAAGAGGGCTACAAACAAGTTTATGAGTCCTCTCGTTATGTATTATCTAAACATGGTATGTTTGTAGGATTTGGTTATCTTAGTAATGGTATGTATATGCTTAACATTAGTAATGGTTTGAATGACAATGTTGCTATGAATGTTCTGAATATTAATGTTGATGAATCATACTTATGGCATGCAAGATTAGGTCATGTACATTTTAGAAGAATGTTGCAAATGTCTAAAAATGACTTAATTCCTGTTTGTAGTACGACTATGAATAAGTGTGATACTTGTAGCTTAACTAAAATTGTAAGACAACCTTTTAAAGGTATTGAAAGGTCATCTACAATTTTGGAACTTGTTCATAGTGACTTGTGTGATTTTCATTCTTCTCCTTCTTTTGGAAACAAGAAGTATGTTGTTACTTTCATTGATGATTGCACTCGTTTTTGCTATGTGTACTTGCTTTTACAAAAGACGAGGCAATGGAAAAGTTTAAAGTATTTAAAACCAAGTAGAATTACAACTTGAAAGAAAAATTAAGAAGCTTCAATGCGGATAGAGGTGGAGAATACTTTGATCCACCATTCTTTGAATCTTGTGGGATTATACATGAAATCACTTCACCTTATACACCACAACAAATGGCATAGCCGAAAGAAAGAATCGAACATTAAAAGAGATGGTAAATGCTATGCTTTCTTACTCAGGATTGAGTGAGGGTTTTTGGGGAGAAGCTATACTGACAGCTTGTTATCTTTTGAATAGAATTCCTAATAAAAATAATCCTATTACCCCATATGAGCAATGGTATAAGAAGAAGCCAAACTTGCATTATTTGCGTGTTTGGGGATGTAGAAGCGATCGTGAGACTACCCAATCCCAAGATTAAAACCTTGGGGAAAGAGGCATTGATTGCATTTTTGTTGGATATGCATTGCATTCCAAGGCATATAGGTTCTATGTTATAGAACCAAATGATTCGATTATGTTCATTCCATAATTGAATCAAGGGATGCTCTCTTTGATGAAAGTCGGTTTTCTTCTATATCAAGGCCAAGAAATGTTGTTCCTATTGGAACTAGTGAAAGTTGTGGTGGTGAGAAATCACAAGATGAGCCTTTGGTGCTTGAAAAGCAAAAGGGCTAGAAAAGAAAAATCTTTTGGTCCCGATTTCCAAACATATTTGGTGGAGGGTACAAGAGATGAAGTAGGATTTCAATATGCTTATTGTTATCATATTGATGATGATCCTAGAACTTATAAAGAGGCTATGGAGTCTCGGGATATTGCCTTTTGGAAGGAAGCCATTAATGATGAGATGGATTCCATTTTAGGCAATGATACGTGGATATTAACGGATCTTCCACGTGGTTGTAAACCGTTAGGTTGCAAATGGATCTTCAAAAGAAAAATGAAGATTGATGGATCCGTTGAAAGGTATAAAGCCCGGTTGGTGATACAAGGCTTTAGACAAAAGAAGGCATTGATTATTTTGATACTTATGCCCGGTTGCTCGAATCTCCACTATTAGGTTGTTGATAGCCTTGGCAGCCATTAACAATCTTGTTATCCATCAAATGGATGTTAAAACAGCCTTCTTGAATGGAGATCTAGATGAGGAAATTTATATGAAACAACCGGAGGGTTTTGTGATACCCGGAAATGAGCATAAAGTGTGTAAACTTGTTAAATCACTGTATGGGCTGAAACAGGCTCCCAAACAATGGCACCATAAGTTTGATGAAGTTGTTTTGTCTAATGGTTTTAAGCTTAACCAAATGGACAAGTGTTTATATAGCAAATTTGATGAAACCGGAAATGGTGTAATCATTTGTCTATATGTTGATGACATGTTGATCTTTGGTACAAGCCAAGATCAAGTTGACCAATGCAAATCATTTTTGTCATCATGTTTTTCAATGAAAGACATGGGGGAGGCGGATGTTATCCTTGGAATAAAAATCATAAGGAATGACAAAGGGATTACTTTGACACAATCTCACTATATTGAGAAAGTGTTGAAGAAGTTCAATTGTGAAAATTCTGTTCCGGCTAGAACTCCCATGGATCCACATGAGAAATTTGAGTTGAATACGGGTAAACCAGAGTCTCAACTTGAATATTCTCGAGTAATAGGATGTTTAATGTATGCAATGACTAGCACTCGTCCGGACATTGCATATGCGGTTGGAAAACTTAGTAGATATACTAGTAATCCTAGCAGTGTTCATTGGCATGCGGTAACACGTGTGTTGAGGTATCTTAAGTATACCAAAAATTTTGGTTTAACTTATGGTGGACGACCTTCGGTAATAGAAGGCTACTCGGATGCTAGTTGGATATCAAATGAGAATCATTCTTCAACGAGTGGTTGGGTGTTTCTACTTGGAGGTGGTGCCATTTCATGGGCTTCCAAGAAGCAAACATGTAATGCTACTTCAACAATGGAATCAGAATTTATTGCCTTGGCTTCGGCCGGTTTAGAGGCGGAGTGGCTTAAAAATCTGATTTATGAGATTCCATTGTGGCCAAAACCGATATCACCAATTTCTATCAATTGTGATAGTGAAAATACCTTGGCTAAGTGTTATAGTCAAGTGTACAACGGAAAGTCGCGACATATTGGAGTTAGACATAGCTCGATTCGTGAATTGATCACTCACGGGGTGATATCAGTTGCTTTTGTGAGATCTCAAAAGAATTTAGCCGATCATTTGACCAAAGCATTGGCTAAGGATTTGTTCATCAAGTCGGTTTTCGGGATGGGTCTAAAACCTATTGAATCTTTGCATTAGAATACCCAATTCCCTCCTAATATGACGTTAGGGGCTGAATTCAACGAGGAAGGTCTAATGACTTAGATTTGGCACATGTTTATGTCCCGAAGGTTTGTGCTTAACCTGCTTGTGAGGTTGATAATTTTCTTAATGAGTCTTATGAAAAAGTGTCGTTGCAGGTACCCGATTAATAAGACTCACCTATATGAGTTTGAAGTTTGGCCGCTTCAAGAAAGTTGGGGTTGGCTTTCTACATTCTCATGAATTGATATGGACACAAGGCCTGGATAAAGAGTGTCAAGCAAGCTATAGAAGTTGTTTTAATTCATGTGTATATTGTCTTTGAAGTATTCATTTGTGTAAAAGGGTTCAATGCATAGTCACACCCTAATACTAGAATATTTTGGAATGTGTAATATACTAGATGGTAATTCAATCTGCGTGATATTATCATTGAAAAATGAATTGTTGTGTGTTAATGATTTTAACTAAGTCAAGGGTTACACTAAATGGGGGAGGATTGTTGGTGATTATATCACCAAAGTGATTTAGTGTGATTGGATTTAGTTTGAGGTTTGGTAAGCTTGAAACAATCAATATGAGTTAGGAGATGCGGGGTGCATGCTTACATTTGATATTTACAAGCTTACGAGAGTGTTAGATCAAGTGTTGAACAAAACCATTTTTCTGCTGCTTTTTGGACGGGCGTCCATTTCATATGGACGGGCGTCCATATACTAACAGCGTCGTAATTCGGGGCGGGCGTCCATGGATTGATTTAGATACGAGATGTATCGGCGCTTAGTAGACGGGCGTCCATATGTTTGGACGAGCGTCCATGTGTTTTGAACGGACGTCCTGATCTTTGGATTTGATTCAGGATGCAACCTGATGTTATGGACGAGCGTCTAAATGTTCTGGACGGGCGTCCAGAACATTCAGACGGGCGTTCAAGGGGCGTCCAGTTCAGTTATATGGCAGTTTTTGTTCGGTTTTGTTGGTGTCTTTTCGGGATTTTGCCATTACAACTGATCCTGAAGGGTTGTATATGGTAAGTTATGTTGTTATAACATTACATATACATAAAGTAACACTTGAAAAATATCCTAACATGATCTAAGCATAAATTAAGCCAATTTTTGGTCTTTTTGAAGGTTCTTGAAACTTCAACTTTAAACTCACATATCCATAAAACTTTTGCAGCATTTTCTTTCATCTTATTGCCAAAGATAGAAAGAGCAGCAGTTATATCCCGTGATTATATTCGAGTAATTCCCGGAGGCAATTCAAGGGATCAAATAGTTTTTGCAGGAAAGACTTTCAAGTCGACTCTGCGGTGTTATCAAGTTCTTTTTATTTTTTCAGTTTGATACTATTGTTCAATTCTCAACAATCATCACTAACAGATAGTACTATCACAATGATCGATAACAATCTAACTCATTCTCTCGATAACGAACCCTGAGATTCAAATCGATCTCTTAATAACGATCCCCGACTCTTAACTCCTTCGCTCGATAACGATCGATCGAGCCATAGTAGATACTAGTATCACAATGATGGATAACGATCTAACTCATTCGCTCAATAACGAACCCCGAGATTCAAATCGATCTTTTAATAACGATCCCCGACTCTTAACTCCTTCATTCGATAACGATCCATCAAGCCATAGTAGATAGTACTATCATAATGATCGATAACGATCTGACTCATTCGCTAGATAACGAACCCCGAGATTCAAATTGATCTCTTAATAACGATCCCCGACTCTTAACTCTTTCACTCGTTAACGATCCATCGAGACATAGTAGATAGCACTATCACAATGATCGATAATGATGTAACTCAATCGCTCGATAACGAACCTCGAGATTCAAATCGATCTCTCCATTCACTCGAAAACGATCGATCGAGCCATAGTAGATAGTACTATCACGATGATCGATAACGATCTAACTCATTCACTCGATAACGAACCCCGAGATTCAAATCGATCTCTTAATAACGATCCTCGACTGTTAACTCCTTCGCTCGATAACGATCGATCGAGCCATAGTAGATACTACTATCACAATAATCGATAACGATCTAACTCATTCGCTCGATAACGAACCCTGAGATTCAAATCGATCTCTTAATAACGATCTTCTACTCTTAACTCTTTCGCTCGATAACGATCCATCGAGCCATAGTAGATAGTACTATCACAATGATCGATAACGATCTAACTCATTTGCTCAATAACGAACCCCGAGATTCAATTCGATCTCTCATTACCAATAACGATCTAACTCATTCGCTCGATAACGATCGATCGAGCCATAGTAGATAGTACTATCACAATGATCGATAACTCATTCACTCGATAATGAACTCCGAGATTCATATCGATCTCTTAATAACGATCCCCGACTCTTAACTCCATCGCTCGATAACGATCCATCGAGACATAGTACATAGTACTATCACAATGATCGATAACGATGTAACTCAATCGCTCGATAACGAACCCCGAGATTCAAATCGATCTCTCCATTCGCTCGATAACGATCGATCGAGCCATAGTAGATAGTACTATCACGATGATCGATAACGACCTAACTCATTCGCTCAATAACGAACCCCGAGATTCAAATCGATCTCTTAATAACAATCCCCGACTCTTAACTCCTTCGCTCGATAATGATCGATCGAGCCATAGTAGATAGTACTATCACAATGATCGATAACGATCTAACTCATTCGCTCGATAACGAGCCTGAGATTCAAATCGATCTCTTAATCGATAACGGATCTCGGGTATGAGATCAATCGCTCAGTGACAAACCCCGAGATTCAAGTCAATCGCCGCTAACGAATCGACGATCTATACTATGTAGTAGTATCTATCACATTGATTTACAAAGAAAGATATCGACTTGAAATCGTTTAATCGATGTCGGATCTCGAGATTGAGATCAATCGCTATTAACGAACCCCGAGATTCAAATCAATCCTCGATAACGAATCGACAATCTATAGTAGAGTATTATCGAATCACCGTATTATCGTTCGATAAAAGAATTTTTATAAAAAATAATGAATTTTATATTTTAACGCAATGTTTATTATAATATGTATATTAGGATTTTATAAAAAAAATTGAATCGAATTTATTAACACAACGGTTTATATTAAAAAATAATTTAATTTACTTTAAAGGGACGACAATTGTCATCCCTACAAACCCTAATTTTATAATTTCTTGTACATAAAATATTATTTTCTAAAAAAATGTTTAGTGGGGCGACAATGTCGTCCCTTTTAGACGTGAATTTTATAATTAACTGAATCTTATTTACTCTATATTAAAAAAAAAATCTTTAAAGGGACGACAATTGTCGTCCCTACAAATCCAAATTTTCTAATTGCTTATAGATAACATATTATTTTCTGAAAAAATGTTTAATAGGACGACATTGCCGTCTCTTTAAATAGTCCCGTCCACGTGGAAATCCAAGCTGGCACGGTGGGATTAATCTTTTATTTTTTGGGACGACATTGTCGTCCCTTTAAAGTTTCCCTCCGAAAAATCCGCCCAAAACTTTGACTATGTTTGAATTAATTTAAAGGGACGACTTTGTCGTCCAATAAAGATATTTAAAGTGACGACTTTGTCGTCCCTTTAAAATTTGTCCCTTTAAATCAGTTTTCTTGTAGAGTTATTTGCATGGAAACCTCCAACAGGCCAACCTCCTCGCTTATCTTTATGGAAAATCACTTGGTTCATGTCCCCAATAGAACACCAAGGATAACTAATAATAGTAGAGAGTCTCTCAAGATAATCCCACAAGTCATTTCTAGCGGTGGGTACGTGTTTGAGATGCATAAATTAAAGACTAGAGTGAACAAATTTTGCTATTACAAGTAACCGCCATTTTTAAAAAATAAAAACTGATTGATGTAAGAGATGGTTGCCTCATTCCAAAAACACCATAAACCACCGGAATAACCTCTGGCTTCAACGACATATACCTTCCTGAAGTAAGTATTCACGAGGATTTATTTGGCTCTTGAGCCGGAACATCTCGTTTCCATCCAAACATGCTTAAAAACGTCCACAGAGCTGGCTTCATGGAAAATCCACGATAACAACCGCATAGAGACACAATCGGATCATGTGGAGTTACCCTCCAAATAAGGGATTTACCTCACATGTATCTACCTCCATAGATTGCCCTCCCAAAGTGATTTTGTCAGATGGGCTATTTTTCAAAGGGAACTACACTTTTTTTTTGTTCCATTTGGATTTCTCCTCCTTCTGGTTTAAGCGATCATTCACGGTCCAAATCTTCTATCGGACAAGGGGCAACGGGGGGTTGTACAAAATATCAATGTTTTTTTTTCCATGTTTTAACATATTAATGTTTTAGATCGTTAGATTCTAGATTTAATTTTTCTTATCTTAATTCAATAGTTGATGCTATTGATAATTTGTAATTTTATTCTTTCGTTGTATAGATTAAGTAGAGAATTAGGTAAAATGACACCTTTTTTGAATATTTTTAATTAACAGGACGGTCCATTATTTTTTGTAGCAAGAATAACAACTACCATAATTTTTATAGCTAAAGGACAAAACAAAAGAAAAAACAAAAAAAAATAAAAATACACGCAGCTGGGATGCTGATGGGACAAACTTTTTTTTTTTTTCTCTTTCCTACTCATTTTTCAAACCCTCGTATCTTTTGATCTAGATTTTCAAACGCGATAAAAATGTCACTGAAATTTTTATTTTTTGATGCCCTTCGTTTTGAGACTTGGTAAGATATAATTACATCATTTTTCGTGAGATTCGTTGTCGAAATTTACTCAGTGAATCCCGAAAATCAGTGAATTTCGACAGTTAATTTCGATTAATGGTGAATTTCGACTGTGGATTTTCTGAAATCACATCGGAATATGTTGAATGTGGTCTCAATAATAATCATGAAAAAATAAAAAAATTTAGTGAAAGAAATTTCAAATTTAAAGTTCTAGATTGAAAGATATGGGTGTTTAAGAAAATGTTTGAGAGAGAAGTGTTTTTTTGTACAAAAAAGCGTCCAGAAAATTAAAAAATAAAATAAAATAGTTTTGTCCTTTATGGAAGAGTTTAAAAAAACTGTCATTCTGCTCAATTGATGAAATGTCTTTGTCTTTCGCCCCACCTCCCCCAAAAAGGGAGTGATTTATTTTGATTTTTGTAACTAGAATTTGCGTATAGAAAATTTTAAAATGAAAAGCTGTTATAAGAATTGTATCAAATGCAATACATTATAACCTTTCATTTTTACTCTTTTGAACACACAAGAGCGGTTGCAGGAATTTGGGATACGAGTTAGAAATTCGTCATATTTTATAGCTACTAAATATAGTATTAGATATTATAGTTCAATATGGGTCAATATGGATTAATATTTAAAACTAAACGTTAAAAACGGTACTCTCTTTGTCCCAAATTATTAGTAATCCTAGAGTTTTCATTGATTAAGAAAGTGCTTAAACGTCATTAATGTAAGGCTAAAATGCCTAACACACCCGTTGACTATCATAAATGCAAATGTGGTAAGGTAGGTAAAGTTGTTTGATAGATATAAATTAGGGGTAAGATGAGGAAAAAATTGTAATAAATGTTCTTTTCGAATTGTGAATAACTTATATTATATGAACAAAATAAAAAAGTTAGGATGATTTATGTTTTAGGACGGGTGAGAATGAAGTATAAAACAAATAAAGTTTTGACTTGCTCTGACTGAAAATCTTTAGCTCGGGAATCACTTGAAACCACTGTTAACAATTGCCTTGCATAAATGGTTTTAAGATAGACTCGTTTATTACATAAATTAACTTGGGGATTACATAAGCATTCATATAATCAAAGTATTATTCACCCACCAATTCATATAAGCCAGGTCTTTATCTCTGGGCAATGCTACTTTAGATACATAAAACCCATCACTTTTCACAACCCACCAACAAGCTTTTTTTCTATCATCAATTAATCCACAGTGATGCTTATCTATCCTGTTATCGAAAACTGCCATATGTCTTGTCTTTTTCTCCCACCAAAAAGTACAATAAAATTTTGTTCGGCCTAACCAATCCTTTTGAAACTGAAAACGAAAATCGTCAAGCACTTTCAGATTATGATAACCTAAATCATCATCTCCGGAGTAACAATGAAGCTTAAGGAGGTTGCTCTTTACGGGAAGCCTACTCTCAATATACACATGATACCAATTCTCTAGCCATACCATACCATGGATAGAACTTGTTTGAAATGGGTCTATCGCATTGATGTTGAAGTTAAAAAGAACAGATAAAATCACTAGTAAAAGGAAAGGATTTCTTTCCATGATACTAGTTTCTGATTTCTTGTTTTGGCAATTGCTACTGCTATGCTAAGCTATGGGTATATATAACATTCTAAATATTTGTGCACGAAATGTAGTATACCACATCCATCTCAAAATATAAGTCACCCTACACTTTCAGATTTGTCTCACAATATAAGTCATTCTCTCTCCAAAAAAAATATAAGTCATTCTACATTACTAATGCGACATTTATTGACCATTTCTCTTTTTGACCCCTAATTTATTATGAATCCAACCACTTTTTATTATTTAACAACTATTACATTAATGATATTCAAGGGATATTTTAGACATTTAACTTTCAAATAAATGACAGTCAACCACTTTCTTAATCTATGTGAAACTTCTACGATGACTTATATTTGTGGACGGAGATAGAATTTGTATGCTAATGTTCTTCGCTATATCAAATCAATGTATTTATATGTTTCCTTATTTTTATTTGAAAAATACATATGTATGTTAGTACAATAATCTTTCCGACTAAGTCAACACTCTCCCCCTTTCTGTTTAACCGGTGCAATTGTCAAAATATCACAAATCAGCAGGTTAGTTAATATTTTGACTTTGACAACGAAATGACCGAAACATTGTTCGATGTATTTAATTCAATATATCCTTTTTAATCTTTGGCCTATCAACATATCAAGGTATAATAGAAAAAGACGATAAATAATATTTTGAAAATGCAACTCCATCATATAAAGATTAACAAACCATTTTTGCATCTAGACCGGTTAATAAAAGACGGAGGGAGTATTTGTAACACCCCCAGACCCTAGGCCTGGTAGCGCTTAATGAGTCATAAATGGTCCGGTCAACTGCTTAGACAGTCGTCCTCGCTTGGTCTAAAAGAGCTAACCCGAGTTGACAAGACCTTTATGTCTCAAACTTATATGGGGTGTGCAGGACTTTACTTCACCGTTGTGGGACTTTATATTCTCCCCCCTTATAAGGGACTGACGTCCTCGCCAGGACGGCCAACACTTGTCCCAGTGGACTTGTCCCAGTTCGTCCCTACCATAGGATTCTAGAGGTGGCTCCCACCGCCTCTCACGGTGTGACACTTAGTTCCGTATGATAGTCGGCTTTGAACACCATTCTGTAACGCCCTAAGACCCCCGGCCTGGTAGCGCTAAATGAGTCATAAATGGTTCGGTCAACTGCTTAGACCGCCATCCTCGCTTGGTCTAAAAGGGCTTACCCGAGTTGACAAGACATTTATGTCTCATACTTATATTGGTGTGAGCAGGACTTTACAATATTTTCTTTAGCTTAATAATTTGTTATTAAAATCAAAAGGAATCAGTAATTAATGAACTATTAACAATTACTTTAAATAAAGAATTACTAAGATCTCTTGTTCGCCAATTAATAATAGCTATTCAGGTAAACATATTTATGAGTGGAACCTTGATGGTTACGCTGATAAACAAATTTATAGTATGATACATAGAATGCTTATGTATAGTACTATATGTAAATCTTCAGGTAATACTGATAAAAATATTGCAAAAATGATAATTGCAGGATTTACAGGTCAACTTAAAGGTTGGTGGGATAATTATTTAAGTTTAAATGATAAAGATTATATCTTAAATACAGTTAAGCAAGAAAATAATAATGTAATTGAAAATGTAGTTTACACTTTAGTAACTACAATACTTGAACATTTCACAGGTAGGATATCTGATAATTGTGAAAATATTCGAACTCTTTTACAAAATCTTAGGTGTAAAACACTGACGGATTTTCGTTGGTATAAGGATACTTTTCTTAATAGAGTTATGGAATTACCAGAAAGTAATAACTCTCATTGGAAATCCAAATTTATTGATGGATTACCATATTTATTTGCTGAAAAGGTTAGGAAAAATTTAAGAAAAGATTTTCTTAATATTCCTTATGATAATTATACTTATGGGAAATTGATAGGTACAATCATTCAAGAGGGTTTAGCCCTTTGTAATGAAATAAAATTAAATCAACAAATTAAAAGACATAATTTGTCTGAGAAATCACAATTAGGTAGATTTTGTGATCAATTTGGTATGGATATGCCATCTTCTTCTAAAACATCTTTAAAAGATAGGAAGAAAGATAAAACAGAAAAATCTTCTGATTCTTTTTATAAAAATAAAAAGAAAAAGAAATATTCTAAAAAGAAATTAGAAAAAAGAGAATTTAAGAAAAATAATAAAACAGATAAAACTTGTTTTAAATGTGGTAAGATTGGTCATTATGCTAATCATTTGTAAATTAAAAAAGAAAATTGATAATTTACAAAATGAAGAATTAAAATTAAGTCTTTCAAAAATACTTAATTCGTAAAATGAAAATCTTCTTCCTAAACAGTAAAATTACGAAGGTTCATCTGAAAATGATATAACAGAATTAAATAATGAATCTTTAATTTCTTCTGATACAGATACATGCTGTAAGTCATGTATACAGAATATTCAATGTATAAAACATGATAAAGAAGAAGGAGAAGAATTTTATAAAATTCTATCACAATTTAAAGATTTAGAATTAAATGTTTTAACTAATAATAATATTTTTGAATTTCTTAAATTAATTAAAGACCCTGAGCTTCGCTCTAAGTTAATTGATAATATTCAGTCTGATCCATCATCTTCTAATTTTGATGAATCAAAAGAAATAAAAAATTCTCAAGAATCTTATTCTATGAGTAATGTTTTAAAAATGTTAAAAGAAAAACAATCAGTGGAAAAACCAACCACAATGATTGAACTTTCAAAAGAAATAATTTATTTAAAACAAGAAATAAACAAATTAAAAAATGCTAATAAAAATTTAGAAGAAAGAATTTTACTTCTTGAATATCAGAAAGTAAATTCTAATGTTGAACCTAGTTCTACTTTGCCAGATTTATCATCTATATTAGAACAGGATAATTTCTTAAATAAATTAAGTATTATTTTTTCACAAAAATGGTATGTAAAAATTAATTTACTAATAAATAATTCTTATAAACGAGAATTAATTGCTTTAATTGATAGTGGTGCGGATATGAATGTAATCCAAGAAGGATTAATTCCCACACAATATTTTGAAAAAACTACTATGACACTTAGTCATGCTGGTGGTGAAAAACTTGATATAAAGTTTAAATTACCTAAGGCATATATTTGCAAAGATAATGTTTGTATTCCTACAAGTTTTTTACTTGTTAAAAATATGACTAGTCAAGTTATACTTGGAACACCCTTTATTGAAAAATTATATCCTTTAACTAATATTAATGCTAAAGGTATAACAGGACATTTTGATGGTAAAGAAATAACATTTGATTTTATTACTAAGCCTATACCAAATGTTCTCAATCAAATTAAAGATTTAATAGATCAAAAGGATTTACAATTAAATTTCTTAAAACAAGAAATTAATATATCAACTATTGATGAAAAGCTTTTAAATTCAAAGCTCAAAGAAAAAAATTGATAATTTATTTCATAGATTTTCTATTGAAATATGTAATGATCATCCGAATGCTTTTTGGGATAGGAAAAGACATATTGTTGAACTTCCTTTTGAGGAAGATTTTGATGAAAAGAAAATTACGACAAAGGCTCGACCTTGTCAAATGAATTCAGAATATTTAGAACATTGTAAAAAAGAAATTGAGTCTCTTTTACAAAAAGGTTTAATAAAACCATCTAAATCTTCTTGGTCATGTACTGCATTTTATGTTAATAAACATAGTGAAATTGAAAGAGGTGTACCTCGTATGGTTATAAATTATAAACCATTAAATAAAGTTTTAAAATGGATAAGATCACCTATTCCTAATAAAAAGGATTTATTAGATAGGCTTTATAATTCTATCATATTTTCGAAATTTGATTTAAAATCTGGATATTGGCAGATTCAGATAGCTGAAAGAGATCAATATAAGACAGCTTTTAATGTTTCTTTTGGACATTATGAATGGAGAGTAATGCCATTTGGATTAAAAAACGCTCCTTCTGAATTTCAGAAAATCATGAATGATATATTTATTCCTTATAGTGAATTTATCATTGTTTATATTGATGATATTTTAGTATTTTCAAAAACGATTGAAAATCATTTTAAACACTTAGAGATTTTTAGAAAAATTGTAATACAAAATGGATTAGTTATATCTAAACCTAAGATGTCTCTATTTCAGACAAAAATTAGATTTTTAGGTCATAATATTGAAAAAGGAAGTATTATTCCCATACAGCGTAGTATTGAGTTCGCGTCAAAATTTCCAGACATAATTCTGGATAAAACTCAATTACAAAGATTTCTTGGCAGTCTCAATTATGTATCTGCTTATTATAAAGACTTAGCAAAGGATGCTGCTATCTTATATGATAGATTAAAAAAGGAACCAAAACCTTGGTCTGATCAGCATACTAATGCTGTAAAAATAATTAAAACAAAAGTAGCTAATTTACCTTGTTTAATGTTAGCTAATCCCATATGGGATAAAATAATTGAGACAGATGCTTCAGATATAGGGTTTGGAGGAATTTTAAAACAGATTTGTCCAAATACGAAACAAGTTTATCTTGTTAGATTTTATTCTGGTAAATGGAATACCAGTCAAAAGAATTATTCTGCAGTAGCAAAAGAGATATTAGCTATTGTTAAATGTGTTTTAAAATTTCAAGATGATTTATATAATAAGAAATTTCTTATTTATACAGATTGTAAATCAGCTAAATTTATGTTTAATAAAGATTTTAAACATGACGTTTCTAAACAAATGTTTGCAAGGTGGCAAGCTCATTTAGCCCCTTTTGATTTTGATATTATTCATATAAAAGGTGAAGATAATAGTCTTCCTGATTTCTTAACACGTGAATATTTGCAGGAATGAGTACTACTTCCAGAGGAAGAGGGGGTTTTACTCCCTATCGTGGCAGAGGTGGACGAGGTAATATCCTTGTTCAACATGGTAATAGGACATTAATTTCAGAAAATATTTCTGGATCTTCTTCTAGTCAGAATAATAATTCTGATAAATTATACCAAGAATTCTTGGAATACAAGAAAATGAAAGGGAAGGCTAAAGCCACTGGGGAAATACCTTCATATGCGAATGTTGTAATATCAGAAGAAGAAGATATTACTTCTTATCAAGAGAATGAAAAACAAGGAATTATATTCCTTATTGAATATGATGAATACATCAAAAAGAAGAATGACCCATGGTCATTAATGGAAAAATATTTGGATAATAATCCATTCACAGCAACTGCTTATAAGCAGCGATCATATTATGAAAATATTTTGAAAGCTTCTGAATGTGAAATAACACATTTTATGGCTAATGATCAGAAGGAATATACCTTCAGTAAAATTATTATAAAAAGAATTTATCTCCCAAATGAATGGGGATTATCTTTATTTAAAGAAAAAGAATATCTTTTTCAAGAAAAAAATATTGCTATAAAATATAATTATTGGGATTATATCCAAGCCTTTACAAATGTTTTCTTATATGAAAATAGAAAGCAAAAACATACTTGGTTTGTTAAAGTATGTCCAGAAGTATATAAACATCTGGAATATTTACCAAATTGGTTTCAACAATGGTGACCTTCTATAAAAATTTTACCAGAAGAGTTCAAAGAATTATATTTACATTGGGTAGATATTTCTCCCAAGATTTCAGAATTAAATGATCAAGGACATTTAATAGAATGCTCTGGTTCATTACATTTCTTTTTGGAATTTTCTATTCCCTGGATTTTGAAATGGTCACCCATTGTAGATATATCTACAGATAATTTACCATGTTTAAAAAGAAAATATTTTTCAAAATTTTGGACAAAATTGTCGAAAAAAGATCCACAAACAGGCCAAATATTTGGTGATGAATTATTCCAAGAAATCACAGCTAAAATTAGCTATTTGGAAGAATTGACGGATGAACAATTAGAAGCTGCTTGTAATAGAAGCATACAAAGTCCTTTGAAAAATTTGACAGGAAAGCTGAAGATCAAAGGAATTGTCTCAAAGCAAGAAATCTTGCAATGTTATATGTCAGAGATCAAAAAAGATTTATTAAAGAATTTTGGGTTTAATAGTTGCAGTTTTGCTGACCTAAAATCAGATACATCTATGGCTTCTTCTACAAATATGGCAGAAGATGTACAAGACCCCAATGAAGATATTGATCAAGATGTTCATCATTTCATGAAACAACTAGAAGAATTGGAAAAGGAAAAAATTGACAAAGATTAAATTACATCAGTTTATTGCATCAGCCGTGACATCAGCATTGAAGTCAGCACTGACGTTATAAAATAATAATTTTTGGCACTATTGGCCGACATGAACAGTAAATTTACTGTTCACTTTTACTATTCATCGATGAATTGTTGGCAGTTACTGTAGCAATACATGCGTTTTTACTATTTGAAAAGTTTTTTTGTCGTTTCTGCCAGATTTTCTATAAAGAGACTCATAAGCTCATATGTAAATGACGCTTGAGAATTGTCTCGCCCTACTTTCTTTCTCCCCTCTTGTAATAAATCCCTAGTTTAAATAAAAGTTTGTTTGTACTGATTACAACTTTGTGAATTTGTAAGTTATTTTTAATTTTGTTTTGTTTAATTTTTTATTTTTAAATGTTTTGATTTAGCCTAGTGATAGGCTAAAAGAATTTAAGTGTTAAAATATAATATGAGGATAAATTTAAATACATTGAATGGTCTTGTATTGTTTTAAGAATGTGTATATAATGATTAAGGGTTGAGTAGAAAACTGGCAATTTTATATAACAAGGTTTTGATTAATTCTGGCATGAATATAAGTTGATCTTTTTGTAGCCTCCTTATACCCGCCTTAGCCCAGGAGTGGCGTTTAGGGTTCTTTGGCTTTTGCAAAAGTTGGATCAAATATTATATTCATAGACGGAATTCATAATCAAGTAAAAATACCATTTTGTTATATAATTTAAGACGGTTTTCCTTATGCTCGTAACATACCCATTTTGATCATATGTGTATACACAGTCTATACTAGCATATTTATGAAACAATCAATTAGAGAACGTTTAGGAGATAAAGGCAATTAATGACGGGATGTGTATACCCATCATTAATCGCAGTGCACTTCAATGTCAGTGCAATCCCGTCATTAAGCATTATTTTTTTAATAACGGTTTATCCCATCAGTATAGGGTTATTTTATGTCGTTGAATCAAGATTCAATGAGGACGAATCCCCACATTATAGATTCAATTTCCTCTCATAAGTAACAATTTAATGACGACATTTCCGCATATTAATATATTATTTTCCCCTCACTATAGTTTCAAATGATGTTTTGTATATGCTTTTAATGATGCATTTTCTCGTCATTTTAAAGAGTATTCCCCTCACTATTAATTTATGTTCCACAACATTTGTCATGATAATACAATTTAACCGTTATCTATTGATAATATAACATCAAAAGCCCATTAGTTAGGTCCACTTCTTTCAAAACAAAAAAACAAAAACTGGAATGAATAGCCAAACTCCCCTTCTATGGAGTGAAGCAAGTGAACCTGCCGGGTGTAAATGCCATATGTTAACGAAAGTGGTGATCATCATCATTATTTACAATGAATTCTCACTATGCCACAAAAGAATCTACCAATACGAATAAATACTAAAATGTTACCTTCTGAAACCCAACATTACTCAAAATAAATCAACCAGCAATATGCTACATCCACATTTACATATTCATATTCAAAAGGTACACAATAACAGGTATTCCCAAAATATCCAAAAGGTATGTTACATATAGATTCATTCTACAAGGATTTCAAAATATCATATCCCGAAATGCAAATATCTAACCATACACTATCAAAATACCAGCAAAATTATGTCTACATATTATTACACCATCATAAGATATGATAGATAGCAATCCATTGCTACACTTCTTCAAAAAACATTAAAATATATGCCTGCATATAAATTAATAATAATGAGTATAGACAACCTTGTAACAACTTAACGAAAGGTTGCAGATAATATGATGCAAGACCTAACAACATTTAAGCTATGGACATACATCAAACAACAACTAATACATTTATGCGATGGCGGACAAATTATATCGCAAACAGAATAAGACTTGGAACATTAACTAGCATGAAAAGTTTTAAATAGATGATACAAAGACAGACCTCTAACCATCAGGTTATTAGGCTCATACCAAGGCTCAAAATGGATGGAATTAAAAACTTCACCAAACAAAAATGGCTCATTCCAAGGCTCAAAAGGAAAGCTCAACTTAACCAAGACATTCTCACTCAAGACTACAAAACAGGACACTAATGCAGGGTTCTGTTAGGCACATTCCAAAACATACTAGGGTTGAAGAACTTTACAAGTTCACAAAATCCATGAACCAAGAATAACAAGGTCACTAAAATCCAAAATTAACTAAATTAACAAAATACATGAACAAAAGATACATGGGTGAAGGTTATTCAAGGTCATCGCTATGCAGAAGCTCATTTGAAGTTGGTTGGTTTTCCTTCCCTATTTGCATCAATATACTTTCTATTCCCTCAACACGTCTTCTAAGATCATTATTTTCTTCTTCTTTCTCATGGATCTTAGCCTTAAGTTCTTTGATTTGAGCAGCCTTAGGATCATCAAAATGTTTTCTCTTCATTCCACCTCAAAAACCAAATACATTGCTATGGTTTTGTGGACCAAAGCAAGTTTCAACCACATTAATAGGTGATGATGATGCATTGTCTTGAATAGTCTTGATTATCTCATCCAACAAAGCACGAGCTCCAGAAGTCAAAAAATAGTGATAAATGATGAATATATTCTTAAATGTTAAGAATTGATACTTACATATTTTTCTTTCTCTCTCTGTTCAACAAGCTTTCCATTTTTTTGTCTAGTCGCATAAAATATTTTTGCAATGTCGGGTGGGGTATCTTCCTTTCCTCCCTGGAATATTGAAAATAGACAAGTGAATATTAAATATCAATTAGCAACATAATAAATCCAACACAAAAAAATTGCTCAATTTCTACCATCTCATATATGATTTGTCTATGCGGTTGGCTTCCGGTTCGATGATGCATCAATCCTTTGACCCGATTATCAGAATTCTGAGAACTGATTTTCTACATTTAAACAATATAATGGTATTAAATAAATCAACACTAACTTTCAGTGAAATGAGAAACACCGTAAGCAACCGCATGTCCCTCAAATATCATGTTTTTTATGACACTTAAGTAGATAAAAACACTTCACGAGATGAACACAAAACCCGCTTAATAAACAAAAACAATTAGCAATGAAACAATGATGACAATTTTGCTGCCATGTAAATAGCCGCTTAGAGAAGAATTAGTAGGCCATGAAAACCACTAACAACTCTAGATGTGTGATAAAACCACCATTCGAATTTTTTTATTGCTAAGCATTAATGAATTTAATGTCTAAACATATCTTGTACTATGTGTCGTCTCTCATTCAACCAAGTTAAAAATATGACGAATCATGTAACATAACATCTACTTGTGAGGGAATAAAATTTATTAAATAGGAATTAAATTATCCACCTTCAAATAATAACAATGGAGTCTTGATATTTTTGTTTAGATTTTTGACTAGCTTGAACATACCTGAAACTTATCACTTAAGAACTTTTCAATGAGAAGCCAATCCCAATCTTTAGCATTCATCCCCGAAGGAATGTTTTTCAATGCAAGCAATTTAGTTTTTCAAGGTTTCACATACTTTGCATTAAGAGATGACCTCCATGCACTCCACAAACTACACATATGCTCCAAAGTGTGTCCACGATATGATTCCATATTGGGATTGGAAAAGCACTCCTGCAAGAGATCATATGAAATAGGATTCATTCCACCAAAACCATTCTCAAAAGAGCGTCTAGCTAGTTCTCATCCAAATGTTGAAAAACATAATCGGCCATGAAAAGGAAATGTCAGTCATGTAATTATACGTCAACTAAGAACGCTTATACAAGACATGTAGTCTCATCAGCATTTACATTCTTAGTGAGCTTATTGTAACGATTATCTAAGTCATCTATCGATGATATTAAAACATAGGAACTAAGGTTGACCTTGTGGCTTGCAAAAACACAGTTCATTAAGAAAGTTCCAAACTAGTATGTCTAGATAATAAGTGCTAAAGACTCCAATTAAGTATACATTTAGAACTCGTTACCAAAGCAAAAACACAAATTTCTACTCGTTATAAAGAGAAAACACAAATTTCCGGCGATGTCAACTCGTTATCTGGGAAAAAACCTTATTGTCTGCAAGGAAAACTCGTTACCAGAGAAAAACACAAATTTGAACTCGTTAATAAGAAGAAAACATGAATTCGAACTCGTTACCAAAGAAAAAACACAAATTTCAACTTGTTATAAAGGGAAAACACAAATTTCCGGCGATGTCAACTCGTTATCAGGGAAAAAACCTTTTTTCTGCAAGTACAACTCGTTACCAGAGAAAAACACAAATTTGAACTCGTTAATATTAAGAAAACATGAATTCGAACTCGTTACCAAAGATAAAACACAAATTTCTACTCGTTATAAAGGCAAAACACAAATTTCCGGCGATGTCAACTCGTTATCAGGGAAAAAACCTTTTTTCTGCAAGTACAACTCTTTACCAGAGAAAAAAACAAATTTGAACTGGTTAATATGAAGAAAACATGAATTCGAACTCGTTACCAAGGGTAAAACACAAATTTCTACTCGTTATAAAGGGAAAACACAAATTTCCGGCGATGTCAACTCGTTATCAGGGAAAAACCCTTTTTTTCTGCCAGAACAACTCGTTACCAGAGAAAAACACAAATTTAAACTCGTTAATATGAAGAAAACATGAATTCGAACTCGTTACCAAAGATAAAACACCAATTTCTTCTCGTTATAAAGGGAAAACACAAATTTCCGGCGATGTCAACTCGTTATCAGGGAAAAAACCTTTTTTCTGCAAGGACAACTCGTTACCAAAGAAAAACACAAATTTGAACTCGTAAATATGAAGAAAACAAGAATTCAAACTCGTTACCAAAGATAAAACACACTACTCGTTATAAAGGGAAAACATAAATTTCCGGCGATGTCAACTCGTTATCTGGGAAAAAACCATTTTTTCAGCATGGACAACTCGTTACCAGAGAAAAACACAAATTTGAACTCGTTAATATGAAGAAAACATGAATTCGAACTCGTTACCAAAGAAAAAACACAAATTTCTACTCGTTATAAAGGGAAAACACAAATTTCGAGCGATGTCAACTCGTTATCAGGGAAAAAACCATTTTTTTCAGCAAGGAAAACTTGTTACAAGAGAAAAACACAAATTTGAACTCGTTAATATGAAGAAAACATGAATTCGAACTCGTTACCAAAGATAAAACACAAATTTATACTCGTTATAAACGGAAAACACAAATTTCCGGCGATGTCAACTCGTTATCAGGGAAAAAACCTTTTTTTGTGCAAGGACAACTCGTTACCAGAGAAAAACAAAAATTTGAACTCGTTAATATGAAAAAACATGAATTCGAACTCGTTACCAAAGATAAAACATAAATTTCTACTCGTTATAAAGGGAAAACATAAATTTCCGGCGATGCAAACTCGTTATCAGGGAAAAAACCTTTTTTCTATAAGGACAACTCGTTACCAGAGAAAAACACAAATTTGAACTCGTTAATATGAAGAAAACCTGAATTCTAACTCGTTACCAAAGCAAAAACACAAATTTCTACTCGTTATAAAGGGAAAACACAAATTTCCGGCGATGTCAACTCGGTATCAGGGAGAAAACCTTTTTTCTGCAAGGAAAACTCGTTTCCAGAGAAAAACACAAATTTGAACTCGTTAATAAGAAGAAAACATGAATTCAAACTCGTTACCAAAGAAAAAACACAAATTTCAACTCGTTATAAAGGGAAAACACAAATTTCCGGCGATGTCAACTCGTTATCCGGGAAAAAACCTTTTTTTTTCTTCAGTAAAGACAACTCGTTACCAGAGAAAAACACAAATTTGAACTCGTTAAGAAGAAGAAAACATGAATTTGAACTAGTCACCAAAGAAAAAACACAAATTTCTACTCGTTATAAAGGGAAAACATAAATTTCAGGCGAGGTTAACTCGTTATTAGGGAAAAAATCTTTTTTCAACGAGGACAACTCCTTACAAGAGAAAAACACAATTTTGAACTCTTTAATATGAAGAAAACATGAAGTCTAACTTGTGACCAAAGCAAAAACACAAATTTCTACTCGTTATAAAGGGAAAACTCAAATTTCCGGCGATGTCAACTCGTTATCAGGGAAAAAATCTTTTTCTGCATTGACAAATCGTTACCAGAGAAAAACACAAATTTGAACTCGTTAATATGAAGAAAACATGAATTTGAACTCTTTACCATAGATAAAACACAAATTTCTACTCGTTATAAAGGGAAAACACAAATTTCCGGCGATGTCAACTTGTTATCAGGGAAAAAACCATTTTTTCAGCATCGACAACTCGTTACCAGAGAAAAACACAAATTTGAACACGTTAATATGAAGAAAACATGAATTTGAACTCGTTACCAAAGAAAAAACACAAAATTCTACTCGTTATAAAGGGAAAACACAAATTTCCGGCGATGTCCACTCGTTATCTGGGAAAAAACCTTTTTTATGCAACGACAACTCGTTACCAGAGAAAAACAGAAATTTGAACTCGTTAATATGAAGAAAACATGAATTCGAACTCGTTACCAAAGATAAAACACAAATTTCTACTCGTTATAAAGGGAAAACACAAATTTCCGGCGATGTCAACTCGTTATCAGGGAAAAAACCATTTTTTTCAGCAAGGACAACTCATTACCAGAGAAAAACACAAATTTGAACTCGTTTATATGAAGAAAACATGAATTCGAACTCGTGAATTTCCACTTGTTATAAAGGGAAAACACAAATTTCCTCCGTTGTCAACTCGTTATCATGGAAAAAACCTTTTTTTTCTGCAAGGACAACTCGTTACCAGAGATAAACACAAAGTTGAACTCGTTAATATGAAGAAAACATGAATTCGAACTCGTAACCAAAGAAAAAACACAAATTTCTACTCGTTATAAAGGGAAAACACATATTTCCGGCGATGTAAACTCGTTATCAGGGAAAAAACCTTTTTTCTGCAAAGACAACTCGTTACCAAAGAAAAACACAAATTTGAACTCGTAAATATGAAGAAAACTAGAATTCAAACTCGTTACCAAAGATAAAACACACTACTCGTTATAAAGGGAAAACACAAATTTCCGGCGATGTCAACTCGTTATCTGGGAAAAATCCATTTTTTTAGAATGGACAACTCGTTACCAGAGAAAAACAGAAATTTGAACTCGTTAATATGAAGAAAACATGAATTTGAACTCGTAACCAAAGAAAAAACACAAATTTCTACTCGTTATAAAGGAAAAACACAAATTTCCGGCGATGTCAACTCGTTATCAGGGAAAAAACCATTTTTTCAGCAAGGACAACTCATTACCAGAGAATAACACAAATTTGAACTCGTTAATATGAAGAAAACATGAATTCGAATTCGTTACCAAAGATAAAACACAAATTTCTACTCGTTATAATGGGAAAACACAAATTTCCGGCGATGTCAACTCGTTATCAGGGAAAAAACCTTTTTTCTGCAAGGACAACTCGTTACCAGAGAAAAACACATATTCGAACTCGTTAATATGAAGAAAACATGAATTCGAACTCGTTACCAAAGAAAAACACAAATTTCTACTCGTTATAAAGGGAAAACACAAATTTCCGGCGATTTCAACTCGTTATCAGGGAAAAAACCTTTTTTCTGCAAGGACAACTCGTAACTAGAGAAAAACACAAATTTGAACTCGTTAATATGATGAAAACATGAATTCGAACTCGTTACCAAATATAAAACACAAATTTCTACTCGTTATAAAGGGAAAACACAAATTTCCGGCGATTACAACTCGTTATCAGGGAAAAAAACTTTTTTTTTCTGTATGGACAACTCATTACCAGAGAAAAACACAAATTTGAACTCGTTAATAAGAAGAAAACATGAATTTGAACTCGTCACCAAAGAAAAAACAAAAATTTCTACTCATTATAAAGGGAAAACATCAATTTCCGGCGAGGTTAACTCGTTATCAGGGAAAAAATCTTTTTTCAACGAGGACAACTCCTTACTAGAGAAAAACACAATTTTGAACTCGTTAATATGAAGAAAACATGAATTCTAACTTGTGACCAAAGCAAAAACACAAATTTCTACTCGTTATAAAGGGAAAACTCAAATTTCCGGCGATGTCAACTCGTTATGAGGGAAAAAATCTTTTTTCCTGCATTGACAAATCGTTACCAGAGAAAAACACAAATTTGAACTCATTAATATGAAGAAAACATGAATTCGAACTCTTTACCAAAGAAAAAACACAAATTTCTACTCGTTATAAAGGGAAAACACAAATTTCCGGCGATGTCAACTCGTTATCAGGGACAAAACCATTTTATCAGCAAGGACAACTCGTTTCCAGAGAAAAACACAAATTTGAACTCGTTAATATGAAGAAAACATGAATTAGAACTCGTTACCAAAGATAAAACATAAATTTCTACTCGTTATAAAGGGAAAACACAAATTTCCGGCGATGTCAACTCGTTATCAGGGAAAAAACCTTTTTTCTACAAGGACAATTCGTTACCAGAGAAAAACACAAATTTTTACTCGTTAATATGAAGAAAACATGAACTCGAACTCGTTACCAAAGATAAAACACAAATTTCTACTTGTTATAAAGGGAAAACACAAATTTCCGGCGATGTCAACTCGTTATCAGGGAAAAAACCTTTCTTATGCAACGACAACTCGTTACCAGAGAAAAAAAAAATTTGAACTCGTTTATATGAAGAAAACATGATTTCAAACTCGTTACCAAAGATAAAACACAAATTTCTACTCGTTATAAAGGGAAAACACAAATTTCCGGCGATGTCAACTCGTTATCAGGGAAAAAACCATTTTTTCAGCAAGGACGACTCATTACCAGGGAAAAACACAAATTTGAACTCGTTTATATGAAGAAAACATGAATTCGAACTCGTGAATTTCCACTTGTTATAAAGGGAAAACACAAATTTCCGGCGATGTCAACTCGTTATCAGGGAAAAAACATTTTTTTTCTGCAAGGACAACTCGTTACCAGAGATAAACACAAATTTGAACTCGTTAATATGAAGAAAACATGAATTCGAACTCGTTACCAAAGAAAAAACACAAATTTCTACTCGTTATAAAGGGAAAACACAAATTTCCGGCGATGTAAACTCGTTATCAGGGAAAACAACCTTTTTTCTGCAAGGACAACTCGTTATCAAAGAAAAACCCAAATTTGAACTCGTAAATATGAAGAAAACAAGAATTCAAACTCGTTACCAAAGATAAAACACACTACTCGTCATAAAGGGAAAACACAAATTTCCGGCGATGTCAACTCGTTATCTGGGAAAAAACCATTTTTTTAGAATGGACAACTCGTTACCAGAGAAAAACACAAATTTGAAATCGTTAATATGAAGAAAACAAGAATTCGAACTCGTAACCAAAGAAAAAACACAAATTTCTACTCGTTATAAAGGGAAAACATAAATTTCCGGCGATGTCAACTCGTTATCCGGGAAAAAACCATTTTTTCAGCAAGGAAAACTTGTTACCAGAGAATAACACAAATTTGAACTCGTTAATATGAAGAAAACAGGAATTCCAATTCGTTACCAAAGATAAAACACAAATTTCTACTCGTTATAATGGGAAAACACAAATTTCCGGCGATGTCAACTCGTTATCGTGGAAAAACCTTTTTCGCAAGGACACCTCGTTACCAGAGAAATACACAAATTTGAACTCGTTAATATGAAGAAAACATGAATTCGAACTCGTTACCAAAGAAAAAACACAAATTTTTACTCGTTATAAAGGGAAAACACAAATTTCCGGCGATTTCAACTCGTTATCGGGAAAAAACCTTTTTTCTGCAAGGACAACTCGTAACTAGAGAAAAACACAAATTTGAACTCGTTAATATGATGAAAACATGAATTCGAACTCGTTACCAAAGATAAAACACAATTTTCTACTCGTTATAAAGGGAAAACACAAATTTCCGGCGATGTCAACTCGTTATCAGGGAAAAAACCTTTTTTTTGTATGGACAACTCGTTACCAGAGAAAAACACAAATTTGAACTCGTTAACAAGAAGAAAACATGAATTTGAACTCGTCACCAAAGAAAAAACACAAATTTCTACTCGTTATAAAGGGAAAACACAAATTTCCGGCGAGGTTAACTCGTTATCAGGGAAAAAATCTTTTTTCAACGAGGACAACTCCTTACCAGAGAAAAATACAATTTTGAACTTGTTAATATGAAGAAAACATGAATTCTAACGTGTGACCAAAGCAAAAACACAAATTTCTACTCGTTATAAAGGGAAAACTCAAATTTCCGGCGATGTCAACTCGTTATCAGAGAAAAAAATCTTTTTTCCTACATTGACAAATCGTTACCAGAGAAAAACAAAAATTTGAACTCGTTAAAATTTGTGGTTTTCTCTGGTAACGAGTTGTCGTTGCAGAAAAAAGGTTTTTCCCTGATAACGAGTTGACATCGCCGGAAATTTGTGTTTTCCCTTTATAACGAGTAGAAATTTGTGTTCTGTCTTTGGTAACGAGTTCGAGTTCATGTTTTCTTCATATTAAAGAGTAAAAATTTGTGTTTTTCTCTGGTAACGAGTTGTCCTTGCAGAAAAAAGGTTTTTTCCCTGATAACGAGTTGACATCGCCGGAAATTTGTGTTTTCCCTTTATAACGAGTAGAAATTTGTGTTTTATCTTTGGTAACGAGTTCTAATTCATGTTTTCTTCATATTAACGAGTTTAAATTTGTGTTTTTCTCTAGTAACGAGTTGTCCTTGCTGAAAAAATGGTTTTGTCCCTGATAACGAGTTGACATCGCCGGAAATTTGTGTTTTCCCTTTATAACGAGTAGAAATTTGCGTTTTTTCTTTGGTAACGAGTTCGAATTCATGTTTTCTTCATATTAACTAGTTCAAATTTGTGTTTTTCTCTGGTAACGAGTTGTCGATGCTGAAAAAATGGTTTTTTCCCTAATAACAAGTTGACATCGCCGGAAATTTGTGTTTTCCCTTTATAAAGAGTAGAAATTTGTGTTTTATCTTTGGTAAAGAGTTCGAATTCATGTTTTCTTCATATTAACGAGTTCAAATTTGAGTTTTTCTCTGGTAACGATTTGTCAATGCAGGAAAAAAGATTTTTTCCCTGATAACGAGTTGACATCGCCGGAAATTTGAGTTTTCCCTTTATAACGAGTAAAAATTTGTGTTTTTGCTTTGGTCACAAGTTAGAATACATGTTTTCTTCATATTAACGAGTTCAAAATTGTGTTTTTCTCTGGTAAGGAGTTGTCCTCGTTGAAAAAAGATTTTTTCCCAGATAACGAGTTAACCTCGCCGGAAATTTGTGTTTTCCCTTTATAACGAGTAGAAATTTGTGTTTTTTCTTTGGTGACGAGTTCAAATTCATATTTTCTTCTTATTAACGAGTTGAAATTGGTGTATTTCTCTGGTAACGAGTTGTCCATACAGAAAAAAAAGGTTTTTTCCCTGATAACGAGTTGACATCGCCGGAAATTTGTGTTTTCCCTTTATAACGAGTAGAAATTTGTGTTTTATCTTTGGTAACGAGTTCGAATTCATGTTTTCATCATATTAACGAGTTCAAATTTGTGTTTTTCTCTAGTTACGAGTTTTCCTTGCAGAAAAAAAGGATTTTTCCATGATAACGAGTTGAAATCGCCGAAAATTTGTGTCTTCCCTTTATAACTAGTAGAAATTTGTGTTTTTTCTTTGGTAACGAGTTTGAATTCATGTTTTCATCATATTAATGAGTTCAAATTTGTGTTTTTCTCTAGTTATGAGTTGTCCTAGCAGAAATTTTTTTTTCCCTGATAACGAGTTGAAATCGCCGGAAATTTGTGTTTTCCCTTTATAACGAGTAGAAATTTGTGTTTTTTTCTTTGGTAACGAGTTCGAATTCATGTTTTCTTCATATTAACGAGTTCGAATTTGTGTTTTTCTCTGGTAATGTGATGTCCTTGCAGAAAAAAGGTTTTTTCCCTGATAACGAGTTGACATCGCCGGAAATTTGTGTTTACACATTATAACGAGTAGAAATTTGTGTTTTATCTTTGGTAACGAATTCGAATTCATGTTTTCATCATATTAACGAGTTCAAATTTGTGTTTTTCTCTAATTATGAGTTGTCCTAGCAGAAAAAAAGTTTTTTCCCTGATAACGAGTTGAAATCGCCGGAAATTTGTGTTTTCCCTTTATAACGAGTAGAAATTTGTGTTTTTTTTCTTTGGTAACGAGTTCAAATTCATGTTTTCTTCATATTAATGAGTTCGAATTTGTGTTTTTCTCTGGTAACGTGATGTCCTTGCAGAAAAAAGGTTTTTTCCCTGATAACGAGTTGACATCACCGGAAATTTGTGTTTTCCCATTATAACGAGTAGAAATATGTGTTTTATCTTTGGTAACGTATTCGAATTCATGTTTTCTTCATATTAACGAGTTCAAATTTATGGTATTCTCTGGTAACTAGTTGTCCTTGCTGAAAAAATGGTTTTTTCCCGGATAACGAGTTGACATCGCCGGAAATTTGTGTTTTCCCTTTATAACGAGTAGAAATTAGTGTTTTTTCTTTGGTTACGAGTTCGAATTCATGTTTTCTTCATATTAACGAGTTCAAATTTGTGTTTTTATCTGGTAACAAGTTGTCCATTCTGAAAAAATGGTTTTTCCCAGATAACGAGTTGACATCGCCGGAAATTTATGTTTTCCCTTTATAACGAGTAGTGTGTTTTATCTTTGGTAACGAGTTTGAATTCTTGTTTTCTTCATATTTACGAGTTCAAATTTGTGTTTTGTCTTTGGTAACGAGTTTGAGTTCATGTTTTCTTCATACTAAAGAGTAAAAATTTGTGTTTTTCTCTGGTAACGAGTTGTCCTTTCATAAAAAAGGTTTTTTCCCTGCTAACGAGTTGACATCGCCGGAAATTTGTGTTTTCCCATTATAACGAGTAGAAATTTGTGTTTTATCTTTGGTAACTAGTTCGAATTCATGTTTTCTTCATATTAACGATGAAAAATTTCTGTTTTTCTCTGGTAACGAGTTGTCTTTACAGAAAAAAGGTTTTTTCCCTGATAACGAGTTGACATCGCCGGAAATTTGTGTTTTCCCTTTATAACGAGTAGAAATTTGTGTTTTTTCTTTGGTAACGAGTTTGAATTCATGTTTTCTTCATATTAACGAGTTCAACTTTGTGTTTTTTTCTGGTAACGAGTTGTCTTTGGAGAAAAAAGGTTTTTTCCCTGATAACGAGTTGACATCGCCGGAAATTTGTGTTTTCCCTTTATAACAAGTGGAAATTTGTGTTTTATCTTTGGTAACGAGTTCGAATTCATGTTTTCTTCATATAAACGAGTTCAAATTTGTGTTTTTCTTTGGTAATGAGTTGTCCTTGCTGAAAAAATGGTTTTTTCCCTGATAACGAGTTGACATCGCCGAAAATTTGTGTTTTCCCTTTATAACGAGGAGAAATTTGTGTTTTATCTTTGGTAACGAGTTCGAATTCATGTTTTCTTCATATTAACGAGTTCAAATTTGTGTTTTTCTCTGGTAACTAGTTGTCCTTGCATAAAAAGGTTTTTTCCCTGATAACGAGTTGACATCGCCGGAAATTTGTGTTTTCCCTTTATAACAAGTGGAAATTTGTGTTTTATCTTTGGTAACGAGTTCGAATTCATGTTTTCTTCATATAAACGAGTTCAAATTTGTGTTTTTCTTTGGTAATGAGTTGTCCTTGCTGAAAAAATGGTTTTTTCCCTGATAACGAGTTGACATCCCCGAAAATTTGTGTTTTCCTTTATAACGAGGAGAAATTTGTGTTTTATCTTTGGTAACGAGTTCGAATTAATGTTTTCTTCATATTAACGAGTTCAAATTTGTGTTTTTCTCTGGTAACTAGTTGTCCTTGCATAAAAAGGTTTTTTCCCTGATAACGAGTTGGCATTGCCGGAAATTTGTGTTTTCCCTTTATAACGAGTAGAAATTTGTGTTTTATCTTTGGTAACGAGTTCGAATTCATGTTTTCTTCATATTAACGAGTAAAAATTTGTGTTTTTCTCTGGTAACGAGGTGTCCTTGCACAAAAAAGGTTTTTTCCCTGATAACGAGTTGACATCGCCGGAAATTTGTGTTTTCCCTTTATAACGAGTAGAAATTTGTGTTTTATCTTTGGTAACGAGTTCTAATTCTTGTTTTCTTCATATTAAAGAGTTCAAATTTGTGTTTTTCACTGGTAACGAGTTGTCCTTGCTGAAAAAATGGTTTTTTCCCTGATAACGAGTTGACATCGCCGGAAATTTGTGTTTTCCCTTTATAACAAATAGAAATTTGTGTTTTTTCTTTGGTAACGAGTTCGAATTCATGTTTTCTTCATATTAACGAGTTCAAATTTGTGTTTTTCTCTGGTAACGAGTAGTCGATGCTGAAAAAATGGTTTTTTCCCTGATAACAAGTTGACATCGCCGGAAATTAGTGTTTTCCCTTTATAACGAGTAGAAATTTGTGTTTTATCTTTGGTAAAGTGTTCGAATTCATGTTTTCTTCATATTAACGAGCTCAAATTTGTGTTTTTCTCTGGTAATGATGTTAGGAACATTTTATTATGTTTTGATGATGGCCATACTAGCTGTTATAGCAAGCTTGAAATAAGTTAGAATTCTCTGTATAAGTCTTTACTTAGAGTCTGACATGTTGTATAAGTTGAGTCAGACAAGTATTGTACTAGTTGGTAGGACGGTAAAGCAAAAACAGATATTCGGCAAAGTGAAGCCAGCCAAGCACCAGCAGAGAAGTAATGAAGACATTATGGTCTGACTTATAACCAAGGAAGTCTGTGATGACCTTGGATAAGTCTAAGTTATGTTTCAAGTGATGAAACTCAATATTCAAATATGGTGTACACTGGTCTCACCCAAATCAAGGATCAGTGAAGTATAAAGATTCTCCGGAAACTAAAACAAAGAAGAATCGGCTGAGTAAACTGACTTTCGGCAAAGTGAAAACAAAACAATGAAGAAAGAACTAACGGCTAAGTCAGAAGGCTCACTCGACCGTTCTGAAAATGGCGAAGTAACACTTACCAGGTCATCGATTTGATATATGTTGAAGATACGAGAAGATCATGCATTAAATACACAATCAACGAGAGGATCAATCAAGGGACGGATTTTCTGCGCTATACGTTTGAAGAAAGAATCCGATCACCAAAATCAAGGAGAATGCAATTAAGGGGAATCAAGAATAAAATCAAGGATTATTCCCTCATTAATATAGCCAACGGACGAATTTCAAAACCAAGGTTATTCAAGGCTATAAATAGAAGGCATTGATGAAAGAAGACAACGATTCAAAAGAAAGAAAGCGAAACTCTGTCAATTTGAAAAGCCTTCTCTAAAACTTACAAGGATACATCTAGTGATCAACTCAAATATCGAGCTACAAAGTCATACTCGAACCGAGATTGATCAAGCAAGTGTGTGAATCACATTCATATCAAATCAAAACAAATCGAATCGGAGAGGCAATCGAGAAGGAGTTGAATCTGTGATAGCCGTTGAAGGATTTTGATCTTAAGGAGCAACAAAAAGAAGACCGAATCATCAAGGTCATTTGCGATCAAGGAGTGATAGTCTTGTAGATTGTGAAGCTTGGGAAGCCAAGGACAATCATACTATTGTATCTGTGAAAACAATAGTGAATTCCTCCGATCATCACAGGAGAAGAGTGGATTAAGGGATTACACCACCCTGAACCACTATAAGCCTTGTGTCAATTTAATTTCTGCAATTTACTTTACAGCATTTATTTAATTTGCCTACATCATAACTTATATCTGTGATTGTCTAAACTGATTTGAAAACAACATAGTAAGAAGGGACTTATCCGCTGCCCAAAAGCTTTTAAATAAAAGAAAAGTTTTTGAAACTCCACTATAGTCATTCACCCCCCCTCTGACTATAGTTTCACCCTTCTCTGGGACCAACAATTGGTATCGGAGCAGTGTTCCTAGTATCAGAACCTGTTCAGATCTAATTTCTGGTAACAAGGAGATCATATATTTTCAAAGTAGTTTTCAAATCTGAGCTTTCTATATGCTTACTTTTATATCTTCATTTGCACTGATGGATTCCTCAAACTTCTTGTCAAAAGTACCTGTTTTTAATGTTAATAATTTCGATGAATATAAAATAAGAATTCTATCTCATCTTGCAAACAACTCATGAAGAGATCTTTGGATGTAATCAATGATGGACCAATCACAATCACTACGGTGGTAGGCACGAGAGCGAGATCAAGGAAAGGAAATTGACAAATCTAAAAGGATTGGACCAAGGATGACAGGGAGAAGAGCAAATCGGACTTTGTTGCAAAAGACATGATCTTGAAGACCATAGATAGCAACATGTTCATGAGAATCAAAGACGCAAAAACAAAGAAGGAGATGTGGGACAAGCTATCATTGATAAATGAAGGATCTGAAGCGATTAAAGAAAACAAATTATACATTGCAAAGCAGTAAATTTGAGAACTTTAAAATGAAGGTGGTGAATCCATTGATCAAATGGACAACAGATTCTCAAGCATCATCGATGAATTGCAAATGACTTGGACACATATATCCCCAGAAAGAAGTATGCTTGAAGATCTTGAGAGGACTGCCTGAAAGATGGAAGATCATAACATCAGTAATCAGAGGAACAACAAATCTTGCAAGCACTGACACTCTGACACTGATGTCCCAATTAAAAGCTCATGAATTCGAATTGAACGGTGAAGATGGTGCCCCGGCAGAGACACATAAAATCACTGCATTAGCTGCACCCCAGCAAAGTAACTTTGCCGAATGCATCAGCAAAGAGACACATGAACTAAAAGAACAGGTAGCTTTATTAGTTAAACGTTTTGACAGGTTTAGCAAAAAGAAGCCATTCAAAGGAAATTCATCATCAAACAAGAGGTCAAGCTCAAAAAAAGATATGAAGAAGAAAGATGATGAATACAGATGCTTCAACTGCAACAAGAAAGGTCACTTCAAGGCTGATTGTCCTGAAGAAAATGACAAAGATGATGAAAAGAAGAAATACAAAGCATCTGAAAAGAGAAAGAGCAAGAAGGCACTCAAGGCAGAATCCATCAGTGAATAGAATGAAGAATCATCTGATAATGATTCAGATGATAGTGATGAAGAAGACAACTCAGAAAATGAAAAAGCATGTCTATGCCTCATGACCAAAGAATTAGATGAAGACAAAGGTGATAGCTCAGACACTGAGGAAACAAGCCTATGTCTAATGTCTAAAGAATCAGATGAAACTGAGGTAATATCTAGTTCTGTTCTCATCAAATGCATCCACATCTAACAACTTTGCACAATCTTCTAGTCTCCCATTAGATCAAAAGAGACCTAGTCCAAAATCTCATGACTAAATTTGATGAAATTGAAAAGAATCATGAAATTCGGAAAATGAATGCAAGGATCTAAGAAAAGAGAATAAGAGATTAAAGAAAGAATCGATAAAGCAAAGTGAATTAACTAGTAAGGAGACCTACTTAAATGATCAACAAAAGCGGATGATCATACATCCATTATCAACAGATCGATTAAGAAAATCTCCTCACCAATAAAGGTAACCACTTTGCACCACTAAAAGCACCGACTTACAAACCCTCAAAAGGTTTGGATCGGATCAGTCTTGGCTACAACGATCGGGATGAAAGTAGGAATAATGGTCAACACAATTCTAAATTTAGGACTACTAATGGACCAAAATTTAGAAAGGGACGAACCATAGTTCCAGCAGATCATCCTGTTCGGTGAAGTCAAAACCCGGTGTAGTGAAACGACAAACTAAATCCTCATTCCAGTCAATCAAGAACAACGACCATCCCGAAAGGTAAAGCGGACTTTACCCTTCGAGAGGATGATTGGAATGTTGCACCTCCAAAATACAAGAGGAAACCATCCCACAAAATGCATCATGTGCTTAAGAAAAACCAATGCATTTCTAGACACATGAAGCAAGAAAGGTTTCCTACTGCATATTGGAAAGTGAAGAAGGATGTAAATGCACCAAAAGGTGGAGAAAAGTATCGAGAATACCTTCATAAAAATATTAGAAGCTATTACGCCATGCCTTATACATATGAAGTTGATGACTTCAATTATCCAAAAGAAGACCTTTGGATACACCCTTGGTATGGGAGGCATGATTGCTAATGAGTATGGACCCAAGCAAAGGTTGGGTACCTAAACTTAATTAATCTGTTTTGTAGGATGTCTGGTACATAGACAGTGGATGTTCCAGACACATGACAGGAAACAAGAAATGGCTCACTGACTTCAAAGATTTTGATGGACCCAAAGTCACATTTGGAGGTAAAGAAAACCCTGGCAAGATTAAGGAGGAAGGCATAATACTCAAGAACAATCTAAAGATTCAAAATATGGCATATGTCAAGGGACTTAACTTCAATCTGATGAGCATCAGTCAATTCTGTGACAAAGGCTACAATGTGCACTTTAACAAAGAAGGATGCAAAGTGATTCACAGCCAAACCAACACAGTAGTTCTTGCAGGTAGAAGACAAGACAACATGTATGTGGTGGATCGAGAAACGACCAAGCGAGAAACATGTCTACTTGTCAAGAATAATCAATCAACAAGCTTTGGATTTGGCACGAGAAGATTAAATCACTGAATTTCAAGACCATCAACAAACTATCAAGGAGCAAGTTAGTTGAAGGCTCGCCAGAGATCACATTCAAGAAAGAAAGTCTATGTGATGCATGTCGAAAAGGAAAACAGATAAAAGTTCATTCAAGTCAAAGCCTCATCAATCTACAACAAGAGTTCTACATCATTACACATGGACTGTTTGGACTAGTCACACCGGTAAGTGTGAGTGGTAAGAAATATACTCTTTTAGTGGTGGATGACTTCTCAAAGTACACTGGACCATTTTCATGAACAAGAAGAAAGAAACACTCAAGAAGGCGCCGGATTGCTTTGAAGACTCGAGAATGAGAAAGAGCTAAAGACTATCAAGATCGGATCGATAGAGGCACTTTGAATTTCTAAATGAAATTATCGTAACCTATTGTGAAGAAAATGGAGTGCTACATCAACTATCTCTGCAGCAGAACTCCACAACAAAATGGTGTAGCGAGAAAGAAGAAACAGAACTCGCAAAGAAGCGATTAGAACAATGATTCTTTGAAGCATGCTTGCCAAAGAGGTTTTGGGTGAAGCGACAAACACAACATGTCATACACAAAACAGATCAATCATCAACAAATATCATGGAAAGACTCCATATGAATATGGAATGGTAGAAAACCCAATATCTCATATTTTCATATGTTTGGATCAAAATGTTTTGTCTTAAACAGAATCACCGCATACCTTTGATGAGAAGGTGATGAACCAATCTTCATGGGATACTCGGACACCAAAGAGCATTCAGAGTACTCAATAAAAGAACATTGGTGATTGAAGAATCAATACATGTGGTTTTGATGAACCAAATACAAATGGTGAAGATCTTGAAGACCAAGAAAAGCGACACAAAGGGAAATATATACAAATGCAACCATACCAATTACTATCACGAATCATCATTTTGAAAATCAAGAGGAACCCCATATCAATACAACAGAAGAAGCACCTGAAGTTGAAGTTCATGCTCAGCATGAAGGTATGGAAGCACCAAGTGAAGAACATCTTCAACCAGATCTAAATTGGCTAAGAGACCATCCTGAAGAACAAGTCATTGGAGATATTCACACAGGAGTTAGAACCAGAAGACAGCTGGAGCACATGCTAACTTTCTTTCTATCACAAGTGGAACCCAAGACCATAGATGATGCAATCCAAGATGCAGATTGGATCACAGCCATGCAAGAAGAACTAAATGAATTTGAAAGAAATGAAGTGCAGGAACTTGTTGTGAGACCGAGATATAACCAACATCATTGGTGCAAAATGGGTATTCGGGAACAAGATGGATCGACAAAGGCTGTTGTCGAAAACAAAGCAAGGCTAGTTGCAAAAGGCTACTCTCAAGCGAGAATGAATAGATTATGATGAAACATTTTCACCATAGCAAGATTGGAAGCAATCGGACTCTTTCTAGCATTTCTTTGCACACAAAGACTTCAAAGTCTATCAAATGGATGTAAAGAGTGCATTCTAAATGGACTCTTGGAAGAAGAAGTTTATGTAGAAAACCTCCTGGATTTCAAATCAAAGGAAAAGAAGACAAAGTATACAAACTCAAGAAGGCCCTCTATGGCCACAAACAGGCACCTAGAGCCTGGTATGAAACACTATCACAATTTACGATCAAGAATGGATTCAACAAGGAACTATTGACAAGACTCTATTCAAACTAGAGGAAGGAGCAAGCACATTGCTAGTACAAATCTATGTTGATGATATAATCTTTGTATCGTAGAGGATGAAAAGGCATGTGTGAGAAATTTGCAAACTGATGAAGAGCAAATTTAGGATGAGCATGATGGGAGAATTAAACTATTTCCTTGGCCTTCAAGTAAAGCAAATGAAGGATGGCATTTTCATTAGTCAAGCCAAGTACACAAGAGACTTGATACACAAGTATGAGATGGATACAAGTGGCTGTGGACACACCAATGTGTGCCGAGTCATACTTGGAAAAGATGAAGCGAGAAAGGGCGTTGATCGAAAAATGTATAGAGGAATCATTGGCTCCTTATTATACTTAATCGCAAGCGAGACTGATATAGCATTTGCGGTAGGAGTGTGTGCAAGATTTCAAGCTCAACCAAAAGAATCACATCTTCTAGTAGCTAAAAGGATAATCAAATACTTGAAAAACACTATAAATGTTGGAATTTGGTATCCAAAAGATGGAGGATTTAAATTGATGTCATATTCGAGACTCGACTATCTTTGGATGCAAAATAGATAGAAAAAGCACCTCTGGAACATGCCAAATGCTAGGAACCGCAGACTAGTCTCTTGGTTCAATAAAAGCAAAACTCCATATCTACATCAACACAAGCGAATATATAGCGGCGGTAATGTTGTGCACAAGTACTTTGGATAAGACAACGACTAAGGGACTATGGAGTGGAAGAGAAAACAATTCCAATCATGTGTGATAACACAAGTGCAATATCTATTACGAAAATCCAATGTGCATTCAAGAACAAAGCACATTGATGTAAGACATCATTTCATCGAGACCATGTTGAAAAGGGGATGTCATCCTAAAACACATACCCACGAAGATCAATTGGTGACATCTTCACTAAACCACTCACTATGAAAGATTTAGTATGTTGAGAATCGAGTTAGGGATGATTGAAATTGATTAAGTATCAAGAGCGGCTAAGCGAGTAATCGGCTAAGTGACTTCATCAACTGGTACAACCTTTGCCATTACAGGAGATGTAGCAGGTAAGGCACTGGTATCCAGCGAAGATAACTTAACTGATTGTTAGGAACAGTTAAATGGAGCAGCTCAGTGAAGAACTCATTGGATCGGCTAAGTGACCAGCCAAGACACTTCACCGAAATAAAGACTTGGATAAATTAAAAGTGTGAACAAAATCAATTCTGATTACACGTGGAGAATAAGGAAATTATGGAGGATTATTCTGTGAAAGATTACACACGTGGCGATCAACGTATGATCATGGAGGTAATTATATTATTTTTCGAATTACAAACTCCTCTATTCCCGGGCTTTATCATTACTTACCTCAAACCACTCCCCCATTCCACTCGAATATCGCAATTTACATACACAAAATCATGCCATTATGTCACAAAATCCTTCCATATTCAAACCATGTTCACACTACCCAAATCACACTATATAAACAAGACTTAGAGATTTTCAGAAATCTTTACGCTCTCTTGCAAATTACAAACCCTACTCTTGTTTTTTCTCTATTGCAAACTCAAGTTCATTTTCAAACCTCCTCTCTTCTTCAACAATGGCATCATCTTCCTCAAACACCCAAGCTGGGTATGAAAAATCGATTGCCACTGGCTCATTCTTTCAAGTAGAACACTACCTGAAACTGTGCAGAAATGATGAGAATGCCAAACGACTGGCAGCAGGGTGCGAAAACCTAAATTATCAACCTTTCTCAATCCACCCATAACTGAGGTTTTCTATGAAACCCTCATCTCCTTCTGGAAATCTGCAAAAATCGTCTGGACTCCTTGTGAAGAAGGAGACAAGTTCGAAGAAGACAGGATTGTTGCATCATCAATGGTAAAGACGTGGTGATTACCGAAAGGTAATTCGAAAACATCTCAAACTTTCAATGAAGGTCAAGTGAAAGTGACATTGGTACCACAAGACTTGGGCGATTTACGGGCAACCATTGCCAAAAGCGGCAAACCAGGATCCACAAAAGTCAATTGTCTTCGATCCGCGTTGAAGAAACCGTTCAATGAGTTTAGTGCCCTAATTGGCAAAACCATTGAGGAAAGTTGGGAGCAAATAATGCCATGATGTAAATTAGAATGCGGCTAATGGGAATCATCTATAACAAGCTACAATTTAATTGGGCAAAGTACTTCTTTTGAGAATCAAAGAGCAAATCGAAGGTGAAGTAAAGCGGCGAAAGAGGATAAAAGAGGAAAGAGAAAGAAAGGACAATTCACAGGTGAAAAAGTCATATGGGATCTGATTTGCACTATCTGTTGCAATGTCTCAAAGTCCCCAATGTACAACTCCACAAACTGCATGAATCCAAAGTCATGTTTACTTATGTTAAACAACAAAAGAAGGCAGGAGAAGGAAAGAGGAAGAACTCCACACACAACACCACCAGTCAAAGAAAGAAACAAAAGGTTCGGCGAAGTCTGGAAAAGACAGACTTTGGGAAATTGATTGATGAAGAAGAAGAAGAAGAGGATTCTGACACTGAGGCAGAACAACAAGAAGAAGAAAATATCAGTGAGGATGAACAGCATCCTAATGAAGAAAACACTGGAGAGGATGAGGAATCTCCAGAAGAAGCTGTACAATTATCTGCAAACGATATAGATGATCGAATCATAGAGTATCTTGAGTGGAAGGAAGGCGATTCCAAACAACGACTTCAAGACTCGGATCGCATGCTTCTTTGAAGAAGCATGGCTATTTGATTTTCCTAGGAATCACAACTCGGTAGGTGTACTTGATGAATCACCTCTATGGGACTTGGTTGATGCGACCAAGGCAAAGCGCCTGAGATCTGGGAGACAAAGTAACGACTTCGAGAAGATGGTGGAGATGATCATGATCGAGAATGATGGTGATGATCATGATGACAATGATGATAATGATCATCATGATGATGATCTTAGTACGAGACGAGAGAAGAGGATACTCTTGCACCAGATGCAATTGATGATACCACTCTTCTCCGTGCATTTTTAAACCACAAGCATCCAACAAGTCCACAACTCAAAGCCAAGACAAACCACTCAACCGTTGTGCATCAACGTTCGGTAGCAAAGACAAAAATTGTGGACAACGGTTCATTCTTGCCACTCGATCAAGGCAACCCCGGTATAGAGATAGGGAACAGCGGCTCAAGCAACACCAGCCTACACATCTACCCAAATACTTGAAGATCTAGATGTGAATGCGGATGTCACTCAACATCGGACAAGGGACAACAAGCGAGATCCGAACCGGTGACGTAAGGCACAAACTCTCTCAGCTGACCACTGGCATTACAAATGAAACTTTTGAGAAAGCGGCAGATCTGCTGGCTGAAGAATTGGAACAACAAGCTATGTATCTCAGATCCATGACTTCATCTTTTAATGACAAAAGCTCCTCCATTGAAAACAAGTTTCAGGCCATTGCAGAATACATTGATGCACAAAATATTGTTGTTCAACAACAAGGAAATCTGATGAAGCAACTCAACATCAATATCACTAACAGTCTTGCAGGCCTCAGGCAGTACATTTCCCAAGAAAACGAATCAATGGCAGTAGCCTTTGGCACTAGATTTCGTAGTGTCAATGAAAAATTGAATGATCATCACAACAGATTCACATCTATTGAATCAAAACTTGATTCTCACGATTGGAACGAGCAGAGGCCACCAATAGCATCCTACTCCAAAGAAAGGGATGATCTTTTGCCAAAGGGGAAAATCGGGATAAGCCTGAAGGATCAACAATCGAGACCCCAAATTTCATGAAGAACAAGCCGAGAGCAAGAGGCAGAGAAATAAGGATCGAAATGAAGCGGAAGAACAAAGAAAGAAGAATCGAGAAGAAGAAAGGAAAAGGCCTAAAGGAACCCCGCATTGGATTTCCTCATCCTATGCAAAGAAGAGATGATGAT